>JBAWJW010000008.1:0-600000 GCA_037356055.1 Xylaria sp. Z34
TCATGCGCGGCAACCCTATGCTGCACAGAACTTTCATGAAGCCTTGTCGAAAGAGATACCGGTCCAATGGCAAAGTGACATAGAACCTAAGTAAATATAGGCCACAGGCCAATCTGATAGCCCACCTGCGTCTGCCACCCTTTTTAGCTAGGGATGCCACAAATTTCCCATCTGTACACATGATATACATACAACTGGCCGAAGTATCCAACTCAAATGCCCTCCCAAGTGCCCTGTATTCCGCGGCACCTATCACGTAGATAACGTACACATCTATAAACTCAAATGCATAATTAAATGCTCGTATGACCTTTGAACTGCTAGGTAGCATACCACTTGCACTAATAATCTAATTGTCATAAGGAAACGATGCTGCAGATTTAGTAGTTAAGTTAACTGCTATATACAAACCAGATGCTCAAGCAGCCCAAGTTACTCAGGGGTACAGGCCCTCGTATGTTGGACTATGAATGGAAATTGGTGGCATCGCCAGCCAAAAAGGGCGGCAGACGCAGGTGGGCTACAATCTAGAGCGAGTGTCCGACATTGGACGCTCACTACCATAGCCCACCTACACAAGCCGCCTATGCAGGCTTGAGGTCTCCCTACTTGCGAATATCTGTACTGTGTGCCTATTATCTGCGTGCCAACAAATCTATTAACACAGGTCTGCAGGATAATATTAATGTGACGTTGCGCTAAGCCTTGTACTAGCAGTGAATCTTTGGCAAGAAATTTTCTGGGTCGACTTATTGAACAGGGGTTAGGAAGTGGTAGGGTCTTATCAGGAGCTTTCTTTCACCTGAATTATATGGTAGTCTCGTAATAAACGGTACGGTACATCTTACTCCTAACAAAGACTACTAGGTACCGAAAACAAGTGGGGTTAGGAAGTCAGCGCGGGTGGGCTACTCTTTGTTTCTATGTCACGAGTAGGAGTGGTCAGGTCAGGTACAACAGGAATATTTTTATAGTAGGTATGTATGTAGTATATAAGATTAATACTTGAAGAAGGGAAGAAACAGATGCGGAGCATGTTTGGAGATAATACGCCTAAGTAGGCTGGTTCTGGTAGCTTGCAGTAGCCAAGAGTATGCAATGACACTTTGCCAATGTCAGGCGGGGGCAGTGGACTGAGTTTGATTTACCGTAAATGCCGCTACATTATACACCGTTCCAAGACTGTTGGATATCGGTAGTAACAGTGATATTTTGCCTGGGACGCTCCCCATGTTCGCCTTCGTTGTCTCCAAGCTCCACAAATCCGTCATATGCTCCCCTGCTCACGAGAGTGATATTCCTATCACTATCATCCCCAAAAGGATAATCGCGACTATTCTTAGGAACTCTCGAATTTTTCATTGGCTGGCGACTAAACAGGACATAGCGTTTGATATTGGAGAAAAATCTTATGTTGACCTTGTCAAGTAGCGGTCGGAGCATGAGAAGAGAAGCCGAAATCAAATAGATGCCGGGTTCGGCTAGAGTCCAGATGATGAGCTCCACTGCATTATATGTAGCATCCGTGAAAGAATTGGTTTGAGAAAACGAGATGAAACGTAGAATAGACGCAACGAGACCACTGTTCACACAGGTTTAGCTTTATGCAAAGTCGAAAGCGATAGGTGTTTGCGTACAGGCTGCCAATGATGAAGGTGAATGAAAGTGAGATCTTTATCTTCGTGGTGGTGTGAAGCCTCCAGACTATTGGAAGAGGTATCAAAAGCAGTACAAGGTCCGTAAAAATGTTGGGAAAAGTTCCCCAGACGAAAATAGCTTCCTTGTTCAAGCAATGAACGCTTTGTACTTCCGACGAGGCCCAATTAGCTGAAAATGGATGGCATGCTGCAAGAAGCACAATTGTTGTCGCGATAGGCGTTGCAATCAGAATAAACGACGTAATGCAAAGTACGACGAAGATAATCCGCTGTGGGAAGAGGGTGCCATATAGCTTGCAAATAGCAAGTTTTGTGATTGTAATAGTGGCAGAATACCAAACCGAAATTGCTACCAGAAACTTGAAAAAGGTAGTAATCTTCTCAGGCTCTGTCTCTAAGAGATATTCAATGCGATATCCAACACCACCTTTAATTACAGCACCTGTCGTTGGCTAAGCTTAAATGCAATATTATCGAGTTTAACTTTTTTTATTAACTCACCAATGTCAATTCCTGTTGCAACGAATTGCGAAACTAACCCTACTACTACCAGGATATCGGCCAGGTCATATCGGAACTTGGTCAAAGATCGGGCGTAGAATCGAAGCGCTACTAAAAAGAGCTGGAGTGGTGTAAATACAGAGATGAAGACTATCAGTCGCCATCCACTGTAATCGCCTTGACTAATTCGATCTGGCATTATGCGCGTAAGATATAATGGAGAAATTCCTCCAGAAAGAAACAGTAGGGGCTTGCGAAAGTAGACTTGGACAGAAAAACAGATTAAATATTAAAATGTCAACACACAGCTCAACGGAAAGGTGAAAGTACTAAGCGCCGATCTGTACGAGAAGTGAGATTTCATGATATGCAGGCTGAGGATGATAGGAATGTTGTCCTGTGTGCATATTCAGGAAGCATATGAATGCTACGTATCGCATTGTATAACCAATATTATGCGCACTGATCCTTACAAGCACAGTCTTGTTCGCTTGAAGCGCTTACCATCAAAACATTACGTCGCAATCAGCACATAGGGACAGAGCCTGCATCTTTTACCCAATAAGAACAATTGAGTGTATCAAACGAATTCAAAGAACGTTAATGGTTGAACTCGATTAAGTCGGGCTATATCCTATTTCTCAAAATGAACTAATTTAGTATCTGGAGTTCATAGCTCTGCACAATAGGGCTACCTTGTACAGAAACTTCCAACTCATTACCTTTAAGACAGTTGATAATTCTCAATCTCACATCCATCGCTCAAAGATATCAAAATGTCGAAGAAGAACAGGTCTTCGGTTGATTCGATTGCGATTATTGGTATCTCTTGTCGACTTCCAGGTAACGCCAACAGTGCAAATGACTTCTGGGAACTCCTTGAGAAGGGCACCGAAACTTGGACACCTGTACCGCCCGATAGATTCAATGAAAAAGCATTCTATCACCCTAGCCCTGATGACCGTCATGGCACAAGCCATCACAAGGGTGGCCATTTCATATCGACTGATATCCGTGATTTTGACCACTCCTTTTTCCGGTTGTTACCGCAACAGGCAGCCGCCATGGATCCCCAACAGCGCATTTTGCTGGAGATAACCTATGAAGCGCTGGAAAATTCTGGCTGGTCTTTAGACAAGCTTTCTGGAACGAACACTGCAGTTTATGTGTCTGCATTTACTGCCGACTTCGACCGAAACTTATATAAGGACCCTCTAGATATGCCTGCCTACTATATGACGGGCAGCGAAAGAGCAATTATGTCTAATCGAATCTCACATGCGTTTGATCTACGCGGATTGTCGATGACACTTGATACAGCGTGCTCAGGCAGTCTTGTTTCATTACACCAAGCATGCCTAGGTCTCCTCGATGGCGAATCGGATGCCGCGATTGTAGCCGCTGCCAACTTAACTTTAAGCCCAGACCATTATGTCGGCATGAGTAATCTTCATCTTATCAGTGGAACCGGGCGTAGTTACCCTTTCGACCGTAGAGGCGACGGATACGGTCGCGGCGAGGGCTGTGCTGCCTTGATCTTGAAGCGCCTCGACGACGCGCTTGCCAATGGTGATCCGGTCCGGGCTATCATATGTGGCACAGCCGTTAATCAGAATGGATACGGTACAAAGGGGATTGTTCATCCAAACGGCGACGCCCAAATCAACTTAATTCGAACTGCCTACCAACGCGCTGGCCTAAATCCCAAAAATGTGGCTTATGTGGAAGCCCACGGGACTGGTACCGTTGCCGGGGATTACGAAGAATTAAGCGCTATCGCGAAATGTTTTATTGGGCCTGACCGCTCCATACCATTATATGTCGGGTCAAACAAAGGCAACATTGGCCATTCTGAAGGTTCAAGTGGATTGGCTAGCATTATAAAGGCAGTCTTAGTACTTGATCGACAAATAATTCCTCCAGTTGGCGGTTTCAAAAGCCCAAAGCCTGGGCTTCCGCTCAACTCTGGAATAAGAATTCCAACTGAGCCAGTGCCATTTCCTCGGCTAGGGGATGATGCGTCGTATGTATCTATTAACAGCTTTGGCTTTGGGGGCACCAATGCTCATGCAATCCTTAAACGGGAACCTTCAAGACCATCTGCGCTAATCGATAATCCTTCTCTTCCAAAGCTATTTGTCTTCTCTGCTAATAGCCGGACATCATTGACCTGCATGATCACGAGTTATCATGACTGGCTTGATAAACACCCGCAGACTAATCTATGGAGTCTTTCATACACACTTTGCAACCGTCGCACTTCCCTGCCGTATCGTTTTAGTTGTGTAGCTCAAGATTTCGACTCGCTGCGAATCAACCTTAGCAAAGGTGGCCTTACTACGTCTCGAGATACTTCTAGGAAGGCCAATCCCTACATTATTCTTGTCTTTACCGGCCAGGGTGCACAGTGGATGGGTATGGGCCGCGGGTTGCTGAAGCAAACAGCTATATGTCCAACTTTTCACGCCTCCATTCAGACTTCCCGCAAAATATTGCTTGAGCTGGGCGCTAGCTGGGATCTCGAAAAGGAACTTCTCTGTGAGCATAATGAGAATACCCGTATCAGCACAGCGGAACTAGCTCAGCCAGCAACAACAGCCATACAAATCGCCCTGGTGGCGCTACTTCATGCCCAAGGTGTGCAGCCACAGGTTGTGGTCGGTCATTCGAGTGGGGAAATTGCGGCCGCATTTGCGGCAGGATACTTATCTCATCGCACAGCTCTAACAATTTCCTACCATCGTGGCTTTATGAGATTAGCCTGTAAAGCTCGCGGCCTACCTCGCGGCGGCATGATATCGCTTGCTATGAGTGAGCACGAAGCTTCACCTTTGATCGGCAAATTAACAATCGCGTGTGTTAATAGCCCGAAAAATATTACTATTTCGGGTGATGCTGATGCTATTGATGAACTCGCAACTCGTATTGACGCCGAAGGTGGCGGTTCTTATCGTCGATTGTTCGTCGACACAGCTTATCACTCGGAACACATGACTGCAGTAGCTGACGACTACCGGGAACGTGTTATGAATTGCGACTTCACTGCCCAGGAGGAGAGAAGTTGTCAGTTTATATCTTCTGTCTCTGGGACGATTAAGTCATCGGGCTTCGGTTCTGATTACTGGGTTGCTAACCTTGTATCACCGGTTCGTTTTTATAATGCAATCCAGACGGTGCGTGATTGCTTGTCAAATTCACCTGGCACAAATGGAATATTCATCGAGATTGGACCGCATCCGGTACTAGCTGGGCCTGTTCGTCAGTCTCTCGAAGAATATGCAGCTTCTATGCCCAAATATGAGTATATCTCTGCACTACAGCGAAACGCCGATGCAGTAACAAGTACATTGACTTTGATGGGCTCTTTGTTTCAATTTGGTGTCAAACTAAACCTTAACGTCGTGTCTGCATCCGCCTTAGAATCTCGCGCAGCATCTGTCTTGTCAGATCTACCGGCGTATGCCTGGGATCATACAGTGAAACATTGGTACGAGTCACGAATCAGCAGTGAGCATTGCCACCGCTATGAGCCATATCATGACCTCTTTGGCGTCCGTGTTCCTGGCTTAAATTCTCTTGAGCCCTGTTGGAGACACATTATTGATCTAGATGCTCTTCCTTGGTTATGTCACCACGTTATTGATGGCCTCGTCGTATTTCCAGGATCTGGCTATCTATGTATGGTTTTTGAGGCAGTTCTACAACTTTGCCGCGAGCGATACACACACTCGGCACTTGAGACCATTGTTCTACGAGACGTAGAGTTCTTGAGAGCCCTAGTTATAGAAAGGCCCCCCAAACGCACAGAGATTCAGCTTTGCCTAAAACCAACAAGAGAGGAAATACTGGCTTTCGACTTCTCCATCACTGCATTGCCCAGTACTCAGTGGTACGAATATTGCAGAGGCACAGTTGTTGGACTTCTGCTAGATCGAAATAACACAGTACTTGCAGGTGAAAATAATACTCTTGCCGATCTAGATGTTCAAGCATCTGTCGATGTGAAGACCCTCAGTGGCAAGGAGGTTTATGCAGAGCTTCTGGAAACCGGGAATGAGTATGGACCAACATTTAGGGGTTGTAAACACCTTGAACTAGCACTTGATGGATCGCATGCGATAGCAAATATCGAGATCCCTAATGTCGAATCAACTATGCCAGCGCAACATCAAGAACACCACCTCATCCATCCAGCAACGCTAGATATAATCTTTCATACTGGACTACCGTTGGCTAAGAAACACTTAGGACCAGGATCCGTGGTGCCTGTTCATTTGGACGAGTTGTTAATTTGTGCAACCCCAGCCGTCCCACGAGACCCAGGCGAATTAATACAAGTTTCAACATTCCTCACGTCGAGTCGATTCCGAACAGCTTATGCAGATATCTATGCCACAGTTGATAGACAGCCGGTCGTCTCAGTTTCAGGCATGGAAATGCGAAGTATGGCACCAAGTTCACATGAGAGTAGCCAAACAAGCCAAACACAAAACATGTGCTATACGCTAAGCTGGAAAACTGATATCGAATTCGTGCACCCTCACAGCTCTTCGTCGTTTACAAGCATCGTCGAGCTGATTGAATGCATCTGTTTCAAAATCACGGATGTTACGGTTGTTGAATTCTGTGGTGGCTATGAGGATCTTACATCGACCACTCTTAGTGTTATCAACGCTCAAGGGGGGATCTTGTCTTCTTATATTTGCATCAGCTTCACAGACTGGATGGGGGTGGGAGGTCGGCCAAATAAACGGACAATTGATCCCCGAGTGCAACATGTGACGTTAAGTCCTGAATTAAGCCTTCTTGACCAGGGTTTCAGACAATCCTCAGCCACTCTCGTCTTGGTAACGACTGTTGAGGACCTAAAGCACGCCATTTTGGTCGTCGAAAAATCAGGCACAATTCTAATGCTACTGAGACGACACGCAAATGAACCGAAAGACCTAATCTATATGATTGAGCGGATGATTCCTACAACATTAAGGATTCAGCTCACATTCTATGACTCTGTTCGAAATGGATTCGTCGTTGTCATGCGATATAATGACGAGCTTAAGGCCACAAGATTTCCAAAAAGGCTCCGTGTCCTAACGCATTCGCCGCTACATGCAACCTCGTGCTGGGTCAAAAGTTTGGTTCGAAGTTTCGGTGCCCAGGGTGGTAGCGTTACATTGAATCAAATAAGCGAAGACGCAATTAGTATTATTGACCCTGATATCTGCTTCCTGGTGCTTGACGACTGTACGGAACCAATTATTTCCGATTCCACCCTTTTTAGCGTCTGTGTTGCTTTGATGAAAAGTCCAGCCCGGGTGCTCTGGGTCTGTCCGGATACACCACCTCAGATGTATCAGATCACCGGCCTTTCCCGGTCTGCTCACGCTGAGAATGGCCAGCTTCGCCTCATCACAATGCACGTAGCTCGTAATATGCTTGAAGATGACGCTGAGCCCTCCGGATTAGCTGACATATTGACGATCTGTCTCACTGGATTGACAGTCGCTGATACTGAGCTACAGCCGGAACGAGAATATCAAGTACGAGCTGATGGTAATGTCCTTGTACCCCGTTTACACCGCCACGAATATTTAAACACGATTGTCACTGGAGAAAAGACACTTCACCCAGAGATAGAGACACGTCATTTTATTGATTATTCTCGGCCTCTTATTCTTTCCTCCGTTGGCGTCAAGAGTATCAACCCCGTCACTGCATTCGCTGATGACGAATCTTGGAGCAGCGTTAAGCTTGATGACGATGAAATGGAAATTGAGGCTCGGGCCATCCAGTTGACCAGTACGTATCAAACGGCTTCTTTTGGTGCATACGCTGGAACTGTAGCTCGCGCTGGCATGGCCGTTAAGTCGTTCACTCGCACGGATCGCGTTGTTGCTATCGGAGCGCACGTATGCGCTAGTCGCCCAAGAGTTTCGCAAGCTCATGCAATACACTTACCTGATAAAGTATCATTTACTAAAGGTACAGCATTTTTCGTTGACATACTCGGAGCTTGTCATGCTTTACATCGGCTCGTGCAATTAGAGCCATCCGGTCAAATCCTCATCTACGGAGCCTTGAGTTTAGTTGGGCGTGCCGTCTTTGCAGTAGCGCGATCTATTGGAACGCGAATACTCGTCGCAGCCCGAGACGGTTCCGAGGTTCAGAGCCTGATACACGGACTTAGCGTAGCGCCAGAGCAGGTGATCATCGCGCGGCCCTCTCAAGACGGTCGAACACGAGCTGGGAGACGTTCAATCAAATTAGACGTCATCGTACAAGCTAGTGATTGCCTCCTTTCATCAGAGATCATAGAACTTCTAAAGCCGTTCGGGAGTATTATTTTCATGGATTGTTCAATTAATCTTGACAAAACGGCCAAGATACCTCCCAACATAACAATACACTCTTGTGTCATCGCGGAAGTGCTTAAGTCTCATCCGCAGGCAATAGCTGATCATACAAGAAAAGCTAAAAGTATTTTTGATTTCTTACCGACTCATGACCTTGTTCTTTATAGTCGTGATGTTGGCCAAATGGCCGAGGCACTTCGGCTCTTGGATACAGGGGCCCATGGTCGCCTCATATTAACCGCTGAAGGAAACTCAACTGTCCAGTGTATTACGTCGGATCGAACCAGAAAAGACAAATGGAGAAATAACAATGCTTCCTATGTTATAGCTGGTGGTCTGGGCGACCTAGGTAAGAGAGTTATGTGTCTTATGGCACGCCGTGGTGCGAAGCATTTGGTAACCCTCACGCGCACGGTTGTTGAGAATGACGAACTTCAGGAATTTCGGGCAAAATTAGAGAAGATCCGTCCCGGGTGTCGACTCTATTGTATGAAATGCGATATAACCTCAGGCCCAAACGTAGCACGGGTTGCCACCGCTCTGAGCCAAATGGGTATACCACCCGTGCAGGGAGTGATTCAGTCGGCCGCCATTCTTCAGGACCGAACGTTGGACTCGATGACGTACGATGATTTTCTTGCCGCGAGTCAGATCAAAGTTAATGGGACAATTGCGCTGGTGCAAGCATTTACATCCCCTCATCTCGCTTTTGTCATTATGCTCTCCTCGGCGGCCAACATTGTTGGCACAAGTGGCCAAGGAAATTACAACGCAGGCAACGCCGTCGAAGACGCCATGGCTCAAAGTAGTAGTACTGCGTCGTGCCAGTTCATATCACTCAATATTGGTTGGATAGAGGATGCCATTGCTACGGTTAATAGTGAACAACGGCGCAAAGCCTTGGAACGGGCTGGTTTTCGGATTATTTTACATGATGAACTATCACGGTTCCTTGACTATGCTCTTGGCGTAGTGATGAACAACAACTGCGATCCACAGATAGTTATCGGATTCGACCATATTTCCCTTGCCCGAGCCTACAACTCTGGCGGCAATGGCAATATACACTCCGCCTTGTTCCGACACGTGTATAACAAAGACAGGCTAATATCATCATCCTCCACCTTACCAGTACTCTCATTTAAAGACGCAGCACTCAAGGATGACCGAGTATTACTGATCGACTTTGTTGCTGTCGCGATCGCAGACAAATTGAGGGAGCTGTTCTCGGTCGACGCCATTCGCATTTATGATGAAAACATTTCCATACTTGAATTAGGCCTTGATTCTCTCCTCGCGATCGAACTACGCAACTGGATTGTGCGACAATTCGAGACTCGTCTACAGTCGTCAGAGGTCATCTTAGACCAAACTATCCGCATGCTTGCGGAGAAAGTAGTCAGTCGTTCTCAAATTCAGTCCACACGAATGAACAGTCGAGCTCAACCAATAGCTCCCCAAGAGCCGCCCAACGATAATATATCGCAGCAAAATCTCACCGAGTTCCAAAACATGCGGCCTGAAATCCCGCTGCCTAGGCTTGAGGATACCCTTCACTTGTTCCAAGAGTCTCGACGCGCGGTGGGTTCGAAAATCGAGCAAGAATCGCTTTCCAATGCTATTACTTCGTTTCTTGATGGTACTGGTCTGACATTACAGCGTCAATTGGAAGCAATAGGGCCTGATATTAGAGCTGAGACTTACGAAAACCAAATATATCTTCAGCGGCGTGAGCCTCTCCAGGATTATAGCCTCTTCTCGTTCATTCATCCCATGGAAGCCCCTACGCATTCCCAAGCTATGCGCGCCGCAGTCTTGACGGCAGCGACCATCGAATATGGGGACAAAATAACATCTGGTGTATCAATATCTAAATCCTCGCTTGGAATTGGAATCAGAGAGGACGCTCGGGACTGGCTCTTTCATGCGACCCGCCGACCTGAAGTAAATGTGGACCGACTTATGCGGTTTCCGCCAAACCGGACTGTCGTAGTCTTACATCGTGGACACGTATTCCAGTTGACACTAGGTGATCCAGCGGTACCGTTAAATCTACCAGCGATAGAACATCTGTATGCTACGATCATTAACTCCTCGGCTCAAATCCAACCTCGAGTCTGTACACTCACTGCCGACGAACGCAATACCTGGGCTCTCGTGAGTGATTCATCTAACACTTATGTCTTCAGCAGGAACCCTCTGATCTTCCTGCTACATTTATTTCATATTTTTGCGAAACAGTGTCTAATGGGTTTTGCATTAGTTACGTGACAAGCTTGAACATGATCCCAATAATGCTGCTGTGCTAACTGCAATCGACGAAGCCGCATTCGTAGTATGTTTAGATGACGAATCACCTACCACAGCTGATGAGCGATTGACCCAGTTCCTCATCAATGGTCACAGGCAACCATTCTCCAACCGTTGGCTGGATAAACCTGTCCAACTGGTCGTGGCTGCCAACGGCTTATCGGCTGGAATACACGAGCACTCAAAAATCGATGGTTTGGACGTCCGAGAACTGCATCGATATCTCATTCGAGCACTCATGTTGTCTAAGGCCGATGAGTCCAGCATGCCCTCTAACAATGTAGCCACTACTCACGATGCTTATTGCATCCGGGAGTTAATTTGGAATCGGGTGCCGATTATCGATCAACGCATCAAGCAGCTCGAAATCAACTTCATCTTACCGACATCTCCCTACTGTCCGTTGGGCCACAAACATTTAAAAGTACCTGACTTTGGCCGCGCCTTCCTGCGCGGCCGTGGTGCCAGCCCCAATGCTGCGGCACACCTTGTCGTGATCCTTGCAATCTTTTTAGTAGACGGTCATGTACGACCCGCGTGGGAGATTGTCTCTTTATCCAGCTTTGCAAGGGGCCGTATTGACTGGGTCCAAACTGTGTCACAGGCAGTGCGTGACTTTCTTGAAGCAGCCTTAGCTATAACAAAAGAGGATAACAGGATGGACGACTCCTCCTCTAAACTGCGCGTTCGGTCACTCTTTCTTAAAGCCGCAAGGTTTCACTCCAAGATGATAGCACTCGCCGTCCAAGGGCGTGGCTACGTCAATCACTTATACGCGTTGCGCGGCATTGCTCTAGAAGCCCTTGGTGGATGCAAAAACCTCCCAGCTCTCTTTAGAACGGACGCTTGGAACGCTACTCGTCGTGGCGGAACGGGTCAAGACATCAAAATTGGCTTTGAACCTTCTGAAGAGGAGGAAGGAGAGGACAGCTTCCAAAGTGGGCTTTATAGATGGAAGGAGGCAGGGTTCCTGATGGCAGGTGAACAAGGCGTTTATGTGCATTGCGACGTTTCTGAAAATTATGCAAGTTTCTTTGTTTCTGCTAAAGTAAAGTACGCAGCGATGGTTTATGAGGCTTTGAAAGAAGCGTCAGCTCTTATATTGAAATTGGTAAGATAGCTATATCTAGGAGAGCTTTGTTGTCTGCGCATGTATAGACAGATAGTCTAATGTGTTCTATAACGAACCTGATTAGCCCCTTCATAGGGGCTTGTACTCATCTCTTCATCGTCATATTTGTTCAGAGACTCTTCAAGCTCCGCAAGTTGGTCTTGTTGGTCCAAAATGGTCCGTAGGTGCAGGTAATCGAATCTTCTCACGATGGTAAAGTTATCATCGAGCAAAAGAAATGCAGCGAGTTGAGGATAACCTCGGCAGTAGTCTTCTACTGCAGGCGTAATCAGTGATAAGCGTGTTTTGACAAAGGGGTCAGATTTTAGTAACTCACGTTTTTAATTCGTTGGTGCTCCAACCATAATGTCAGCCTTCTACAGCACCCTTTAGAGCAGAATAGGTAGTAATATAGTGCGTATATTGGAGGAGCGTGAGCGGTAGAAGTTAGTCCGCGCACCTAAGCCGGCGGATCGGCGAGGTGTTTTGGGCGTTCGAACATATCGCAGACAAGCCAATACCTGCCCAAAGCTGATAGCCAAAACAAAGCAAACAAAAAATATAAGCTATCTAACTATCTAACTATTTATCCACTGCTAGGGAGGCGGGCGGGTGAATCTCGAGACGGAAACTACGCGTTTTCTGCCCAACGAAGATGGTTAAGTTGTGCGGTGGATACCTCTAGGCCCGTCTAACCACTCATATTCGGCAATTGGGTGGCTGAAGAACTACAAACAAGGAGGCAAAAATTGTTAGATGACCGGATAAGCAACAAGGGGTTGGTGTATCGCCACATAATGCTTAGACCCACTGGCAAAGCAATTATGCATTCATCTTTCCCACATCAATTCTGCCTGATAAGTGAAATTTTACTTGTGAATAGAATTATGTTTGAGAGCCTGGGACTTGTTACATTGATCTGCAGGCGTAGTAGCTACTTTTGTATTTGGGTTAGCGGAGGCGAGTTCCGTGCGGTGTCGTAGGTGTCATAGCATGTAGCCAGTGTACAAGCTACCTTTTTTTTTAAAAAAAAACCTCATATAATACGGACGTCCTTTGAAAGAAATGCCATAGCCAAGGTTAGGCCCGTTATCCTATTACTCAACAAGCTAGGTTCTGCCACGAGGGACTTCCCCCATCACCTCTTTTCCACCCCCCACGACGGGGTTGGTTTTTAGTGTTAGAGTTTTTTTTATCCCACCTGCCGTCCTTGGTGGTAGCCATGGGATGTGAAGTAGGAGGGGAGAATTGCATTTAGGTAGTGATTTTACTTGATTGTTAGTCTAGGCGGCTGTTTGAGTCCTGCCTAGTTCTAAGGTATACTGTTTATCAGCGTACGATGTGCGATGTAGCACACCACCATACTCCCCCAATAAACGCGTTTAAGTATGCATTTGCATGATATTTTCGCGCAAATAAACATAATTTGTATGACCTTCATGGACCTAGTCTTGCGACCACTAGCATACGTAACAAACCCAAGAGACTAAGACTGCATTAGATATCCGAGACTAGTCAAGCTAGGGTTTTAATATCATGTAAATAAATACATGAGCAGTAATTCGTAGCTATTTAACTATCCTTATATGCCTGCCCATTTGGGCAGGCAAGACGAAGCGAACGAGAGCGAGTGGCGAAAGCAAAGCCCTAGTTGTAGGATGGCCGTGTGAGTGAGGAATAGAAAAGGCTATGACACCTCCAAAAACCACATACTAGAGACAAACAACAATTTCATGGTTTGGGCTCTTTCTAACCGCTACCCAAAATATCTAACAAGAAGACGTCGTATCCCTCCTTTTTCGTTTGCTTGATCTTTACCTCGAGACGACGACCCTCGATAGTCAGAGAATCCCCCTTGCCATCCTCCAGACTCAACTGCGAAATCTGAGGCACTCCGAAACTAACTCCATCCGGACGCATGGGCTGCTGTGGAAACATGGACTGCTGCGGAAGCATAGGCGGCGGCGAAATCATAGGCTGCTGCGAGAACATAGACTGTTGCGGAAGCGTGGACGGTGGCGAAAACATGGGCTGCTGTGGTAGCGTGGGCAGCGGCGAAAACGTAGACTGTTGCGAGAACATGGGCGGTTGCGAAAGCGTTGGCTGCTGAGAAAACATGGGCTGCTGCGAAAACATGGGCGGCCGTGAAACCATGCCCCATTCTTGGTTTAATCGGGACAAGAACCTACATTGACACCAAGGTCGTATTCCATTATTTTTGTCGTCTCCGCCCTCTTGCTTTCTAATCCCAAACCAAATTCTCACCAGCGACTTACCCCAGGCCACTACTAAAGAATTATAGTAAGGGACCCTGCCCCCGGTCGAAAAAAATCTCTGTCCCTCTGTGGTGAACAGGGTTGGTGGCGTGTCCCACTCACTAATAGATTGTGACAGTTTATTTAAGAATATCGCGTTATCCAGCGAATGCCCTGTAGTAGACCGGAAAGTAGAAAGAGTTTTCAGACCATACATTCTACTACGGTCGTCTGAGGGGCAACGAGTTAAAACATTCGGCCATGCTCGAGTATACTGATCGCCAGCTTCTTGGTGTAGGTAAATTGCAACAGGCCAAGGGCTGTTATATGAACAGTTAAGTACAAGCACGGGAATCTTGAACTGGCCCCATTCAACGGAAGAGAGCATGGAAGGCATATGTATTCCTCTGTTGGTTACGGCAGAATGGCCCTTTTGGGCGTTGGCCTGTGGGTAAGACGTAATATGGCCGGACAAAGCAAAGTCTTTGGGCGAAGTGGCTAGGATTCCTCGGATTTGTCTATTTGTGAATGGCGGCTTGTGCCCGGAGACAACACATGTTACGCGCGTGCAACTTTGGTTCGTGCAAGTAGAGGTGTTAAAATTGAGGCCGCTGCCGTCTTTGGTGCCAAGGATTTCCATCCATGCAAATATTGAATGGTCGTCGATTTCTTTAAGTATTTCTTCTTGAAGACGAATAAACGAGTTTGATCGTTCCCCATAGAGAAGCGGCATGTTTACTCTAAAGATCCCCAAGAGGCAGTATGCCTTGTCTTCTTCATAGGTCGCCTCACGCCATGCAGCCCAGCTCATACGTTTCGCAACACTCGCAGTAAATATAGACGCTTCCTTTGTCAAGAAAGATATTTCAATGCCAGTTATTGCAGACAAGAGCGCTGCTAAGGGCCCCTTTCCGTTAAGAGAGCCTCTCTTTTCGCCAAGAAAAGTCCAATATGCGTCAAAGAAGCAAACAGATTGGGGTGCAAGTAGTTCTTGTAATGTCCATGCTCGCCAGAACCATCGACAGCGACGCAAGGTATCGACGCCGAAAGGCATGTGCTTAATTGCGAAATCATTGAGATAGACGAAACAGACGTTTGCGCGCTCATACCATACAAACATGGAATTGATGGACTCAGCCAATTCAGAGCTACTGGATTTATTGATGCAACAGGTGTCGACCCATAGATACTGTAAATTGAATGCCGTAGCTGCAATACAGGCTCCGAGAATTTTACGGAAGTCATGGGGCTCGTATATTGACCAGTTGAAGAGTTCTTGGAGATAGCCAATCGTGTATTGCGGATTATCCATAGGAAGTTCCGCTCGAGGCCTTTTCTTTGAAACAAAGGCTTCGAAATCACTGAAGGATACTTCTTTCTTGTCTATCCACGTATGGGACAAAATTGCGTAGTGAGGTGGTACCGCGTGCGGAAATTCTTCCAGCGTAAATGTCGGGATGTGAATGAGACGCATAATGAGGTAAACTACACCTTGGCCTTAGTGCATCAGAAGTGGATCGATGTATTATTCTCCCGTCAGGAAAATCTAAACAGCAGTATGCGATCAGTAATATATGTTGTCACTTTCTCGAACAATACTTGCATCTGACTTAAAACACACAAGCATTCCTAGGTAGATAAAGAATTTTCAACGCGAACGGTAGAGGATATAAAGATTTGGTAACGAATGGCTTAAGGTATAGCAATTTTGCGAGTGGTTTACAGTAAAACTGGGTCAGTAAAATTGGAGATTGTCGCCCAAATACTCATTTGCTGGTCGGGAGCAAGACAGGGAAAACAAGGATGTTGCATCGAATGAAAAAACGTTACGTTCTGGGTTTCTTTGCGAAGTTTTCGAAACAGTGACTCAGAACTTAGGCAAGGTCGCTATCTCGCGGCATTTATATATTCAACTTAAACTGTACAGCTCTAGAAGTCATCATGTCATTTACGATTCACAGGGCATAAAGCAAAAAGGGGTATCTTAGTCGACCTAAGACTGTAAGGGGACGCTGCGTTAGAATCCATACTGTCATAATGGGGTAATTTGGCCCTCCAAGAGGCATGTAAGAACGCTGCGATACGACCTTATGATCAATTCCACTCAATTGCATGGCGCATCCAGCCGCACGACGCCCAATCAGGCTCGAATACAGCTTGACTTTAACTATCCTCGGCTATTTTCAGGTTACAGTGACCCCAACAATCCATTATTGATATGCAAAGTAAGCCAAACAGCGACATTGTCTCATTGATAACTACATGGGTCTCCATTGGTCCACGTAATCGAAACTTGAAACGAGTTGAGTAGTTGAGCCGCAGATGAATGAGCATTGTCTACAGTAGGGTTATATTGTGCTCCAGTTTCACCCAGCCTTGCTCTCTTTCAGAGTAACATATTACTTGATTCGATTTGTATCAACTTGCTAAGCCAAGCCAAGCCCAAATTCTCTCATGGGTTATTGGAAATATTGAGACCTCTTGGCCTTTCGCACACACAATCTCAACCTTAAAAAGTTCTACGCCAACAAGACTGAGATCTTTGATAAGTGCTATGTCTAACTACAAAGTGGATACTGAAGCCTCGTTTCAGCAAATGTGAAAATGTGTAGGTTGGCAAATCTCACCTACTGCCAAAGCTTAACTGTCACGGCCTCTGGTTACTGATAGAAATGTAGGGGTAAGGTGAATACTTGTTGTCGCACAAGGAGCTCTAAATACTACATCTACAAGCTAGAGATCTATATACAAAATGCCTTCTTTGCTCTGTCATTCTAGGGAAGCTATGCAGCTGTAAGTATCGCGAGGCTTTACGAGAGTCTAATATTAACTAGTTTGAGACGTTTATCACCACCGTGGAGATCAATCTGGTATACTACCAATATCAGGCTACCGACAAAGCCACAGTTAATCTACATGCCCCCAAACCCGAGCCTGTGAGGTAATCTGGGTATTACGGATCAAGTTACCAAGTATTAGTAGATATATGTCAGCCTAAATCTGCCTGCACTACTTCGCTACTTACTTTCCTGGTCTAGTATTTATAGCCAAAAAGACACAGATGCCAAGTTTCTAGATATGTGGGCCACCAGCTATAGGAAGGCCCCATTTCTAGGCAGCTTCACGATCCTGGCATAAAGTTAAATATTAGGAATAGATTAAAAGTTTGAATCTGTTTTTGCCCTGTTGTCCAAAATTGTATCACGTATTGATGTCGGTGACAGTTCAGCTTAACAACACTGCAAATGAAAACGCTGATTCGGAGCTTGGAAGACGAACAAGGCAATAAGTCACTGCATCGGTCCTTAGCTACTTTTCAATATTATACTACATTGGTTAATACTAGCAATATTTGGATTGAATTGATGTTTACTTTGCCATGCATTATACAAAAAAGAGAATTCATTGGCAAAACATAGATGAAATTACTAATAACTAAGTTTAAAGCCCGGTACGTATAAGCCCAGGTGAACGGACTACCTAGTGAGCTGGGAAGCAAAAGGCCTACAACATTAGACCCATCCGTATAAACTGTAAGAGTGCAGACTTAGCTATATGATATGGTCTGATCTCTAGAGTAGTAACCGAAAGTTTTGCCAATCTCTAGGGGTAGCCAAACTCTTGAACAAGAATAATACAAGTCTAGCGAGGGGCTCGGTGATAAAGGGCCTAGTCGCGAAGAATTAGGTCGCGAAAGGGTTAAACGCGAAGTACTCAATCTCGAAGGGGTTGATCGCGAGCAGTGTAACGCGAAAAGGCTAGATTTAGCACTTTATAGATATAAATAGGTGGGGCGCGCGCCGCGCGGTAGTTCGACTCGGTATGACTCTTTTATCCCGGCGAGTTCCAACACAACATCTGATTCGGGGAATCCCAACCCCTGCCAATCAATTAAGCGTTCTCGGCAACCCGGCAACCCGGACATTATGACCAATTCATATATCCGATAGCTGATTTCAACGTCATGTATACTCCAGACTTGGGTTGTTTGATTCCAAACGTTGTCGGCGATTACATGCCGGGTGGAGAGAAACTCTTGGGTTGAGACAACATGATTGAAGCCCGAGAGGATTTCCACGGCCTCGGACTCACAGTCATCGTCGGTGTTAATGCCGTAATCCTGGAAATAGGGGTCTTCGACGCAGCGAACAAGGTTATCACTATTATCTAGACACGGATTGTGTCGAAGAGAGGATGCTCTTCCTGGGATGGGAAAGTCTACATAAGGGAGGCCGGCCTCGCGAGTTGTGAGAGAAGATATCCAAGCACATCAACCATTCAGACTTCCCGGCCGGTACCGTCAGCAACCAACTCCAACTTGAACAACCAAAACCAATATACAAGATGCCTCTCACTAGCGATGTCACCATCAACTACGCGAGGTTCAACCCCAACAATGCGGCCGAAGAGACCAAGAAGCGTAATGATCTTCTTCTCGAGAAGAACAGAGGAATGCCGTACTGGTGGGAAGTTGGAGCGCCACGATTCCGAGAGATGATGGCAGCAGGAGAGATAAGCGGACTGAAACCAAGTCAGTATATACCGATGTAGCTGCAGAGAAAACAGCTAACCACTTCACTTCACAATACAGCCCAGCTCCCAGAAGCTTACGACATCCAGGTTCCTTCACGAGAGGCAGGCCGCACCATCCCCGTCCGCGTGTACAAGCCTGACAATGGGGAACCAAGCAAGGGGATCATGCTCCACGCCCACGGAGGCGGATATTGTCTTGGAAGCCATGACGCGTGAGTATCTACCTGTTTCGTCTATTTCGATAACTAGCCCTCCTAAAAGTGCATTGGAATTTTATTAAAGGAAATAACCAAACAGCGTGGACGCGATCCTCAAATTCTACGCAAACACCTGCCAGTTGACAGCCATGTCGGTAGGCTACCGACTAGCGCCCGAACACCCCTGGCCCGCGGGGCGCGAGGACTGCATCGACGTAGCAGAGTACCTCGTAGACCACGGCGAGGCAGAGCACGGGGGCAAACTTCTCTTTCTAGCCGGCGAGTCCGCCGGCGCGTACATGGCGGTCCTGGTGACGTTCGCGCTGATCCGGTCCCGCCCTCAGCACGTCTTGAAAGGTCTGGTCCTTCCGTACGGTAACTACAGCATCGCCATGGGCCTGCCGTCCATGGAGGGTTTCGACCTGCGCATCTCGATCACCCAGGAGATGTGTCATCAATTCATGGATGCGTACACGCCCGGATTGACCCCCGAGCAGCGGCGCAACCCGCTGATCTCGCCCCTGTACGATGATCTCCCGGCCCTCGCTTCGTCGACGCCCACTGGCAAGCTGCCTCCCGCGTTGTTCATGTGCGGCACGCTTGATCCCGTTCTTGACGATACCCTGCTCATGGGGATGAAGTGGCTGACCTCGGGGAGCGAGGCGATTATCAAGATATTTCCCGGCGCGCCCCATGGGTACAATTTGGGGGATCTGGATATTGCGAAGGAGAGCTTCGGCTATGAGGCCGAATTTCTTCTAGGAAAGATGTAAGCCAAGGAGTTCTAGGGACGTCTTCAACAGATTCCCGCAAAGCTTGTACGTAGTGAAATAGCGTCAATATGCTGAAATTTATCAAATCGTCAATTTTTCTTTATTCCCTTCAAGTCTTGAACAGGGGGCTGTTTCGCAATGCTAGATGCCCTTTTGATAACCGAACGCCGTAAAATGCAACATATAAACCCATCTAGATAAATCCCTTCAGCACAGCAGCCTCGGCATTAAGTATCGACGAGCCAGCAGCTCCAATAACAGCTATGAAACAACGTCAGTCAGTAACCGGCCCATATAAGACTAGGAAAGTTATCATGAAAACTCACTATTATGGCTCAAAGCAACAAACTTAATATCGAAGATCCCACTCTCATCCTCCCTCACACGGCCCACACTAACAGTATACCCCCTGCTAAGATCACGATCAAGTCTCGGCTGCGGCCGATCGGCCTCTTCGAAAACCATAATACTCGGCTTCGGCGCGCTCGGACACCCAAGCGTCTCGGCCTCGCTGACATACTCGCGCATAGCAGCCTTGACATCCTCGACCTTCGGCGCAGGTCGATTCTTGAAGCGCAGGGAGACGCAGGCCGTGTGGCCGTCGAGGACAGGGACGCGATTGCACGCAGCGGAGACGCGGAGTTCCTCCTGCTCGACGAAGGCCGTGGCCTCGCTGTTGATTCCTCCGAGAATCTTCCGCGCTTCGGTCTCGAGCTTGTCTTCTTCCCCGCTGATGAATGGCACCACGTTGTCCATAATGTCCATACTGCTGACGCCTGGATATCCTGCCCCTGAGACGGCCTGCATCGTGACCACGCTTACTACGTCAACGGGCCCGAAGCGAGCCTGTAACGCTGCGAAGGGAATCACGAGGCCAATCACGGCGCAGTTGGAGTTGCATACCAGGAATCCGCGCCCTAGGTTGTGTTGTTTCCTCTGATGTGGGATGAGGTCCAGATGTGGTAGATTGACAGTCGGCACGACGAGGGGTACCAGCGGGTCGCGGCGGTAGTTCTTCGCGTTGGAGAAGACGGCGAGGTTGGCTTCCAGGAATTCCATTTCTGTTATGCCGTAAAGAATTAGTCTTAGTCATAGTCATGCCACCAATAACACAGACTACAAATAGAAATTCATCAGTCGAAGCTCACCAATTTCACCAGCAACGTCCGAGTCCAACCCGCTAAAGACAACGTCGCAGTCCGCAAACTCGCTGACCTTGCACTCGCGAACGACGAGATCCCCGAAGGCGCCCATTGGCGAAGCCTGCTTCCACCGCACAGCATCTTTGTACTTCTTGCCGGCAGACCTAGCGGATGCGCCGACGGCATGGAGGACGAAGTGAGGGTGTTGCGATAGCAATAGGATGAAGCGTTGTCCGACCGAACCGGTGGCGCCGAGCACACCTGGAGAGAACGATCAGGTCAGTAAGATCAGCAAGAAAGGCCTCGAATTGGTGAATTCAGATAAAAATTGAAACCTTACCGCATTTCTTTGTAGGGAATTGCGATGCCATGATTTATTATGATTTCTTGGTTTGTTTTGCGATTGGATTCAAATTTCTTGAGCAACAATTGGAGGGCAGGTGTTAATCTAGTAGTGGCGACCAGTTCAGCTTTTGAATTGAATGAGAAGATATGATATGCCTGCTCGGTGTTTGATATTTAGAGGCAACTTTCGAAGGGAGTTTTCTCGGACAGCTTCCTGTCGCAAAGCACCCCGCTGTTAGGACTCACTGCTTGTGCCCCGCCATCCGTTATCGGATCAAATACCGGGCTCAAGGCGATAGCTCCATTTACATAACTCAACCGTAATTAACCGAATTAGCTGTGTCCGTTTTTCGTTTCATTATGTTCAACCGACTTCCTAACCTGAGTAGCCTCATTTTATTCATATGTGGATCACTCCTAGCCAAGCCGAAACTCGAGTCCTCATCACCCTAATCTCGAAAAGCTCTTTGTGGCAGTCATAATTGACATTGGCTTATAGGATAGCTCTGTGAGATAGGCATGAGTGTATAGATATTTGTTAAGAATCAGGGGATGTGATGCTGGTGGGGTTTGGAGGGAGATATATTATTGTCCCCAATAATGTCATGGGAATTTACGATCAAGCATGAATTCTCTCATAAAAACTGCCGGCTCTTTGATTCAATTCCGAATTTCGTTTTCTACATAAAGACCCAAAGCTCCCGAGGCAACGGTTCGAGAAGAAACCTGCGCTATATCTCGCTGCAACCATCGAACACCCCGATCATTGAAAAACAATCAACACCAATACACTGGTACATTCTCCATCCTAGGAGCCACATTCAGGTTCGGGCAAGGGCATGCCAGCAGGCTGGATTCTCTTCAGGACATCATCAGCAGTGGCGGCGTTCTTGAAGAAAGCCATGTGGACAAATCCCATGGTCGCCTCACAGCTGGAGTCGTAGAGTTGGGCCTTGAGAATGTTCCCATTCGGCCAATTGCCGCCCGTGAAGCACTTGATGCTGTCCTCCAGCTGATCGAATGCGCCGGCAGCGTCAAACGTCGGGTTGCAAGGGTCAGCCATCGCCGCCTCTTCGTCGAAGCGGGCTTCCAGGATCTCGCCGCTCAGCTGCTCGTGCTGGAAGCTCTGGCGGCGGCCCAGGTGGTCGAGCTCTCTCTTCTCGAGACCGTTGGCATAAGTGATGGTGAAGCGCGTGCCCGTGAGATGCTCGCGCGCGGCGATATCCATGAGTCCGTGGCGGGGATGTCTGAAGCGGAAGATGGGGGCATGGGGATGAAGATGCTCTTCGTCGCGAGCGCCGAGTCGGTGATCCGCGCTGGCGTAGCCGATGAATTCCGAATGACCAAAGGTTTCGTTCAAGACGTGGCTGATCAGTCGCTCATGTACTATCTGAAACCGATCTGGGTGGAGTTCCCTCTTAGCGAAGGCGGACATCTCAATTGCCTCGAGCCCCGAATTCAGCCACGTGGCCGACGAGCGCGCAAACCACCCAAGAGCCTTAGCCCCAAGGTAGCCGGCTTTTGCGGCTTGACCTATGGCTACCACTGAGCCAACTAGGCCAACGATGCAGTTGTAGTTCGCCCATGCGCTTCCGTCGTCTGTGACGCATCCTTGGATGGCTGATACCGTGCTGGCAACTGTTAATAAAGTTAAGCCAACTTCGGTGATGGTGGCCCAGCTCAGCCCTGCGAACCAAGCGAGAACGACGGGAATGATATCAGTTCGAGGGCTAGTGCCATTGAAGATGGTGAGATCACTGGTGATGGGTCTGTACAGTGCCACCTCGGTGGTGAGAACTGACGCAGCGTGTTTATTCTCCGTTAAGTTAACGTACAACCCCTTCCATGTTCCTTTGGGACCCGAGAGGGCGCGCTTAGCGTCCCAATCGAAGTCGTCGGGTTGCCACTTAGACGAGTTGATAACAGTCATTGCAGTGGTGTTTGCGCTCTGGATAGCCGCAGCGTTGCATGTCTTCAGACTACCCAGAAGGAGAAGCAGCCCAAGAGAAAAACAAAGGCCGGCCATTTTCGTGCACGTTTTGCGGTAGTATATTATCTGCTCACGATGTCGCTGTCGCGAGAGGGGAAGTAAGTCTTCGCCGTTATAGTAGTCGCTGACAAAACGATAGATCTGAAGGAAGGCAGACGGTACAGGCCAGGGTAAAGGACGATCGTCACTGTGGACAGATTCATATCGAGGGAGAGGCATGGCTGAACAGGACCATTAAATCCTTTTTTCTCTCTTGTGATATATCCGAACGTCTCGTGTGTGAAGAGGCCTTAATCTCGTTGTAAAAGTGGTAGGTCTCCCGGAGTGCTCGTGGCATGAATGCCTAGAAATGATTAAAAAAAGTACCAACAATGAAATGCGAGATTTCAATGCCGTACACACTTGAGAATGCTAAATAAAGGGCCAACGACGAAGCGCAAAGCCTCAACGCCGCTTGACGGCACAATGAGAGAAGAAGCTCCAGATTCGGTGTTCTTGTTGCCCGGGGAATAGCCCTACCTGTGTAGCCAGAATCTTCGCTTTCCTGTACCTCCTTGGCTTCCAGTAACACACACAAGATACTTTATGTTTTGATATAATAACCATTCATTCGGCGTACTGAGCTTCTTCTCACGCCAGTGTGCTCTTCATTTCGCAGTTGGTGCTCATGATATCCTTGATAGATCAATCATGATGGATGCGAAACATGGGGGGTAAAGGGGTGAGCTACCTGCCTCTAAATCGGCGTGTAAGAAAAAGTAGAAAATCCCAATATCCTAACTCCCAGCTTACCAACAGACCAATATCCCTGATAGAGAATGTAACTGCGCCATCTTATTGCAACCCCATGATCTTTCAGTCTCCTAGTCGAGACGTCATGTGTAAAGAACTATTTTCTCGTGTTTATTTATTGATAGAATTAAAGGCAAACGGTCGTGGCTTTGCAGGCTACATGGACGCCCATCGCTGTCTTCCCTCTCACTTAGCTTTTGCACGTGTTTACCTCGACCATCCCGCTTCAATAATCCAACGAATAACGCCGTGAGGGTGACGAGGGCCCTAGCAACGGAATCGCGAATCCGCAAACAGCCCTGGCCATTCGTGAAGCTCTCTCTGCTGCGAGTTCAAAGCTGTTGCATACCAACATCAAAAGTCCTATCAATGATTGGTTAGCCAGTAGTCCCCACTTCAACGCAATGCTTCATGCTAACATCGCTCTTATCGCATCAGCTGTGGCCAGCTTCTCAAGACTTGGAAAAATGCGTTCGTGGATACTTATTCTTGCTCCTGGCTTTAACGTAGGCATAAGGCTTTGGAGAGTTTGGATGCAATACTTATTTGCCCAATTATGAAAAATAGAGCGGAAGTAGTACACACCCGCAGAGGTCACTGATACATACCAGTAACTCAATTATCATAAAACCCAAGTACCCAAATGTTTCTACTGACTGTGTCATAAAAGTGACTTTATCTCGCAAACAAGCGAATAGGCGTGCGGTTTCCGCGGTTACAGTATTTGAAAGGTATTGAACGATATATTTGATATCGATGCCGATTGCGACAGCTGCGTGCAACCAACAGACATCTACCATGATCGTCTTTCCTAGCCAGGGGTAGTGATCAAGTATTTCATCAGGCGTTGCTGCTGGCTCAGGTCTTGAGAAGATGAATATGATTAGAAAGCGTGAGGAGGGGTGCTAGGCTAGAAGTCTACGGTTTCGTTGCCCTCCTCTGAGTTTGACCACTTCTCCATAGCATCAGCCATTTGGACCCCAGCAGGCCAGAACTCAAACTCATCTAGTTCGACGACTAAAGCATTTCTCGCCGCTTCCTCCTAAGCAAGAATGGCTGTCAAAGCTGAAAGTGAAATTATGCCAGGGGTATTCTCCTAGAAGAAACGATGATGAAGGATCGCATGCCTGACGATACACCGAACATTTTTCGAGACAAGGCTTCGTATGAAGTAGTACTTCCAACCAAAAATGATTGACCAATTTTGAGGCGGAGAATGGCCTTCACGCCAACATAAGCCGTCCACTATTTTCTATTGGAAACCGAAGTATGACCTAGAATAATCGATAAGGGGTTTTAGGGACTGACGTTGAATTTGGGCATCTGTCTAAGACCAGTGAGTAATGCTTCTGATTCCGAGCAGGCTGCAATTACCGAGTCCCTAGCAGCCTGAGTATCAGGAGCCCCGTCTGGGATCGGGGGGCATCACGATGTACAGATTTAAGACTTGCCCCCCCGTAGTCACACTTAATATGAAAACCTAATAGGTGCGCTACTTAACAATCATTTTTAAAGAGGGCACAATACAGCTATGATTACAGACATAAATAGAACTATAAGTCATGTACAGCTCGTTCTATTTATCTTTAGATTGTATCCTACCTGGTAAGTTAAATTGAAGGTAACAAGTCGCTTCAAGATCAGGGTTTAAAAACGGATGATGGCACATGTGACAAATTGCTATTATTATGTCATGTAGGTAGTTCACAATGAACGGTTTAACGAACCGTTTCCCTCTGCATAAATGCTTGGCTGGGCTAGGTCTCGGATTAGTCTCAAGCAAAATCGGCGTGTAGTTACTCCCTAAGCCTAATTCGTCACAACCCATCGGGTGCAAGTCAAATGCCGTGTCCATGCTACGGGATCTTACAACGGTGAATGGTTGGTCATGATTTATCATGCAAGTACTTTAAATAGGCCGCATATGGGCCTTTGGTATATACAAATATGGACCAACGTTTGAACAAGACACGAGAGTACGTAAAAAGATAATTAGGTAGTCACCATGTTCGAGTCTTTTGATCCAAAAACTACCCTAAACTCCTCATCCGGGAAACTGTAAAAAGAACCAACCCCATTCCCCAAAAACCGAGGTATCGTTTTAAGCCATTAATGACATACCTTCAAAAACATCATGACCGTGAGCAAAACTTATGTTTCCTGTGCAAGAGTCAGCAAAGGCATAGATACGACCAAACACATCCGAACTTGCACGTGAAACAAAATTAAATATAGGTAACAAGAGTGATGCGGAATAAACTCACATGGACATTCATGGTCGCTACCTAATCCCTAGAAGTAGGAAAGGCTGTGGTAGGGACAGCGCCCATCAAAGGCCGGCGGGCCAAGCTTGAGAAACCCCGAGCCTGGTTGGCTACTGAGCCGGAGGCAAAATGCGATTTGAGGTTTTCCGAGGCGATCTGAGCCGCTCTGTGGAGCCGTGATTCGAGGTTGGAGTCTCCAAGCATGGCTCTACCTTGCAAAGTGAATTCCTTCATGAGCTTGTTGAGCTGCTCGCCTGGCTCGATGCCATACCAAAACATGACATCGTTGCCCCTGACAAGACTGCCATCGGCTTTGTC
Organism: Xylaria sp. Z34; assembly: GCA_037356055.1. Taxonomy (NCBI): domain Eukaryota; kingdom Fungi; phylum Ascomycota; class Sordariomycetes; order Xylariales; family Xylariaceae; genus Xylaria; species Xylaria sp. Z34. Next base: position 26,543 of record JBAWJW010000008.1, read on the forward strand.
AAAAAACCAGGTGAGGTTCTCATCGTCCGACTTGACAGTCCAGACCAAGCTAGGATATTCTTTCTGAATTGCAGCAAAGAGGTTGTCAGCCACATTGGTCAACCAGCCAGACTTTGTTATCGTCAAAGTGGCAAGGGTTGCGTATGGCTCATCTGAGGATTCGAGAACGACGGCGAGAGCTTTCATGGGCTCATCAAAGAACGCCTTAAATTTACGCTCTTTCAAAAAGTCCAGATATCGGTCAACAGTGGATCTGGCATCCCGTACTTCCCGATCCCGAACGAGGACTTCCTTCAGCTTATCTACATCTGCAAAATCAGAGATGCTGGAGGCTGTCATGAGCTTATCTCCCCTGCGAATAAGGGTGCCAGCTCCTGAATCCGTAAATAACTCCTTCTGCAGATCGGCGGGATGGATGATAGCAACGCTAGAGGAGCGAGGTAGGTTATGTAAGAGTTCTTTAATTTCCTTGATTTTTAGGCGAGTGCCGAACCTGCACCAAGGCTGAGACATGAGATGGTCAAACTCTTCGTCTAAGTTAATAGCAGAAATCTTTTGCCCATCGCCGTCAAAGAGGCCACCCTTCTCGCTAAGATAGACGACTTTCAGAGGCTCAAGCTTACGAGCCAGTTCGCCAGCGGCCACATCAGCATTCACGTTCAGGACCTGGCCCTCGGTAGTTTCCGCCATAGAAGTGAGAATGGGGAGATAGCCATTTTGAATCGCAGTCTCGATCGGCTCCTCATTAACATCGGTGATCTTGCCAACCAACTTCCACTTTTCCTTGTCTAGATAATCGGCTGTGAAAACACTCGATGTGATGGGTCGGGCACGGACACCCATCTGCTCCAATCGCTGGACAAGCTTTAGATTTTCGGCTAAGAATAGTCGCCTCGCAATTCCCAGCGTCTTGCCATCTGTAATACGGATACCTTCCTCGAACTCGGGCTCGACGCCAGCGTCTTCGAGCAGCTTGTTAAGCTGAGGACCGGCACCGTGGACGATGATGGGAAACAGCCCCACATGGTACAGGAATGAAAGCGACGAGCACAACTCATCCAGATAGTCAGTCAAGATGGCACCACCAACCTTGATGACGGCGAACTGTTGTGACGAGACAGACGAGAAATGAGAAAGGTACTGCTGGACCTCTCGCTTGGAGCCGACGTTGTTGAGTACCTGGATGACGGCGGCGCGGGTAGCTGAATCACTGGCGTTCGATCGTGTGGAGTAGGCAGCCCGACGAGCAGTGCCGACTATGGGAAGGTTGCGACGGGTTAATCGAGGAGCGACGCGACGGGTGCCGGCTCGAAGAGCCACTCGGGCAGCTCGCGTACAGAGCATCGCGACGAAGCGTAGATAGCGGGGGTAGCAAGTGTATTCTATGGGTTGGTAGACCAGAGGAGAAGCGGTCGAGGTATTAAGCTGGCGTGTTCCGGTCTATCTATAGCTACGGGAAGCTACGGCACGAGAATGCAGTCAGGAGGGGACCGGTTCTGTCGGGCTCAGCGATTGCACCCGTCTAAATCTCGGTGAGGCTTCGAACGGAGGCTTTGGCGGAGGAGGGGTTCGTTCCTAGGGTTCTTAGCGACCTGTCATGTACTCCAAGAGTTAATGAGCGGAATCAGACACCAATGGGGAAGGTAATTATAGATTACCTGCGATAATTAATAGGGATCCCTTGAGCCTCTTCTCACATCGTAGGAGTTACGGAAGAGGAGCCAATTGGTGCGAGGTGGCAGCAGGGAGAATGTCTTTGACGACGAAGATGCTAGACTTAGACAAAAAATTGCGCCGAATATCGCAGTCAAGTCACTGCACTAGGTACACAGCTGGCGGGTTGGCAACCGAGCTACATGCACGTGTTAGTAGGCATATTTTAGGGCCAGAGGCTAGGCGGTACAGTCAGGTAGTTGTACAGTTATTGGATGGCCTAATCACTGAGTTGACCTACTAGTATAAGCCCGTCTCAGAGCCGTATGCAGTCTTCAAATACTCTACTGTGTACGAGCTGGTTCTTCCTAGTCATTCATAGCGCCATGTTTTAGCCTAACACAGAGGCCGCCAAGATGTAGACACTTTCCCGAATTGGGTACGAGTTCTCCAAAGGTGGAGAACTTGGAGTTGACTTTTTGTCACAGTTCGTGTAGCAATGATGTCTGGCGAGGACGTAGTGCCTTAGGTTATTAATGCTCCAACAGTTAGAAAGACAGATTTATGGCGAACTATGTGTGCGTCAGTCTGATTCCCCATCCAAGTTGCTCATCCTAAGATTGTGTCTTGATTTTTCTGCAACTTTCCATTGCTGTATATGGATATATGTATGGCAGAGAGAGGTTCCATCAACATGGGTCTAATCGAATGTTCTGTCGCTGCAGCGCAATGACCCGCTCAGATCATCTTGATCGTTGTGGAGTACCTTGCGTCAATGAGAAGGAAAAAGAGAATAACCCAAGCAGAGGGATTTATCTTCGCAGATAACATTCCGAGCAGGCATGAAATGCATTACTTATTATCTGCGCTTAGGTAAGTATCTGTAGTTTGTTATTGTATATCGAACGCCTAATGCGTGATGGTACGGTCACATCATGGGCTGTTCAATTAGGTCTGTGACGTACGTGGATTTCGCACGATGTAGTTGTTATTGCGCCGTAATTGTGCAGGTAAAATGTATGGCCAAGTTAACATAGCTTGCATGAACATCCTCACATGGACTGAATGCAATGTTTCACATGTTGACAGAAACATCAATACATATAGTTCCGGGTCGTGAGGTATCTTAATTAATGGTCGAGGAAAACGCCACGCCGTCGTACATACAAGTTGATTCTCTAATAACCTTCCCATCGGCACTTGGCCGTGGTAATAGAAGCCTCCCGCTCCATGAAGGCTAAAGAACCGGTCGAAGCCAAAGACAAAAACTCCTGTGTTGTGATTTCTGGCCGATGGCTAGGAGTAACCCATCAGATTCAATTCATCATCATAGCAGTCAAAACAATCCAGCAAGTCCATTCTCTCATTATAACCAAGTCGTATGGCGACTCTACAGTGTATTTTTTAATGCTTGCCGCCGAAGATAACTGATTTCACATTACGTCAGAATCGCAGTCCTTGCAGAGAGAATGGTCGTAGAGCATCTTACCGGATGGGACAATGATAATAACAAGGAGGATGATGATGCCTGCAATGATGCACATCCTCATCTTCATATCCTTCCACCACATCTGTTTGCGTACCCGGTTTGCGCCACGACGAAATCCTTGAGCGGATACGGCTAAGTTGTCGGTCTTGTCTTGGAGAGCATCAAGACGCTCGCCACGCTGGGATACCTTGTTGATGTTCTCTCGCATCACACCAACGGTGTCATCGATTTGCTACAGAAAAAAGTCAGCTTCTACCAAATTATCATCTATAGTCAATTCTTCATTCCCAAGCTGCATGGTTTTGGCATCGTAGTCGAGAAAAATCTATCATTATACGCTCCAACGATATTCGATATTGAAGGCCATTAGAGACGTCGCGCTGCAACGAAATATTGATAATTCGAATAGGGGGCATATGCGACCGGTATCGAGCAAAATTCTTCGCCAGGGGGTCTTGCAGCTTCTTCGGAACTTTCATCTCGCTTGTCGCATCATCGGAGGCATCGTATTTTTGGTTTCGTGCAATAACGGAAGTAGGTATAGATCGTAAATTAATGGTCGTTGATTGCGTCGTCGCGTTGTAGTCGCTCTCGGTCGATTCAACCGCTCGCCATGTTGTCGGAATCCGCGCAGCCCGGGAAACAAGCACACTCAACTGCCTGAACAGTCCAACAACAAAAAATAACTTACAGCTTGCAGCGCCTGGGTTCTAGCGTTACCACCTTGTTGCTGGTGGTGAGCGCCGCCCTGGCCGCTGGGGATGTAGGGATCATAGGGAGCGTCTTGACCGGACATGGTGGCTAGGAAGAAAGCACGCGGTCGTTGGCTGAGGAAAGTAGCGAGTTGCTTATCTGGCACAGGTAAAATTCAATCGAAAACGGAGTCTGCGTTGTCGCGTTGATGAAAAGGACGAAGTTGAAGCTTATGGTAGATGGTTGGATTGCAGAATGAATACGGGCTGGTGATGTGGGTTGATGAGGTGGTAGGTTCGGACAGGTAGGAGTGATGAAGCAAAGCAGGTGGTTAGGTGCAGCAATCCAGGCAGTGATCCAGACAGTGGTCCAGGCTGGGGTTGGCTGAACAACTTACAGTAAAAAGAAGGCGTTGCCATTCTGAGACACCCGGCAGGGGTCTAAGGGGCTCCACGCAGCCCGAACCAAGTACTAGCATATGCCATCATTTATGCTTCTGGTACCTACGCTCCGGGACCAGTTTGTTTCGGCCGTGTTTCCTAGTCCCAGCGGCAATTCGAATACGATGCAAAATAATAGGGATATTATAGGTGCATCAACTGGACAGGCAATATTAAACTGATTAACATCCACCTGGTAGCACAAATATGACATGCTACAATAATTCTATAATTACAGATTGCATATCTAATGGTAGTACGAATACAAAGCGCCAGGTCTTGGCCAGGGATATTCATGTGACCTCACCTTTGGACGCTTTCACCATAAGGGAACTCCCCCATTCCACTTCCGCCACCTGGGTGAACGCTGGGCGGTTACGCAGCTGGTGAGGCTGTGCTTTCAAGCTTGCCGACAGTTCCATCTTGGCTTTGTTACTAGCCACAGTACATATTCCCAATACAGACAAAATCTGACTGTCAGTACGAATTATTAGAAATTCATTTGTGTTGTCCCTCTAATCACTGCTTTTCACTCGGCTACTATGTTTAAAATATCGCACCCAAGCGTCTATGTTTTTTATAGGTAATGCTGCTGCCTGGTGTGCCGGTGGCCATCGGCGCAACTCCTTTATACTTCCGCACAGCCGAAGGCCGTACGTATCGACATACTGAAAACCGGGAAGCGTTCCAAACAGGAACCTCCAAATCAACTGTATGCTGCTTCGGAGCGAAGGCAGGCCAGCTGCCCGCTTAGCTCCGGCTGGATGCCTATAGAGAGGAGCACAACATAGGGCAACCAGCTTGCATAGCGCCAGATGTTCTATTCATATGTCTAACAATACTCCATTTCCGGTCGGGTCAATCGCCCTTTTATATTACTTACACAGAATATCGGGAAAGTTTTGCGATTTGAGCTAGGGAGAAGCGGTTGCTGAGGTTGGCTACCGGTGATCCGTCAATTCAATGCTATACGCACGATTTAACCCGCGATCGATTTGTAACAGGTATGGTCTCATCGTCGCGGATTACCCGAGATGAAAAAAAAGGAAGGAGATGGGGGAGGAGGTAGAGGCATAGGGACATGTTCACGTTGTTGGCTGCACTGACATGATACTAATGGAAATCCTCAGTTTCATTACTACGTAGGTATCGAAAGAGAAGCCGCTGACTGACAGAACAGATGATGATGCCTAATGTCAAGCTTGGTCCGTCAAGCATTAACAGATCTATCGAAACGGCTCACAATCAATAATCATGTGAAAAGAGCCTGTTAGCTTTCCCTATTTTATATACACCAGTGGTGGCTATAACCCCCTCTTTACTTCCACTACCTAGTCAAGTCGTTGTTCGCTCTTTGGGCATATATTACGAGATACAGTAGACACTGTCGGATCCATTACACGCTCCAGTCCATGTTAGCCAAATAGTTAAAGTTTTCTGCGGCCGACAAGGCAGGTATCCGAGAAATGCAGATACGAACAGGATAACACGCCATGGCAATTGCGCATACTCCTCGCCTTAATGCACGTGGAGAGCTTGTGTCGTCACCATACATCCGTCTTGGACTAAGTATCTATTTTCATCTCAAATCCAACCGTCGGAATGACTGTTGCATTGTGTACAATTATGTCAAATGCTTTAAAGGATTCAGCTTAAGAACCACGTGAATCACACGCACTTCGACCCTGATTACTTGATGTCTGCTTGATTAGGAACGATGCGGACAAGGGGTTCAATTGCGCCTACATCTAACTCTCACTCTAGTATTAGTCGTGTCAGTTTACCTTCAAGGCAGCGAAGGTCAGTTCCATTTAGACAATGAAGGTTTTACTTGACTACCTACTTTCTCGTTTTGCGGCTGTTGCCTCTCGTCATTCGTTCGTCGTTATTTCAACCGGCAGTCAATTTTATCTTTTGAGAAAGTATAAACGATTCGCTCCCTGCTATTTCTCCCTGCAGTCTGCTAGCAGCACCTACCTTCCATTGGTACGAGCATCGAACTCATACTTCGGTCCGTCCCGCCCGCCTTCGAAAAAGCGGCGCAAAGGGAAAGAGTGTTCACGAAATGGAATTCTACCTGAACTAGGAGTTCATGTCCAAGTTTACTATATGTGGTCACGCCTGCCATGACAGCTTGCAAGTGGAAGACCAGTCACCATCTTATTCACAATACGAAAGCATCATTCTTTTGACATTATCACATCGGTGCCAGCCGCCAGTCATGTCAAGCCTACTACGCAAAGCTATAGCTGTTGCAGCCTCACTTTTCCTTACCGGGAACTTCATCAATGCTTATGATTTCGATCCCACATCACCTGGTTAGTAACTATACTCTGTACAGGTCGAGGGCAAGATCATACCTAATATATCACTCCTTAGACTCGATTAAAGATGTAGCAAAATATCTAGCCGCAGATCTGATGTCGATGTACAATGGCAACCAACCGGGGCAAACCCCTGGGCTCTTACCACAGCCATACTACTGTAAGCCAAGTTCATCGATCGAATTATCACAACAATATTAACTGCGTCTAATAGGGTGGGAAGCAGGCGCTTTGATGGGCGCTCTGATCGATTACTGGTATTATACAGGCGACACAACGTACAATGAGATTACGGTACAAGGCATGATTCACCAAACCGGACCGTACAATGATTATATGCCACTAAACCAGACATTAACCGAGGGCAACGACGACCAAGGATTCTGGGGCATGGCAGCCATGTCAGCAGCGGAATACAACTTTCAGAATCCCGAACATGGCCAACCACAATGGCTAGCATTAGCCCAGGCAGTTTTCAACACGCAAGCAGCGCGATGGGAGACAGGAAGTTGTAATGGGGGGTTGCGCTGGCAAATATTTACGTGGAATAACGGCTACGACTACAAGAATTCCATATCGCAGGCATGCTTCTTCAACCTCGCAGCGCGACTTGCTCTCTACACTGGGAATAGCACCTACTCGGACTGGGCCGTCAAGACGTGGGATTGGATGGTTGGAGTCAAGTTCATCGACGAGAACTACAGGGTCTACGACGGTGCCGCCATCGGGAACAACTGCAGCGAAATCACACCGTACGAGTTCTCCTACAACGTCGGCGCATTCCTTCTAGGCGCGGCCGCCATGGTCGAGTACTTCGACAAAGCTGGGAATTTTGACGATTCCGCGCTGTGGCACGAGCGCGTAGACGGGCTTCTGAATAGCACGGAGCTGATCTTCTTTTTCGGAAACGACGTAAACGACAAAGTCATGATCGAAGTCGCGTGCGAGGCCGTCAATCTCTGTGACGTGGACCAGCAGTCGTTCAAGGCGTACTTGAGCCGGTGGATGGCCGCGACAACCAAGTGGGCCCCCTGGACCTTCGACCGCATCAAGCGACTACTGCAGAACTCGGCCCAGGCCGCCGTACGGCAGTGTACGGGCGGCGCCAACGGGCGCATGTGCGGCATGAAGTGGACCAACAACAGCGGCCTGTGGGACGGCACCACGGGTGTCGGCCAGCAGATGGCTGTCATGGAAGTCGTGCTCGCCAACATGATCCAGGAGGCCAAGCCGCCCGTCACCAACTCCACCGGCGGCACCAGCGTCGGCGATCCGGGAGCCGGCGGTCAAGACAGCGGACGCGTCGACCCGGTGCGCCAGCGCTTCGGTCCCATCAGATACGGTGACCGGGTGGGCGCCGCATTCGTCACCTTCGTCGTCCTTGCAGCCCTGCTCGCGGCGCTTGTCTTCATGCTCTTAGATGAGATAGAGACGGATATAGTGGCTTCCGACTCCGGCGCCGAAGGGGACGCAGCGATCGCTGCGGTGGGAGCTCAGAGAGATGGGAATCCCGCGCTACGGGAAAGGGGAAGGCCCGCCATGAGTGAGAGGAGCTCACATGCGAATACCGGTTCACAAATCCGGAGGAAGGCCGTAGGCGGCCGCGGGCCGGTTCAGGGACAGGCGCCGATGCGGAAACCACTCGCAAGCTCGTCGACTCCATCGCCATCCGCCTCACCGATCGGCATCGTTGAATACCCCATACTGGATACATATTATGATGATGCTGGCGTAGGTACTTCATATGGACCGGCAGCCGGATATCCCCAGCAGCAACGGTAGACACTTCTTTGGTTTCTAGTAATAATCGTAGTTTGCTGGGAAGTTGGCTTGAGCCCGAAAAGAGGAAGGAGAAAATTAAAGATAGGATTAAACTTGGTCTGGTTTCTTGGGAGTTAATCGCATAGGTTGAGCGGTTTGATACCCACTGTCAAGGAGGAACATCTTATTACGAGGCGCAGGAGTTGGTGTGCTTTCTTGTTGATTACTTAACTAGTTTATTAGGCTTTTCAGTTTCCGGGAAAAAGGACAGATTTCCGGTCTTTGAATATTCGAAATGCGTGAGCAGTAGCACTGTACAATAACGTAGTGGTTGTATGAATAAGGCCTGGTGTTCATATATGTTACCGTAGGAAATAGCGCTGTAGGACTTGTTTCGCTTCCAGCTACTCAGCACCAGCACTCATTTTTGCCGTCTTTTCATTGATTAATATCATCGGTAATTCTGACTTATTGATGAAACTGCAAGGAGTGCAGAGGGCATAATGTGCATTCGTTTGCTTCCACGGAGGAAAAGGTTTCACACAGGGGCCTTGCCCACTAGACGTTAGCTTTCGTTGGGGTCGGGACAGTAGGAGGACTACCTCGTAATTAGTTCTACCTCGGTACTATTGCACTCTTTGCGCATCATCTGCACCTCGCTGTCCTCTGGTCTGGCAACATCCTGCGTTCTTTTACTTGACGATTTGGCAAACCAGCGGCAGTACGTTTAACCATTATCAGCTGTGGCAATGCTATAGGGTGTGTATGGTCTTTTGATACTGAGAGCGTCAAGATTGGCCTAAAATGCGTCCCATCAAGTGTTAAGCCGCAAGGAGTTAAAGTACCTCGAGACTCTGGCCTGGTTGAAGGCGGAGAGGGGCAAGCTGAATTCTGTAAAGGATATCCGTTACAGTTGTATGCAGACTAGTATTATCCACCTAGTTACTAAAATATTACTATTATAATAAATAATAATTAATATATATTAATATATATAATAAAAAAATATTTATATATTTATAAAATAAACTTTAAGCTTAATAGTTTATATTATATATTATTTTTTAATTATTAATAAAAAATATTAAAATTAAAAAATATTTTTTATTAAATATAATTATAATAATATTTTTATATTTATAATAATAATTATATATATTTTTATTAATTTAATTAAAAATTAAATAAAAAAAATTTTATAATTTATTTTATTATTTTTATATATAATTATTATTTATAATTTTTTTATTTATTTATTTTTATTAATTAATAATATTATATTATTTTAATTTATTAATTAATATATAATAATTTTTATATAATTAAATAAAATTAATTATTTAAAAATAATATTAAAAATAATTAATTATTTAATTAAGTTATTAATATTTTTTATTATTTAAATATTATATATTATATAATAAATTTATATTTTATAAAATATTTAATTAAATTATAAATAATAAATTTATTTTATAAAATTATTTAAATAATATAATAAAAATTATAATTAATATAATTTTAAAATAATTATTTTATTATTATTTTTTAAAATTATTAATTTATTTTATATTTATTAAAATTAAATTTATATATAAAAAAAATAATAATAATATTATAATTTTTTAAAAAAATATTTATATTTTTATTTTTATATTTATATATTTATTATTTTTTAATTTTTATATAAAATATTAATTTATTTTTAATATTTTTTATAATATAACGCATCTTATAAATAACCGGACCACTTAAACAAGTAGACCATTTAAACAGCTTTTTATATAATCTATTTTTTATTATAAATCCTGCAACAACTATAACATGCTTATTAAATATAATAAAGCAGATTTTAAGCTTGCCGTTTAAGCTATTTAAAAAGACCCCTAATTATCTTAATACTGCGCGTATAAAATTTATAATATTCTTTATACAACCTTGTTCTGCTAATTATAAAAAATTGCTTTATAAAGTGTTACACCTGCTTTAAGCCGAAAACTTATTAAAGCTAAAAAAGAATTAATTATATAATATATTATAAATTTAGTTTTGTAATTTTTTTTACTATAGTATAATAATATTAAAAATATAGCTAATTAATTGTTAAAATTATAGAGTAAAAGACGCGTTAAAAAAAACTAGATTTTAAACTTCGTATAATAAACCTTTAAGCTTGTAACACGTTTTAACCGCTGAATTAATTACTAGCGTGTTTTAAATAAAAATTTATTTAAATATTGTGTTTAATTTTTGTTTATATAATAGATAATATAAAAATAAAGAATATATAAAAAAAATATATATAATTTTAATAAAACCAGGTTTATAATAAGTAAAATTTTGCCTGATTTTATAATTACTACGTTTAACAGGTTGTAAAAACTTAGATTTATATAGCCAGGCAATTATAAATAGGCTATAGTTATTTAAGCTATTTTTTTATATAGTTATGCTGTTTTATTATATATTATTTTAACGAGGCAAAACTATTTATTATTTTAATATAAAAATATATTTAAATTATTATTTAAATAAAAAGTTGCTATTATAAAAAATAGTTAAATAATAAATAAACAAAATAAAAATTAAGTTAAATATTTTAATAATTATATAAAAAACTATATAAAAGGTGTATATTATTTACTAATCTTTAATAGCTACAAGAGTTATTATTTGTACGATTTTGATATAACTATAAAAATATATAATATTATTATACTTTATATGCTTACATATTCTTCTTATAAGCTTTAGCTTTTAAATGTTAAATATTTTAACCTGTTAAAATAGTTGTATAAAAAACAAATTAAAAATTTAATATAAAAACATGTTATATATATTAATAAAAAAAATTTTTTATATGCGTTTTATACTACGTTTTTTATGTTAATAATTAAAAAAAATATATGTGAAAGTTTTAAAAGTATAGGATTAGTTTTATACAATTTAAAATATATAATTTTATAGCTGGATTATTGTTTAAAGATTTTAATAATTAAAAGTTTATCTTTTACGGTTTTCTGCTAGCAGCTAACTATTTTTAAAAACTTATCTAAAGCTAAATCTTAAGTTTAATATATTTAAAATTACGTTATATAATATATAAATAGCTTGCTAGTTTTAATTATTAAAAGTATAAACTAATTATTGCGCGGTACTACTGTTATATATTACCGGCTTGCGTTTTTAAAAAAAAAGGTTATTAAATTTTAAAAAGCAAATAATTAATTTAGCCGGCGTTATTGTATAAAAAAAACTTGAATATAAAACGGAGAATTATTTAGTTTTAATGAAGCAAAAGTTATTTTAGCTGAAAAAAAAGCTGCTAAATAAAAATAGGTTAAAAACCGTTAAAGTAATTATTATATAAAAAGGCAGAAAGTGCGCGCCTAACGCTGTAAGATTTACAGCAAGCTTAAATATAATGCTTGTATGTGTAAAAATAATATAAAAGTATTTAATAAATTAAATTTTAATTAGTTTAAAATAATTATATATGTTATAGTTATATTATAATTAATTATTCGTATAAAAAACTGTTTAAGTGGTTTATTTGCTTAAGTAGTCCGGTTGTTTATAAGATGCGTTATATTATTAATAATAATTTTTATAAGTTTAAATATTATTAAAAATTTATTTTAAATTTTAATATTTTTTTATTTTAATTTTAATTATTTAATTTTTAATATATTTTATAATAAATATTAATTTTAAAATTTTATTAATTTATAAATTTTATTTTAATATTTATTAAAAAAATTATATAATATTAAAAATAATTAATATTTAATTTATTATATAATATAATTTATATATTAAAAATTTATTTATTATTATAATAATTTATAATTTTAAAAATTAACTTTAAAAAATATATATAAAAATTATTTATATAAAATTTTTATATTTAAAAATATATTATTTAATAAAATTTAAAATAAATATTTTAAAATAATTTAAATTTAATTTATTATAAATATAATTAATTAAATAATATTTATTAATTAATAAATATTTTTTAATAATATTAAATTTTTAAAATTATAATTTAAAAAATAAAAAAAAACTTTAAATAAAAAATATTAAAATTATATTAATTATATAAATATTTAAAAAATTAAAATTTATTATAATAATTTTATTAATAATTATTTATAATAAAATATATAATAAATATAATTTTAAAATTATATTTATATAATAATTTAATTAAATTATAATATTATCTTATAAATATTTTAAATTTTTTATATTTTATAAAAATTTTAATTAAAAAATATATATTTAATTATAAATTTAATTTTAATATTATTTAATTTTTTAATTAAATTAGCTTAAATAATATATATATATTTTTATTATAAGCTTAAAAAAATTTAAGTAGTAATATTTTAAAAATTAATAATAAGCAAGTTTTTTTTGGAATTATTTTAGGTCCTATGCCTAAAGGCTTGCAACCAACCTAAGGTACGAAGACTGTATTGTATATCCAAGGCCACGGATCAGAACCGCCATTATCATGTAGGTACTGTTATAAGCAGCAGACCGCAGACTTAACTACCCTATTTACTTAATCGCAAGAACACACAATATGGTGCAAGTCAAGCAAGATCAAGAGAACAAAAGCGAGGTGCGAAAGTGAAGCTTTCCTAAGCTTTGATTGATCTAAGCCACCAAGGCTAAAAGAGAGGACTAGACTTGTATAGCTTCATTAACTCTCTTGTACATTATTGCAATTCGAATATCCTTGCAAGCTGGCTATAGATGCTTTACCCTTGCTGCAATAAGCGTACTGAACTAGCTGTTATTATATAATCGTCCGCTTGAAGAGCGGTCGTGAGCTAGCCAAGGATAAGCATCATAATGTTTGGTGTGCCTCGGCTGCCCGTGAGTTTAAGAATAGCGTCTTGCAAGGCTTTAGCTATTGGCGAGAGCATTGGTCTGGTCACGGACTTGGATCTGGGGTTTTCCTAAATCCGCACTCAAAATGCTTCGAGTAAATACGGCACAAATATTATAATACCAATTCCCATGAATTAAAGAATGCAACCTCTATGTCGTTCGTCCAGAAGTAGTCACTGTTATTCTACGATGCATTTCCCAAGGGGAACAGACCTCGGATCGTAGCAGCGACGCCCAGACAAGGCAATGATCTAGATTGCCAGACTTTTAGTGAAATGGGGCGGACGATAGGAACGGTAACAGTAAAGCCCAGTCTGAGCTGTTACAAGGCTGAGATCTAGTATGTTAGAACGTTTCTCGCTTGTAGCTGTATTCCTTGATACTGCTCAGTTACTAAGCCTCGAGGATTACCACAGCTAGCTATAATCTCTTTACAGTAGAGGCTCTCTTGGCACCTTAACCTAAAAGGCAGAAGAATAAGATTGCTGACAGAACAATCCCTACACCGAAGACACTATCACCCGAGAAATATACGCTAATTAAGTCGAGTTAATTTGCTCACACAAAGAGGCCTGCTTTCAGTTTCTGGAGTTGGAGTTCCAAGAGAGTCTAGACTCCCAGTTATAATAGTTATAGTAGTCCCAGCAGCTTGGCAACCAATCAAGTGTGCTAACCGTATGCAAGTTAGCTAAAAGCTAAATACTAAACCCTGACGACCGTGTAACCGCTAGTATTGAATTACTGAGGCAGATTATGTTTACGGCAAGCATCGCTGCCGAATAGGAAAGTAAATTGTTCATGCAATTTTCAGACACCTCTACGTATGTATAGATTTGCATAACGTATGCTGTGATCTTACAAGAAGACAAGGCAGAGTTTCGAGTCTATCATTGACACATCGACGCCAATTTTTAGGACTACAGCATAGAATGTCAGGAATCTAGATTGACAAAAAGTTCTCCATCTCTCTAGATCGATATCCCAGCATCGACTTTCTTGGTAAAGTACTTTGCAAACTACACGTCACGGAAAAGGCACAGCGGGTGATTAAGCATGGACTGCACTGAGACAAGTCCTAAGTGGATAGGCTAACACTGGTCTATTTTCAACGGCCATTTTTTACATTCTATTCGATGGGTAAATGGTGATACAAGAAGAGAAGATCCCTCAGTTAAAATTTAGATGAGCGGGTTGCCACCATTAGGGGGAATCTTCTGCACGAAGGGCACGTTGGGGTACTCCGCAACCTCTCCCTTAAGACCACCCTGAATGAGATCGAAGAGGGTGCTGCCAGCGTTGCTGTAGCCCTTGACGTAGTTCTTGCCGAAGTCAGAGATGAAGGTCGTGTAGGTCGCAGCGGGCTTGTACACGGCCATGTTGGTGAAGGTGTAGTTGGTGCCACGGAACAACGTGCTGTTGGAGTAGGCCTTCCAGATGTTGTCGTAGTTCTTGGAGCCGATGAGCGGGGACTCGCCAACGGGGAACTCGAAGCCGACAGACTTGGTGATCCACATAGAGTCGGGGAACACGAAGTCGGTGGCACCGATGAAGGTCTGCAGCATGATGCCCAGGTTGACCTTCTGGAGACGGACCTCGTCCCAGGCGGAGGCGCCTCCGTTGACCTTGGTCCAGTTCTTGATCCAATCCATCGCGAAGCGACCGCTGTCAACTTCGAAAGTGTATTGGGCAGTGGTGTAAGGGGAGTGGGGTTTAACTTGAAGAGGTTGTTAGTAAACAGCCGGTTCAGATGGACCAACCCTTAGGAGAAGCAACTCACTGTCCCAGCCCAAATCGTGCAACATGCAACCCACAGCGTGGACCTCAAGGTCCAATGAAGCCTTTAGAGTAGCATTGTTGTTGATCGCGGCTGCGCCGAATAACCAAGTTCGGTAAAGATGGTTGGTCAGGTAAGGCTGGTAGTCCTTGTAGTAGGTCTCAATGAAGCTACGGGCAGCCCTAACGATCGGCGTGTCGATGACCTCCACACCCGCAACAGTAGTCGTAGGGTACGAAGCAGTAGCGTAATCAGCAGAAGGGGCGGCAACAGCAGCGCTGGCGAGAGCCAGGCCAGAGGCAATGCTAGAGAACTTCATCGTGGGAGGCTAACGAATGGCTGATGAGAGGTGTGACAGGAAATAAAGATAGAGTGAAGAAAGTACGGGGGTTTAAATACCTGTCACACCCCTTGTTCGTTCTGATCCCTAGAGGTAGATTCTTACATAGTACGCATATAAAGGGAGCATCCACTGGGATGCTCAAGTGGCGCTACTATGTAAGTATGTTACCCATCTTCAGGTCAGATACTGTGTTGCTTCGCCCTTGCTCGGAGAGCTAAAACAGGTACAGTCCACATGCAAGCCAAGATCCGGGGTCGCCGGGATAACTCCAATGGATAGAATAGACAGAATCCGGACATATAGCCTGCCAAACATACGCTACTTTCCGCGCGCTAGCTGACATCAGCCCCATTATATAGTAATAGCTAACCAGGACGTAGCCGGCCGGCCAATTATTCGAGGAGGTTCACGGTGCGATAGTGTGTATAGGTGTGTCAGCAGCATCCCACTTGCGAGTGAGTTTAATGCAATCTGGGATCGGTCTTGTCCCGTCTTGGCAAAGCTTTTCCCAACCTCATTCAACAACAGACCATAATTGACCCTTCATTTATCACCCCCCTGTCTGCATTCACATTTTAGCTTACGTGAAAATGACATGGAAAGACCATGCATGACATCAAGCTTGACATTGGAATAAGCTCAGTCTTAACTATACATATTTTCGGCATCGCGGCTACTTAGCTCCTTATTGTATGAACTGTGCTAACCATAAGCGCTTTGAAGCGCAAATTTGTAGTTCGTGTACGCCCATGTCGGTACTTGCTTTTGCCAAGACGCCTTGCACCCTACCGATATTGGTACCGGTCAAGAAATTCCGAATCCATGCCCTTGGAATTTTATCCTAGCATCTAGAAGCCTTGGCTTTCAGCTCTTTAAGCGACCCTACAACTGGGCGTGTGTGGTATCACTCTCAACAATGATGAGGAACATTGATGAGGCACAGTATCAAAGGATCACCCCGGTTGTGCTATAAACAGTAAGGCATGGTGACATGAAAATTCAAATGCGGCTCTGATCTACGCAAGATTCTACGCAAGATCAAGCTTAATACGGCTATAACGGCTCGGCTCGAAGGCATTGGCTTATAACGCGTGATTCTATCTGTAGAAGTACGTGTTAATACGAGCAAAAGAAAGGGGTGTGTACTGTGCTGATTGGGGGATTCGTAGCCTCGGGTTCCGATTGTATCCGAGGCTTGCGTGTACGGTAGAATCCGTAGAATCCACAACGGGCGACAAGATACCGACCGCGAGTGGGCTATGATTCGAGGGCCAAAACAGAGCTAGCGAGGAACCTCTACCGTCATGATGAGTCAGCAGAGATTCTTCTGAGAAACAAAAATGATATATTTATTGGCTATTGATCATAAAGGGTTTCCCGTAACAACTTATGTATTGCATTAATGGATTGAAAATCTGGCGCCCGTATATCAGAGTTTGGAGTCTGCACCAAGCTCCACCGTCACCACCAATTCCCGCCATATGTCCAGGCACCATCTTGCTTATAAATGTTGAAGTGTTGGTTCAAGAGGAGAGGTTCTGGGATGGACCTTTACCTAGACTTGACCCTACAAAACTTGCACAAGATCATTGATTAAGGTGATCGTCGCAGCATTTACCTTGTAGTTGAGACAACCAAAGCGGGAATCCAAGTAATATGCTGGAGCAGATTTCATCAACAATAATATCGCTACACAGATTTTCTTCCAACTAGAGAAATGTAAGTACAATCCCAGCAGTCACTAATAATAGAAGCGAATGGCTGTGGCACGAGGTGTGGTGTGAAAACGGACGAAAACGGTTGATCTTATCAAAATGGTGACTTACCTCTCATCTGTGAATCTATCATCCCCCGAGCATAGTCGGCCCTCTTTCCCTCGTCCATCATTAACGACCTTAGTAATCCAAGCCGCTATTGTCACTAAATTTGGAGGCTGTGGTAAGGATTGTGTCCGTCGCCATGAGGCTGCTCTGGGTGGTATGTTTATTTAAAAAGCACCAGTAGGGCCCTACACTGCTGCGTCATACGATATCTTATCACTTCTAAAGATAACGTGGGCTTGGCAAATTTCTTTTGTATCGTGAGAATAAAGCAGTTTTCTTAAAACTTTTCATCCGAACATGGAATTTGATGAGAAAGTATCGACGATCGTGCCATGGGCAAACCTGCTTGCTATGACATTTTAGGCTAGAGAGACTTCTTCGGGGGTCAAGAAACTCACCCAAGGAGTGGCTATAAGTGATTGGGCCATTTAAAAGCTACTATTCTACATGTATGATACAAGAAAAAGGGGTGTATCATATTAGCATTCCACGAATCCCTCAACAAAGCCCAAGCGTCCTTATTAGCAAAATAGCGCCTTCAGCAGTTCCCCGGGAAGAGTCAAAGAATGTGCAAAGCCCCGAGAGAAAGGACGTAGGATGGTTCTTCCCGAAGCCGGATCTCCAACAGCCAGCTCGCCAGCTGCTCGAGAAGTACAGCAGCTACATCCCGAGTGAGATCCCCACCTAGTCTTAAATGGCCCGCCTGTCCAGACCCCAACAAGAAGAGGCTTACCTTACTCGCCTCATCGCGACCATGTCTGGGACACATTTCCCTTCCCGTGCCTCGGAACTTTCGAATTCCTCGACCTGACCCTCTCGACGTGCAACCGCGTGTACCCGCGCTTCCTATTCCAGCTACACGCCGGCGCGACCTTCCTGGATGTGAGATGTTGCCTAGGTCAGGACATCCACAAGCTAATCTTTGACGGCGTACCGGCCAGAAACGTCGCGGGTACCAAGCTGCGCCACGGGTACATCGGCCTTGGCTATGACCTGTTCCAGGACCGCGAGACGCTCCCTTCCGAGATGCGCCGGGCGAATGTGCTCGATAACTTGACGGTGGCGCCGTGGCCGCAGCTGCTGGGCAAGTTCGACGTCATCAATTTCAGCTTTGTGCTGCATTGTTTTTTGCAAGACAAGCAGGCAATCATGTTTGAGCAGGGAATTCGGGTCCTCAAAACTGGGAAGCTGGGTACAACAATTATGGGGATGGCATCCGGGGCGGATGAGTCGTATGTGTCAATGTGGCATGGAGAGGGAGTCTTCATTCATAACCCAGAGACTTTCAGGAATTTGATTGAAGAAGTGGAAGAAGACGGGTACCAAGTGGGAAGTTGAGGTGTAGCTGGACAACTATATTAACTACTCACAACCCAAATATCGCTGGATTGGGTCGAAGATGCGGAGGTTAGTGTGGGAAATGACGAGAATTGCATAACCAGTTTGCTATCTATCTATCAACTGATGAGATAGGCTAAGTTCTCCCAGTTAGCACTACTGAGCAACGAGCAATCTTCAAATGCTTCCGATCACAGCACTGCGCTCATATAGGTGCGTTGAATCAGGAAGGAGGTTAACGGCTACTAAACTCAACACGTAATGCATCAATCAACAACACAAGAGAGCAGCGGAAGCACGTCAACGTGTCCACGCTCCGCCCACTTTTCTTCCGGTCTTCCGGTCTTCCGGCGATATATTCAGTTGACATCGTCAAAGCCAGAGTAAATCTCCTGGGAGGAATCTCCATCATCCCTGATCTTTGGCATGTAGTTGAAAACTTAAAGAGAGAAAGTATGACTTTTGGCTGCCGGTATTAATATCTTTCAAGATTTGACAAACGTTAAATCTTTGCTTGCCTAGAGTCTGATTTATATCAAAAAACAGTGTCCTCTTTAGCGCCGAGATATAGACCATCTACCCTCGGATTGCTCTTTGCTGCTACCACTTTGCTGTGAATGGGATAGAAGACATGTCAATTGTCGTTAGCTTGGCCAAGCCAGCAGTGACATCCGAGGTGGATCTCGCGCCGATATGCCGGTTTGAACTCTCGGCGAGCGGATCCGATGAGACCGAATTACTCCTACTGGTGCAATTAATACCATGAGCCACCTCTGTATAACCCATGCCTCAGGAACTTAGAACTCTGCAACCCGTCGATGATTTTTGAAGCTAAAATCGTGTCTAAAAGAAGTCAGCTCCAAGTTTCCGGACCGGATCGAATTCAAGCATTCCCCACCGCTGGTGAGGCTATTCTCTTTTTAGCCACGGAGCGACCTGCTCCCGCGGTTTGAGGGTCAAAATGAAATTGCTGTGGTTGATATATAAAGCACCTGAAATCACTTAAAATAACATTAATACAGCATGTTATCGACGGGAGGCAATCTAAGAACCTTACCGACACAATGGTCAAACTCGATATCCTGTTGGGCTCCGCTCTAGCGCTATGCGCCGAGGCCCATACACTGGGACGGCGCCAAGACGCACAAATATATGAAGCGGAGGATGCAGTCCTCACGGGAGTCACGGTCGAAACATCGCAATCTGGGTACTCAGGGACGGGTTATGTCGGCGGTTTTGACGATGCGGCTGACAAGATCACATTCACCATCAACAGCGACAGCACGAAGCTGTACGATCTAAGCATCCGCTACGCCGGGATATATGGTGCAAAAGTAACAACTGTGGTTCTCAACGACGGCGCGAAGACTGATGTCTCCCTCGCCGAGACATCTGAGTTCACTACTGCTTCTGGGGGGCAGCTACTACTCAACGAGGGCGCAAATACGATCGACATTGTGAGCAACTGGGGATGGTAAGTATAGTCTTGTCCTCAAGGCGTAGGGACTTACTTGCTAAGAACTAACCAAACTATAGGTACCTTATTGACTACATCTCTGTATCCCCATCTGCGCCGCGGCCAGCACACAATGTCACGCCTACACTAAATAATCCAAACGCGAATGCAGGCGCGACAGCATTGTACAATTATCTCAAGTCCATATACGGACAAAAGATCTTATCGGGCCAGCAAGATGCGACGTGGGCCAATTGGGTGACGCAGCAGGTTGGCAAGACGCCAGCGGTGCTGGGTGTAGACCTGATAGACTACAGTCCATCGCGCGTTGAGCGCGGCACCACCAGCACGGCAGTCGAAGACGCCATCGCGCACGCGGGTAAAGGCGGCATAGTGACGGTGGTATGGCACTGGAACGCGCCGACAGGCCTCTATGATACGGATGAGGAACCTTGGTGGAGCGGCTTCTATACAGCCGCGACTGACTTCGATATCGCCGCTGCCCTAAGCGACACCACTAACGCTAACTATACGCTCATAATCCGGGATATCGACGCCATCGCCGTGCAGTTGAAGCGACTACAGGACGCTGACGTGCCCATTCTGTTCCGTCCCCTACATGAAGCCGAAGGTGGTTGGTTCTGGTGGGGTGCGAAGGGCCCCGAACCCTGCAAGGCGTTATGGAACCTAATCTATGACCGCTGGACAAACTTCCACGGTATCAACAATCTCGTTTGGGTGTGGAACTCGGTTGCTGCCGATTGGTATCCCGGCGATAAAGTGGCGGACGTGTTGTCTACGGACGTGTATGCGACGGGGAACGGTGTAAGTTTTTCCTTTCCCCCCTATCTGAAACTCGATGAGGATCCTTGAAGTGGCTAACTCTGACTGTGTCTTGCAGCCCATGTCTGCTCAGTACAGCTCATTAATCGACCTTGGGAAGGATACAAAGCTGATCGCGGCTGCTGAGGTCGGGTCCGTACCTCTACCTGCGCAGCTTCAGGCTTACGAGGCCGACTGGGTTTGGTTCTGCACCTGGGGCGACACATTCATCAACAATGCAGAGTACAACGCACCTGATGTGTTGAAAGCAGTAGGACATCACTTTTTCTAGCGATTCTCTTTGAACGCAAGCTAATGCATGCAGATTTACAACGATGATTATGTCCTTACATTGGACGAGATTCAGGGTTGGAGAAATTAATCGAAGCACTAAGGAATAAGGGAGTGGCGAGAGAGAGAGAGAGAGAGACGAGTGATAGAGCCACAGTAGAGAACACTTCAGATAACTAATGCGGCTACATGTGAATCGTGTCTAATCAAATGGCGAAAATATACTTAAACAGCAGATTCCTAATTATGTGCCTGAATTTGGTATCTTCCGAGCAAAACGCTTGGTGATGCTTCTATTATTGCCTTTCTGGGGTTAAGAGCGCGGAAAGAAGTCATTACGGCTTTTCAAGTCCAATAATGTCAAAACTAGGTGGCTAGGATATAACTGATCCACAATGCAGTAAAAGTATATCTATCAGGCTTTGCCCTGCGGTGTAATATCAGAGCTTAGACTTCTAGACAATCTAACGGGATTACAAAGTATCACATCGGACAAATAACACGCGAGATATGTATCAAATAAGGTATCGGAGGGATATTAGATGAAACCATCCCTTCCTTACAAGTAACAACGTGAGGCCATATGGGCAAATGATTGTTGATTGTGTGTCCATGTTCAAGAAAGGAGGTTGATACACACAAGCAATCAAGATAACGTAGCCGAAGGGAGAGGTTGGTGTTGATTTTGATTTGTCTTTATGCGTATATATATATAGCTTTCAGCGCCATCTAAGCTTCCGCGTTATAAATTTGCTTATCTCAAAGCCATTTCGTTTATCGATGCAGATATTTTTGCAACACGTAAATCAACAACAACATCCATTTAGCCACCAAGTCCTACCATGGATCTTATGTCACAACCGTCTGTCTCAGGCGACCGACTATTATGGCCCACCGCGATTCCCCAACCACATCCTCTTGTGTTTGTTGTTGAACTCAAGATGGGGTTCCGAATATCACCTCCGCCGGTTTATCAAGAATTCGGGAAACGCCAAGAACCTATACGAGTAGCTTTAATGAAAACTGCAGCTATAAGGTGTACTATCAAGAAGAAAAAGGACAACGACTTCGCGACATGGTGCATAACAGAGAATCCTGATGATCGACGTAAGCTAACTCTTTCTCTAACATATTATTTATAATTATGAGATTATGTGTATCCGCTTACTCTTGTCGCGTCGTGCTAAATAGATGGGTTTGATATTGTCTCCCCAAAATTCCAATACTACGATCGCGACTTCTGGATTGACGAATTGAATCGAGTCTACACCGTTCTTGGGAACATGGGATGCGTTCCATCGTACTTTTGGGGCACGAAGATACATATTAGAACCCAAGGACCCATGTTAAGAAGGCAGATGAAGGCTCTTGCGAGGAGTATCGTCCACTTTAATTATGGCTTGAATGAGCTTGCACGGGAGCTTAATTGCACGGATGTTAGCAGCTACGCCCATTCACTCGTTTGGTTACAAGATCTTGACGTGGACAAACCGGGCGACAGAACTAAGGAAATAATGCAAGGCATCGATTCAGCACAATCAGTGGAGCGTATCGCGGAGTTAATGAATACTGATCGGAAAGGTGAAGGCCATCTACGAGCTTGGAACTTTTGGCCGATAGTCCCCGAGAAGCTTGACCAGACGGCTACGAGTTATTACAATAGCCATCAATATACCGGCTTTGGTGAGATTCCCCTGGGCTTCAATGAATGGAGATCATGGACAGTGGATGATGAGTTTCTCTCTTCCCTCCCTAGAGTCCCATAAGCTTTGACACTACGCATATTTCGAGCCACGATAATTGCTAATAATATCTTGAATAGTTGAGTATAACCTGGCGCCTGGCTCTGGCACAGCTAAGGATGCGATTGTGTGGATTGACCTAGCGTGTTTGTTTACTCGTGGAGCTCTCAAACACGACGGGAGGTGGACTGGAGGCACAGCCAAGGGACCTGATCCAAATCTGTACAAAGAAAGCGATCTAATAAAGTTCCTGTTCGAACAAGCTGAAGATGTGGATTTACCCAGGACTGTACGAATACAGCTTCAAGAGAAGCTTGCATGTCTTGATGCAGTGGACAGGTGGTTACACAATATGACAGATGAGCAGATACTCGCTGCTATAAGACAACGACAGGATACGAACAGAAATTAACGAAAGCCTCAGGATATCTGATAAAATAATTGGGCTTTTACTGATAAAAAAAGAAAAATCCGAAGAATTCTGTTCTTCGAGCTTCCATAGTACTGGAATTAAGAAAACTTGACAACGTTGACCATACAACATACACTCCGGTACATTCGTGATGGGAATAGTGGATGAGACTGGACTAATAGCAGGGAAACGACTATCAGGGCTGAAAACGAGAGAAGACTGAGCTGCTCGCGCAATACACTTTCCTCTAGCTACATTTTTTATTATCTGTAAATAACTTTATTATATCCTTTCTCTGTTATAGCTATTTGACTTCCTATCGTCCAAATATACGTCTAGAGGTACATGGGTTACTACGAAAGCGTAAAAGCTCCCTTGAATTACAAGGACACTCTATCTAGGCTGGCGAAGTCCACGAAAGTGCCTTGACCCTATGAACGGGACAATTGCTCACGGTAAAGAAGTGTATTTATTGTGCCATAGCTACAGTTAGCGGATCGTGGTAAGAGGTGAGGGAAGTAATTGATTTAATTGACATAAGCTGCAATAATTTTGCTGCCATTTTGCTTCTTTCCGCGATACTAACAAAAGCAAGTTCCACCATCGGTGATGCGAATAAGGATCATGCGAATTTTAAGTGGATCGTACGCCAGCATCGCTTCAATCATCCGGCAATGCTTTATGTGGCTTATATGGCCGAAAGGGTGGTTGCAAAAACTGCGGCCACTCGTCAAGCTTTGCTTTTGTTGGGAAGTTTCGTATGCTTATTGTTGACAATATGTCACTTCCAATCAATCATACGCGTAAGGGGGTTACCAGAGTATACCGGAGTGTATGAGGAGATGAAAGAAGCTGCTATGAAGGGATTTCAAAAGATCTTTATTATCGCCAAGAAAAAGTTCGCATTTCTACCATTACTGATAGCTAATAGGTTGTATGTACCCGGCAATAGTCACTCTGCCTTCTGAACATATTCTTAGAGTACGAGCTTACACGCTAAGCTAAGCCAGAATGAAAATGACAATGCATGAAAGGATAAGCACGAAGTTTTGATGCACCCATGTAGCTACCTACGACAACACCTTTGTCTGATACAGACACTATATGCGACGGGTATGCCTACCGTTGAGCCAAAGCGACCATCAGGGGCATCAAATAGGTCACATTCTCAAAGTGCATGTTTGGGAGATGGTTGCACAGTGAATGTCCTGTTTGGCATTGATGACCCACGTGGTGGCAGAGAAACAGCTCGATGTTGTCCGGCAGTCACTCATACATGTGCCAGAGTGCTGTCCGATATAGGCCGGCTTGAAGTTAATTGAAATTATGGATGACCATCAGGTGCACACTAGAAGCCTGTATATCCATGCATGCCATCTGGTGACCACTGTCGGTACTCGACACTCGTTTACAGCGTGGCTCAGATGACCAGATACATTCCAAGTCACGGCTGCTGATGTGACTTGTCAAATGCGTTCTGCACCCCGCTCGGTCGGTAGCATCTCACCGGTGTTGGATCAACGTTTCACGCCCGAGATTTGGTGCTACTGCATGGACAGGGATAAGCAAGATGGGCTGAGGAGGTTGGTCTCCTACTGTGATTACTGCACCATGCCCACCTAACGAGGGTTGCATACTGCAAATCGTAGACCTGAAATCTTTTCTTTGCAAGAATCAATGTAGATTCAATGGAAGAAAAGGCCAGAGCGTCCTCGGACTGTTGTCGACTGCCAACGGAAACCGATGACCGACCGATGAGTACAAATTATAACTTGTTGATCGAGTGATGCTTTGAACCAAAAGCCGTAAGCTAATATGACAATTGAATCCAAGCACTGACCAGTGCCTCACCAAAACTCGTTATCTTCATCTTCAAAGCTGAAATATGAAAAATATACAACAAATAATTAATTGATCCAATATCATATTATTATTGATGTTATTTTGTTTTCAATAGTGTTTTCTTGCATGTTTTAATGTATATCTTATACACATCCTCCTAGTTAAGTTTAGGAAGGGCTGTGAAGTTTTGGGGGCAGCATGGGCATTGGTTACGATATGGACAAGCATTAATGCCAACTCGGTGGTATCGGCGTCGCCTTTTTCCGTGAGGGTTGCTTCATGAGTGAAACGTTTTATCCTAGTCGCTACACCACTATCCTGATACAAGACTAAGCCGAGGTTAAAGACATGACAGGACCACCTGGACGGATCCCTACTGAGGGAACGGGTTGACTATAGTCCAAGTGACCTCCAATATGAATAGCATGTCTGTCTTTTATTTTATTTGTAACTAGAACTTAACCATCAAATAACCTGAAAACTCTTCTGGTGATCCCATCTGGAGAGTGCATTGGCTCACCTGCTTTATATAATCGTAGACTCATATATTTCCTCATGGATAGTAGGAATCGTCTTAATACAACGTGCCATGGGCTAATAGCGCCTATTTTGTCTCAAGTAGACAACGCTTGCCCTTTGGAGTTAGGAACAGTTGAATAATGGGTTTCATATCATCGTCACACATGCCCTCCAGCGATGATACGGACACTTTGGGAAAAGCTAAGCAGAATCGGGCGGCAGCCAACCGAAGCTCGATGCGGGCGAGATGTTGCCCGATGCACACTAGATATCGCAAGAGGCAAATGCCAAATGTCAGTCAAGTTATGACAGTAAGAATGCGGTTTCAACAATGCTACCACTAACCTCTTGCACCCCTTCCAAATGGAACGAACGCGTCCCTCATGGCTGCCGTGGGAGACGCCCACCTCTCCGGCCGAAATTCGTCCGGTGATGGGAAGACGACAGGGTCGCGGTGCAAGCTAAAGGCCTGCGCGCTGACCTCGACACCGCTCGGCACGTAGTATCCCGCAAGCTGAGCCCCTCCATCCGGCACGATCCTTGGAAATGGCGCTGGAGCAGCCGAGTAGACGCGCAGCGCCTCGTCGATGACCTGGTTCAAGAACGGCAGCTCGCGGAGCTCGAGGGCGCCAAAGCCAGGCGGCAGCGTCCGCAGCTCCTCGACTAGCTTGTCGCGGATGTCGTGCCTGCGGCCCAGCGTCCAGGTCAGGTAGGTCAGAGTGACGGACACGGTCTCGCTGCCAGCGGCGATGTAGTTGAGCGCCTCGTCGCGGATCTCGTGGTACGGCATCGTGCCCTCCCCGTTGGCCTTGAAGACCTTGGAGAAGAGCGTTTCTGGCGCCTCGGCCGCGCCGCTGGCCACGAGCTTGCGGTATCGCTCGAGTGAGTCGCTCGCGTACCGCGTCATCCGCTCGCCGGCGTCGTGCGCGCGGGTGAGGAAGGGTAGTCGGACGATGCTGCATAGCTTCACGGATAACGGGAACGTGCATCGGAGGGTGCCGGAGAGACTGCTCCGTTCTAACTCGTCCGTGTACTCGTTTTTCTGCCGTGAAGTTGTTAGTAGGAGTTAAGGTACCGAGGACTTTGTATCGTCGGAAAGTAAAAAAAAGGGGGAAACTTGCATGTCCGAGCTCTAGCATTCGAAACGAGTCGCCAAACGCGAGCTCGCCGATAACGTCAGTTGCCATAAATAGCCACCACTTATACGCGTCGGCTGCGCCTCGAGAGGCTGTCTCTTCACGCATTCTGGACAGCACAAGCGCAACACGGGCCTCGATGACAGGAAGCACTGATTGCAGTGAGGACTCGGCCATGGGACCGGCCAAGAGTCTCCGGTGGCGGCGGTGGAACTCGACGTCGACAGTATTGAAGAGTCCTTGCTGGCCGGACACGGCCAGCAGCCGGTAGAACGGCGCCTTACGGTACGACTCCCGCGAGCCATAGATGGTCTTCAACGCCTCTACGCTGGTGAATTGGACGGTGCCGGGAGCGATGCGCACCACGGGCCCTGTAAGCGGAGACAAATAGTCAGCATTACAGTTCTCTAGTTATAAGGGGTCGGGACGTTAACACGGACCGTATTTGGCGTGCAAGGCGTGCACATAAGAGCATCTCGAGCCGGCGAGGAAGTGGAAGTTGTACACAGCCTTTGTCCAGTTGGTGTACCACGGACCAGGAATATGTCTCGTTGGCAGCGCCCGCCGGACACGGGAGACGATCTGTTCGCTGTTCAGCAACTGCCGATGACATGAGAGGAACCTGTCAGTTTGGCATCATCTCACCCAAACTAGTGCCAAGAGAGATACACCCCATAGGAAGGACGAAACATGGTCACGGAACACCGAGTCGGCTGTGCGAAACATAGCGGCAAGATAGATTGCGAAATGGGTGCTGTCCTCGGCGTCGATAGGCGCCACTTACACCGGTCGGCGGTATATATGACGGTGCCGTGCAGAGGAGTGGATGGTCACCGACGTTGCTGTTCTGTATGTAGTATCTAACGAGTAAAGTACCTAGCGAAGTACAGGTTCTTCGCGACTCCCTCGCGCAAAGTGAGATATTCAAGCAAGGGTTACTTAGATGGCTAAATACAGGTACCAATCATAGATTGTTTGAAGTTATTTCATCGTCTTCAAACCCAGTTCGATATCTTTCTTTACTCATTCTGACCTGAAAACTAATTGCTCATATACCACTCCTTTTTTCGTGCGATGCGGCGACAACGGAATCCATACTCTACAGCGCGACGGCGCGCACCGGTGTGCTACTATCATAAAGGGGTATTCCGTTGCAAGCAAAGTGGAACCTATCGAATCTCCCCAACGTCGGCTTTGCATGGCTTCGGAACCCTTCATGCATGCCACTCGGGGTCCTACATTACATGTAGGTTGAGCGACCCGCTTCATGTCTCGCATTGTATTAGTACGGCGCGGTACATAATCTCGACGTCTCAAATGTACATCTCTGGCCAAAATATGTGGCCAAGAGAGTCGTGGTGGGAAGAACCGCTAGAATGAATGAGATCACTCTTTCTACTACCACCACTAAGCCATTGACTCACTCGCTACCGGCTGCCACATTTCCCCCCTGACAATGTTCTCGCCATCGCAGAGGACGGGGCTCATCTCTCAAGAGCGAGGCTTCCGCGCCACACGTCTTGGGCCGGAACAACACAGTCCTCTTCCACGCAGGCAGCCCCAGCGGGCTATCCAACATCCACGTCGCCGCCAGCTACGGGCTACTGGAGCATGCGCCGCATATAGAGCTGCATTACGTGTCATTCGCCGGTCGGCAAAAGGACATCGTGCGCATTTCGTCGTTAGCTGCTTGCGACTTCTCTGCTGCGCGTCTGATGTCCAGGCACGAGCTGCCCGACCCGGATTACATCGCCGACGTGTACCGGCACATCGGGAACGTGTCCGGCATGATCTTCGCGCCGGGTCTCAGGGGCGCCAAGCGCCAGGCTGCGGGCATGGGGTTCCAACTCGACCCGTGGAAGACGGACGAGTATCTGCGACTCTACTGGCATGTCCGCCGTCTCATCGTCTCGCTCGACCTCGCCGTCGTCGTGCTCGACATGTCGCTGCGTCCGGCTCTCGACGCCACGCGTGATCTGAGCCGCCGTTTCGTCACGCCGTCGCCGAATACGGTGGCCGACACCATCACTGCTGACCAGTCGTGGGACAGGTCGTTGTGGAAGTACCCGGCGTGCGTGACTACCACTTACTAAATCGAATCCCATCAAGTGTGAATGAATGACTAAATGGCGAGTGCTTCATTGGATACGACGAGAAATCACTGCTTGCTGGCTGCAGACAAAGATCCGGCCTTGCCTATCCCGTACCGTGGAAGTGGACTTCGTTGAACGTCTATTTGCACGCGCATTTTGCGGTCGCCTACCCCATGAATAGTAGGGAGAGGGTAAGACGCGCGTACTACGAGTCCCAGGGAATCTAGAGCCATGACCATCCCCGAAGCCGCGCTCCCTCTCGTCGTGTCGGACGAGGTTGTAGAGTGCGGGCCGATAGTCCTTGACGATATCGAAGCGGCAGGCGCCGAAGGCTCTAGTAGAGCTCAGGAGGAGCTATGTCGTTGGCTCGAGAAGGCCCGAACAATTCTGGTTAACTTGGGTAGTCTCTTTAAGTACGACGAAGCATGAGCCAAGACCGTGGTACACATTATTGAGCTAGTGCTGTCTGAGTTAACTGCAGTCTAGATTCTCTGGAGGTTTGCCCAGCAGGTCGACCACTGGCTCAATGCCTACTTCCTTGAGCAGACGCGGGTTCCCGACGCCGGAGCGCTCGAGAATCAGAGGTATGCGGAACATGCCGGAGGAGAGAATCACCTCGCGCGACACAAGAGCGGTGCGCACCTCGTTGTCGGACGTCACGTACTCGACGCCCGACGCTTCAGCATCACTGCGATCCCGAATTCTCTGGTCGCAACTCGCTCACACGACCCTCGTAGCCGTACCGCTGATGAGATACAAATTGGGACGACGAGCCACAGGCCAGAGAAGGGCCGAGGCCGCGTGCCATCGCTGGTTGAGTTCGAGATCGAGGGTCTGCGGGCAGACCTCGAAGTCTCGTGTAGATCCACCGTTCCCGTCGTCGTTGGCGGGTTGGCCGAGCTCTGTCCGCGACTGAGCCGAAACTCTTGATTTCTCTTTTTCAAAGTCACTCGAATGTTGCTAAACGCGGTTCTTGTCCTTAGTGGGACCCCCCTGTTTCTTTCCGCGTGGGGACCTACCTATTTCCCCACTCAGTAAGGTCATGGCCAAGGCTCTCACATTGTTGACTGCAAATAATCTACCTGTATGAAGAAATTTTTCCTTTTTCCAGATAAAAGCTACCATTAAAACGAAAACATTGGAAATTATGGACTTGTATAATATTTGATTGTGAATTCATTATTAATTATGTTATCGGGTATTAAAGTAGGAGGGTCGTCTGGACCAGTGTGGAATGTTCATTTGGCCTCGGGTAACAATGGGAACGGTGTCCACCACCCCGCAGAAGAGCCCCATGGGTACTTTTAGGCACGGACTAGAGGACCCACCCCCGCGTGGTCCCTCTGCGGGCCTATTAATTCATCGTCTCTGAGGTTATCTTAGGTACTAAGTAGCTTAGGTATGTCCAATAAATATATCAATGATAGTGATTATGTTATTCGAGATATTTATATACTGCCGTTGCGCATCGCATCACGTGAACAAACTACCGCATGTAAGCATTTACCAATATGCTTACCAATTATCTATCTATCATATTAATTCGTTCATGGCGTGCGCCTCCCTTTATTCGAGCTTGCATATTCGTCCTGCACTTGTCAGTACCAAGATAAGGGCACCAGACACAGAGGGATAAGGCGCCCCCACCTTCTGTTTGCCTATCTGGTCATCGCCATTGGCCGGGTGACACACGTTTCGGGACTCACATGCGAAATAACAGCCACAATCGTTACCGTTGCGTGTTCGACCCGCCCAACCAGGCGACCCTATCTACCTGCCTTCAAACCACCTGGTCCCTGTGCCTTCGAAAACCGCGAAGAGCCTCCCTCCACTACATTCCAACATGGGTACGGCGGAAGCTGTCTCCCCTCCCTTAAACCCTGTCAGACGACATGTCACATTCACGGCGGACTCCCCAAAGCCTGATTGTCTTGAGCCTGGGGCTGGGTTAAATGCCCGCTGCTCCCGAGCAGATGATGGATCTCCCCAAGCTCTCGATATCTTTCCTTTCGACGGCACGCGAGAAGAAGAAGTAGCCGAAGTATTCGCCATGGATGATCTCGACGGCGCCCACGCCCGGCTTCTGCCAGGCCCCCCTGATGACGACCCTCTTCTCCGCGCGCGACGCACAAACGAGCGCGAAACCACCGACCTCGGCTTCTTCGTCGTCGCCATCACCTTTGCCGCTGGGATCGGCAGCCTGTTAGCTGGATGTACGTAAATCACTTGGCCACTGCAATAGTGAACATGAACTGAGCCTATTTGTGCGTCCCGGGCTGACTTGCAGCGCCAACGCCCAAGACGAAACTGGTGTCACATCGGCAGCCCTCGTCTCCATCGGCTCCTCTCTCTCAAACCGCGCCCTCACGCCACTAGACAAATCCCTCATCACCTCCTCGACCGCCTTTGCCGCCCTGTTCACCTCACCCTTGGCATCCATCCTGGCCGACAGGAGAGGCCGCATACGGATTATGCTGTATGCCGATGTACTCTTCATCATGGGTTCGCTCTTCCAGGCTTCATCATCGACCGTCGCCCAGGCCGCTGCCGGCCGCGCTATCATCGGTATGGCAACAGGATTTGCCAGCGTCGCCGTACCGCTGTACATCGCCGAGATTGCGCCTGCTCTGCACCGTGGCCGGCTGATCATTGCCACCATACTCCTCGTCACGGCCGGGCAGGTCCTGGGCTTCATGGTGGCTGGCGCATTTGCTGCGTGGAGCCTCAGCGAGGCGGGCTGGCGGTGGACTATCGGCCTAGGCGCCGTGCCCGCTATCATCCAGGCTTTCATGGTCGTCTTTTTGATGCCAGACTCGCCGCGCTGGCTTGTCATGGTTGGCCGTGTTGCAGCCGCTCAGCGAGTTCTCCGAAGGATCCATGGCGGAGGTAGTGGCGACGACGTCGATGGTGAAGAAGGCGGTGAGACAGCGCGCCGAATCGCGGCGTTGGTCAAGAGTATCCAGGCCGAAGCTCGAGAGATGCACGAGGCGCGGCAGCAGCGCAAGCACCAGAAAACACGCCATCAGTGGCTCGGTCCATGGAGAGAACTCGTCAGCGAACGTCGCCACCTGAGAGCGCTAGCAATAGCATGTCTGCTCCAGGCGCTTCAGCAATTCAGCGGCTTTGTAAGTCCCATCAATAGCTCCTCCTCCCCCCTTTCCGGGCTCACTTGGAAGCCATATGTGACTCATCTCTTCTATGTCTCTTCTAGAACTCGCTCATGTACTTCTCGGCGACCATATTCAAGCTAGTCGGCTTCAAAAATCCGACCATGGCTTCATTAGTAATCGCTTGTATCAACTTTGTATTCACCGTGATATCCCTACGGCTCATCGACAGAGTAGGCAGACGGCGCATGCTTCTCGTCTCCATTCCCTTCATGATAATCGGGCTTCTCTTCGCCGCGGGCGGATTTTCCGCCTTACACCTCAGCGTATCGTCCGGAACCCCTCCCCCTCCAGCAGAAGGAGGGGCTCCGGCTGCAGCGAGTCTCGTCTTCGCAAGCATCATCGTCTACGTCGCCTCGTTCGCCCTCGGACTAGGCAACGTACCGGCGATTTCCAGCGAGTTGTATCCGCTACCCGTGCGGTCCCTAGGCACCGGGCTGGCCACGTCACTCAGCTGGACGGGCAACTTCGTCATGGGTCTGACATTTCTGCCGCTGATGGACGCGTTGAGCGCCTCGTGGACGTTCGCGCTGTATGCGGGGATATGCACTGTCGGGTGCTTCCTCGTCTTCCGCCTATATCCCGAGATGGCTGGCCTGAGTCTTGAAGAAGCGGGTGCGCTGCTCGATCATGGATGGGCTGTCCGGTAGCGATACTGGCTGGTCCACGAGATAGGACTCTTATTTGCATAGATATGTTAGATGGGATGTCGCCAGTTGCCCAAGATGAGAACTTTAGATACATCGACTTATTTCGTAGAACCCTATTGTCAGCATGCCGATGCCGCTGAAGGCCTGTTTTTATTAATTGTTTTGTCAAGAAACAATTACGTCATGTAATTTGTTTTAAGTGGTGAAGAGCAAGTGGTACTAAACCCTTCACGGTCTTTGTCACGTGGAGATTTATCATTTAGGTATCTTGAAACTACCCGCTCACTAACTCGACAACATACCTTACGTACTAAGTACTTAGATCTAACCTAGAGTGTTAAGGCCTTAACATTCATAGGCCACAAGCATCATCACAAGGACTCTTTAATGTGTCGTGGCAATAGAAGATGCTGAATTCTGGAGAGACCCCATTCGTGATCATCTTATTTCGACTACTTTAAATGCAGCATTCTCTGGCCTGGGAACTAACGAAACATCCCGAAACCCCGCGCGTAGGGTGTTAAATCTTCAACCCTACTGCACGAACGAAGTCCTGCAGTTTTGGATGTCGAAAAATATGTGCAACTGTAAACTCCAAGCCCGCCTTGCGAGCCCGTCCTACCAGGCTCATGGCAGCCATCGAGTCACCACCAAGCTGGAAGAAACTATCATCCAGCCCAATTGAGGAGGCCGGGTCGATATGAAGCACCTCGCCCCAGAGGCGACGGACTTGGACCTCGGGCGCTGAGACGTCCAGTTCTTGGACTGATGGGCTTCGACCTTGTTGTGTCCGGCTCTGTATGGTTCTTGCAAGCGCGCGACGATCAACCTTGCCGTTGTCGTTTAGAGGCATCGTGTCTAGTACTGTGATTGCCTGGGGGTGCATGTATGAAGGCAGCCGGGCTCGCAGGATCTCATTGAGCTCATTTTGAATATGGGCGTTGTGCTTCGTCTGATGCCGTCGGACTGGCTGATTGCAAAGCGGTGGCGTAACTGGCTTTGCTTGGCCACCTTGATCATCCGTGGGGAATTGAAACAACGCCCTGGCTTCGCCGTTGGATGGCGCCTCTTTATGAAAGATGGCGTCCAAGCTGCCGCGCTGCGACGACTGACGAGCCCAGCTTGTTTCGACGTGGCATCCTGCCTGCTTGGCTAGCTCAACAAGGCCGGCTGCTGACATGGAAGGCTTTTTTGAAGCATTTGCTAGAACCGAGGACAGCCAGTCGACGTCGTCATTGTCATTTTCCTCAGCCCTTTTGCCTTGCGCATCAAGCTCGGCAAGAACGTGGCTCATGGACATGGTCCTACTATTCGGTATGTTACTCACAGCAACGACAGCTGAGGAGGATGAAAGACGCTGCTGCAAGAGCTCGAGGAGCGATTCGTGAGACAGCTCTTGTGCCTGGAAATCAGCCCACTGAACTTGACCAAGGCCGCGGATCTGACGACACGGCTGTCCCGAAGCCCTTACGTGAATGACGGCCTCGTAGCGATAAGCACTCAGCTCGTTGGTGGCGCGCATCCTCTTGGGTAAAATCTCGACGTGTTCGATGTTGGGTATGCGGTCCGTCAGCGCCGTGAACCAAGCTGGGTCAACCAACAACTCGGCTTCGGCTTGTCTCATGTCATACATGACGCGGCGCAACTCCTCCTTACTTGCCTTGCGCCCAGCCACATGGAGCGCTCTCTCAATTAAGAACTCGTTATACAAGGGAAAAGATCGAACGTCTCCGAAGAAGATCGTCTTGACTCCCTGCAGCTGAACGAGCTCCTGCACAACCCTCAATAGGTACGCGGAGCTAGGAAAGTACTGGATCACTGAATTCAGGACCACGATATCCGGCGAAAGGCTTTGGCCTAGCCGACTAACGTCCTCTGCCGTTGCCTTGTGCATCGTGATTTTACGTGCAATCTTTGGCGGCATCCTCGATTTGGCTGTTTGGATGATGAACTCGACTGCCTGGCTTGATGGTTCTAGTCCAGTGTAGCTTTGCAGCCCTCTAAGTAGGTTGAAGAGGATCATGCCAGAGCCTGTCCCAATCTCGAGGATATGCTGCAATGGGGTGCCGTTGCGGATCGAATTGAGGGTATCGTCTAGCCATTCGTTCATTTCCTTCTTGTCAATGTCATTCCCGTCGTACATCGAGGTCCAGCCCATGAAGTCTCGACCAATGGACTCCGGCCCCATGCTCTCGAGAGCGAGGTAGTCATCGTTGAACTGCTTCTCCCACACCTCCACGTGTTGCGCCTCTTCTGCTTCTTGGAGCGTTGCACCATCGCCACCCTCTTCATCATGGACCGTGACAAAGCCAGCGAGCCATGGCTCTTGTCTCTCCTCGTCCTTCTTTAATACGACAACCGCATCTTTGACCTTGGCATGGCCTCGCATGACGTGTTCGATCTCTCCAAGCTCGGTGCGCTGGCCTCGAATTTTGACCTGCTCATCCTTGCGGCCGACGAAGCTTACGTTCCCGTCTTTGTTGTATCGCACAAGATCACCTGTCTTATAGAGTCGTCCCCGCCGCCCAGGATGCTCTGATGAGTACCCCTGAACCAGCCAGGCAGGGTCCTCGATAAACGCCGCTGCAGTCCTCTCTGGCTCGTTGAGATAGCCAGAACCAACGAGCGGACCCTCAAGCAAGAGCTCGCCGACAGCTCCTATAGACGGAAGTAGAATATTGTGGTTCTCAGGATCGACGATCCAAGTATTCAACCCGATGCCTTTGCCCATGTACACCACCTCCTCGGGGGTTGTAGGATGGGGATTGATGGTGCTGTTCGGCGTGCACTCGCAGGGCCCGTATAGACTTACGATGCGCACTCTATTCCACCAAGGCAGTACATGTTCGACGCGTAGCGCTTCGCCGCCGAGGATGATCTGCTGCAGGCCGGGAACCTGCTCCGGGCGCAGGAGGCGGGAGACAGACGGGGTAAGGTCGATAGTGTTTGCTCGCAGCGACGCGATGCTTTCTGCCAACTTGTTTTGCCGGTCGAGCTCGTTGGGGACGCAGAGGCAGCCCCCTGCCGTCAGCGTGGCAAAGATGTTGCAGATTGACACATCGAAACTGTAGGAGCAGAAATCATACATCCTGGACGTGCTCGTGATCTGAAGGCTCTCCTGTTGGTGGAACAATGCCGAGGCGAGATTCGCGTGCGTGATGATGGCGCCCTTGGGTGTCCCCGTGCTACCGGACGTGAAAGCAACATACATGGGCGAAGACGGATCGGAAGCGATGCCGGATTCTTCGCGATGCTCTTCGTCGAGGTCATCGGCGATATGGGACCCAAGGACGATGACTTGGTTCGCCAGCCGTGAGCTCAGAGCTTCGTTGGCCTGCGAAGAGACAACGATGGATCCCCTGACCTGCGAGACAATCCCGTGCAGGCGAAGCTCTGGGACAGCTGAGTCCAGCAGCACAAAAGCCGCGCCGGCCTTTAGTATTCCCAGAAGGGCTACGGTGGTCCACATGGACTTCTCCCAGCATATGGGAACAAATGTGCCCCGGGAGACTCCCGCTGAGACCAGTCGGGCCGCCAGACCCGAAGCGAAGCGGCCGAGCCGCGCGTAGGTCAGATCGCCATCCCACGCGCACACCGCCGGGGCCGTCGGCCGGGCTTCGACCTGCTGCTGGACCATGTCGTGGACGCATCGGTGCACGGTCTCCGGGACCACGGCGTTCCACTTCCAGATCTGCTGCAGGTCAGTTTGCTCCGAGCTGCCGCTGTTTGGGGCACGGTCCGCGCCCTGTTGGGCGGCCGTGAAGATAGCGGCAGTATTGCTTTCCAGAAGACTCTGAGCGCCGCCATGAGAAGACGCCATTGTACCTTGGGAAAAATGGACTAACGCCAAAGAATGAAACTACTTCTGCTACAATAATATTGTCGGTTTGTTGTTGTTGTCGTTGTGTTGTGGTAGTTGTCGCAAGTGCCGATGGTAATGAGTATTCAGAACCGACTGACTTGCACGTCATCATACGCCCGATAGACTTGCTCGAAGAGCCCCTAGACCATCTAGGCCGTTCAGGCACGGCACTATCCATTTACTCAATCTACCACTTTTGACGATCCTTTTAGGTAGGACGAATTTCTTCGTACAGTGGATGATATGATTCTTCGACACTGTGCTCATATAGACACCTCGACACTCCCTTGTACACGAGAGGTTTCGGTACATTGAAGCAGCCAATCTTTTCCTCGATCTGGTACCGATCGGGTAACCGTATGCATGGTGGTGGATATTGGGGTGCCGCTTTTTAAGCTCTAGGCCTTCTCCACTGCTCCCGCATGGCCAATGCATGCAAGATTCCGAATGAGGCGAGGTTCATGTACGGTCTGTAACAAGTGCCCAGCTGAAAAGCTGCAGCTCAGGTTTCTGATCGTCCAGTAAAGAGATGCACGTGGATTTGCTTTCTCTTCAAGACAAACGACACGGACCCCCTTCCGTCGTGCCAAGAGCCCAACTAAGTCACTCGAGTAATATGAGTAGAGTGATTTAGTAATGGGCTCTTGGCACGAGGCTATCAGGACCCCTAGGCTGTGACAAGCTGAGCAGGACTACTATATGGCGTCGGAACGAATGCAATTCATATTGCACATTCACATGGATTCGGAATCTTGGACCAAGGCAGGCACAAATTTGGTCGAGAGGGGAATGATCGGTCATTTCTTGATGGGGGTTCTCTGTAGATTTTATGCGAGGAGCACGCCTTTGGCCGAGGAGATGCCTGAAGACCAGCTTGGTATAATAAAACCAGGTTCCGATATTATGACCTCGGTGAAGGGGTGATGTTGGCATTACGTTATAGATATTGTTTTGTAATGGGAAATCGTGTACAGAAGCATCTCGGTTCTCAGACTTTAAACATTAGTCGCTACCTTATTACCGTGATGATTGATTATTCATAACCGGTATGCAGAGTAAAGTGTAATTTGGATGCGGTTGATGTGCAAAAAAGTGACAAGCGTATGCTGATCTTTGATGGAAATAAGGTGTCATACTCTCGCGATACCTCACGAGACCTGCAGCTACATGTTACTCCTCTAGAGGGACAGAACAAAGAGGGCGTTTTGATCTCACCAGTTGATGTAGTAGTTTGAGCTCCCTGTGCGACAGTAAGTATCAAAAACTTACCACTACGTTGCCATCAGTACTCAGAGGTCGTGACATAAAGTCTTGTATCAAATGTGATTCAGCAAAGTCTACATCGATTGCGTAACTCAGACTTTAATGTCGACATTGAGATCCATTCAAGCTAGGCCTCAAAAATTTCCAATATGTTTTGCTTTCTGAGCCGCAAATTCGACTACTCTGTTTCAATACCCAGTAAAAGAGCAGTAAGAGACATTCCGGCAGGCTAAGAAAAGAACACTTGAAGAAACTGAGGCCATGCCTGAGCCATTCCTTGTCATTCAAAGCTCCGTGCTCACACCGAACACACCAATTCTCATAGCATGGCTTGTCGCAGTTGCTGTAATCTACTTTGTCTTTATCCATCCACTTCTCTACGGGCGACTGCGTCATGTCCCCGGACCATGGTACTCAAACATCTCCAGCCTTTTCCTAGCCTTCCACGAGCTCTCATACAGGCGCAGTGACAAGATCCTACAGTGGCACCAACAATACGGACCTGTGGTCCGCATCACGCCTAACGAAGTCTCGGTGTCTACTCTCCAAGACATCAAGCAAGTGTATGGAAGCAGTCATCGTTGGGCAAAGAGTGGCTACTTTGACCACTTCCTGGGGTATAATGCTCGGTCTGTTTTTGCGACCAAGCCGTACGAAGAACACCGCGCAAAGCGAAAGCTGACCGCCTTGTTTTATCGGGCATCTACCATCTACAAACTGCCAGAGCTCGAGCAGCACATCCAAGAGCGTGCCCAGGCCGCTCTCGATCAGATCCAAGGCAGCTCCGAAACGGACGTCTACAGCCTGACGGACTGGTATGCGCTCGACATCATCACCTTTTTGGTCCTGGGACCCAAGTACTGCACTCATTCCGTGGATCACGACGGCGTTGAACGCAGCTTTTTGCGGGATTTGAAATATCTCCAGTTCTTTCATCCGCTTCGCGTCCGCTTCCCCCAGTTCTGCAAGTATGCGTTTATGCTCCTCGCAACGACGTCAACAAGTCGCTTTGGCTTTCTCATGGCAGACGAAGCGCTGGCGTCGTGGTGTTATTCGCGCTTTCACAGCGCCATCAACGATCCTCGTGCGATGCAGACGCACTCCTTGCTGCGGCACTTGTACGAAGCGGATGACACCAGCTCTGGTAGTGAGAAGACGCCGGACCTCCAGTACATGGCGGCTGAGGTGCTCGATAATATCAATGCCGCCGAGGCAACAGTCGCCGTGACAGCCACGTACCTTATCTGGAGGCTGACCGAGGCGCCGGAGTGGCAACGGCGGATACGCGCCGAGCTTTCTAGGCTACCAGTGGAAGAGGACGGCTCTCTCTCATTTTCGCACGTCAACAACCACGTACCATCCCTCGAAGCATGCCTTCGCGAAGTCTATCGTCTCCACCCGGCATCCAGCGGGCGCGCGGAGCGGGTAGTCCCCCTCGGAGGCCACAACCTGTCAGGCATCTATCTCCCAGAGAACACCATCGCCACTGCTTCCGTCCAGACCTTACATCATGACAAGGACGTCTATCCGGACCCCCATCTCTTTTCTCCCGAGCGATGGCTCGACCAAGATGAGGAGACGTGGAAACTGCGAGACGCGCAACTCATCCCGTTTGGACACGGTGGAAGGATATGCTTAGGCATTGCCCTTGCTACCATGGAAATCAAGCTTCTCATAGCAAAACTATACCAAAGCCATGAGACGGTCATGACGCCCTCGTTTATTGCTGGGTCCATGAGACAATGCAGCACACACGACGCAGTGCCGGAAGGACTGAAATGTGTAGTTCGATTTCAAGTGGTCTAACACACACCAAATTCGCCAGTCCATTAACTTATTTAATGTTTCTCTTTCATTTGGAGGAGACACATAAGTATATAAGTAATATGATTCCAGAACCAATGATTATCTTAGAAGGAATCCTGGCGTCATTGGAGCTGCTCAAAATTTGGTATTGGATCATCACCTCTATTACTGACTATCTATGAACTTCCTATTCCCTTAGCTATTTTAGTAGTAGACCAGTATTGAAAACAACCACCTAATGTCCATCTTTGACTGCTATCATGATGTTTAGTATGACAGTGTCACGAACGCGTGCGGTGCTGAGATGCATAAAATACCAAACTAGAACCATCGTTGCTTGAATTATGCAAAGCTCTTAACTTTTAAACTTATGGTGAAATAGTTGCTCCATACGCATTGTAATACCTCGACACAAGACATTACTTGGCCATAGATTACTACCTTATTAGGTGGATCTGGCCAAATGGTATGGCAGGAACGGTCGGAAATCCCTGTATTTTCATAAGTTCCGTGCATATGTACCAAAAGACATCGATCATTTGCGGATGCGGCTCAAGCTTGGGGGCCGATAGGATCAGCTTCCAGCCTGCAGATGTGTCGCACAGGTTGTTAATGGATGCAGGTGTTCTGGTCTGCTTGAATACCCCGCCCGGTCAGGAGGTTCTGTAAACGCTACTACGTCTACACCTTAGTTTTCAGCTTCTATTCTCTCGGTGCTGTTTCCGCTTTCGATGTGGAGAGAGGGGTTGCGTAGCCACAGAGAATGGGACATGTCAGTACAAGCAATATAGTCACTGGCTCATCCTTCACTTGAAAGCATTCCTGCCACGGTAGCCCCCATTTCCTTCAATCTATCTTTCAATTTTCTTGTATACTTCTCATGCAAAGTCACAGCATCAAACGTCGCAATGCATTACCAGCGCATGACCATTGAGAAAGAGGCGCCTGAGGAAGTGGGCGCGGTAATCAAGTACAATCTATCGGAGAGTGCCGTCTCAGACCAAACACTCGACTCCCTGGGAATCAAGATTCCATCAGACACTGTCCTGACGTACACCGAGCACAAGGGAAGCCACAAAATCCGATCATTTGTGGCTGAAACCTGCAAGGGCTCGGTGACTGCCGAAGACGTTCTCGTCACAGCAGGCGCCTCGACATCCTTGTTCATCATCAAGACTGCCATTCTGGGTTCCCAAGACCATGTCGTCATCACGCGCCCCAATTACGCCACGAACCTGGAAATCCCGCGATCCATCGGATGTGATATCACCTTTGTGGATCTGGACTTCGAATCGCGGTTCCAACTAGACGTAGATCGTATAGCCGCACTCGTTCGGCCCGGCGCTACTAAGCTGATCAGCATCTGCTCCCCCAACAACCCAACAGGGACAATGTGCAGCGCATCGGAGCTCCGATCACTCGCATCCATAGCTAAGGAGGCTGGCTGCTATCTCCTCATTGATGAAACGTATGCCGATCTCGGCTATTCGGAGGACAGCAAGATTTCTAGAGGGGCCGAGCTCGGAAGCCACGTCATTACAGTGTCCTCTATGTCCAAGGCCTACGGCGTGCCGGGGATCCGCGTCGGCTGGCTCGTGACGACCGACCCTGCACTCATGGAGCGGTTCCTAGCCGCCAAGGAACAGATCAGCATCAGCGGCAGCGTCATCGACGAGCTAGTAGCTGAACAGATTCTGGCTCAGCGGACTAGGCTACTGTCGGCTACGATTCTCGACATGCGTCGCCGCAGGGACTTCGTCGGCGCGTGGGTGGAGCAGCATCGGGACCTGGTAGATTGGGTGAAGCCCGAGGCGGGGGTAATGTGCTTCATCAAGATCAAGTGCGTCCCCCATGGCGTGCTGGGAGAATTCTACAAGCGACTATTGTATAAACACGGCGTGTACATTGGACGGGGGTCCTGGTTCGAGAGGGATGACTCGTTCTTCCGATTGGGTTACGGATGGCCGACATGGGAAGAGTTGCAGACGGGGCTGAAGGCCATTGTGGAGGAGTTACGGGAGGCAAATACCCAAGGGGCAAGCTGAATTTGGCTGATATACAAGCTAAATGGAGAATATTATTCTCGTTGGCTATAGTAATCCTGTTTATTTCCTTGCCGCCGTCACTATCGTTTCTTTTTAATAATACACGATCTAAAAGAATAGAGTGAAAGTATTCGTATAGATTTTAATGATCAAGGTACTTAAGAATGAAATTTTGAATATTAGGGTGTCTTTGGTATAAAGAAAAGAGACGGAGAAATGCCGACCTCCGAACACTATAGACCTACATATAAACTGCATGACCTGTCAGATCCCGTTACGTCCAATTAAGGTTGTGGGGGCGGAAGGGTGGAGAATAGAGGCTCGGCAGACTAGCATAGATCCCTACAAGACAGTACCCACAATGCGGGTATTGCCTTTTCAGGTATGTGTGTGGATAGATGCTGGCATGTATTAGTACATTTGTACTAATGACATGCATGCGCGGGACTAAGGCCAGGAACATGAACAAGGATGCAGAAGAAGGGGAAGACTACCTAAGACAACCTAAGACAACCTATCATTTTCAGTCACAGCTATCAAGGACTTAGACGCTACCATATTGACTGGTATTTCGAAGGAGCCTTTCGTATCCTTCCTGGCTATGACACAGAACAGTGTTTTCTGTCTAGTAATATGCAAGCTGCTTCAATGTCAGGTAATTCGGCTACCTCGACCGTCAAGGTTGCTGTAATCGGCCTCGGTATCATCTTTTGGCCCTTTTTTATGTGTACATTGCACTTGACTGACACCGACTGTAGGTCCTGCGGGCCTGACGGCCATCAAAGCGCTCCGCGAGGAAGGGTTCGATGTCCAGGGCTTTGAAAGACGAGGCTGTGTGGGTGGTATCTGGTCTTACAGCCATAATACCGATTACACGTCCGTAATCCCGGAGACGGTTGCCAACACAAGCAAGTTCACCGTGAGTCACTTATTCTGATCCTTTATAAGAATATGGTTCATGTGCTAATACAATTCGGTCATACAGTCTAGCTTGAGCGATTTTCCTATACCTCAAGGTGCGTCTATAAACAAAACTGGCATACGAGAAATGGAATCCAAAAATATCTTCATCTTCCCATTGTTGTTTATCTACTAACATTGTTATCAGATTGGCCGCGATACTTGACTGGATCACAGGTTGCAGAGTTTCTTCAAGCGTACGCTGCAAAGTTTCAGCTCCATCAACACATTCGGTTTAATACAACAGTTCGCGTGATACTCCGTGACGATGCTGATGATGGGTGGAACGTCCATATCGTCAAAGAGAATGATGAAGATGAAGTCTTGCATTTTGACAAGATCATTCTCGCGACAGGTTCCGATACCCTACCCATATGGCCGCAAATGCCAGGTAGGGATAAATTCAAGGGTACAGTCATACATGGGCAAAGCTACCGCGAGTACGTTCACTCCTACTTCCTTGGACTATAAAAGCCAAGTTCGTGAAGATCCAGCTAGGCTAAGCCAAGAGAACCTAGGCCTGAGAAATTTGCGGGTCAGAGAGTCTTGGTTGTAGGGCTCGGAAACACGGCATGCGAAGTATCCCTCAGTGTCGCCCGCAAAGCCTCGCATGTGTACCAGTCCTATCGTCGCGGGAGAATCATCATCTCGCGCTATGACGATGATGGTGTTCCTACTGACGTTGAGCCGTGGCCTAAGACGCAGCTCAAGTACCTGTTGCGCCATAAATTACCGTCTCTCGCCATGCGACTGGAGAGACGTTTAATGGTCAGAACTATGGTGAGCGATGCAACTCGTTACCAAGTCGGAGAAGTAGGAGACTCCGAGCGACGACGACGAATGCGCGCAGAAGAGCTTATCAGAGGTGAATGGGGCTTACTACCGTGCCCGGTAGACTTCGTTCATCCGGCGGTACAAGACGATTTCGTCTCGGCTCTATACTCAAACCGCATCAAACCCGTCCGAGGGTTCAAGGCGTTCGTGGGCGCAGACAAGGTATTACTAGACGACGATTCAACGATTCAAGTAGATGCTGTCGTGTTTTGCACGGGGTATTCTCTCGACTTTGGCATCATGCCTGAGCTAGAGATAGACGGCTGCGGCTCGCCCCTGAAAACAGGGACGGATAAGTATAAAACCAAGACAAAGCTGGGGCAGGCTATGTCTGAGGCTAGCGTAACAAGGGAAGAACCCACGCTGCCACGGCTATATCAAATGCTGTTTCCTCCGCGATGGGCGTCGTCGG
Source organism: Xylaria sp. Z34 (assembly GCA_037356055.1). NCBI lineage: Eukaryota > Fungi > Ascomycota > Sordariomycetes > Xylariales > Xylariaceae > Xylaria > Xylaria sp. Z34. The sequence continues at coordinate 70,395 of JBAWJW010000008.1, forward strand.
TAGCCGTACTAAGCTGGATGTCAGCACTTGAGACGGCGTGGTGCGTATGCGAATTGGCTTCCTTGGCAGTGTCGCAGGTATGGGCTGCCGACGTCGCGAGTAGATTGCCAGTGGGACATATTCATTCAAAGTCATCATTAAACAAGATCGCTCAATCTCGCCTCAAACCAGCTCGTCTACCGACAGAGGCTGAGATGAACGCGGCCGTTGATAAGTATCACGCATGGTGGCGACAAGGTTGGGCCAAGGAGTCATCAGCACACCCAGGCCTGATCCAACCGTACAGCTTTTATCGCTTCCTTCATGAAATGGCCGGCACGGGTATGTACGACCACGCTGGGCACTCGCTTAACCCTCGGAACTGGGTGCTGTGGTGGAAAGACAGACAGCTGCACAAGTACTTGATGAAGGGACCAGCGAGCAGCCACGCGTATCGCGTGTTTGAGACCAATCCCGCCGGTATCCCCGGCTGCGGTAGACGTGCCTGGCCAGGAGCAAGACAGGCGATGCAAGATGTGGTAAGTCGTTTTTGCTTGCTGATGTTGTCGTCTCGTGGCAAAACATGTCATTGAATCCATCACTAACGCTGCCGTTGCTAGTATGAGGATTACGAGCGGTGTAGACGACAGACGTTTAAGTAATAGCTCGGTAGATTAGATATAGCCTTACAACTTCAGGACAGCCCGCCATTCCTTTATTTATAATATAACCAATGATTGATTATCATCATTCATAGACCTCATTGTAGTTTCGATTTCATGCGTATCTAAAGAGGCAATATTACCGATATTATATGAAAAAATTAAAATCGTTTGTGTTTTTCTTTAAGAACGATGACTTGTTAAACTTTATGAAAGCAGTTATACTCATAACAGATGAAAAAGACCGTGAAGTCGATTTGAATAACAAGGATAAATCATTGTTACATTATTCAAACCATCTAACTAAACTGCTATATTAAACTGGGTTTTTAGATTTATGCAAATATCGCGAACTTTTCCCCTCACCATTCCGCCAACTTATCTTCAAGACTATTTATGGCCATATTGCCGCCTATATACCTACGTAACTGTAATTATTTTCGTTATGCCCGTTATAATGGCTGATACTTCACCTCATGGCGACCGAGACCTCGTTGATGGGCGCGCCGGTTTGCCCACACCTATTAGCACGACTTCATACTGGCATCGCCAACCCTCGGCCAAATTAATTGGTCACCGCACCTCAAATGAGCTCCCGCTGTCAACTGATGTTATCGTCATCGGAAGTGGCATCACCGGTGCTTTTGCTGCGCAAGAACTTGTCAATGCCGGCCGAAGCGTCGTCATGCTTGAGGCGCGTGAGGCATGCTGGGGTGCAACAGGCCGTGTATGTCTACAAATTGTGTCATGGACCCGAACCACTCACATATCCATCATCTTGCCGCCGTGGTCGCGTGAATAACATAGAATTTCATACTGATTGTATGTTACGTGGCAGAATGGAGGCCATTGCCAGCCTGGAGTCTGGGACAGCCCATCCGATATCGCTCGATTCGAGCTCGAAACGTTCCATCATCTCCAAGATCTTATCCTCAAGCACGATATTCCTTGCGACTGGCGCGTGGTTGGCGGCATACATGCAATCTACTCTCCGGATGTCCTAGAGGCTGTCAAGGCGCAGATAAAGCGTCTGAAGCAATATCCAGATCTACGTGACAAAGCCATACTTATCCAAGACCAGGACGAACTCGTTGCCAAGCGCGTCCCTGGGGCTCTGGCTGCTGTTTACCAGCCTCTTGCGGCCCAACTATGGCCTTATAAGCTTGTCGCCTGGCTCTTAGAGCGGCTTCTAAGCGAGCACGACGTCACAACCTTTAACCTGCAGACCAACACCCCTGTCACACGCATCGAGCAATGTGAAGAAGGATCATTGTCGTGGCTGGTGCACACAGAAAGGGGACAGGTGAAAGCGCATGACGTGCTTCTTGCAATAAACGCGTATACCTCGTATCTTGTTCCAAACATGACAAGCCTCATTACACCTGTGCGAGGGCAGGTCTGTGCGTTTGAACCTCCTGGGGCCATTCAACTTCCGCACAGCTATTGCTGGATGAAAGATGCGGATCACCAGTATCTAATTCAACGAGACCCTAAAGATGTACAGGCCAAGAAGGCAGACCATGAAAGGGCAAGCAAGTCACAGGTAGAGGATAAATTCATTATTTTTGGTGGTGGCAGGCCTGCAGCCCTAAAGGATGATGAGGGCACGTCGGACGACAGCAAGGTCAATACTGCCGTCACCCAAGCTTTACAGAGATACCTACATGAGGCCCTGGATCTCTGTCCTGACATTGATGATCTCCAAACCCCTGAAGCGTCCCCACCGCTTCGTGCAGCTTACGAATGGACGGGTATCATGGGTTATTCGAGTGACGGCTGCCCGTGGATCGGACGCGTGCCCGACACTTTGCTCAGCAATGAGCACTCCGCCTGGGGTCAAGCTATCAACAGGGCTTCTTCTGGTGCACTGTGGATGTGTGGTGGATATACCGGACATGGAATGCCAGTGGCAGCGAGGTGCGGAGTCGCTGTGGCTCAGATGATTCTGGGTCGCCTTGACGGCGTGCAGGTCCCTAAGCAATGGATGGCTACAGACGAGAGAGTACAGGCGGCGCGATCAGCCGAACTACCTCAGACCCTGCATGAAATTCTTCAAGGGTTGCCGGTAGCATAATGACTAAGGTTTACATCAACAGTTACGTAGTATGCGTGGCATAGTTATTGACCGGTCGCCAGGTTTCGCAGGACAACATCTGCTACCTTGCAGAAGGCTCTTCTAGATCCGCCTTCAATCGAGCATCCTGCGTGCATATTTCTGATCTGTCATGGTTTAGGAAGTAATTTATTAATGAGCGTCACAAAAATTCTTAGTAGGGTGAGCATCCAAAAGAGACCGGGGCAGCTCGATAGGTTTACCATTGAATCTCATCGTCGTTTTGCTGTAGAATCCACCTAGTCTCATAACTGCCCTGCATCATGCGGAAGCATAGTGCTAACTGAGAATGGGGCGCCAAGCGCGACATCGTTGCGAGGGGTAGACATAAATGGAGGCAGCCAATCGGGGAACATCTAGGGGTTCGTCCTTATGAGTAAAGTCCTTTGACTGTAGGTATTTAATACTTACTGTGTACAAGGCAAACAGGCTTCTAAGCTAGGGGGGGTAACATATGCCAACAACGGCACCGCACATAGGCATCTTGAGTGAGCGTTCAACTTGGTTATTTCGAAGGTATAGCAGTAGTACGGACAGTCATCGTGAATTTCCCTGACATTATTTGTGTCGAAACCCAAGAAGGCAAAACATGTCTTCACAAAGAACCGCAAAGGCCTCTCCTGCCTCGTGGCAGGCGATCTTGAGTGGGACTGATCATGAGTCGCCCCTGACGGTGACAGCGTCGCCAGATCACGTTGTAAAGCACCGGTTCTCCAGACTCGGGTCCGATTTTTCAGACCGGCCAGCCACAACTTTGCTTTCTGCAGCCTGGGCTCTAGTGGCAAGCCGCCAGGTGAACTTGGACCATGTCTTGTTTAGCCTTGCGGCGCCGTTGCAGTCATTGCAGTCAGTAACTACTATTGATACCGACGATAAGCCTGTAGATGGCTCAGCAGCTGTTTTTCCACTGCACGTGAACACCACCACCACACAAAAAGTTGCAGAGTACCTCGATACACTGCGGGCACTTACTCGAGAATCGGCTCAGGAAGTGTCGCAATCTGATAGTCAGGGCAACCGGCAGTCTTCGCCCATTCAGGCGCTTCTTCGCATCCAGTCGTCAAAACATGTTGCTGCTCCCTTGTATCCGGAACAGGAGCAGGACCAAGATGATGATGATGCCCGATTAGACCAGTTACCATGCGGCTTCTCGTTGGTCATTGACCTTAGTGTTGGGGCCAAGGAGACGACCGCAGTAGCTAAGTTTGCCTCTAATGTGTTTGCTCCGCGGACGATTCTGGCGTTGCTGGAGCGTTTGGGCTTCGTTGCGCTCCAGCTTGCCAGCGCCAACCCGACGGATCAACTATCAAAGATTGACATGGTTACACCACACGATCTCCAGACAATTTGGGAACGCAACAGCAGCTTGCCACCTCCAATCAATCGCTGTGTACACGAAGTCATCAGCAAATTTGCCAAGTCACAGCCCGAGTCGCACGCTGTATGCGCCTGGGATGGCAACCTTACTTATGGTCAGCTGGACCGCTTAGCCGATAGCCTAGCGGGACAGCTTGCCGCTAATGGGATTAAAGAAGGCATGATTGTGCCTGTGTGTTTCGAAAAGTCCATGTGGGTGGTAGTCGCTGTTCTCGCAGTTCTCAAGGCAGGGGGCGCGTTTCTTCTTCTTGACCCGAGCGTGCCCCTGAAACGCCTTCAATACATGGCACAGGCCACCGAGACAGGATTGATACTAGCTTCCCAATATACTTGGGAGTTGAGCTCTCAACTCATCTCAAGAGCCGTCGTTGTTGACGCAGAGCTGTTGGCACAACTGGACAAAAAGCCAAGTGCACCACTGCATGGGGCGAGCCCATCATCCCCCATGTACGCGGTTTTTACATCTGGCAGCACAGGACTACCAAAATGTGTAATGATAACCCATGTAAATGTCGTTTCTGCCATGTATTACCAAGCCCATCTCTTGGGGTTTAATAAGGACTCTAGAATACTGGATTACTCTTCCTATAACTTTACTACTACTATTAGCAACTTTTTCGGAGCGTTGGCAGTTGGTGGCTGCCTTTGTATCCCGAACGAGCAAGACAGACAAAACGCACTGGGGCAAGTTATTAAATCTCTCCAAGTAAATATCATTGATATTACTCCGAGTGTCATGCAGACTTTGAATCCCGAGGAGCACCCCGCACTGCAGGCTATCATATTCGGAGGTGAAGCGATTTCTTCTAGGGAGCTTGAGCGTTGGTGGGGAAAGGTGCGACTTATTCATCTATATGGTCAAAGCGAATGTACCGCAAATGCCACGATCAATAACAGCCCGCGCACTTTACGGGATGTCGCTAGCATCGGTCACGGAGCGGGTTTAGTGACGTGGATCGTTGAGCCTGATGACCATAACAGGTTAGCTCCTGTTGGTTGTGTCGGTGAACTTCTGCTTGAAGGGCCGCTTGTAGGCCTCGGCTACCTCAATGATGCCGAAAGAACCTCCGCTGTATTTATCGAGGATCCATTGTGGCTTCTTCAGGGTGGTTCACATCTATCTGAACAGTCCGTTCTGCCAGGGAGGCACGGACGGATGTACAAAACAGGGGACTTGGTACAATATAACGAGGACGGAAGTCTGACATTCCACGGCCGTAAGGACACTCAAGTCAAAATTCGCGGCCAGCGCGTGGAGCTTGGGGAGGTTGAGCACTGGGTTCAAAAATGCACAAGCGTCAAGCACGTGGCAGCCGAAGTCATCGTTCCGCGGGGCGAGCACTCGAGCCCAACACTCGTAGCGTTTCTCCAGAAAGACGATGGGGCTGTAGCAAGCGATGAGCCAGAACTTACCATAGAGCCAGTGTCGACAGAGGTGCATAATTTGCTGTCGGGGCATTTGCCGGCATACATGCAGCCGACGACATTCTTCTGGATGTCATCTTTGCCTATGTCCACGGCGAGAAAACTAGACCGGAAGGAGCTCCGCAGACTTGGGGCTGGATTCTCTGTTCAGGAGCTTGCTACAATACGGACAACTAGTCTACCTAAGCCACAGCCCGTTTCCGAAGAGCAAGGGTTCATACAAAAAACATGGGCAGCCATCCTTCATATTCCAGCAGGTAGTATTGGCTTGGATGATAGCTTTTTTAGCCTCGGCGGCGACTCTGTCATGGCGATCAAGGTTGTCAGTGAATTACGCAAGATCGGCATCCAATTGACTGTGGCAGACATCTTGGGCTACCCGATCTTGAGGGAGCTAGCTCGCAGATCGTCTCGAATTCAGCGCCAGACTGAAACTCAGATTAAGCCTTTTTCTCTTCTCGGCGACGCGGCATGTACGTCGATTCTCATGAGGGAAGTCTGTAGCCAGTATAATCTTAATCCAGCCCTGGTTCAAGATATGTACCCCTGCACACGACTTCAGGAGGGTCTGATATCGCTCAGTTCTATGCGCCTTGGCAACTATCTCGAGCAATCTGTCCTTGAATTAAGATCTGGGACGATAGTCAAGGATCTATGCGCCGCGTGGGAGCACGTTGTCCGTATGATGCCTATTTTGCGTACCAGATTTGTACGGCATGCCAATACCGGCTTTCTTCAGGTAGTTCTCGACGAGCCAATTCAGTGGATTGATGCTACCGGCTTAGACGAGTACCTCACATTCGATAGGAAACAGCCGATGGGACTTGGTTCGTCGCTGGCTCGCTATGCTCTTGTAAAAGATGATGCTAAAGACTGTCGGTGGCTGGTGTGGACTGTACATCATGCCACCTGCGACGGATGGACTACGAACTTGATAAAGAAAGCTGTAGATGCTGCCCTTCAAGGCGGCGTTGTTAACCCAGGCCCTCCATTCCAAAATTTCATCAGCTACATCGAGGGACAAGACAACGAAGCATCAAAGAATTTCTGGAAACAAAGTCTAGCAGACTGCGAGTGCCCTTCGTTCCCACCCTTGCCACTGTCGATCGACCAGCCTCTGGCAAAAGAGACGTTACGGGCTGAAATGCCTCAACCTCAGACGTCTTGGAAAAATATCACTACGTCTACGTTTATTCGCGCTTCCTGGGGTCTTGTTATTGGTCGTATGACATCCTCGGTGGAGGCCGTTTTTGGCGTCACGGTATCAGGCAGAAACGCGCCAATTGCTGGCATTGATACGATGATCGCACCTACATTTGCAACCGTCCCGGTGCGTTTGAAGCTCAAAAATGCACAGACTGTTTCGGACTACCTTAGAGCAGTACAACAGCAGACGATCGACATGATTCCCTTTGAGCAGACAGGATTGCAGGTTATTGCCCGGATGTCTCCTGGCTGTCGAGACGCCTGCATGTTCCAATCGCTGCTTGTTATACAGCCCCAAGAGATCAACGCTGCGCCCCAAGAGGCCATTGGTACCTGGAAAGAAGTCACCCAACATCAATGGCTCAATACATATGCTCTGACGCTCCAGATCCGGCTTGGTACAGACACCATGTATGTCGACGCTAGCTTCGACAGTAGAGTCGTCGAGGTGCTCGAGGTACAGAGAATATTGGACCGTCTAAGAAGTGTTCTTATGCAGTTCGATGCTGCCGACGACACCCTGACCGTTGGCCAGATCCAAGTCATGACATCGCAAGAGTTGGATCAAATTTGGGAATGGAACAAAGCCGTCCCAACCCCGGCAGACAAGTGCGTTCACCACGTCATAAAACAAGTTTCCGATTCGCAACCCGACGCTCCTGCTGTAGACGCCTGGGACGGCCATCTTACATACGGGGAGTTAGACGTACTTGCTGGGGGTATCAGCCGTCAGCTAGTTGAACTAGACGTTCAGGCTGACACACTTGTCCCTCTATGCTTTGAAAAGTCCATGTGGACGTCAGTGGCAATGCTAGCGGTCTTGAAAGCGCGAGCAGGATTCGTGCTTCTTGAGCCTTATCTCCCTCAAAGTCGTCTTCAGACTATTTTACAGCAAATTGACTCACACATCGTCCTGTCTTCCCCAAAGAACCTATCCATTGTTTCGCCTCTTGCTAAAGTCATCGAAGTTGGTCCGAGTTCTATGGAAGCCATCAACCTCGAAACTATTGATGCATCGACCGAATCACCACAGTCCCCCTCTACAGCAATGTTCGCGGTGTTTACATCGGGAAGTACAGGAGTCCCCAAAGGTATTATCATGACTCACGAGAACTTCTATTCTGGGCTAAGATACCAATCCGAGCTTCTCGGGTTTACTCGAGACTCGAGAGTTTTTGACTTTGCGGCATATTCGTTCGACATCGCAGTCCACAATGTATTTGCTACGTTTTGCTCGGGGGGGTGTTTATGCGTCCCCGCCGAGGTAGATCGTTGGAGCAATCTCAATAAGGCTTTGATAGACACGAAGGCCACGATTGTGGATCTTACGCCTTCCGTTGCACGCCTTCTTGATCCATCAACGCTGCCTCACCTACGTACGCTCATCCTAGCCGGAGAGGCGGTCACTGCCGAGGACGCGGCGAGGTGGCTGGGCCGAGTTCGAGTTGCCAATGCCTATGGACCGGCTGAGTGTGGCATCAGCACAATCAGCGTTAGTACTCAAATTAAAGAACTAGTGGAAGCTATAAGTATAGGAAAAGGAGCTGGGTTGGTAACGTGGGTCGTGGACCAGCACAATCACAATCATCTACTGCCCCCGGGATGCATCGGTGAGCTCCTTCTCGAAGGACCGCTGGTCAGCCGAGGATATCTCAATGATGAGCAGAAAACCGCTGCAGCATTTATCCATGATCCACCATGGCTACTGCGGGGCACTCCGGAACACACTGGCAGAAGCGGTCGTCTATATAAAACTGGAGATTTAGTGCGATATGACAAAGATGGAAACCTCACGTTTTTCGGGCGTAGGGATACCCAGGTAAAGATTCGCGGGCAGCGGGTCGAACTAGCGGAAGTCGAGCACTTCGTTCGCGACTGTTTGCCAGAGGTAGAACAGGTTGCTTCAGAGGTCATCATACCGCATGGCGAGAACCCAAGTCCTACACTAGTCGCATTTGTTGAGATGAAGAAGAGCGGAAGTCCAACCCAAACTGAAAATCTTAGTCCTACTATCATGCATGTTGATGCCAGTGCAGAAGCCAGTCTAGCGAAGCATCTGCCAAGACACATGAGGCCAAGTGTGTACATTTCTATGCCGGAGAAACTGCCATTAACAGCCACGGGGAAAGTCGACCGGAAACGTCTGCGAGAGATAGGCTCATCACTTTCGATCTTCGAGCTGGCCCAAGACCAGACACAGACGGTCGGACAAAGACTAAAACGCCAGCCAGATTCGGAAAGCCAGCGTCAGATGCAGGAGATCTGGGCCCGGGTACTGAAGATTCCGGCGGCGAGCATTGGTGTGGATGATAACTTCTTCGAGCTTGGAGGGGACTCGATCGGCGTCATGGCCGTCGCGGCTGAGGCTCGTAAGCTCGGGCTGCATCTAACAGTTGCCGAGATATTTCACAATCCTAGCTTGTCTATCTCGTCAGCTAGAGATGATGCTTAGTATATTCAGCTCGTATGCCATGTAAGGTTCTATCGTGTGATTTGGTTTCGTGTGACTCGGGGGCACCTATTTCGAGTGGCTAGCTATGACATGCGAAGACCTGGGAATGACTCCATACTCTAGGTGCCGTATGCAGTAATAACTTTTAAGGCGGAAGAAAACGAGGCGAAAGCTTTACATAGGTACTGAAGCAGTGTAAGTGTTATGGCTTATGTAAATTGCAATGTTGGGGTTCGAAATTCACGTGAGGGGCTAAGGGGCAAGGGTGCCATTAGTGTTTGATTTTTTGGACTTCACCACCCCAGATTCTAGTCTTCAAATTAATCGTTGTTTTTCTATTTTAATCGCTCGATTACCTTCAGATTTGCGTGATCGCTTATTGCCCCATCGATTTAGCTGGATTCTACCAGCCTGGGATGCGCAATTTTTAGATTTCCTCCTTGGCTGAGGTTCAATACTATTAGGCTTGCCCCTGTCCGACGCGGCCACTTTGATAGGGGTTAGTGAGTAGGGCGCAAATTATTGAGAAGCACAGCGAAAATGTAATTCACATGTACGAAAAACTCAGTGCGAATACCGGAATGGAGTCATAAGTAAGATAGTATAGCATCAAGCATTTTGATAGACGAAGTCTGGGTATTGAAGTAAAAGATGATATATTAAAAGAACATATAGATTATTGCCTGCGGAGCAGGCAATATATCTGTGTGTGTGCCTGTGTGGCAGGTGTAGCTAGGTGCCACCCTTACGGGGTGTCCCTGTCTCCACCTGCACCCAGGCATGGACCCCCTTGGGGTCCCTATCACATTTATTTCTAAAGGAGAAAGGAAGAATGCTTGCAAAATCGTATCACCTCTCTAGGTAGTGCCTCAAGTCGTTAGCCACCTTTCTTAACTCCTTAAAACAATTATTAGGTTAGATCTAGCTAGCGTTCAAATCTAATTTAGCGTTCCTAATTCGGTAAGTTGAAGGCAAGTTTTCTGGATAGGCATGACTTCCAAAGCTGAACATACTTCCAGACCATTTGCTTCGTGGTTTATGTAGAAGAAACTGTCGATGGCCAATGTGTATTAACCTCTGACGGGGTGTCTAAGTATCTACATTGTTCGTTATGCATCTATCTATACCTATTAGCTTGGTTGCTGTATTGGGTTAGCTTGATAGGAATTCCGTACGTACTGTGTAGCACCGCCACGTCCGCCACATCTGCCTCACTCAACCTTCCAAGTCTTAAATTTTCACTTTGAATCAATTATACATTACAGACTTAAATTGAAAACAATAATTATTAGTATCACTAGATATATCATCTTCTGCGTAATCGAACGGTATATGTGCATCTAAGATCTAACTTGAGTATATTGAAGATCAGCGTAAAAAGTTAAAAGTGCGGTGCAAAGTTACATAGTCTGACCGGCGGGTCGCAACTGTGGCAGTACTGCGACTTGATTGCAAACTTGGTAAACCAGTAGGGGATAAAATACCGAAGTATTCGCAGAGTTATATTAGATTGACTGGGATGCCGTATGCAATGAAAAGAAGAAATTGATACTCTTTACTATTGCCTTGTGAATCATTACTGAAGTCTAAAATTACTCACAAAAGCCAAAAGGCAACTTGGAAATACGAGCATCGCTTTATACTACCAGATGGATGACCAGATTCATCGCGAAAAACGCAGGAGAACTTGAATCGACTATTATCGGAATCTTGTGTAAGCAACTGTATGCCATTAATTACTATTGCTCTTTCCTTTCTCTACTCCAGAAATCCAGTGCCGAGTAACTGCCCGAGACACGACAAATAAGCCTATCAAAGCACTCGGCACATTGCACTTGTATGATGATGAATCGAGCCGCAGATTGTCCGAGTATCTAATCTAACAAGTGGGTAAACGATTGTTCGCAGAGGGACCAGATCGTATCTAGGCGAATTACGATTGTTTGTGCGTCGTTTCAAGTCGCATCGCACATGTGCCAATGGAGGTAACGCAAAGAAACGAACAAGAATTGGCGAGTGTCTGCCCTGGTATTTCACTTAACCTCCCTATAGAATTCATGAGTTTGGCGGATGATTAGGATGTATGAATCAGCATTTTGTGCTTCACGGCTCAGTGTAGATGCAAATTGATGCAAAAGTCGACGAGAAGGATCATCATATCAGATATTTCTTCAACAAAATGATTCACATGATGGGTTTCTGTAGCTGTTTTGCCATAGCCATCGATGAGGACTGTGAAACTCAATTAATATCATTCATGATGTCTTAGTTGTCGCAGATGAGGTGCTGAGGGTGAATGTATGGACTAGAAGCCATAGTAGTACTTGATACACTACCTGAAGCTACGAAGGTGGCACAAAATCACTTGAACAAGGTATCTAGGTTGATTATCAAGAGATCTCAGTGAGCACGAGAAGTTCGATGCGTATCCGCTGGTATTTTAGATAAGTGTCTGAGTATGTTTACACGATGCACATATCATATGCCGTAGCCCATGATGAAACCCTCGAATAAAACAAGAACAATAATTATTAGGTGTTCGCAATCAGGTGTTTGGACACTCTGGAAATGCACTTACCCTTCTATTATCAACAATCTGGTGAATCGGTCCTAGATAAGTACTTAGATAGCTTGTGCCCTGCGTACCTACCTACTTACCTAAGTTTACACTTGTGATGCATCCATGGGCTTATAGCTAGGGCAACCGTGCCTGCCATATTGAATAAACCTTACCTTACCGTTCTTTCTGCCTCGGTTGCTATAGTAGATCAATCCAACACCCTCGAGCCTTCCTCCCAACGCATATAGGCATTCCCCGGCATCGAACTCTTGAGTCATACCTTCTCTGTCCGTGCTCTCTCGTAACGTAAGTGCCTAATGACAGACACAAAGGTAAGCATTTTGCGTACGTCCTTAATTCTAGACCCCTACGAATTGCGATCTTCTGTCCCTGTTCCATTATCTCTCGTCTCCCTTTGCGTACACATTAAACCATCGTGTGCTTCCTCACAGCCGCCCCCGCTTCAGCCTGTTCCACCAGGTCTCACTAGGTCTCACTACTCCTCTCAATCATACTACCTACTGTAGCTGGACAGCAGCTGCACAATAAAAGATACAATTACTGCCCATGTCGTCTCTTCCACTTGCACCGGACTAATTGTTCTGTTCATCTCGACTCATCCACGCGTCATCCTATCTTACCGTCTCCTGGCTACGGGGCATCATTTGGCGTGGCAACCTCGTGTTGTAATTGATACCAGACTGAACTAACTAATTGAGTGACCGTACTGGAAGTACATATTGTTGGCCCAGCACTGGGGAAGATCACACTCGTCCTCTGAAGCGATATCATCCATCAACTTCCTTCCCCCCACCAACGGACAATAGACAGACAAATAAAGAAGTCAGACAAGTTACCAGCGATTATGGCCCCTGTCCCTGACGAGAGACCTCACTACAGCGGGGCCTCACCACTTGATGGTGGCAGTGACCCGGTCAGTCTAGGTGGTGGCGGCGACGAAAAGTTCTCACCTTCTGGTCTGGAAATCGGCCTCATTGTTGGCATCGTGTCCCTCGCCGTAGTCAGCCTCATCTGGTTGTTCTTCTGGAGATCTCGCAGAAACCGCGTCACCGAGCGGGCGCGTGGATCATCGGCTGCCGGTGTTCGAGGTCACGAAGAAGAACTCATGGACACCACTGGTCTACGCATCCCGACTCCCATCTCCAAGGACGATCGCGCTAGCACTGCCGATAAGGACGAAGTCTCCTCAATTGAGCGACCACCTTGCTCCCACCGCCGGCCAGCAATGAACTGGCCTCACTAGCCGCAGTCGCTCCAGACCAATCAGTAAGTATGCCTCTCCCCATAGCCCCAAAACCATTTTGTATCATTGCTTGCTAACTGCTTTCTGGTCAGTTGAGAGGCATACAATACCCATCACGTCGAGTTATAACCATCCAAGTATAATGCCGGCATGAGCTCCTACCTGTCATTTTGATCTTATCACCAAGAGCTTTTTCTCCACCACTGGACGACAGTTGCTACTACGGGAGCTTTGGGGTGACTAACTGAGATAATTTTGGAGGATTGAGATTGACTTTCTCCGCCAAACTCATTCATCGACATCCGACATGTGTGGTCGGTTTGTATCACATACCAGAGAAATGAGGTGTATACAGTAACTAATTTGGCGTCGGTGCATTTGAAGATTGATAAAATCGAAAATATGTCTACCATTATTGGTGCAGCTGAGAATCGGGATTGATGGGATCTGTTCTGTCGGTTCGTGCTACTTAGGTACTGATTAGGGAATGCCAGCCCAGTTCATCGTATCCCCATGTGCAAACACTCCACGCCTATGACTAGTCCTACAAAGATTCCAATATTCTAGAGAGCTGCCCACGGTTGCTTGAATGGCCGTGAAGTCCACACCCCAGCAGATATTGGACGCTTGACTTATTGCTGTACCTCTGTGATATAGGCTCCGGGTTAGATTTTCAACGGACTATCCTACAGGTAGTGTCATTGCATCTACCCGTTTACCAGGGGGTCACGGATGGCGATATGATGTAAATATCCTGCATGCGGCGAAGCGCATATTCAGCCACCTGTACTCCTTTAGTGTTCTCCTGATCATGATAATAGCGATACAGACCCGAATAAGCAAAGTCAAGCTAGCGAGAGCAAAATTTTTGCCCCATTCGCCACTAGGGCCAGATGGAAGGACATGACTGTACGGTCTTTTTGCCGTCCTAATAGATTATTGTAATGTCGAATACCATTCTGAGCTTTGGATTGCCAACCCTTGTTACATAGAATGCGTTTCATTGACGTGTCTCCATGATATGATGCTCGTATCTCGAGTTACATGGTCATCCAAAAATTGCAGAAAAGCAAACTTGGCCAGCGTCTAGACTCTGCAGTCCTCCGTCATATACTCCTCATTTTGCATGGGCCGTCTCCGGTTCGTTGACTTAACCAAGCACAGCTACATTTTGCCACTGCTTTCTCTGCATGCAACTCGACAGGCAGAAGCCACGCCGCTTTCAAAGAATCAAGGCAGCAAATATGCGAGCAAACGCTTTCATCGCCACATTGGTCTCTTCCCCGCCGATAACGAGTTTGTGTTCCAGTGACTCATCAGTTTCCAAATGAAATGCAGCTCCGGCAAAGGCCCTCAACTGCCCGCTTGCCTCACACTTGGCGCGTAGGTGCATATTCTCTGCGAAAACTTCTTCAACTGTGAATCATCTGGTGCCAGTTCCGGCCATCAAATGCCGGCCGAAGCGAATACGACTGGGCCGTCATGCGGCTTCCCGTTATTCTCACGCTATCGACTGCAGATTTCGGTGAATGATCCGTAATCAACAAGGGTTTCGCGGAACACATGCAGGTTGTATAATCGATTTGGGGCAATTCAAACGGCAGCTTGCAGTTTTTTCCGGGTCCTTTTCGCAATTGCTGCCCAACGCTGCAGTTTGATCAGTCTCGGTAAGGAAAATATGCTCGGTGGCGTTTCAGAAAGCGATATGTCTGTTTGTATGTGGGATTTCCCCGCTCCCGCATTGCCCCCCTATCCGACGTGTCCTATCCGACTGCCTCGCCCAAACCAGTGTCAAAGAAACTTCAAACTGCTCAAACTGGGAGGTCACCAGTCTCCCCACGTCTATAATCCCAACCCACTCCCTCCCTCACCTTAGTTCCTGGTTTTTCCCCTCTCCATCACTCATAGCATATCTCCTCGCTTGGTGATCTCTGATATGAATGTCGCCTCATATCAGACAGTCGACAAGAGGGACTTCCCTTTTTTCCTTCCTTGGGTTTTCCCTCTTTATTAGTCTTTATGGATGATTGAAGTCTTCTATTATTCGAGCCTCTTCCTATTGCCATCTCCCAAGCAAGGCAACCTACTCGTCTCGTGTTTTTTCACCGAGATCTTTGGAGCAGGTGGATGTGACTGATGTCTCATGTTTCGAAGATGTGCTTTGAAATCGACATCAGATCGGCATGAGGTGCCCAAGGACACAATAGTGCCCCTCCCCTAAACTCCGTGGACGGAGGGGTTTGGTCCTCGGCAATATGGAGATTGTCATTGGAACTTAGCTGCAATTATGTGAGTACCACGTTCCAATGTACCAACCCAGAGTGAGATCCGAAGGCAGGAAACTGCGCGAATGGTGGCGTGGGTTTACGCTTGTCCGCCAAACGTGTTCATAATCGTGGGCTACTACCCTCTTATTTACCCCGATAACATGAGTACGCCTTTGAAGGATGCTTCCATTAAGTGTGTGATGGAAGAAAGGCGTAGCCCAAAGAGAAAGGTAATGTAGGATTATCCCTCCTCCTTTAACTCGAAAGTTCACCGCCTGACGACGACTTGGGCTGACTGGTAATAAATGCTATAGACTATTCCGCATCTCCCACAACATGAAGGAGACATGTCCGACAATGGCGGAATTTGATGCAAGTTATGTCGGTTTCTACAATTCGTAGGACGTCGTGCTGCTGTCAGCTCCGACTCCGACTCAGAGTCAGACATCGCCGCCATCTGCCAGCTCGAGGCAGAAACATACTCCCCTCCTTCGCAATCCACCGGCAGCCAATCGTGTCAGCACAGAGCCACGTCCCTGTCGCTCTAGCTCCTTGGTACGTTTATTCGCATCTCCTATACCATCTCTGCCTCATTTGTCTTTCTTGACTATCGCTAACGTCGATGCAAAGGTCGGACTTTCTGGCTACGTGATCCGCTGGAAGGAGAATAATTTCCAAGGAGACAAACCCGTTGGTAGGCTCACGCCGCGCTGAACTGTCGTCGGATGAGCTGGATTCGTCGTATTCGTTCGCGTTTGCACCTCCTCGCTGTGAACGAGGCATGTTGGTGTCGAACTCGTTTCGTTACGCATTGATGGCTACTCGCTCATACCGGCGAAGCCGCAAGGAAGCCTTCGTTTTTAGGCGCAATGAATTCGAGCATTTTGTTTACTGACGGCTTCGACTGCCCCCCGCCCACCTACCCACCCGCGGAGCTCGCTCCCAGCATGCCCACGGTTCGTGTTAATCGGCTGAGTCGGAATTAGCTGCAAGTCCAAAGAGGCAGAGAGAAAAAAATAGGAAGAGAATAAGGAGAAAGTCGATCCCGCCACTCTCGGGTACATTATTGTTCATGGATTAACGCTGGATAATCCAGCCTTCAAATCCCCCAAAGATGCCGATATTATGCCAGATCTGGGCTCTCGCATCCTCGATGCGTCGGAAATAGGTTCCGATGACTTTAAAACGCCACAGCCGCGTAAAACACGTCGCCAACTACTATGACGCTGCCACTCTCTTGGGCTTTCGACCAAGGCACATTCGCTAGACTTACTAGCAAGGCGCAGGATCTGATTAGAGAACTCAGATCTATCCACAAGAACAGCAGAGGAATTATACCTGCTGTCGTGCGCAAGCAAGTCGAAAGGGTTGATGCCTTAATGGAACACAACCTTGACAACAATCAACTCTTTGACAAAGCGAGTTAAATAGTCTTGACTCGTCGTCATTGCTGTTGCAGATTTGAAATCTCAGAGTTCGCAATATTCACGCTCCAATCCGACCGGAATAAATGCGGGTGCCAGGGGAACGCCCGCTCTCCGAGTCTTAGGGAAACGACACTGTTCCTTGCGAGATACCTGATCCATCATACATCATGTTGAGCGACTACTCCTGCGTCATCTAGTGTCAAGATATAAGCAGGCGTTGCCTCCATATTATGGGAAAGGTAAAATTTCTTTCCAAGAATGACACCTACCCTTGGTGTCACTTTCACTCGCATACCCATCCCGGCATCTCCCCCCGAGGAGGAGATAAAGGGTATCGAGCGGGCAATAGGTACCCCGACCACACTCGCTTCTAATCATGAAGTGTAAGGTCAACGGGATACACAGTGAAGGGACTCCTTGCACTTCGTCTCCCCTGTGTGCGGGTTTATAGCCTGCGCTGCATCGGAGCACCTCACAGCTGGGAGCAGCCCTAATTCCACCCAAGAGGCTAACTTCTCCGCGACATACTTGTCGTCTTGACCGTCAGGTTTCTTGGTGAGGATTGCGCAGAGCAGGACTGAACCCCAAGGTATAGGAACTTGAGTGTCCAGTGCGACCCGTCCATTCTTGTCGTGGTTAGATCTGCATACTGTTAGATCAAATTCCCGGTCGCCTACAATATCTTGAGGGACCAGAAACCACATGAAATAGGGACGGTGGAGGAACAGCAGCTTGAGCCAACTCTGTTCTGATGTGGTCTTCGAACCCTCTTTCTGAAGATATGAAGGGAACCCTGCCAGCAGTGGCTGTTAGGGCTCTGCCTCTCTTCTGTCTCGTTGGGGCTGGCCCTAGGTTGCCCTTCCTGATCTTGTCCCAGATGTCTTCTTCATCTTTAGCCTCTCCTTTCCTAATGGCTAGGGCGATTGCTGATGCCAGTAGGTCTCTGAGTAGCTTCTTGTAGTGAGGAGTTCCTTTGACCGAGTTCGTTGCGGTGTGCTGGTTAGTAAGGAGGCTGACCTCCCTCACTAATGCGACTGATGATTGCCTTCCCCATGTGTTCCATGGGATCACTGCTACTTCTCCAAGGGAACTACAGGCACAAAACCGGTGAAGCTTTGGCTAGCAAGGGCTCCGATGAAGGCTCTGGTGAAGCGATCTGCGGCAAATTAAAAGCTCTGTCCATCGGCTACCAAGCTTCGCCAATTAGCTCTCCAGATCGAGTTCTATAATGAGAACCTCATTCCACAGATTACGCGCCGCACACCGAGCAAGGTTATGAGGGTATCCTTCTCGGGCAGCGCGATTCGCTTCTCAGGCGAGAAGCAATAGGGCAATATTCCACGGAACGACATGCTGCACATCAGGATGATCGTTTCTGACCCCGTGGTGCCCATGGCGACCGGTGCGACGAGGTGAGATTGCCATTCAGCCTCGTTGACAATATCGAAGACACGACTCCGACATTTTTTTCCCGGACATCGAAGTCTTTGACGATCGCCAATCGCCTTGTGCCTAGATGGTTACCCATCAAGCCGGAGAGGCATCCAGAGAACGCCTTGACGTGGGACAGGGGGCTCTATACTCTGCCCATGATAATAATGCATCGACGATGCAGACTATCAATCCTAACTTCGTCTCGCGCTATCTCGAAAATCATGCTCCGCGCCTAATTCCGTATATCACTTTCAAACCAATAACCTCGAGCCCGCGGGAGTGCGGGAAGAGGTGTCTAACCTACGGGATCTTTTCGAAAGGATACGTCAGAGACCACTCTTCATGTGACCAGAGACCTGGACTCCTCTACTGATGAATCCTCTATATGAGAGGCTCGGCCTACTTACCGAGATCGGCCTGCCTACCGAGCAACAGGGTATGCCTCCATATGCGCCGAAAGCATCGAGCACACGACCACCGATTCTGTATCCGCAGCTATCTCGACCACGGCGCGACGGCTCGGATCTTCGAGTAGCCAAGCTATGCGGCTGAAGGGGAATCGTCAAGACCTGGAGTTCCCTCTGCTGATATATCCGCAGAGGGTTCCGTGCCCCAGATGAACGCGTTCCTTACCATGTTTTATCATTATAACCTACGCCCTCTCGACTATCCGACAACCTTTGAGCGGCTCTCCTATGTTATACGCCCGAATGTTCTCGTTGGCTCCGAAGGTTAACTACGCTGGCATCCCAAGAAAGAGGAATAAGATACAGCGTTACCTATGATGTAGTAAGGGACTTTATGAAGGCAGGCTAAATATGCTGGCGAGGGAATACACGCCTTACGGCACGTTCCGTCCTCATCACCTTGGCCGTCTTCTTGTCGTCTACGGGTAACAATACGCCTTCGCGTTGACACCCATCAACTCTTCACCGTTCTTATTCATGTACCGGACAAGGCCGTGCTAAAGTTCAAGGTATCGTACGTAAGTCACCGTTTCCGGTACACGAACAAGAACGGTGTACGAGTCATGCTACCGAGACCTAGGCATGCCGCAGCTTCGCTTCGAGCTCTTCGACGATCGCCAACCTCTTCGTGCCTGAAGAGGAACGTCCAGAGGAGGAGACATATGTTCAAATACATAACCATTGTCCTTCAGACGTCAACAATGCCCGAACAGACAGGCAAGCAAGCAGTTATAGAGATCGCCCGACGTGGAGGGCAGGCGACTCTACTTTGAGTCTGCTCACGGCAATGCATCGACGATGCAGACTACGCCGTGTCGCTGCTAGAGGATCCCGTTCTTACGGCATTATTCACACCCAAGCTCCGGGAAAATTTGACTCGTGAGTGGTGTACCGAGTCCACTAAAAAATGTACCAGATGCAGGGACTAGCCTGGACAGTCCCAGAAGAGGTCCCGGGCTTATCAAGCTCAGTCAGCATTGCTTTGCCGTCGCCAGCGTAGCCGAGGGGGGACGACACATCCTCCCGCGTTGGCGCCCCGTCGATCTCCATCCGAGATTGTTGCATATAGTACAGACATGTGGCCGTTCTTGGTTGTGTACAACCTGAATATGTAGATCAACTTACCTCGCGCGACGGCTGGACGGCTGTGGACCGCGTTCCTAGCGACCAGTTTCATCGAGACCCTGTTCAGTGCATCAATCACAGCTACTAGGAATACCAACGATTGGTTACAATACAAGATGAGCCTCTCAACGAGGTACCATTATACTGTAACCAGCTACTACCTCTTCCAGCGCCTTTCATCGGCAGTACCAGGTGCGCACGCACGTACACGAAGCGCAGCAGGAAATATCAGTATTGCACAAACCGACGCTGATGCACAAACTGACGCTGATGATTGTGCCGCTCCCGATCCGGCCAGCATCGGATACATCGCAGAGGCGAAGTGGTCCTTAAAAGCAGTCTCTGAAGTACCAGGTTACGGCGGAGCTGAGCGGCTGGATATACGATGCGAAATTGGCGCGTTTAAGCTCTGACACTTGATACGGGCTTGACCAAGTATCTAGATGACTCTCACGGCTGGTTTTCATGTTCGGAGCCGCGCTCAAAGCTCGGCATAGGCTGATTGTCTTGGGCAATTCCGAGAGAAAGAACTGCCAGATCTTCCAGATGCCACGCTTATCTATCCGACCGACATGTAGGCATGTCGCTACAGTGCCATCCCATGGGTTTGGATGGGATCAGTTCTCAGATCATGTCTCGACTCTTCTGTTTGACATCGCCCAATTTCATACTAATACCGACTATGTCTGGGCGGATCCTAGACATTGGAGGAGTACGTCTTGCCACGAGAGGCAGAGACACGCCCAGAACTGAGCAACCACCAACGGATGCAAAGTGCATTTCTACCGTACCAGTATCGCACCACAACCTCAGAGAGCAAACAGCTGCAGATCGATTTTCAGTCTCTTTCAGAGTTCGTCAATACTGCTGAGATGCATCAGCATCTCAAGGATATGGCGAAAAGTACCCGTTACCACCACCGGATCGAGATTGGTGTCGAGATTGAGGACCTGCACCGCCCTCATATAACAAAACCAAACGATTTGCTAAGTCTCGAATCAAACTACAGCACAAAATAGACACGCCACCACTCCTCGTACTAGGCTCAGAGTACCAGGACCCCACCACGCGTGGCGGTTATACGGAGTCACAGGATTTCTCGTCCTCCAGAGGTCAGCTTGATGCTGCGTTCCAGCAAGTGCAAAATAAGCGCTATCGACGATGGCGGGTTAGGCCCGTACAACCCATGGGCTATTTCCACCAGAAGGAACAAAGCCGAGCCGCTTGAGACAAGCCTCATGTGGCAGTGGGTTATGACTCCTCGTCGAGATGATGTACAGGTATAAGTATGAAAGCCAAAGGAGATTTTGTCTCTCCCTGGATGCGGCATATAACTGCGCGCGACTGTTTGCCAACGACGAACATATAATGATATCAAATCACGCAGCTAATAATCTGTTTATAACCTTTACTGGTATAAACTTTGCAAAACGCAACATGGCTCCAGTTACGACAGGAACCTCAACGACGCGATTAAGCAGGCAGCAAGGGACTATACGGAAGGCAGCGAGCAGGATCCGTGGTCTGCTCGAATATTTCATTAAAGCGAAACGTGTAAAGGACCTAAGTCCTGTTGCCTTCTACAAGCCCAACATAATGATATGGTCTACGAAAGAAATCCGAGGCGAACAAGAAGCAATTGTTCACTATCTGACCAGCCGCTTTACGGGCTCTTATCTCGTTTCCTACCAATTAGTCTGAGATTGTTAACGTACCGCCTTCATATCAGCCGAACAGTCGTCCCCAAAGCCTACAACATATATAGCCGGCATATGCTTATCTTCTGAAGCACCCTCTAGACTTGGAAGTTGACTTCTCACCTCGGAAGTTCAACTATCAATAATGTCTTGCATGCCAGCAGCTTGCGCGCATTCTCGACGGCCTCCCCGCCTCGGAGCCCCCAAATCGACGATTTGAAAACCTGGAGATCTAGGTTCCCCAACAGAAAGAGGATGATCACTGGTCAAGCGGCCTGAGAGTCATTCAATTTGCTTGGGAGATGCTCGAAAGGGTCCAGGATATGGAGACATCAGGAATCCGAAATATCCACGCACTTTTCCGACCAATGATGCCCTATTCCAGTCCCAATTACGTTCGTCTCAGTGCTGCGGGTGCTATTGCTGCAAGAGTGCTTGAGACTGAGGACTTTCGCGCGCGTATTACTCTTGCCCGAGTTCATGAGATCAGGCCCAAAGGACGTTCTAAAACATCAGACTTAGTATCAGAGTAACCACGCACAATGCGCACTAGCATTCATGCAGAGGATCCATGAGCAGGCCGGTCCAGTTCTCCGGCCACATGAATAGCGGCCTATGGCGCATTCTTTCGAAAAGGTTTCGCAGTTTGGACACCTCTTCCCGCACTCCCGCGGGGTCGAGGTTATTAGTATACGAGACCATGGCGGGCCGAGGAGTTCGGTGCCTAGACGGCCTGACGGCATGGTGCCGAGTACTGTTGATGTAAAACCTGATAGTAACTTGGCTGACGAAACCTTTTATGGTTTCGTCAAGGTCGAAGACCTAGACCTTGTCGAACAGGCTATTCAAACATACCCGCCTGACAAGGCCATACTCAAGTTTAGTTATGGTGCCGAGTACCATCGATGTGAAGCCCGACAGCAACTTGGCCGCCGAAACCTTTCATGGTTTCGTAAAGATGGACGGACGGGCAGCGCATAATCAACAACATTTTGCTGAAGCTGGGTCGACACTGCTATACCCCAAGCTATGCCCAGTTAGGGTCGCCCAAGTACTTTTACTACAAACCCTTCGTTATTGCTGCCGCTATCGCCATAGCTCAGAGGCTAGCACTAAATGACTATTATAGTGCTACTACGACGTCCCTCACTTGCTCCTGTTGGTATTACCATACGTATATTATTGCGACTTACTGATGAGGACCGTAAAGACCTCTACGTCTACACGAGATCGATTTCATCAGCAATCCTCGAACTTGTCAACTTCCACGGCTGCAGCTGATCAGTCCTCTACGTCATCCTCCACGGCTGCAGAGATCGACCAGCCAGATGCGTTAATAATGCTTAAGACCTAGAGCGTGTAAACCAAGCCATCCAAATCCACCCGCCAGGAATGGATGCAATGAATTCAAGGTAGAATGTGCTGATCGCACAGTAGGCGAGATAACAGTGACCTATCTATGACCTGCGTCTGCGCAGAAGCAACTAAAGATCCTACAGGTCTCGCATCGCTATACCCCGCTAGCAGACCTAACGCAGGACCAGCCCACGGCCGCCTTAGACTCTGATTTCGTACAGTGGCTTCAAAACAACATCGAGATTAGTGCTACAAGGTTGGATCCCCAAGCAGCGCAAAAAAAGCGCAGAAGACCATATTAAAGCGACTATGCTACGAAAAGTGCGTTATCAGATTCAGGCCAATCTTCTACGGACTTTCCTACAGCAGCTGCGACGGTCCAAAAAACAAGCCAGCCTTGAACGGCTCGATAACTGGTACTCCGTCGTAAAACAAGCGCTCCGTAAAAACCAGGTGATAGGCTCTGCTGGGGGAGAACTATTTTGTCGAAGACAAAGTGGTGCGTGGAGTAGCCCTGCAAGGTTCATAAAGGGCAACGCAACCCTTCCGTATTTCCTTTACTCCGCCTAACCATCTGGTTTCCGAGCTCAAAACATTGCTAGTACGGTCAGTACTGCAGATCTGCATTGCCGTAAAACTGTACAGCACGAATTTGAAGAGCAGATCGAGCTCCCACAACAGCTTCGACAGCAACACCAGCAAAAATGACCGAGATACGCCATCTCGTTTTCGCATCTGCAGCTGAAATCATTCATTCCAAGCATCTAGTCACGCCAACTTTATGTGGGAGGCGGGTGGGGAACTACGGGGGCGACGGATCCGGATCCGGATCAATCATCTCACTACTTGGCGGGGAGCCAACGAACCTCTATCTCGAATCGGAGGCGAGGCCTCTTTGCCCGGCGGGGACTCTGATTAGGTGGCAGTAGATGAAGACTCCGGTTTGTTGGCCGGCGCATAGTTCCGGCTCGTGAGGACTACGTCTGGAATCCCACCACTGCAGATGCCACAGCAGCTGGCGAGGAATTCATTCGGGAGATACAACGAAGGTTTGGGTCAATCTCGGCATTAGCTTTTTGCTTTCCAACTTCGTAAGTCATGGGTTATGGATTCCGGGACCGTAATCCACAAAGTTTGGATCTCCCTCCTTTTTGGGGGCTTGTCTTGTTCGAGGAGGTTCCCGCTGTACGATCGTTAACTGTCTACTTTTTCGACGTCGAAGCTATTAGCTTTACTAAGAAGCACTTTTATGTGGCCCCTATATTTCGAGCAGATACGCCCGAAGTCGATCCTAGCATTCGTATATCGCGAATGGAGCCAGCACTTACCCCCAACCCGACCCGCCTAGACTTCGTTATCGACTACAACCACACACCAAAGCTCTTTTCTCTTTGACTCCGTTACTTTCGCCGTAGCTAAATTCCCTCGCACGGCACTATCAAGCATCATAAAGAGAGAGGACTCAACAGAACAAGCCAGACGACAGACGACGATGGCACAAATGGACTGATCTTCACGCCCTACTGTATCTTTCACTCATCCACAGGCAAGAAGTCGATATGGGAATCTATTCCGGAAGAAACGCGTAGGTTCAACCCCCAAGGCACGGCTAGATGGGTAGCAAAGCAATATGGCGCTACGGGGCTCACGGACAAAACTATTTCGGGCTCTTCTCCAGCGACTGCTCATAGCCTAAGTCAACCGAAAGAAAAAAGCTCTCGGCGACGCAGCACCCAGCACGCAAGAGAGGCCCGTGTCCGTGAGGCCCGAGACGTTTAGCTTCGTGACCGAGTATCACTGTTAGGCGTATTGTCGCCAGTCTTGTCATGTGCACGAGTTCTTCTCCGGCTTCTCGAAGGCGCCTTGAATAAGCAGAGTTTCTTGACGGATTATCAACCAAAAGCGCACGCCAAGGGCTTTGCAAACACTTCATTCCTCGAATGATGCTCGGAAGAACACGAATATCTAATTTCCGAGGCCAACGCATCAGAGAGGCTGATATAACCAAACACGACAGTCCTGATGAAAGGGGCATTGATGCGATCTAAATCGGCATATTCAGACTGTACACATATGCCAGACCTGACATTTCTTCCGGCTTATCCTGATTTCCGACCTGTGTACCAAGACAGCGGCTCATCCGATGTCGAAACAAATCAAACCGACGAACTTCCTAGAATCCAAGCCCGTAGGCTAATCCCCGCGTGGATGAGTTCGGTTACAGCTGGGTGGGGAGGCGTCGACACTTCGAGGGCGACGGATCAGTCATCTCAGATCATACCCAACATAGCGAAGTCGTAAGGGGCGAAGAAGAACAACCAACCGCAAAATCGTTTCAAACAGACGACCTCAAGTCAACGTAGATTCGACAAGCTTAGGAGCTACAGTCCAACATCAAACAGTAGACCTCTATTGCTAAGACATCAATATAGCAATCATTTCTTTTGAAAGGGTTTTCCTGGCCTATTCCGCTCGCGGAGCTTAGTACCTATGACACCCGGGAATAAGCTGGACAGCTGGGTGTCCAGGTCCCGATTGGGTCAATATACAGGTAGCTATCTCCATGGATCTGATAGGTATACTTAGTTTGACGGCTCCGCGGCTCCTTTTTGAGATTGGACATCAGTTGTGCCGCAGGCTACAACAGCTAAAAAGGAACCCCTTTTTAAGACGGAAAGAAATCAAGTTCAGGTTGGGCCTTGATTCGATTGGCCTTCCCATAGTACCTTTTTCCTGTCACCCAACAAAAGCGACCAACAAAAGCGACCATTGGGAAATGGCCCCAGCATGGTATCGCAATAGAGACGGGATACCGGGGTGCTCCAGACGATGATAGCTTTGATCCTGTTCTCAGCTGGAACGAGGCCCATTCTACTTAGGAACAGGCTTAGTGATGCCGATTTGAATGGGAGCATTCTGCGCCTCGTGTGGCGTTACTGGATTCTTCGATGGATCAATAGCTTTAGGAAATATGATCTATACGGTACCATCCTATTACCCGGGCATACCCGAGATCCGGCAGGATCTTATATAGGGCCCCATGCAAGATCTTCCTCTATTTCATACTCGACCTTACGACTGGGCGAACACCGCACCCGAAACGTCAGTGGATCGAGAATATCGAGGTGTTGACGGACTCTCGACGACACAACTCCCATAGCGACAAGTCTCCAGCAATTTGTAGAACGATGCCCCATGGGTAATATGGATGCTTTCCGCCCCGTTCCCAACGATCATGCTGTCGCAGACGTCAGACAAAGAATGCGTGCGAATAATAGATTTGTCGGAACCAGATTTGATGTCGTCGGTAATTTACAGTCTATGTTTAAGACACGCAATATCCTGACGATAAGGGCAAAGATTGTCACGAGGTTCTGTCTCCGCCAGAACTTCGTGACGAGACGATCATACTCGAAAACAATATTGATTTATACGGATGGTACTTCAACTCGCGCCGACACTTCTAGACGTTGCGCGTTTCGAGGATTATGGGTGTGTATTAGCAGATACCCCAGCTCCCTTGGACCATCGAGATGTCTATCATCCAATCAATTATCGGGCTTAAGATCTGTGCGGGTGATGGCGATATTAAATGACTTGCAAGATGAATACGAAGTTAGCATCCGGCTCAACTTCTGGAGAGTTCGAGCTCGGACGCCCTCACCTATCTCCATATTGAGGACCAGGAAGATCAAGTAGACAAGTTAAAAGCAGCCGGCATGATTGATTGATGATGATTTCTGGACATGTGTCGAGCAATTCCTTAGGCAGCACCCGTTATGAAACCTAACACAAAGAAGGCTCGACACACGGAAGCTACATCCAAAGCTACAGGGTGTCGACCCTGCCTGGACTAGAGTTGCGAGACACCATGCTGACTTCCATGCTGGTCTAACATAGTCACAAATATACTTGGTTTCTTCTTCCCAAAAAGGTCGCACCATCGCAGCAGGAATCTACCTCTTCGTGTCCGCATGTTTCCTGAAGATCTTCACGTCGCCCGTCACAACTATGACCTGGGTTATCGTATCGTGGTATGTATTCCCGCCTCCGGGACTTTCCGGAATAAGGGAACTTTTCTTACTGAGATATTCCTATCGCCTTGCCAAGAGACGATCATGGTGTTCTCTACTCATAGGCACAATGAGCATGGCAATAGGCGGCGAATCACCCAGCAGCAAATATCACTCTTGCTGACCCCTTCTTCACCCAACACATCGTGAACCGACATATCAATATCAATAATCAAGGTAGACCTTAACCCGTCCAGAAAACAAGCATAATCATCCAAAATGTGCAACTTCTGGGCCACCGAGTTCCCATGTGGGTGTTCGACATGGCGAAACTCAGGATATCAGTACTGTGCGGACCGGGGAGTTGAAGGAAAGTGCACCGTAACTCTGAAGAAATATGTGTGGAAGATGTTCTGCCCGCGCGCGCGCAAGGCGACCAAGGGAAAGCCATGGAAGCCCGGCACCCGGCTACCGCCCTGCTGCAGCGCGCTCACCCTCGTCTAGCTGGCTTGTGGAAACCGGGTCATGACCTATACCCCTGATCCACTGGTCTATCAGACGTTCACGCCGGCGGAATGAATGTATTGCACTTTACGTGTGAAGGGAGGGCATACGAAGACTAATACAAGCGAGGATCAATGGTTGGCGTCAGCAGCAGCACAACAGCTATTCCGCCTCCCAAGACTCCCGGTTTCTTCTGAAAGTCGGCGCAAGTGGATCAACAAAAGCCGGGATCGAGCATTTGGGCCGGCGAGGCGATATGTGAAGGCGTTGATCTCTGGGGCCGTGTCGACTTCGTCTGCCTTTTGTCCAAAAGAATTGTTGCATATAGTACAAACATGTGGCCGTTCTTGGTTGTGTACGGCCTGAACATGCCGATCTAGATGTTCGTTTTGCTTAAAAGCTTTGCTGCATATGGAACATATATGTGGGCGCTTTTTATGATGTATAGCGCGAATATGCCGATCGGCTTCTGACCTTGTTGCGAAGTACTGCTAGTTGCAATCTTCGAATGGGTATTTGTACTTCTCAAATAGTCGAAGTCTGCGCTAACAAAGGCTATCACTACTACAAGAAATGGTCCGAGAGTAAGTGCAGAATCCGCGCGATCGATGGCGGTGCGACCTGATGCAGATGGCCTCGTGGAGCTACTGCAGCAAGACGTACGTCTCCGGCCAGCCTTTGGCTCCGACATCTTGCTCGATGATAAGCCGTGGGCTAAAGGCGGACAGCTGAAGTTGACGCGTTACCTGTCACCAAAGCACGACCTGTCTCCGGAGTTTAAAGCATTTGATTGCACGAAATGCGACTATAAACTCTGGCCAGAAGAGGCTCGCTGTGTCCAAGAAGAGCAGGTACATGCATCGAAAGAATTCTGATGACAAGGCGACTCTACTGCCGCAGTTGCCGTTCGTCAGTGCGGAGGACCGAACAAAGGGGCGCGAGTGGGACCGTGACGCGCCCAAAGCTACCTACCTCAGACCACCCACCAACAAACCAGAGTCCCCGTCAGCCGATGAGAGGGCGTCCTCTTCTGCCGCCGCTGACCGTGTAGTCGAGGTCTCGGACACTAGGGTCTCCGCGCCATCGATGATGGCGGTTTGGACTGGCGGCTACGCGACGACAGGAATTTAATAGGTCCACGGGCCGAAAATCTACTCATGTGAGGGATCTAAGAAGTCCCGCATCGCATTCTAGAAGCGAAGAAACAGTTCAACAAACTCGACAAAGAGGGAAGGCCCGATATGAGTGATAAGGTCTTTGGCACCCTTGCGCGAGAAGCAGTCTCGCAAGCGCCAGACGCGTTATTGTGATCTTGTATGCTTTACAGCAATTAAAGTCGCTGTCGACAGTTTAGTTTGGTGCTAATGGCGCCAGCTATGGCACCACAACTCCGCAACAGGAATTAATCTCCTGCGGATGTGTCAGTAGCAGAGATGTTCTCCAATCATTTATATAATGTTGGAATAGGTCGGACTCTCTTGCTTCTACTCAACCCAACCTATATTCTACGTTGGGTTTACACTGTCTTGAGGAGCTGCTATCTCCAATTACCAATGGGAGCAGATCAAGCAGTTTGGATCGGCGACAATCTCGGGATCATTTGTGACAATGATATACAATCCTTGATGTCCACGATCGTGGCCCGGACACTGACAGCTTCTCTGTGTATGGGTGAAATACATAGGTTGTAATTACAACCGCTCCTTGGTATCTCTGGTGACACCGCCTGATACTGTGGCGACTGAACGGTGCTCAGAGAGCTAGACCAAAAGCCTTGCGATTTGCCTGCGCGGATTATGTCGACTACATCTGCGATAAAAGACCCCATCGAAGCCCTCTCAAAGTAACTATTACAAGAATTGGTCCGGGAATGCGTGCAAGATCCGTACTATCGATGATGGTGGCATAGACTTGCGGTTGCGGACTGTTCCTGAGGGCTCGCTGGACAGGAAATATCGGCTCGTCATAGTAGAGGCCAAGCGGCATTTCTACAAGGCTGATGCCGAAGGAAAGCCGATCATGACTGACGAGCTCTTCTGCTTCCAAGAGAGGCCACCGCGCAAGGGTTGGATAAGCGGATGTCTACCCCCGACAAAGACCTCTTATCTAAACAGGAGTATGGCCCGTCCCAAACAGGGCTACGGCAGCAATTCTGTTGTCTCTAAGAGATCTCATGGACGCATACATGATTCTCACATCAATCCACTGCTCTGCGAATGTACGCCTTCAAGAACGCCCACATGTCTGTCCTACATGCGGCCAGTCTTTTAAGCGAAAGTCCCATCTAAATCAGCATGTTCGGACTGTACACAGCCAAGAACGCCCACATGTCTGTACCATATGCGGCAAAGCTTTTGGGCGAGGAACGCCCTCGACCCTGTACGTCAGAAGTGTCGTTCTCTCAGGCGCTATGAGAGTCTTGGAATCTGACTGTACGTCTCTACAAGAAACCCCTAGAATTGGCAAACGATCACGTCGACTAGCAAACGACGAGGTCGATAATGGCGGACTTGCCTTACAACCCACGCCTTGCTCGAATATTGAGACGGTAGTGTCTTCTGGAGCATGCATTGCCCTTCTCATAGCATCCAAAGCATAGCCACCCCTCTTTGGATTTTACGACCTAGAACACGCACTTTCGATGCGAATCCCGATGGACATAGCTTTTGCTTTCTTCTAGCCAATCACCAGAGGTGATGTATTGATTAGAAAGGGAGCCATCTCCCATTGAGAAGGGGAGTCTCCGGCATCGTTGGCGTTGAGATGCCTCAGCTGCGATGAGCACGCATCCCAAATCACCGGTGCTTCATCGCTTGCACATGCCCATAGGTCCCTTTTGACCTCTAACAGCATGAATATAAAATTTCGGTTCTGTTGGGAATATTTGGCCTTACCGATCTGAACAATAAAAATGACACTTGTTATCCTGTTCAGGGTTGGCCACTGCTTCGAGGAATCGGTATGTGAACTACCTTCGAAGATCCTTTCTACCAAGTCCCTCATGAATCATAATCATCATGAGAAGGAGAAGACCGAACAGCCTTGTGAGAGCCTGACGCTGGCGGCGCTGGCGTTCGAGTGCTACCACGAATCGTAAGCTTGACCAGCGATGACTGAAAAGGTACTCGGTCAGCTGACGCGCCAGGCTATTTTAGTAGCATTGGAAAATTATACATGCTGCAAAGAAGACGACGACTTTTCTCACTAGTCTCGCTAGCACCACTCTTAGTCATAGCTAGGTTGACAATCTCAGGGAACTCGATGTACTGCCAGCACCTTTGGCAAACCTCGGGCCTTTCCCCACCAATAACGAGCTTACTGCGTACCTGAAGAAACATACCTCAACTGCGTCACCGCACCGATACACATTCAATGTAGGCAAACGTCCTTAGGGGTTCACGGCATGTATTGACGCCTACGCGGTCATTCAAGCGAAGATGAGAAGCTAAGCAACTTCAAGTGAGACATCAACAACTCAAGCACCACCCACTCACCAGCCCAAACGCAACCAGCGAGAGTTTCGCTAGATGAGCGCTGCTGCGGAACAGTCCCGTCCAGGACAGGGAGCAATGGCAGCGGTTATTCAACGCTTCGACAAACACTGCATTCCTTCAATATGTTACGGACGGCACACTCAATCACACAAGACAACCTTTGTTCCTAAGTATCGGGCGAGCGCTAGAATTATTTGCTTCTGACGAGGAGCGCGAGGCACGACTAGCATGAAAACGATTTCATACATATATAAAAGGAAGACCCGCCGAAGAAGTCACAATATGACCTAGGCTTCCTCATACTTTTCCTGCGCCGAGATACACATACCGACAACGCAGCTACCATATCCGTGCTCGCTCCGTCCCACCTACCGGACAAAGGCGGAGACTGAATAAGATCCGCGTGCCATATTCTTCAAAACATTCGCTGCGAATACAGTGGTCAGCAAGCCAGCCTGACATGGTGGATTTGTCGAAAAAGAGTTCGACATCGCAAGTCCTCAGCAATCAGTGTCTGGAGAGCCATGCTGAATAGAAGGCAGAGAGTTGCAATTCTCCTTAAGCCTTTATTCCATGGCTGGAGGACTTTGAGCATTTCACCTATAGATAGGGTTCTAGAGCATTTTCTCTAGAAATAGAATTCTGGATAAGACCATCCAGGTGCTCATAACAATCCTCTCATCTACCATATCAAGTATACAAAGGCCTTATCGATGAGCAGGCATCGATTGTAAGCCACATGATACGGTAGCACTAGATGAATGAAAGACATTCATCGCATGACAGCTCTACAACTTCAGCTAGTAGAGACGTCTGTTACCCCCTACTTTAAAGTAGGCAAGGGTGCGCTGCACCTTCTGTTCGCCTCGAGTGATGCGAGCGGACCGTGTGCGTTCTGTTGGTTCTTCGGCTGTGTGACCAAACCCTTCAACCGGTTTGATAATTTCCGACAACACATCGGACTACACTGTAAGAAGGACGGTTCCGGCAGGACACGGTTCCACCATCTGGCCCCGCGATTCCACGCTCTTCTCGAGGCTCTAATAAAGTCTCGAAACAAAAAGAAGAGGGCGCAGCGCAGCCGAGCTGAGTCTACAGCTATTGTAGATCAAGCCGTGATTGCGCTTCAACTCAGACAGTTGCTTGAACAACTGTTTCAGGGCCAGATGGTAGATCCGTCGTAATCTGTTCAGTATAAAAGGCATAGAACGCGCTTTTACCGCCTGCGTCTGCGTCGACGGCTACATGTACCTTCCATTTCATCATACTAAAGAGAGCGCTCTTGACGCAGCGAGCATTGTCCAACTTCCTGACAACTGTTCCGGGTTCTTGTTTCGAATTTGGCGGACCTCTTCAACTAAGTTGAGTGAGTCGTATAGCTGTATCAAGTTTGGTTGCTTGACTTGCTGTTGATAACCATATTGGCGATGCTCCTCTTACTGGCAACCCAGGAAATGTT
Organism: Xylaria sp. Z34; assembly: GCA_037356055.1. Classification (NCBI taxonomy): domain Eukaryota; kingdom Fungi; phylum Ascomycota; class Sordariomycetes; order Xylariales; family Xylariaceae; genus Xylaria; species Xylaria sp. Z34. Next base: position 102,676 of record JBAWJW010000008.1, read on the forward strand.
GGTGTTGTTACCAGCGTTGCTGCTAACATGAAGTCTGTTTGGGTTGCAATTATAACCATTATTCATGCTTGTCCTCTCCTATCGACTCTCCCGAAAGCTTGGATTTGCTTATTGGAACTTTAGTTATCACAACGTTGTTCACCCTGACTGAAAAGGTTAAAGCCGTTGAAGTCAAGAAGTCAACGATGAACTAGGTCGATCATAGCTGAGCTAGTAACGCTTATTTACACACAGCGACATGTGGTACATTCACCCATTCTGGAAGCTTTCCCTAGGGTGATGTAGGAGGAGGTGGTTCAACTTCCGGCTGGACAGCTTGCGATCACGCCAATATTCTCGTGGAATATTCTCGACGAGTCCTCCGGACGATATCAAAGCGCTCGAAACCAACATACCACGCCGAAGGATCCTTGCCGTTTGGGCGCAGTAATGTGGAATAGAATAATCTCTTAGCTCCAGTTGTAGACCAAAGGATTCGAGCGCTTGTGATATTCTCCGACTAGTCACGTCTTCCCACTTCTTTGCTCTGCAGACTTAATTCATGAAGTCGTCGACAAAGCAGACTCAGCTAAAGAAATAGAATGGGCAGTTTGACAGGTCGGACATGCAGGTCCCTGCCATGGTCGATCTGTTGACTGGCATATATGAGCTAGCAGGTTCATCCACCATACCTACCGTACCAGAAGGAACGGAATAGACCTCCATCTCTTCTGCAACATTAATACGCTTGTTACCCCCACATTCAATGGCGGCGCAACACGCACACCAGCACCTGTACCTGGCCCCCGGCAATTGAGTCCAGACCAGCTGCACGTCAGGCTCCGGGAATACCTGGTTATCCATACCGAGGTGGAGCCTACGACACTATTCATGTTGTTCTCTAAGGGGTTTCCTCGCCAACCCCCTTTTCGACTCTGCCAAGTCCGACTGAAATCCTAGTCGACTCCTTACGGATTCATTCGCCTAATGGATTGGAAGTTATCAGAACACTGACTCCTCTGCTTGTCTAATGCTTTGATGAACTGTGCAACAATCCATTCACTTTTTGGTACTGCTTTACCCCGTGAAGAGCGGCTCAACCGGTTCGAAAAGGTCATTAATAACGACGAGGAGCGTTTTAAGGCCCTCCTGGACGTACTACGGACAAGTGACTATTCAGACCTCGTTCAAGAGCTCTTGTCAGATCCAAATAGCAAATCCTTATCAGAGCGACTCCGTTTCTATATTGGTCAGACCCTGAAATGTCGCAGTTTTTCTCAACGCGACCACGACGACATATACAGCACTCTGCTTCGAATTGCAGAACATTATGGTATTAGCAGCAGCGACTTTAACTGTTGTCTTACTATCCCGTCGGTCCATTACCCGGGGAAGAGGGCCTTTTTCCCTTTCCATTGTTGGACCGTTCCGCTTGCACAAAAGTCGTTCTGGGATAGTGATACTACTTTGCAGTGGGCAGGACGTCGACTTTTCAACGATCTAGAAGTCTGGGACAGATGCGCCACTTGTGGCTTAAAATGCATCACCTGGTGTACCAGGATCAGAGAGAATCCCCATGATCTCGGTGACGGGAATACGATTCCGTGTCGAGGAGCTGAGCGGCGTCAAGAAAGGCAGATAGCGTTGTGTTCCCACTGGAGAACCAAGCCATTCAGACATGATGCTATATCTCTGGACTCGGACTACTCCGAGCATGAAGCTCCCGCTTCCAAGCTCGAGCTTCGTCTTCCCATTGATCCCATACGCTAGGTCATAACGTTGGATCTCCTGCATGGAACCGACGATAGCATGCCGAGCTAAGTTATTCAGCTCGTGAATGCATGAGGCGAGATATCTATACACTGCTACAGCTCGCCAGTCGCGAGGTGACATTCTTCATCGCCCTGGGTATCGGAAAAACAATGTTCTTTTTGAATTTCCCGCCTTCGATTCTCTCGGTCCAGAGGATAGTCCTATTACCGGTCTCCATTTTTATACCATTTTGATTGCATGTGGTATTATTTTGAACAACAAGTTTGACGAGGATGACTTGTACTTGAGTTACGATGAAGACGGTCAACGGCACTCTCAAGCAACTGTACCTCGAGTAGCTCTGTTCCGTTAAGAAAAACAGAAAGCTGAGGAAGCCGTAAAAGATCCCGATCCGACTCTAGTAGGTCGGGGGAAAACCATCCGACGGGCTTTTGCGTGTGGCGGGCTACCCGGGACACACGCCCTCCATGGCATCCGGGGTCCGAGTTTCACACGCCAACAAAGCGCTCAACTCCTATGGCTCGGTTCTTCCTAGCATCTTTAGAATACCCCCCTAGGGGTGAAAAGGCGGAAGAAATAAAGGATAGGATGAGGCCCTCTCCCGGTCGAATCATGCTATACACGAGAACCATGGAGCATCAAGCGCATTCATATTACTTCATATGCTACGGTAATACAACCAACATCGGTCAACGATAACCCCAAAAATGGCGCCCCGGACGACAGCGCCGTCAGCGACAATATTGTTGCTAACAATGCATCTCGTCTTAAATGTTTTTTTGGATTATAATTTTTTCAATGGAAAAGCATTCTATCCAATACATGTACAACTCGTTGCTAACGTAACCAATATGGCTCATGAAGACGAATCATCCACCCAGGTGCCAAGACGGCAGTTTGGAAGTTTAACATGAGTTCATCCCAGCATATATGCTAATGCTCGCGGCGTCAGGATCCGTCAGAGGAAGCCATTCTCGAGGCCTCTCTTGTTTTAGCCTCGCCACTTCCCTAACGTGAGATGCGAGAGGCGACCCGGCGAGCCGGGATTGTGTTTGAGGCCGCGACGACTCGCCAAGACCTAAAAACACTTCACACCCTAAGCATACTGGGGTATACGGACAAAACGGCAAGAGAGTTCGACCTCGGTCGAGGTGTTGTTTTATACGACCTCGTACATGCGCTATCCACGCGATCCCATGGACATTGCTTTTGTGTCACAGGCGACTCGGACGTCTCAGTTTTCACAACATGCGCACTCTTCTCAAGAACCGCACTGGTATAATAACCTTTCTACCGCAGACCTTCTAGGCCACATTGAGTAGATAATTCCAGAATGCTAGGGTTTCTTCGAGACATTGATCTTACAGACAGACAGATATAAGCTGTTCTACTGTTACCACCACCACGGTGATGATTATTACTACTGTCACTGCCGATCACGTTTGTTAAGAGGATATTCAGGCTACCTCGTGGTATCTCGGCCAGAGTGATTACATTTCTCCCTCACACTCGAGGCCTTATCGAATATGCAGGCCATCTCGGCATGGCATAACGCTCATCAAAGGAAGGACGTCGCAGCTAGGCATTCGTCTAGCTCTAGACCTACTATGATTAAAGAAAGAACAGGAAGAACAATTATGCTACGTTCTCCGTGACTGCGTGGAGTTAGACGCCAGTTATCTAACAGCGTCGTACTGTGTGAGGAATGATGCGGGAGACTGAGTTCCAATGAAGGCTCTATGTCCTGTATGTGCTGTTGCCCGCCCACTGGTTCGCTCTGCACTCACGGCAACACAATACAGAATAACCTAAAGGTGGATTTGTTATCTTTACATCTACATGGGAGTTTATGATATCTCGTTAGAAGGAGCGACGAGTCGCTCCCGTACGTATCGAGAACCACACGCCTATCGTACCAAGGGAATGCTTGTGGCACCCTTAATAACCACTATACTGAATATTAATCTATAGCCCTAGCCGCAGCCCTACCCGCGATAGTGAAGTCATTGGATCCTATTCAGTAGTGGTGGTCATTACGCACAAATAGCTATTTGTGCAGCTTCTTAGCTTTACTCTGATATTCGTTGCTCAAGATCCCCTATAGAGACTTCTTCCAGATGAGATCTTATCCTACAAACGAAAATCCTGCCAAAGAACATAAGCGGAGACCCTGCGCGTTGTACCCTACCGAAATACACCCTACCGAGATAACTGCTGCCGAGTTTCAGCCAAGACCTTATGACATGATCGGTATTCCGCCCGGTACTACGGTACAAGGAATAGTCAAATGGGTAGAAGAACTTGATTCCTTAGCTACCTTTCTAACTTCGAGCTGGAGAAACTCCCATGGTCTTATAGACCTTTACCGGCAAAGATGTGTAACATCTTTGCATATTTTGATCTAAAGCGACATGCTCCTCGGTAGTGATGAAGTCGTTTACAGCACGCTGGAGCAGCACACCCTCGTGTCGTGCGCGCGAAATGTTAGGGCGGCTGAAGATAGACTGAACGGCACAGTTGCCCAAGAGTAGAAGGGAGATAAAGGCGTACATCATACAAGCACTCATTCAGCACGAAAGGCATACGCACCATCAGAGACCGAGGCTTTCAAGTCGCAAAACGAACTTCAGGCAGAGCACCAAGAACAACTCATCAAAAAGATAGAGAAGCTCGTGGAGCCAGCTACAAGCCAAGATTTTCCGGTTCCGCCGAATTGGGATCAGAAAACCTACGAGTCAATGCTTAACGGCGCTGCTTGGTTCTACATCATAGAATTTCGTGACAGAGGGGACGGGGTTGAACCAGATGAGGACGCTTTAGAAGCGATGACAGAGCGATTTCCTGAACTTAAAGGTCCTCACATGGTTGAAATGCTTAAGCGTGTCCACGTGCAAAAATACAAGAAGCCGTTGTATTAGAAGGAATACTTCAGGAATAGTTCGGAGATGGTTCGGGAATGGTTCAGAAGGAATTTATCCAGAACCTTTTCAGTAGCTATCTGTAACTAACAAGTCGATGCTTTAGCTGCTGAAAAAGGCGAGAGGATCGATCAACTGGATGCTAGATTCGACTTCTTAGTGGAAACGATGAGGCAAGGAGAATAAGGACGATTGCCTGGCAGGCATGTTCCTATGATAATTTCTGGGACAAGGAAATCGCCCATCACACCCCCCGCCATCTTCAGCGGATACTGGAACAAGGCCACATCAATCTTCGCCGGCAGGTGGTCGGCCAGCGCCAAAAGACCACGGCGATAAAGGCCGCACAGGAGCTCGTGCGCGAGGCGCGAGCCTTGTTCTACAACGCCACCAGGGAGAATCTGAACGTCGAATACGAGTTCTCCCGGGCCCGCCGGCTCGAGTAATCGTTTGGCTTCCTGGAGCCAGAGGACTTCGGAGGCATGCCGAACAGATGGGCCTGCGAATCTTCACTACTACTACCCACATAGCCATCTCTTTAGCACTCATCACATAGCAAAAGCTTAACAAAAGGGAAGGAATCAAGCTGAAGTATAGGAACGGCTACGAAAATGGCTAAAAATAGAAAACACCCAATATTATTGCGATGACTGAGGAGGAAAGGAGAATAATGTGACATCTGGAAATAACTTACAGTTACCTAGCAAAGACGTCGTACTATACCTCAGTCCTTCAACAACCACCATACTGAATATTGATTTGTAGCCCTAACCGCAATACATCTATATAAGTCTGCCTACCATGCCATGTTGACGATGTCCACATAAAAATGCCAAGGAAAACCTACCGCTCCACAATCCGCGCTAAGATTAGCTATCATGTTAGCTGAAAGTAGGCGGGGACGCGGGGCAAAGCTCGACAACTTTTTTTTTTTTTTTTGCCTTTCTGAAGTCATTTCATGCGACAATTATCGATTGGTTAAGGGAATAATTCGTTTGATTTATTAATTAACTGGGTGTCTAATCTAACATAATTCACCATACTCGTATTAATAGTAACCCCGGAATTTAGCTGTAAACCGAATTGCACTCGTTCAAATTACCTGATAGTAGATAAGAGGAAAATGCCCCTCGCCCCGAGTTGTGCATTAGGCCGCAACAGTGGGCCCCCACTTGCAACTAGGCCTCGCTACGACTCCGTTTTCTTGCAGCGACCAGCAACCGAAGGGAGTCTTTCGAGAAGGGCAGCCGGTTAAGTGAGTCACGTACCACCCCAATGCGACTACCGGTTCTGCCACCACCGACGACACTTTCGTCGGGTCTTCGCCGGATCGCCACGAGTTGCTGCGCAGTTTCCCAACGACCCCCAAATCCTCTAACTATCAGTCTCGCTACAAGCCGCCGTAGAATTTCCCAACAATCGCACACCCGTTCCCACGGCACAGTCGCAGGCATCTACGAGGCAATGGAGAAGGAGAAGACTGACAAGTCGTCGGTCAAGGTGCCCAAGGGCACACGCGACTGGGTCGGTGCAGACGTCAAGATAAGAGACCGCATCTTCAAGGCTGCCGGTGACGCTTTCGCCCGCCACGGTGGCGTGCAGTTGGATACCCCTGTTTTCGAGTTGAAGAGCATTCTCTCGGGCAAGTATGGAGTAAGTCCGCTGTCAATCGACGCAGCGCTTTGTCGCGTGACATGTGACATTCGCAAAACTAACACGACGTTATAGGAAGATTCCAAGTTGATCTACGAACTCGCGGACCAGGGTGGCGTACGTCTCTCGACCCAATTCCACTCTGCCGTAGTTGGGAATCCATGCTCATCAAATATAGGAGGATCTTGCGCTCCGATATGACCTGACGGTAAGTATATATCCGCGGCCGCACTGAATCACGATACTGGCTAGGCAGTTGACTGACCATGATTGTGCGCACAGGTTCCCTTCGCGAGATGGCTCGCCATGACCGGCACTCAACAGATAAAGCGTTACCACATTGCCAAAGTGTACCGACGAGATCAACCTGTTCGTTAAACTCCTTCCCTTGGCCCTTGCTGCTTCGAGTCCCTACGTTACGTAGGTCGGTCCTTACCATTGAGCCGAACGAAATATCAGACGCGAGGGTGAAATCTCAAGGACTGGCACATTGAAGGGAGCCGACAAAAAACACAATGGGAAAAAAATATGTGTTGTACGAAGAAAAGCACACTTCACTAATTGTCGCTCTATACAGGCTATCGCAAGGGGTCGTATGCGCGAATTTTATCAATGCGACTTTGACATTGCCGGCGAGTATGATGCAATGATACCCGATGCTGAGATTCTACGGATCGTATATGAGGTGTTCACATCACTCGGTCTGGCTAAAGACGTCACCCTAAAGCTCAACCACCGCAAAATCCTCGACGTATGTTGATTTCGAGTCATGTTACCCAATATCCATCGGCCATTTTACACTAATCATCGATACAGGGTCTGTTCGCTGTAGCTGGTGTGCCTGACGACAAAATCAGAACAATCAGCTCCGCAGTCGACAAATTAGACAAATTAAGTCGCGAGGAAGTCAAAGCGGAAATGCTCGAAAAGGGTCTTGAGGGCAGCGTTGCCGATGAGATTCTCGAGTGGACCAAGTACAGTGGCGACATCCCCAAAATCATAGAACTCCTAAAGAAGGATGAGAAGATGTTCGCGAATGAGAAGATCAAGAAGGGAATAGAAGAGATGAGCCTACTTCACAGTTATCTGGATGCCTTTCAAATAGCGGATCAAGTATTGTTTGATCTGGCCCTTGCTCGCGGTCTTGATTACTATACAGGTAAGAGAATTTGGGTGATTTGGTGAAAAGCCAGGCTCCGCATTGCTAACAGTTTACTAGGCTTGATTTATGAGGCAGTCATCGAACTTACCGCAAAGGATCGTTCGGCTGAGACAAGAATAGGCAGTATCGCAGCCGGTGGTCGCTACGACAACCTAGTGGGCATGTACGGACGGAAACAGATTCCTTGCATTGGTATATCATTCGGTGTTGACCGCATCTTCACGATACTCAAAGCACGCCAAGAGAAGGAGAAGCAAAACGCACGTGGCAGCGATGTTTACGTCATGGCTTTCGGCGGCAAGGGTCTCCTCCCGGAGCGCATGGACATTGCGCGCCTACTATGGGATGCAGGTCTCAGTGCTGAATTTTCACCAAAGGTGAAGCCACGCCTGCCACAACAGTTCAAGGCCGCCGAGACAGCTGGCATACCCCTTGCCGTCATCATTGGGGAGGACGAGTTAAAAGCGGGCAAGGTCAAAGTCAAGGTTTTAGGTCTACCTGAGGGCCACCCCGACAAGGATGGCAAGCTGATAGAGAAGACTGACCTTGCTGCCGAGTGCAAGAGACTGTTAGCTGAAGACGCGCAGCAAACAAACGGTGAAACGACGCCTTCGACATGATGTGTCTAGACGTAGAACGCCTGAGTTAGTTCATATACCCCCAACCTCGGGGACAACCTTCGCGCGTCAGCCTGTCTGACAGCAAGAATCAGAGCAGAGATGGAGGAACAAAGGGTCAGAACAGTCTACACAGATCGTCGCGACGAACGGTTAGTCAGGTTTGCTAACACAAAGTAGCGCCGTTGTACAAGATGGAAGGTTATAGCATGTAATTAGCGAACAAAACGATCGCCCACCCAGCGAGCGTGCGGATCACCATACAGATAAAATCTAAGACAGTAAAATCTCGATGACCAGTTAGAGTCATGTACACTGCAAGATCAAAACATATAGAGTAACGAGAGTGCAACATTGCAACGTATGAGTAATACTGCTCAGCGTGTCATTATATATCTCATATTGCCTCAATTGGGATTCCACAGCGAATGCAACTACTAGAAAATTACACGGCTTTCTCAGCTGGCTGCCCGCCTCCGGCATCCTTTTTCATAAGTTTATGGGCCGAATCCAGCTTCTTGTCCAATGTTTTCTGTTTGATAAAAAGACTCAAAATAAGTAGCAGCCCGGAAAGACCAATAAGCAAATAGAACAACCCATGAAATCCTTCCACGTAAGAATCAAGTATGGCATCTTTCAATGCGCCCGCTCTCATTGCTTTCAAGGTTTCAACGAATGCCTCTGAGTTTTGCGATATCTCCTCGGCGTGTGGTACATTCCTCTTCAAAAGAGCACTCAGCAATACGTTCCCAAACACTGTGCCACCTATAGCAACGCCCAGACACATACCGAACGTTCTCATAAACAGGAACATAGTTACGGCATATGCGGCATCGTGGGTTTTACTCATAGCTTGCGAGCCTATGTTCAGGGCTGTGAGAAGGAAACCTTGACCAAAGGCGTGCACCAACAAGATGAAGACAGTTGCCACGATAGGCTTCGTTCGATCCAATAGTAGTAATAGTCCATTTCCTAGGTTCGCAATAACGAGACCTAGGCGAATGGCCCATAGGAAGGTGCCGAATCGGGTGATTAATACTCCCGTGATAACACCTGACGGGAATAAAGTAAGGTTAACAGCCATAACAAACACGCCGGCTAGAATAGCATTTGCCTCTCTAACGGACTGGTAGTAGAATGTGAGGAAGTAAAGATGCGAGAAGAGCTGGGCCCTTAATGTCAGTAAGAGATCCATATGGGGCCTTTATGACCGATAAAACATACCAGAAATCCGTGAATAAGAGTTGTAAAGAATACAAGTCCAGCTGAGATATCGGAGAAAACTGCAAGTCGTAAGAATGGCAACGAAGCGATATACTTTTCGTAGACGATGGACACGACAACCGTGAGACCGCCCAGCAGGATGGGAACCCAGGCTTGATAATATGACCAAGGATACTGCACGCCAGCCCAAGTGATTCCTATTAAAAAGGCCGAGGCACCTGCTACGAAGAGGGCACCTCCTACCCAGTCTGCTCGCAACAGGTTTTGCCGGAACGTCCTTTGGTCTTCGGGCTTCAACATGACGGTGAATGGGACCACGATAAGACCTAAGGCACAAAAGGGGAAATTGATATAAAATATCCACTGATGACAAATTAATGTATTTCAACTTCCTTCCAAGTAGCTGAGGGTATGATTATTATACTAACCCTCCAAGTTGTCTTTTCAATAATAGCACCCCCAAGAAGAGGCCCAACGGCGGCACCGATCCCCCACGCCAACTGGATACAGCTACCATATTTGGGTCGTTGTCGTAGTGGGATTATGTCTGAGATTATGATAAATGATAGTACCAGCATGCCGCCCGCGCCGACGCCCTGGACGGTTCGGCCAGCAAGCAGTTGGGTTATGTAGTTTGCAGCGACGCAGATCACCGTACCAGCCGTGAACAGAGATATAGATACCAAAAGGAGCTCCCGGCGCCCAAATATATCAGACAAAGCTCCGATGAAAGGTACAAACACAGAATTGGCAAGCAGAAAAGAGCTACCGGTCCAAAAGGTTGCGACAGAGGTTGCCCCTAGCTCTCGCGCGAGCGTCTAAAAATGCGTGAGTAAACGCTGGCAGTAGGTGCGCTATGAGTATTCTACTAACCGGAAGAGCAGGGACTAGTATCATGGCGTCGACCTACATATCATTTGAGTTGAGTTTTCATCAAGCTTCGGAAGCTAATGAGAAACTTACAGCAATAATGAACGAGATGCACGAGAGCGTCGCGAGAATCACTATCTCCTGTGATCCCGGCTTCCATTGTATTATCTCATTCGTGGCCAGTTTTGATTCCTCCGTGGAGTTTAGCTCGTCGTTGATAGCAGGGATAGTTGATCGGATGTCGACATCACCCTGCACGCTGTCTTCTTTCTGGGGTTCTGTATATTCGGATAGCATGATGGCTCAAGACAGCAAGTTCGCACAAGTTGGCAGCCGAGAGCCTAACTGCGCTTAGAGAAGCTGGGATGTCTCGAACGTAGGGAAAGCAAGATCACGGTGTAGAGACAGAAAGCAATGGATATTTTTAGAGCTATTCGTTCATTCAGGATTGCCGAGTAAATAGCAGAGAATAATGATCTGGGTTGCGGCGGGTGCCCTCAATCGAAGTCTGCTTTGGATATTACAAAACTTTCATTAAACCCGTAAGTGAGGTCGTGCTAACGGAACACGGCACAGGAAAGGGAGATTCGAGGGACATACTTACAACCTTAGCATTGCGGCAATGCTTTCGTGGATCTGCACTTTGCTCGCGTAATATTGGGAGAACGGCACGTCCACGGCGGCAATTAGACGTGTAAGAAGCAAGCTGTACTACTCTGAGTGATGAGTGTAACTAGAGGTGATATGCGACATGAGATATCACAAAGCATACGTAAGTATGTTTGAACCACTGATAACCGGGCATTCTATATCACAGCTCCAATACCTGACTTACAAGTCTACAAATTAAGACCATTTATTGATGTCGGACAGAGGCACAGTACTGAATGGTGTGCTTCATAATGAAACTGTTGGTCACTTGATAATTGTCGCTGAGAGTTTTATGGTGCTGCCGGCCTGGGGGCAAGATACGACTTTGAGCTGAGATTTTCGAGGGACTGTGTTACACAACAGACGTGTCGCTGCTTTACGTTGGAGATAACGCTTCTCGCTCAGCGGACGAGCTGCTTTTGAACGCTTCGGATCTACCTACCTAGCTATGCTTGCCGGCTCCCGATTTCATATTTTGCTTAGAGATCTCTATAGCCTTGCCTCGCTTCGTATTAGAGATTTCGACTAGAAGGGTAAACCGATTAGAATGGTAAACTCCCAATTCCGCGTCATCATTATTGGCGCCGGGCCAACTGAACTGTGTATGGCCCGCGCTCATACAAGCTCGCATCCAAGCGTGACATGCTGAGCGATAGACGTACGCTCAGTAAATATCCAGTATAGCAGAGGCTCGTCTTCGTCTCTCTCAATCTAACACTTACGAAACAATACAGTAGCGGTGCGAGCTACTTGAAATTCTCTATGAGAGTTCGTCCAACCGCAAGAATTTCGTCAGAACGGCAGCTAGAGTAATAAAAGATAGAAGCCATAAATGATGACGTCCAGGTCCGTCTAGCAGATAGCATAGCTAAGTTAAAGTTATAGTAGACGAAATACTGCGACTAGTCATTATCGATATTTTAAGCTGGAGTATTTCTATTTTTGGTGTATAAGAAACGCGTCAGCTGCGAGCAAGTGTTGCAGGTAAGATCTAACTACTGCAACAATAAATCTAGCCTAGAAGATCCGGAAAGTAGGATAGTCGGGGCTCCGTACGTGTATACCACTTCCGAGTAATACAACCCTTGATGCCGGCGGCGTAACAAAATGTCAGTGGTTTGGGTGTTTTAGTAGTTACTAGCGAACAACATAATGACCGGTCGCGACCTATAGTGCATTATATTTTTTGTGTCGAATGTTTTAATCTGTGGCTTGAAATTAATTCTATAAATGCGTGCAATAATAATGTCACGGAAAAAACGACGCCGTTATTACCGTGCTGGTAATAACGGACTATATCCACTTCTACGCGACAAATAATCTATTGTAAAAGATTACAACTAATAATGTTGCCAGCATACAACTTCTTCCCAGATGGTAGGTAGGTGTCGGCCATCCATGAGTTAGAATCCCTGGAGTCGCTAGTGTCGATTCCTATTAGCGTAATTCTTATCTTCTCCCAACTGTATAGTTCCGAGACGCGGACACGGTGACATGGAAGGATTTTGTTGGAACCGCATCCGCCCATTTTATTGCGCACGTACTTTTCATCGGATGCGGAGACCCACCCGGTCAAGAATAAGGAAGGGTCCCGGTCCGTGGAGATGGAGATAAGTTGGAACCGACATGGCCATCTATCATTTCACCACTAGTTGGTGGGTGTGATCATGCAGGCTGACTGGGCAATGATCCATGGCATGGCAAGAGCTGGAGAGGGGAAATAACCTATCGGCAACGCAGAAGCAAGCACGCCGTACACACGCGTATTGGAGAAATTGGGTGGGTTGTACTTTTACACGAAAAAAAGGAGCAAAGGATGATGTTACCAAACACTTGCGTACGCTTCATTGGCGAGTTTTCGCCAGTTTGCTCATGTCGCCCGATCCTACGCAGTATTCATCTTATTTCCGTTTCTCGTGTTTTTTTTTTCATTTTGAGGACTTTCTCTTGATAGATGCTTGATCGAGGGACATTAGCCTGAAAGCCTCGTGCCTAGGCGATCAGTTTGTATGACTTATTCTATCTAGGTTTATTGATAATGAAGAGGTCGAACCCGATTGATTGAATATCTCGAACAATATCTTTTGATTCAGCATAATTTTATGATATAAGTAGATTAGAGCAAAATCAAGGTACATAACACAACATTCCCAATAAAGTCTCCTACAATTAAAAGGGATGCAATCTAGCCTTCATCGTTATACGCCAGTGTCACTCCAACCATGGATGTTGACGCCCCAATATTGGCTCTGTCGAGGTTTTGCACACGAGCTCTTCCTTTCTTTCCATATCAATAGTCTTAAGGATCCCAGTCCTAGAATTTCCGTTAGGCGATGATGTGAAGTACGGGTTGGAACCTGGCTCGTTATCATCCCCTTTCTGGGTCTCTATTAGTGCCAATTCTGTTTCAGTTGGCTTCCGAGGCTGCTTTCCGCCCCCACTACCAATTGTCGGTGGCCAGACATGATTATGTTCAGAATCAGCGCTTTCTCCGGGATCTGAATGCTTCAAACGTGACCACGAATGAAACACACTCGGTATCAGTCCGAGAAAGGCCTTGCGAGGAAATGCCTTCGCGATAGCAGGAGTAGAATAGACGATAACCACGCCACTCGTCTCCGCAAATCCCCAGAGAGCGTTTATATTCGCACCGTAGACCGTGTTCCCGTGATATTGTATTGCCATGTTTGAGTGAATACGCCCAGTTGCACAAGCAACGATACTGTTTTAATTCAATGGTAAATATTATGATAGTAGGGGAAAGGAAAATAAGAGGAGCAAGCGACACACTGAAGGCAGACGATACTCACACTAATCCAATCGAGAAAATTATAGAAACACCAATCTTACGGCTCAGTGCCATGTTAAGCTTCCAGATGATTGGCTGCGGCAGTATGAAGATAGCCAAGTCTATGAATAAATTTATCCAGGCTGTAGCAATATCGGTGGTTCTCCTGTCGAAACAATGGCCGTCGATCAAAGGCTCCCATATCTTTCTTGTCGGGATGCACGAAACTGACGTTACGATAATGGCGGCAATGTACCCGATAATGTTTAACGTAATCAAACCCCTCGCGGCCCAAAAGAACCAGTTCTTTTGTCGACCTGGATTGAAAATGTGCGTCCATTCGAGCAGGATGGCCGTTTTTGCTAATAGCATGACCAAGCAATACAAGATGCGGTACACGTACCAGTACTACAAGGTCAAAGTCAGATTAGGTACTGCATGGAGAGGCCGTGCAGGTGAATTACTAACCAAGAGTAGATCTAGCCACTGCTGGTAACTAATATCCCACTGATTTACCAAGAAACCAGCTCTTTCCGTACATAATGCTTGCATGACGATAATGCCAGTATATGGGCCCTGTTTGTAAATTCAATTAACTCCCACATTCAAATGAATATGTAAGATGAATGAAGAGGGTAGGATATACGTAGGAAGAAAGGCCGATATCTGAATTTTCCCATATTAAACGGTTAGTGAAATATAAGTTAACATTCATCGGTTGGAAAGACAACGCACAATCCTCAAGTCTCATGGCTTTGATAACGAAAACCCGAGAATAAACTCGCAGTGCTCCCGTAGTTACTGCGAAGAAAACCCCGATAGTCATCACGATAATGACTATTTCGTCGTGGGTGTTATGAGATTTGGAGATCATGCTACCTGGCAGCTCAGCTCTTGGAGTATTCTCTGGAGATAGGTCTCGTTTCGATAGACCTAGGAAAATCTTCATTGTCAATATTCTAATTAGAAAAGATGCAATTGAGTGATCAGGTGAACTTTTCCTTCGTATTAGCTAGATAGAACGGGATAAAACTGAGAGCCCGTACAGATACATCATAGATATCATACTGATCGACTAGAGTAAGTCTAAAAACAGATGCATTTAGTGTAACCATTATAGATACTAAATAATCGTACTGTATTCCGTCACCGCTATGAGCTTATGGATGCCATGAAATGACATGAATACCAGCTTCACCTATGAGTTTTGTTAAAGGAAGCGTGTTTTACAACTGTGCTATACAATACAGAATCCTAAAAGCGGCCACATACATGGTGATTTGCCATGCATGGGTGTTAAAGTCGACCCCAACTATAACCTTTTGGTTGCAGAAGGATTACTTGTTGCTACCTACAGTGTGACCGAATAAATAGCCGACTAACCTTGTTATGTAAACGTGTATAGAAGTGTTTCGCATACCTTGTATCTGTTGCATACGAATTTAGATGTAAATGGACTGTACCCCAAGATCCAATATCGCTACTTGGTGGTCCAATAAGAAACTTGATTGGAATGCATACATAAAATCCATTTGCGATACCAGCGTCACCTCGGGGTAGTATACCACTAGCATAGTGGTCTTGCAAAAGGACCGTGAACTGTGGCCTAGCCTTATCTTCACCCATAGTTCCATGCAGTGGTGTAACCATTAGAAAAGTAACCAGGATTGGGAGATGCTTGTTGCTTATGTTATATGTCACAATTGAACTATACCCTGTTTTTCCAGTCGTATGTTGTATTTCAGAGACGCGCAGCTAGGGTCGAATAGTAGAACTGCTATTACGATTTGTCCACCCTGCCCACAACAAAGAGCTGTAACCTTGAAGCTATATTTTCAGTGCTCGTCTATTTTGTCAGTAAAGTTACCTATTGCAATGACGAGGAGCGCTGCTGTATTTCAACGTTACATGATGTAAGCGTGTGTCTGGCTCCCATCAGTATGCAGAAGCTGTTGCTTGACGTCAAGATTCTACCGACGGGGCCGAATTAGACATTATAGCGAGAGACTTGGATAGATGAATGCTATGCATAGTGAGAAAATGAAATTTCGGCAAGGTTAGGTACACAGTATACGAGTAGGATGTGATCATGATCCTTACGTCTCGTCAGTTTTATCTGACTTTTAAGTTGCGAAAAGAATATAAAGCCTTGGGTCTGGCTCAAAATATTATTGAGATCCCTTTAACGTACATCATAAATCTCACCGTTTTCATTTAGTCCTCCTAATACCTCCATCTAGAAGAATTACCCGTGCTCTTAACAGTCAATTACGATGAAAGATCAGAGCCCCAAGTTAGAGCCTCTGGCTATCACTGGATTTTCATTCAAACTGCCATCAAGCGCCGTGGATGAGGCAAGCCTCTGGAAGCTCCTGGTGAATGGGACGAACGTTATGTCGGAGTGGCCGGCAACTCGTGCGAATGTCGACGCCCACTATGACGATGGATCAAAAAAGCCAAACACGGTAAACCCCTCCAAGCCTGTTGTCTTGTTCTTAGTACATTGCCTAATTACAATGGGTTCAACCCGACCAGCTTCACGGCCGCGGAGCTCATTTCATGGCAGAAGACCCTAGTGCCTTTGACGCACCATTTTTCTCCATTACAGCCAGGGAGGCTGCTTCGATGGATCCTCAGCAGCGGCGGGCTTTAGAGGTCGCATACCACACATTCGAGAATGGTAGTCCTTCCCGCACATCACATACAATCAAGGCGTTGTGTCTCATTAATTTACTATAGCCGGAATACCGGTCGAAGATCTACGAGGGAGTCTCACCGCCGTGTATTCCGGTGCTATGGCAAGCGACTGGTCAGGTATGGGGTCTAGAGACCCCGACACTTCTCCCCGAATGTACCTCACCGGAAGTGCAACAAGTTTGATTCCTAACAAGATCAGTTGGTTTTTCGATCTTCGAGGACCTAGCATATATGTTGATACGGCGTGTTCCGCGGGTATGAGCGCCCTGGATCTTGCATGTCAGACTATTCACTCTGGAAACGCGACAGCGGTAAGGATTATTTATGAATGATTTCCCTTCCTTCCTATATGACTTCGCGGCTGGGCTAAGGATACGCTACAATTGAGTCTTTTATTAGACAATACTAACTTTCTGTTACTGTAGGCGCTAGTCGTAGGCACTAGTGCTCTCCTGAGCCCCGAAATATCTTGTCACCTTTCTAATATGAATTTTCTCTCTCCCGACAGCTGCTCATTTAGTTTTGATGCTCGCGGCAACGGCTACGCTAGAGGAGAGGGAGTAGCCGCTCTTTTCCTAAAGCCCTTACGACGGGCTGTCCTAGATGGAGATGTAGTTCGCGCTGTAGTGCGAGCTACGGCTTCGAATCAAGATGGTAGGACCCCGGGACTCACACAGCCAAGCAGTGAGGCACAAGAGGCTCTGATACGGAGTGCCTACGCAAAGGCGGGATTACAGCTAGATGAGACAAGATATGTGGAAGCACACGGTAAGTAAGGTGTCCTTCATTGTAAAGTCCATCATGTGACATCTCAGTGCTCATCACCATTTCTAGGCACTGGTACGGCAACTGGTGATCCAATTGAGGCCAATACAATTGGACGCGTATTTGGCAGTTACCGTTCGCCTTCAGATCCTCTCTTCTTGTACGTGTTATTTTGTGTTTTTACCAAGTCGCTGAACTTAAACTTACATTGAATCTCGAACTTACTCTTCAAATCTATAGGGGATCTATCAAGGCAAATGTCGGTCATCTAGAGGGCTCTAGCGGTCCGGCTGGCGTTATTAAAGCTGTAATGATGCTCGAACGAGGCATTATTCCTCCACAAGCGCTGTTTAAGACATTGAATTCGGCTATCGACGCAACAGCCAACAATATCAGGGTAATTCGTGACAATGTCATATCTTATTGCTTTCGTGGTCGAATACTATCTGTTAACCGATGATCTTCTTAGGTTCCAACAGTGATAATGCCATGGCCTCAGCCAGGCTTACGGCGCATCTCTGTCAATTCGTTCGGCTTCGGAGGCGCCAACGCGCATGCCATTCTCGACGATGCATTTCACTACATGCAGAGAAACAACATTAAAGGCTATCATCATTGCATAAAACATGCAGATTTATCGACGCAAGCTATATCTAACGGTCTCATGAATGTCGAGCAAGTCGAAGCCCGGGCTCTCGGTTCCACCACTCCTAACGAACACAAAGCGTCCGGTCCCTTTCCTCGATTGTTGATTTGGAGCGCTGCCGATGTATCTGCTATCAATCGTATGCTACAGGCCTACCAAAAGTACTACATTCAACATATATCTGGTCACAGCCACAAACTTGACCAACTCGCATACACGCTAGCGGCACGAAGGAGCTTCATGCCGTGGAGATCTTTCGGGATAGGACATGAAGATAGTATTCTTTGTGCTACAAAAGATGCCCAGCAAGATATTGCTAGTGTTTCCTCGTCATTTTCTCCAACTAAGCCAGTTCGTGTGTCCAGCGGTAAAATCGGTATCGCCTTCGTCTTTACCGGCCAAGGAGCGCAATACGCTGGAATGGGCCTAACAATGCTACGCTACCCTGTTTTTAAGCGCAGCTTGAGAAAATCTGATAGTATTCTGGCGAGCTTGGGGTGTAAATGGTCACTATTCGGTACGTTTTATCGGATGCCCCCGTTCAAGTTGACACGGTGGTAGACCAGCTTCTTTCCTCGCTTGCTTATGACGTGTCAGATACAATTCAAAGCGACGAAATGGTAATTAGACCTGAGTTCGGTCAGCCTCTCTGTACGGCTCTGCAGATTGCACAAGTCGACCTTCTTCAAAGCTTCAGTATCCAACCCGTGGTCGTGGTGGGCCATTCAAGTGGAGAGATCGCAGCAGCATATACGATCGGAGCTATTTCCCACGAATCTGCATGCAGAATTGCGTATTTCAGGGGGAAACTAGCCGGTCAACTCCGCGCAACGACTTCCACACCCGGTGCAATGCTGTCGGCTAACCTACGCGAAGATGAAATCCCAATGTATTTGAGGGGCCTCGGCCTCGATAACAAGAAAGACAGTGCGGTCCACGTGGCGTGCGTGAATAGTCCTTACAATGTAACCTTGGCGGGACCAGAACCATCCATCGACAAGTTAAAGGATGATCTGAATGAAAAGGGCATCTTTGCTCAGAAACTCAACACGGGTGTTGCCTACCATTCTCCAGTCATGCAGACTATCTCTCAAGAGTACGCTGCTAGTATAGGCACCATACGAGAGCACTCCCTAAAGAACTCAAACTTCATGATTAGTTCGATCACGGGAGACATTGTTGAATCGTACATCTTGACACAACCCGAGTATTGGGTCAGAAACCTGGTGTCTCCAGTCCTATTTAGCAAAGCCGTTAACAAAATGGCGAAGCTAGCGAATCAGGAAGAGCCGGGACTTGGCGAGAACTCAACTAAATGCCTATTCGATCTCACAGATCTGATTGAAGTTGGCCCCCACAGTGCCCTTAAACGATCCATTAAGGAGACTGTTCCTCAGCTCCGCTATCACGCCTGGGTTCAGAGATCTGTCTCAGCCCTGCAAAGTACCCTGGAATTAGTGGGAACACTACATTGCCTCGGTTATCAAGTATCTGTAACTGCGGCTAATGGGCAAGAGAAGCATAAACATGCTTATCTCGTTGACTGTCCGCCTTATCCCTTCGATCATAGCCGGCAGTACTGGGCAGAATCGCGAATTAGTAAGAATTGGAGACTTCGGGCACATTCTCCGGGTTTTCTTTTAGGTAGACGAGCTCAAGACTGGAACCCACTAAAGCCGAGATGGAGGAACTGGTTATGCGTCGAGACAATTCCGTGGTTAGGAGATCATCCAGTAAGTGCACACCTAACGAGGGATTCTGTTCAGTTATCTCCTTCTTCTCTGCTATCTATATAACTGTTAATTCAAAACTGTTATTTTAGGTCAATGGTGTACTTATCGTGCCTGGAACCGGCAGTGTTGTCATCGCCATTGAGGCTGCACGGCAAACAGTGTCGGAAGGAGACAACACAATTGTAGGCTTTCGCATCAAAGATACCCAATTCCTGGCCCCGCTCAGAGTTGGCGAGACCGCGCAAGACGCTGTCGAAATAGAGGTGCATCTGGACCGAATTCAACGAGGAGGGGAGAAAGAATCGGCTTGGTTGGAGATTCGGATCTTCAGTCACTGGCAAGACCGCGTGACCGAGACGTTCAACACTAAGATCCAGTTGCAGTTCGCAGAAGATCCGACAACGCCAGCAGGAGGCGAGACGCTACTCGAGCATGAGCAAATCCGAACCCACTTTGAGAATATTCGCTCTTCATGTACTATGGCAATTGACGCGAAAGATTTCTATAGCTTTTGTTCAGAGCTTGGATTCCAATATGGCAAGTCATATAAGATCTTGGACAAGATTAGTTACGATGGACGGGAACCAGGCTATTCCACTGCAAAGATCGCTATAGCTTCTACTGGACACCAGCAGCAGGGAGAGAGTCCCGTTCATCCCGCTCTACTCGACGCTGTTTTGCAAGTTATGATTGTCCAAGCTTCCAAGGGCATTCATCCATCAATGAAAAACTCAACAGTGATACCTCAGCAGATTCGCAGCGCCTGGATTTCGAATAAGGTGTGGTCCCGGACGACCAATTCGGTGCATGTAAGTAACATTGGCGTACCGAATGGGCAAAATTCCCAGCCCTCTGGTCCCCAAGGGAATATCTATGCGGTAGCGGACGACGGTTCACCGTTATGCGCTTTCGATAATGTTGGGACGGCTGTGATTTCTCGGACGTCTAATCTCGAAGATGATCTCGTAAAACAGAAACTTTTGTACGGCATTGCGTGGAAACCAATGCTTAGTTCGCTCACTCACGGCCAGTTCAACGAAATTTGCCGAAGGAGAACTAACGGTATAGCTGCCTCTAACTTAGAAGTCAAGACCATGGCGAACTTCTATCCCAAGATAGAGCTAGCTATCCAATCAGCAGTCGAAAAGGCTATGCGAACAGTGCCGAAATCTGAATTCGCCCAAGCTAGAGCACATTATAGCAAGTGCGTGGCGTTGTTGAGACGGCAGCAACTAGGAAAGCGCCCCGATCTCAGTGACTCTGCCTTGGAGACTCTTCTACAGAATTGTGAAGCAGAGTATCCTCAATGGTTCCTCTTCACGACTATGGCTCGCGAATTGCCTTCCATCCTCCGTGGGCAGATCGATCCTTCGGAGCTTTTGTCTACGACTAGAGCTGACGAGATGTTCTACGCCGATGTGTACAGAAATCATCTACGCGATGGCCGCTTTCGGGAATTCCTAGATCTGGCTTCACATGAAAATCCAGGACTACGAATCCTTGAGGTTGGTGCAGGCGTGGGAATCTTTACACAGCATATCATCTCTGCATTCGAAGCCTTTGAAGGCGAAAGCAGCGGGACGATGTTTGCAAAATATGTCCTGACAGATACGTCCATGTCACGGCTTAGAGAAGCTCAATTCAGATTCAAAAGTCATTTGGACAGGCT
This sequence comes from Xylaria sp. Z34, assembly GCA_037356055.1. NCBI lineage: Eukaryota > Fungi > Ascomycota > Sordariomycetes > Xylariales > Xylariaceae > Xylaria > Xylaria sp. Z34. The sequence continues at coordinate 123,821 of JBAWJW010000008.1, forward strand.
TTCATTCGTAACCTGGAATCCAGAGCACGATCCTGCCGACGAAAACTCGGGGTTGGAGCTCGGAGGATATGATATCATCTTCGCAGGCAACACCCTTCACGCTACATCAAATGTCGGGAAAGCCCTAACTCAAGTCCGAAAGTTACTGAGGCCCGGAGGCTATCTTGTATTGCAAGAATTGACCTCGCCGCAAGCCGCCTGCATTAATATTGGATTCGGGTTATTGGAAAGCTGGTGGAACTCCACAGATGATTGGCGACAGGATGGGCCGTTAGCGACGCAGCAGCAATGGGACCAACTGCTACAAGACAACGGATTCTCGGCTGTCCAGTTGGCATTGAAAGATTTCGAAGATGAATCTTATCATATCAGTACCATTATGATCGCGACAGCCGTCTCTGAACACAAAGAGAATAATCAAATCCCGAACGGGCTAACAGGTGTGGCCCCTAATTATCAAAGTCTTATAGTCATCACGAGCCGTGATTCGGAGGATCAGAACCAATTGGCCGAGGAAATTTGCGAACGGCATGAAGTCAAGCAGATATTGAATTTTGAAGATATTGATGATGAGTGGACACCGACACCCACAGATGTTGTCGTCTCTCTCATCGAGGTCGGGGCTCCTCGACTTGCAGGCCTCGATGAGCGTGGGCTCGCCGGGTTACAGCGGCTAGTTCAAAAGCCCAAAAACATCTTATGGGTTGCTGCTTCTGACAAATGCAGTGTTCGCTCGGAATCTGAGGAGGATCTTCTACCGTGGGATCCTCGATTCGACGTGGCTACAGGCTTCCTGCGCAGCATCCGATCCGAAGAAACCGACAAGCGCATCGTCACGCTCATCGTCCATCAATCTGACCAGAATCAGTCTAATGGCATCGCCGAATTGGTGACTTCAATCCTCTACTCTTCATTCAATAGTCACAACTCTCGCTTATCTCCAGAGCTTGAGTATGTTGTCCGAGATGGAATTATCACGATTGGCCGCATGGTGCATGAAAAGCATCTCGACGAGAAACGCAGATCTTTCAGACATCCACAAGAACAAATTGAACCTTGGCTGCCAGGTCCGCCACTAGCTCTCGCTATAGGTCAAACTGGCATGCTTGATTCGCTCCGATTTGTTGAGGATCAAAGCTATCCAGAGGATCTGGCTGATGACGAGGTGGAGATTGAAGCCGTAGTGTGGCCTATCAGTCTCCGAGATGTCCTAATTGTTCTCGGCAAGATAGGTTTCGGCGACGGACTCGGATATGAGTGTGCTGGGACTGTTTCGCGGGTGGGCTTAGCGTGTTCGGAGAAGTTCCAGCCAGGAGACCGCGTCTCTATGGGAGTATTTGGTTCCATGAGAAGTCACCCTAGAGGCAAAACACACTGTGTGCGGAAACTGCCTGATCATTTATCGTTTGAAGAAGCGGTCTCGACTGGCAATCCGTGTATGACGGCCTGGCATGGCCTGGTTAACATGGCAAGACTACAAAAGGGAGAAAAAGTGTTGATTCATTCAGCAGCTGGAGCAACGGGGCAAATGGCCGTTCAGATTGCCCAGTTGATTGGAGCAACGTAAGGCTTGCTTCCTCATGTTTTCCTTTCCCTAAACAACCCATTATTATTCATAACCCGCACCTGCTCCATGTACCTGTTTCTTACAAACTGATTTTGACTTTTTATAGGGTTTTTGCAACAGTCAGCTCTGATGAAAAGAGGGACCTTCTTGTTAGGGAGTTCGGCATTCCAAAAGATCGCATTTTTAATAGCCGAGACGTCTCATTCTCCAAGGGGATCAGCCGAGTGACGCAGGGTCGTGGGGTTGACGTTATCTTGAATTCCCTCGCAGGCGACAGCTTACAAGCCAGCTGGGAATGTATCGCGCCGTATGGGCGTTTCATCGAGATAGGGAAGGCCGATATCATGGCCAACTCGCTGCTTCCCATGTCCATGTTTGCAAAGAACGTCACATTTGCAGCTGTAGATTTGGCCGAGATTGCGCATACAAATATTCCACTGGCAGATGAGCTTATAACTAAGACGTTGGAGCTTACAGCTAACAGATCAGTGCGTGGTCCTAGGCCATCACATGTCTACTCAGTGGCAGAAACCGAGAAGGCTTTCAGGTTCATGCAGAGCGGCAAAAATACGGGAAGGATCATGATTGTCAGGACAGAAAATGATCATGTCACGGTAAGAAATCGTCGTTCAGAATCAACTGCCTCTATCTTGCGCACTTAGTTTCTATACGTAGCTAATAAGAGTCACAGAAACACCTCGTCCACAAGAGCACGTGGTCCTTCAATCCTGATGCGTCTTACGTTGTTGTTGGTGGATTCGGTGGCTTAGGCAGAGAAGTAATTAAGTGGATGGTATGCAAAGGCGCGAAGAACTTGCTCATACTCTCACGCTCTGGCGCCTCATCTCCAGCTGCCTCTGATATTATTGCATCCCTGAGAAGACAAGGTATCCGTATAGAAATACCGTATTGCGATGTCTCGTCTGCTACCGAGCTTTCAAAGGCGTTGGAGGACTACAAGGCTTCGGTGCCTCACGCTCCAATCAAGGGCTGCATCAATTCGGCCATGCACCTCCAGGACGCCATGTTTATCAACATGACCCATGAGAAATGGGCTCGCACCATACAGTCTAAGGTGCATGCAAGTTGGAATCTTCACGCTCTCCTCCCCCGCGACTTAGATTTTTTCATCCTGCTCTCATCGCTGGTCGGCATCTACGGTGCCATGGGCCAGAGCAACTATGCTGCCGGATGTACTTTCCAGGATGCGCTGGCCCGCGCGCGAGCCGACGCCAGCGCATACCAGGGTGTCTCCGTCTCCCTGAACCTCAGCTGGGTGGTTGACGCCGGCATCGTCAGCGAGCGCGCAGACTACCGACGCAAGTGGGAGAAGACGCAGGGTGTCGCGGGAGTTCAAGTCGCAGATTTGCTTGCAGTGCTAGATCATTACTGCGACCCCGCTACACGTTTGACGTTCGCTACAAGAACAGAAGGAGGAGTAATAGGAGCAACAGGCTCTAGCTCTCGCTACGGTCAGCTCCTTATTGGAGCAGTAACGCCAATGGATTCGGGCATGACGCATGGACGGGAGACAGCCGCATCTCAAATGAATCGTCCACTTTTCAAGGCGTTCATGAATATGACCGACAAGAACAATGCGTCGGCGATGAACACCACCGCTCCGGCAAATATAGCCTTTGGGGTACGCTTCCGGGCCGCAAGCTCACAAAGGGCACAATGTGAAATTGTCGTAGAGGCACTCAAGGAGAAGTTAGCCCGTGCTTTGGGCGTGGGACCGGAAGACGTGGACGCGAGCAGGCCGGTTACTGCTTACGGCGTTGACTCCTTGATGGCGGTCGAGCTTCGAAACTGGATATTGAAAGACTTTGGGGTCGAGATTCTTGTGTTTGAAATTCTAGCGGGGGCGAGTATTTCCAAAATAGGAGAAATAGTGACCAAAAAGACGGAAGACTTACCTAAAGAAACGGAGGGGAAGGATGGCCATGGAGAAAATAGGCCGCGGGCATAGCACCTGGCGATTTGAAGCGGCCGTGTCTCTCTTTGACTGTTTACGTCGTTCGACTTGGGACAAGATGCTACAAACCCTCATTTTTTCCCTTTTCTTTTTGTAAAGCTGAAGGTTTTTCACGTTTGCAAAGAGATAGAGTATTATACTGCCAAGTTATTTCTACACTTGAGATTCTACTAAGCATGTCTAGACACTCTTTGTTGTAATAACGAAACAAAACTGCCGTCGAAATCCAATCCCTTGCACTTTTACTCTAGATAACCTCCCACCTCGCAAGCCACCCGATCCCCTGTCCCGCCTCGCGAACGACACAAAGCCTCGCCGCGGGGTCCCGCGGGTTTGCGTACCGCCTCATCTCCTCGGCCGCGCAGGGCGCGGATAGACTGGCGATGGCCTCGCCGCGGCCGTCGCGCAGATTAAAAGATCCCGTCGTCACGAACCCGATCAGATCGTCCGCGTCGGGACAGAGTGGGTGCCCGTTTGCGTTCATGCATGTTGCTGTGGGGTGTGGTGCTGGATATGCCTGTGGCGGACCTATGAGGGATTCGGCGAGGGCTTGGATGCGGGCTTCGGGAGTGGTGGCGTCAGTGGTTGTGGGAGATTTCGTATTCTTGGTATTGGAGATGGAGTTGTGTTTCCCCGGCCGTTGCGCAAGCCACTGTTCTCGCAGATTAGAGGGGAGTGGTCCGTCGTGTTTGCTGGGCGGGTAAGTTGCGGGGACTTCGGCCTGTGAGGATACCGTCGTCGGATCGACTGGTTTCGTTGTCGGGAGGCGGTATATCCGTGCACACGTCGTTACTACGCCCCGGCCTAGCATCTTTATCCGCACGGTGATGGTTGCGTTGCGTGGGAAGACGGGGGGTTGGGTTGATGAAAGAGTGGTGAAGACGTTCTTGGGGAGGTATGTGATGTCTGTTAGAGGCGGCTCGGACTTGACATCGCGCTTCTTGGGCGTCTTTTCTTTGCCGGGCTCTGACACCCCTGACATCTCGTGATCTTCATTATCAGGTGGTGTCGTCTCCGACTTTCGAAAGCCGAATAACGTCTCAAAGTCGCAGCTCCAGCCCATCCCGACTTCGCCTTTGCGTCCGGCTCCGAGGTCGAGGCTCTCCCACTTCACTCGCTTTCCCTTGGGTTTGCGATCCCACGTCTTCCGTCTCGCCTCGCGCTCCCTCGTCTCCCATGCATTCCCGGCATCTGTCCCGGGCACGTCACCGGGGAACCAGGGCTGGCCGCGCTCGAAAGTAAGCTGGCGGACCTCGTCGAGTCCTCCGAAAGTCGGGTTACCACCGGTTGATAAGGGGTAATGCATCAGACTATACCATACCGGTAGGACACATTTCCACGGGAGCAGTAGTGTCCAGGCACCTGGGATCTTGTCCTCGTTTCCATTCCGGGACGCAAGTAACATGGTTGGGATGGGGGGGTCGATGCTCCCTGGTTCGAGAGTAGTACCTGGACCCGTCTTCCCGCGCCGACGGTTCAAAGACTTTTGGGAAGGGAGCTTGGAGGCTTTGAATCGGACGTCTCGATCGAATAGCTGATACGGCGTCAGAATCTCTTCTTTACGAAATGCAGAGATGGCTTCCATGAGCTGCCGCTGCGCTTTTTGGCTTGTGGCTACCGGAGGCAGGACCTTTCGCGGGGGATATTTTAGGCGCGGGTCGACGATGGAGAATGCCAGTAAGGCTCCCATAGGCAGAGATGCCGGGTCTCTTAGACCCAACAAAGATTCGAACTTCGAGGCGTGAGCTTCTTTTGCGGAGGAATTGAAAGGTTTAAGCACACCGAGCAAAGCCTCCGTTGCATCGGGTCCAGTGACATCTATGCTTCCGATTTCATGCCGCAAGTCTTGTAAGTACGGCTTAGGTTTGTAGGCTTTAATGAGTCGTAGTAGCTCATCGAATGTTTCGCGGAAAGCAGAGGGGTGAATTCGGATAAAGAGTTGTCGCGAGGGTTTGTTCGTGTCTGGTGTCTCCGGTGCTTTTGGGGGATTCCATATAATAGTTCCTGGGCCAATGCAATGAACTGTATTTTTGACTTTCTTGCTCAAGTTCCCGCTCCAGTGTACCGCGCCGGCTCTCCAGCGTATCCCTTTCTCATTCCATAACGATTCTTGTGTGAGGCCGACATCCTTCAGAATGTTCTGAATGATGTTTTCTTTTCCAAATAGACCGATCATGCCCATATAGCTCATATCCCAAGCCATGGCACCTTTCTGCCATTGAACGCGATGGGTTGGCCTGTAGTTCTTCTGCGTGGGAGTGACAGGAATCGAGAACCCCCACAGGGGCGCTGAAGGGGGCGTCATTCTGGCTCGCTTGGCATGCCACATGTGAGTAGGTAGCCAAGTCTTGTTCAGCTGTCTTTTCCTGTACCTAGGGGCGGTAACTGGAAGATCGTTTGGTTCGTTCCGCCGTATCTTAGGTCGAGCGGCACGTGTGGCGACACCATCTCTATCGGAGCTGAGGCCCTTCTTGATCCTTAATAGCTTTTTCCGCTTGGCGAGAATACCTAACCTCCGCGCCGTCTCAGCACGTAACCTTGCCCTAGATGTCTTCGGTTTTCTTGTCTTGGAGTTGACCGTCGGCGTGTTGTCCTCAGCCATCTCCCGCTTAGCCCGCTTGTGAAGACGTTTTGGGATTCTCTTGTAGTTGTGAGCGGCCGTTCTGCGTCTCATTGTAAAAGGCACGCGCTGAAAGGCTCGACTCGTGCCCGATGTTCGCGAGCGGCGCATGCTCTCATCCAAGGCGTTAATCTCAAACGCCATTGAGTTGACGAATGACTGCACATCGAGCTCGCCATCTCGTAGTGCGGCGTGTGAGCTCTGAGCCGGTATACTCCGGGCCTCATAGATCTTGGATCGTTTCACGGCTCGTGGGTTGGAATTTGAAGTGTTGTCCTGATTTCCATGTTTCCTCTTGTTCGGCTGCCCGGAGCTTACGGATGGTGTCCGTGAGGGAGCAGCAGATAGATTTTGAGGTCTTGGGGGTCTCCCATTCTTTCCCTGTGGTGCCTGCTTTGGAGGCATCTCAGCTCCTCACCCGTGCCAAGAGGTTACATAAGCAGAAATTCGAGGACCTATCAGCAGCAAGAGTGAGATTGTGGTGTTTATGGATCGCACGTGCGATGTAGCAATTGTGGTTGTCCAGACGTGCTAAACTCAAAATATGGTGAGAGCGCCGTGTAAGAATTAAACTTCAAGCTCGAATATTTTTTGAGTCATCCAACGCGTTAAGATTTTGGGGTTGCTAGGAATCGATCAGATGAAAGAATATGGTTCCCTAAGCAGAATCTAAATCTTTTTCAACACAATCTTTCGAAGCTGTCCCGTCGCTAGAGTTCATGTGGTATCATGAGACAAGGTCGATTATAGTACGAAGAAAATGGGTGTTCATGAATGCGCATCTATCATTGGACAAAAATGTTCGAAGGAAGACTTGCAGTCGGTCCACCCCCACTAAATTGGGGGCTTACAGCGCTGTACAGTGTAGGTACAGTACTTATTTATGGGCTACTCTAGCCAAGCCGGCTGCAAGTAAATCCGCTGAAACTCTCTCCACGTCAGTGGTTCGGGTAATGCCAGGTAACTAAGTAGCTTTTCGGGCTGCATCGAATGTTGCTAAAATAAACGCAATCAAACTGTCATTTGTGAACCAAAACATCTTAGCCTGCCTTTACACAAGTCCAAGGCAGACAGCAGCTCTGACATAATGGCGGGTCGGCATTTAAGAACTCGGAGTGCAGATTCGCCAAAGCGCTGATCTGATCTGGCATTCTCCATTACTCTAGTCTAAACGCGACTTCATTCATCGTCACCCTTTTTATTCTATATTCGTCCACGTATATATATATATTGCAGTGCAGAGCCCAGACTATAGACTAGGTGCGGGATCTATGATCCTACGACCTGTCTAGCCATTCGTTTTTAATTGTTAATTCTCTTATCAGTCGCCACCATCCCCTTCCCTACCTATTACTTGTACTTACTCATCCTCCCGTCGCCAGGAACAACGCACACGGCAGATAGCGCAAGACGTCGCATCCTTCCTTGCCCCCATTCCCGGCCCATCCCGGCTTGCGACTTCAGCCAGTCAGTCCTACCGGATTTATCAGCCTCAAATCAAATCATGACTGCATGTCGGCGCGACACTGCCCCCATCCGCATCCGCTAGCTGGCATGTGCGCTACGACTGCCGCAGGGTCTAGGTTAGTCAGGTTCAATGCGGTTATAGTATCGATAGTATCGATAGTATCGACGGTTAGCACGAATCGAATCTTGTCCAACCATGGCGTCCTTGAGTATGTAAGCCCAACGGCCCCTTCGTTCACCCCCCCGCTTAGTTAGTCCGTCTTTACTGTCTGTTGGTTGAAGAGCCGCATCTCATAGCGCACCCTTTGTCTTCGGCACGTCCGGAACTTGCGTTATCAACCGACTTAGTTCTTTTCTTTTACGGATTCTCTCGCGACTTTGCTATTTGTCTCAATCAATTCATTGTTTCCCCTGTCTGGTGCAAGGCCTTTGTCGTTGTCGCGACGATCATGTCATTTCTTCCGTTCTCCATCCACCACAGCCCCTCGACAGTATTACTATGCACCACAATCGCGAACTTGAGCTGACATGCGTGTCCTTCCAATAGTGAATAAGGCTCGAAAGGTAATGCGCCAGCGTTATGTTTATTCTCCCTGTTGCACACCATTATCGCTAACAATATGCGCATGTAGCCGAAATTTGAATTACATCTCTGGATATACGACCTGAACAACGTCCCTCTGGTTGCCGGCACATCCTGCGTGAAATGGCATCTCCCGAATAGTATACATGGCGAACATCGCGGCCGCACGGGTAAGTGCACCGTCGATAAAGTCAATCACCGTGTCACCTATAATTACTCGAGGACCATACCACTGCGCATTTCCATCGACCGCAACAACAATCTAGGCGAGTGTCCCATCGAATTCGAAGTTGTGCAAGAGTTCTCCGTGGGATCCGGAGGACGGGACGAAAAGATATCTCTGGGCAACATAAGGTTAAACCTGAGTGAATATGTCGAAGAGAGCGAGAGCTTTGCTCGCAGAAGCGCGGCATCCCGAGTCGCCGGGAGCCTGGAACATGTCCGCGATAAAGTAACGAAATCCAGCACCGGCCGATCAGCCATTGAGGCTGAACGGACGGTCATGTCGCCGGGAGGCACAATATCGCAACACCCGGAAGAAAATGACCTGGTGGACGAAGAGGCCGAAGAGGGAATTGTGCGTCGGTACCTCATGCAGGACAGCAAAATTAATAGTACACTGAAGATCGGTATTCTCATGGTGCAAGCGGATGGGGAGCGCAACTACATAGCACCGCCACTGAAGTCGGCTACCATGTTCATGGGCGGTATCTCAAGCATCCTAGCTGGCGCCAGCGAGCAAAGTGCGTCCGAGGTCGAAGATCCCAATGGCAACTTGCCAAGCATCGGCAAGTCTCGCGACACCGCCGAGGCGCAGGATATGTACCGTCGCGCCCTCGCCGCGAGCTGGGATTGCCAGCCCGGAGAACTCCATGCCGACGAGTGTATAGAGGATATCTTCGCCGGCGGGAACGGTTGGCGCGACGGCACGGCCAAGAAGTCGAGGTCATACACCGAGTCGCCAAATATCGGTAGGACGAGCAGCAGCGGCAGCGCAAGCCCAAGCGCGACGAGTAGTGACGACGCATTTGGCAGCACCCTTCGTCCGAGCGACATACGGCGCATACAGGTGCACATGCGCGAGAACAGTGCCGCGAGCGACAGATCCAATGCCACCATCACAGGTCGCAACGACGGCGACTACGGACTGCAGTCGCTGAATCTTCGACCCAGCCCACAGCCGCATCAGCGGAGGCGTTTCAGCGGACACGGACAAGGCGAGCGGCTCATGCCGCTCACGCCGATGCGCAGGGAGGACAGTGGGGTGTCGCTCTTCGACGACGGTCCGTCGCCGGGCCTCCACAGCCGCAGCGAGAGTCTGACGAGTCTCGCGCCGACGCTCGGCAGTACGGGGAGCAGCAGTGAGCGAGGCAGGTCGGGCGGCTTCAGACGGCCGACGGAGATCGACGAATATGAGCTGAGGGATGATCTCATTGCGTGGAAATTACCGGGGACGGTTACATAGTATGGCGTGGCGTGGGCATGGCATGGGTGTGGTATAGAATAGCATAGCGGGGTGTTATGGCGTTTGAGGGATATCGAGCGCAAATATTGGCGCATATTGGCACTGGTGCAAGAACTCGCGGGGAGCGAGTGAGGATGGGGAGGGATACAGTGACTTTGACCATATATGCTGATTTTTCTATGTAGTAGTAGTATCTATGTATCAACAAGCGAGCGAGTCGGCGAAGTGATTGCGTATTATCGAAAGATATAGGTTGAATATCCTGCCATGGTTGACGCTCGGTACTTTACTAAACTTGCTTAACATGTGATGATGCATACGTGATCCTACGAGGTCCTCATCTCATGGATTTCGAGACAGTAGCCACCTCCGCCACATTATTCATAGACAAAAGAGAAACATATCTACCATCCACAGGCTCAAATATGTGAAAAGGTAAATAGTCACAGGATATGACAAATAATAGCTCTTTTATGATCTATGAACCGTCCTATCCTCCAAGGTCTCTATGTATTTTTTAAAAATGCACCCCACACCATGGATCCCATCCTTGCCAGAATATCGAAACTACCGTTCTAAAAAGATGTTCCGCCCGGCATAAACCTCCATCTAGTGTGCCTTTTTACAACCGCGGAGATAGGCTGGATTACTTCGACCCCTTTATTTAGAAGAGTCTTCAAGGAGCCTTCAGAGTACCTCTCACACCACCCTTGCCACCGACTTCTCTCGCTGTGATGGTGACGCTTAGGTCATTGGCGACAGTGATGGTAACCTCGACCTTGCCGCCCTTCTTGACGTCCTTGATGGCGGCCTCGGCGAGGGTGCTGCCAATCTTCCAGACCTTTTCCCTGTGCTCTTCCTCCTCTTCCTCTGAGTCGAAATCGCTATCCTCGTCCTCATCGTCTTCTTTTGTGCCGTTCTCCTTGGGCTTAGGCTCGGGCTTAGTTACCTTAATGTGAGTACCGCCCTCAACGACCTTAATGAGTACACTACCGCCGTCTTTGGGTGCAGCGACGTGGACGGTCCGGCGTGCGGGGACGGCTGTCTCGGGGGCGATGACAGGGGTGAATGTCTCGCCGTCTTCGGATAATGTGAGGACGCCAACAGCATTTGAAATGTGGTTGACGGTGGTGACGGCTGGGTGGGTCGACTGGTCAATGTCGTCAGACTCGTATTCTTGGATCAGAGATGCTTGCAAAGCAGCACCACGGGCCTGCAACTCTGAAGGGTTGAGCGCGCTGGGGTTCGTTGAAGGAGCGAGAATATTGGTTGTTCCGGGGAAGATGGAACGCAGGTTGGTCGCAATCCTGGGTGTATGCGACGTGCCACCGGAAAGTATAACCTCGTCGATATCGAGGACATCCAAACCGGCCTTCTTCACAGCACTCTCGACCAATCTGTTGAAACCTTCGAACACCTTGCGTGCGATAGTCTCATACCGTAATCTGTTGATGGTCATCTGGAAATCGATACCTTCTGCTAAGCTCTCGACACTGAAGTTGGCGTTTGTGCCTATGCTGAGGGCCTTCTTGGTAGCCTCAGATTCAGCCTTCAGCTTAGCCAAGCTCCTGGCATTCTCGCGTGGGTCGACATTGGCGTTCTTCTTCATGAATTCCTTGGCGAAATGGTCCATGAGAACCTTGTCCAACTGAACACCAGCAAATTCGTAATCATGGGCAGTGGCGAGAAGGGTGTAAAGGCCTCCTCTTGAGGCGATGACGGCAACGTCTGAGCGGGTGCCACCCAGGTCGGCCACCACAATGATCTTGTCTTCCAATTTCGCTTCGGGCCTGGCGTCGTAGGCGAGGACCGAGGCAATAGGCTCGTTAATTAGTTGCAGAATTTCTAGGTCGGCGTCTTGCGCGGCCTTGGTCAAGGCTTCCCTCTGCTTTTCGCTGAAGTTTGTCGGCACGGTGACGACAGCAGAGGTGACCTTCTTCCCAATGTAGTCAGATGCAGACTGCACAAGTCGTCGCAGGTAACGTGTGGAAATCTCCGAGACGGAAAGTGTCGAAGGCTCTCCCTCAGCCTTGTCTTGGATTGTGAAGGAAATAGTTCCACTCTTATCTTCGGGGTGAGCGGCGGCATGGCAGTGGGTGGGGTCGATCGACTTGAATCTATTCACGTTATTAACATACTATCGGAGAATAAATGACTATCGACATACTCCTGGCCGAGGAAATCTTTGAAAGCAACAACGGTGTTCTTGGGGTTCCGAATTAGAAGAGCCTTGGCCTGGTTTCCGGTGTACTCTTCTCCGTCTACGTAAGACAAGACGGTGGGAATCTGGCGGTCTAATAGTAGCGATGTTAGCAGAAAAATCAAGGTTGAAGATGTTCTGTGTAGATCTGACCTCCATCCTCGTTGGCAATAACGACGGGGCTATCGTCGATAGTGCAGGCAATAGAACTGTATGAGTTGCCAAAGGAAATACCAATGGCACAGCGATCATCCGGCGCCACGCCGGCAGCTCCTTTCTCAGCCATACTTCAGCAATTTCGTGCAACTTTCAGCTGATGCTATGTTTGATTGTCGAGCAATACGGAGGGGGTGTTGGCAGCGTCGAAATCTGATTAGCGGGACAGCACGTGTATGGCGGTTGGCCGTTGCCTCATGAATTTTGTCAACCGAAAAAAAAGTTACCAGAAGGAAACCCTTCCAATTGCGACGGCTGCTCAAGCCACAAATGCCCCTCCAAAGTGAGATGCCAGCCACATTTCCCTCTCTTATCTATATGCTTATCAATGACTGCCCCACTAAAATTTGCCAGCCAATTAATCCAAGACAAGGCCGAACTGTTGCTGTATTGTAGCGAACCACTCATTCCACAACCTGTCGTAGCAGTACCCCCAAACAGCCATCTTTGAGAATGGCAGCCCAGAATGAGCGCGTTATTGTTTTGCCGGGAGACGAGATCCCTGCATCTCTCATTCCTTCTCACCCAAAACGAGCATTGAAGCTGGGTCCCGGCTTGCGGCACATCCCTCCGAGTGAGCTGATACCAACTGTGGCCGGCCAGCTGGTTGCCGACCACAAGAAGAACTCCATATGGGTTGAGTATAACGGTGGTAGAGTGAGATCCCCTGGACCTCCTGGCCTTTCGTAAGTGTTTGCTGACTTGGAGCCCTAAGTATATCCCGGCCGTTGGTGATTTAGTTATTTGCACTATCCAGCGTCCTGGTCCAGAGTATTATTATGTGTCCATCACTGAATATAATACGAATGCCATTCTTCCCCAGTTAGCTTTTGAAATGGCTACCAAGAAGACCAGGCCACAGCTCACCCATGGCGCTTTAGTATATGCCAGAGTCTGTCTAGCCAACCGCCATATGGACCCCGAACTAGAATGTGTATCCCCTACCACCGGCAAAGCAGATGGCCTGGGGCCCCTGGTCGGAGGCATGCTATACGACATCTCTCTCGGCATGGCTCGACGGTTATTAATGAGGAAATCGGTTGAGGAGGGGAAAGTAGCCGTGCTGGAAGAACTTGGGTCTGCGGGCCTTGCCTTCGAGACTGCTGTGGGTAGAAACGGCAAGCTGTGGGTCAACAGCGACAGCGTCAAGACCGTGTTGATAGTTGGTCGAGCTGTCCAGGAGACGGACGAGAATAAGCTCAGCGTCGAGCAACAGAAGAAACTCGTGCGAAAACTCGTCAAAGAGATGAGCTGAGCCGGGGTTATCTCGGCGGGAGACGCTCGAGGCGTGTGTCGACATGCCAGGAAACGACTTCTACCCCGACGATCACTCCTTCGCGATACCGTCTCGTATCTCGCATCAAGGCCAGATGCCTAAGATCTGTTCACGATCGATTAATCTGTAGGGGAATATGACACTCCCCCATTGCATCACCTACCACATATGGAGAACTATGGTCGCTTCCGCCTCCTTGGTTATGGGGACTTCACGTAAGTCGACAATGATTTGGAATTCTGTTTATTATCTGTACGCTCTTATCATTATAAAGTGCCAGTGAACCAATTGACTGACGGCAATTTGTTCCATTTTTAGGGCATCGGCTGCATCACTTGCATGGTGCCCTTATATAACTGCATGCCCGCTGCTGGCCGTGCCGCCGCAATCAATGCCTCCGGTCTTGACCGGGAAATCCGCACTGCATTACACGGCCCTATATCGATATGGCTAAAGTCACACAGCAGATGGCGCCCGGGTAGAAAAGCGAGAACTTGCAGCAGCATGGGATCCGCGCGTACCAGTAGGTACTTTGGTAGCCATCCAATTTGGCTAAATACATATATCATGACCACAACTACTTGTCACTTTAACCAACCCATGCTCTTTGCATTACCTTATCATTATTCTCCGTTCAAATCTGTGATCGACGAGCTCCAGACCTGCAGTGCAGAACATGGTACTATGCGACCCAATAATATCGAAATGATTAACAACCTCACTTCAATCGTCCGCTGTGCAAGTTCGTCGTCCCACGCAAAGGGTAAACGCATATTGTGTAAAAGTTCGTTCACCATTCGAGGTAGAGCTGTCCAGTTGGGAAAATAGATTGAGATAAGTCATGATGGCCAATATAAATTGGCATCGAGGGAGCCGTAAAGCTCTCGATTCTACTCACTGTCTTAGACATCTCATTGTCCTCTCCTTAATAAGCTTCCTTTTAATCTTGCGATTTCTCTGGTCCATTCGAAGTCATTGGCAATGCATTTCCTTGCCCTTCTCGCGCTGGTAACAGCATGTGCTGCCGGTCCAATTGTATCTCAGGCTGCGCTGAAGCCATACGTCAAGCCCAAGAGCACCGACTCCAGGAGTCCGTGCCCGATGCTGAATACTTTGGCGAACCATGGTTATCTGTAAGGATTCACTCCCTGTCAACCGTTCCTCTATATGATAGGGTTAGCTAACCAAAGTACGTATTCAGCCCGCACGATGGCCGTAACATCACAGCTCAAGCTATTGGTGACGCCATCTTCGCGTCGACGAACTGGCATGCCGACTTTGGGCTTTTCCCCGCCAACGGCGCGCTCAAGAACCTCGGAAAGACCTCCCTCGACCTGGCCGATCTCAACAGCACGCCAGGCGGCGAGCACCCTGCCTCCCTAACACGAAAGGACGCCAGCTCAGGCGACAGCAACACCATTGACACTGCTCGCGTGACACAGCTACTGGCGGACAGCAGGACCAACTTCCTGACGATCGACTCGGTGGCTAAGACCCGTAATCGCCTGGACAAGAGCTCTAACCCGCCCCTCACGACGTCAGAGCTGGGCGTTGCGCAAGGTGAGGCCGCGCTCATGATGCTATTGATGAGGGACACATACGTCTCGCTACCTACCAATGAGCAGGATGTAAGCACTTTGCGCGCGCCCAAGGAGCGCACGAGGGTCTGGTTGCTAGAGGAGAAGTTCCCTACGACTCAGGGGTGGAAGCCTGCTGAGGAGGTCGTTCAGATCGCGGACTTGGGGCCGATCAACGATGCTATTGTTGCGTCGCAGGCTGCGCAAAAGGGGAGTTCTTGATTATTGAGCATAGATCGGTATGTACCGAATGAGCTTTAGTTGCTCGCAATAGATTCTCTTTTCAGGGGGCTGTTATCCATGACGTGGTATTCTATCTCAGCGCTAGGCTATATTGCACCCATGCAGAATAAGCTGCGTAACTACTACCTCTCGTAAGATAATGCTGACATTAGCTATGCGCAACATAGCAATTCCAGTTCCCCGCGATGTATCTCACTCTGCTCGTAATCAGATCACCCCAGACGGACGCTAGGTTCAGACTTGCTCGATCCTCCATCTCATCATATCGTGCCATACTCCTGTCCACTTTTGGACTTCAACGGCCCATTCCTCCGGTTGTGTAACCGATCGATCTGAACATTCGATTCCATCATAATGGCTCATCCGTCCCTCTCGGTTTATAGTCCTTACAAAACGAGTATTGGTATCAGCTATTGACAAGAGGTGTGTTACTAGAACGGGAGCTCTTGTCAGCACTATACCACAAAATGTAGGTTACGAGTCACTTACCGCAAAATACTACACTACCACTACCACGTAAGCTCTTTTCTGTCCTCGCACCCCATATGCCCTTCGAAACCGAGATGACAATGAGGCGAATCAAAAAACCAATGCTCATTGTTGTATTATCTCAAATAGCCACTTTCATCATCAGGCATCAGGCTTTCATGTCCGCGCAACCAACTCGCTGTTCAGTTGTAGCTCCCATGATACCAATTTATGCTTCGTAGATCGTTTGCCGGATCTCTTTGACGAGGGGGGCTTTTCTCCTTCCTTGGACTCGTTCTCATCGTTGCAGGAGATGCAGAGAGCTTTGTTGTGTGAGCCCGCGCTGCTGTCACTCCCCATGATCGCTAGTCGGAAGGCACATGCGGGCGGAAGAGCATCGCAGCCGATGCAAGGCATTGTTTGAATCTTCGCAGTGATTTCGGTGGTTGAATCTTGTTTCAGATGTGCGCCCGTTTGAACTTTATACGAGTGTGTATAAATGTTTTCCCGTTGATGATCATTCAATGTCGAACCGAGCGTTCTCGCCGATGCTTGTATCCACGTGGCTATGAAACTCCAGGCACACCGTTTGTGTTTGAAGCCCTATACTTATGGCATAATAACATTCCCATGAGTCTCAATAAGCTGGGGAGAGAAACAGTAGTGGTATTTCTACCACCATTTCTCGCATCATCCTTCTGGTAGATGACTCTAATATCCCTTGGCAGAAGTCTCCCGAGGCACTCGTCTCACCAAACGACGTCAAGATTGAAGCTTCGAGACAGAAATAAGCTGCAACCCGCACTTATCCCGTGCTGACATTACACCAGTTAATGTAAAGGCAGCTAAGACGAGTCTAGAACTTACTGCAGGTAGCAATGGTACCTTGTTCCATTTTCTAAATGCCACGTCGCGGGAAAGGGAATGGAGATCGTTGGGGCCCGGTTAGACCCGAAACCCTCATCCTATCAGACATGAAAGATCATATGAGGGCGTCGGTATGTCGACATCCAAGCCTTCATAATCATGGATGACACGGTTCTAGTTCGTGTGTCTTGGTATCAGCACTGCCCTGTTCTACGAAGTAGAGCATCATGCTTGTCCGTAAGGGTTCTAGGCTACTGTGTAGCCCGCCTTTAATCTAGGTTTCGTTCATCTGCGATGCTTGATATGTCGTAGCCCGAGCAGCTGACAATCCCTGATTGCAAATCCTTTAGTGCCCGGTCGAACGTTCTACGTTACCAGTATAACCTTTTGACCCCCAATCCGTGTAGTGATGATAGCTACCTCCTATAACATACTTCCAATCATGTGCTAGGCGAAAAATTAGTGCAATTAATCGCCCACCGAGTGGGATCGGATAATGTTACAATTTTCAGCCGCAGATCGGCTGGCGCTACTTTGTGCTAATCCGTAGTCTCTTGGCATCAGGTATTTGAGAATATTAGGCTAAGAAGCCGAAGGATTAGACTTCATCTGTTGTGGTCCAGATGGAACGCGGGAGATATGTAATAGGAGATCAATTGTGCATTATTATGCCCTTGTCGTGCTGTCATATCTTAATTACTACTTAGCCATGCTTCTTTCTCACCCACCCTTGAGCTGCACCAGAGCCGTATTCAAAGCGATTTGGGTTACCCAGAGTGGAGATTTGTGTGATCATTTAGATTCCCTTCTTCTCCATGGCAACGGAATTATTCCGACGATCACTTCCGTATATATGTAGTACCTCCTGTAATGACTACCCTTGAGCAAATCAAAGCATCCTTATTTGCAGCGTAGCTCGCGTCCTTCGATCTTATGCTTCTAGATTGATGAAGTATGAATAGGTTATTGAAGACGAACATCCGGAATTAAGGTGCTCAGGTGCTATATTTTGGTAAGTCGACGCCACGAGCCTCTTCCCGGAGGGACTCGCATCGCCAACTGCCCGAGCTGATGCTGCTGTGCAACATGACCTTTGACCACCGATTACGTAGCAAAAGAGACAAATTAAACCGGCCAGCATTGGCTTTCGATGGTGAAGGATGGCAACTACAGTCATACTCTGATGCGATGATGCTTGTCGTATGTATGCCAAGAACAGCGTGGCAGAAGTTGCCTGCCGGGATTGAGAGTTGCGTCGTCGCGGCATACCTCTGAAGCTCTAAAGGCGTAATTAACGAAGGGGCCCCATGGAGTACTGCGAGACAGCATCTTCTGTTGAGTCATAATGAGCAGCCATTTCTTATTTAGATGAATCGGTAGAGTTACAGTTTACCCCAGGTATGAAACTACCTAGTCGACAGATCCCACCCCCAAATTTCCAAGGCATAGAAGGATAGTCTAGCAAGATATGGACTGCCGAAGTTTACTGCAATAAGCCAAAAACCCCTGGTTTAGATTGTCCAGGAATTAAATAATCACTTTGAGCCCTAACTACCCTCCTGGTTGTAAGTAGGTCTCTTTGTTTACTCCGTGACTATATATCCTCTGGTAATAAATATTTGTATAGAGCCGCCCTGAGAAAGTTACGAACAATGGATTTGGTACATAACGATTGCCTCCTTTACAACACAGATCAAGTGTCTTCGTTTTTAATAATATAAGCTCCAGAACGTTATGGATGCTTACTACATATATACCTGATTCTTCGGTCGTCGGTGAGCTTTACCCCTAGACTCTTATAACATCCAGCAAGCACATGTAGCTCATGTCGCGGCAAAGGGCTCCATATCGTGATCCTTAACACTGGATTGACAAAAGATGACTCTAAAAGGTCCTCAATAGATAGTTAAAACTCAAGTTAGCCAGACAGATCACGCGAAATACATCATCTTATTATTCGCGCGCCGACATCCACATATACCATATAATATACAAATGACCAGAATGAACCATTGAGCGTTAGCGAGTCGTCTTAAATATCAAGATGTATGCATCTTTGTTATACAAGCGCGTAGAAAAAGAGTAAAAACTTGTTGTATAAGGCTCTCTTTCTCCGCCTACACGATCTGCTACAATATTGAATTAAGATAAGAACCCTGAGATCCCATACACCAAGATCTAATATAGCATTGCCTTCTAGCCACGAACTTTCGACAAGCCATCGGAAGCCTTCCCTAAGCAACGGTCCATTACATTCCTCCAAAAGCATAAACAGAAATGGCAAGCTTGGAAACAGATAGATTTAGGTCAAGCTCAGTGAAGCATCATCTTTCTCTTATACAAAACAAACCCCTTGGCAACAATAGAAAGCTTCTTCCCAACGCAATAATAGGTCGTTGGCACAGAGATATCTTCAGACGTATCATCACGGAGTGCCACGCAGCATGGCAAGCACTTACAGCCAAAGAGACCGCTAGACGCCCATTCTCCTCCAAATTGTAAAAAAAGATTTCAACTATTTCATGGCTTCAGGAGTCATAGCTCGTTTCTAACGCGCCTTTGGTAGTGTAAATAAAAACTATATCGATAGGCCCAAGGTGTTCCGAAAGGGGGTTGTGAGAGATATGGTGCCACAGAGTAAACAAGGAGACCCGCTTACAACCAGGGGGGTAGTTAGGGTTGAAAGTAATTATTTAATACCTGGAAAATCTAGACCAGGGGTTTTTGGCTACTTAGATACACAGAATCTACTAGTTATACACTCTGGGGGCCGTGAACTAGTTCGCTGACAGGGGTAAATGGGGGTGGCTGAGTAAGAGCAATGCTGTCCGAAACCAGATGGTATAAGTGCTTAATGCAGTATCAAGATTTTGCAAGTAAGGGAGAAAAGCCTTTACATATATATTGGAACGGCCACGAGTGACTAGTGACTGCAGGTCCTGTGAATCTGGGCCAAGGAAATCTAAAAATTACCCATCCCAGCATGATGAAATCCAGTAGAATCAATGAAGCACTGCGTAGTTATTTGTCTTCAAGAGTATTTAAGCAATAATTTAGGAAAGGTAACGATTGAGTTTCAAAGAAAAAACTAAGTGCTAAGGTCCAAAAAGATTAAAATCCGTCGCAAAGTCAGTACAATAATAAACACTAATACCACCCTCACCCCTTAGCCCCTTACGTGACATTCGAATCCCAAAAATTGCAATTTATGTAAGCGAACACTCTTACACTGCTTCAATACCAACGGGATGTTTTTATCTCTCCATACCCGTTATCTATTTTACAGTGCATGGAGCAACTTCTTTTTCTGTGCCTGGTGTATGGTTGAAGGATGGCCCTTAACTCCGCATTTTAGAAGTAACGAAAGTTAACGGAGAATGACCCAAAAAAAAACACCCTAAGTAAAAGCGACATTACCCGAATCTAATATCAAAACAACCACCATGCCCGATCGACATCCAATCGCTATAGTTGACCCAGATATAGTGAAGCGCTCTGATCGGAAGTCTATAGGTATCCATAGTAATCGTCTCTCATTGAGGGTTATCCAGCCTTGATCAATGTGGAATTCACTGTCATTGCTTACTGCGTTATTCCATTTGAACGGCGAGTTGTCAACGAGGTTGTCAACGAGGTTGTTAGTCCTCCATGAAATAATAACGGGTACAATAGACTTCACATCTCCGTAGCGAGAGTAGATAGTATTCATATCGATCCTGAGCACGTCTTGTAGCTCTTCGCTGGTAGCCGAACGGATTCGTTCTGTCATATTGAATCGTAACTCTAAGGGACATGAGTCCGGTGAAAAGGTCATCCATTCGCTAGGGCTATCCGGGAGCGTGTATAGTAGCTCGTTTCTCACTGTTGACCAGATTTTGATTGGGCCATTGAACGACATCGATGCTAGGAGTGTCGAATCTGGTGAAAAGACCATCGATCTTATAGTATTATCCCGGCACTGAAACATTTGTTGCAACTCTCCTGAGACAACTGATTGAATTCGTATACTGTTTGTAGAGCTATATGCTAGGAGCTTCAAGTCGCGTGAGAGGGCTATCGATTTAATAGGCCCGTCATAATCCAATAATATGGTAGTTTGTTTTGATGTGCATGTGGCGATTGACATGATCCGTACGTCACTCGAGCCCGACGCTAGGAGTTTGGAATCGGGTGAGAAGGCTAGCGGCATGTCATCATCACCACGACCTACAAACAGGTGTTGCAGGGTGCCCGTAGCAATTGACCAAATCCATATGCTTTTGTCTGTGCTGACTGCTAGCCATTTTGAATCGGACGAGAAGGCCACCGATTGTACGCTAATATCAGGTATTTGAACCGTTCGTTGTGATACGCCTGTAATGGCTGACCGGACCCATACAAGTTCAGGTGAGCCTAGCGCTAGGAGCTTTGAATCGGGCGACAAGGCCATCGACCGAGTGGGAATATCGTAGCCCTTTAACTCGATAGTCCGTTGTAGTTTGCCCGTAGCAACTAACCACACCTGAATAGCAATTCCTGAAGCTGCTGTTAAGAGCGTTGAATCAGATGAGAACATGATCGAGTTGACGATGCCATTGTTTTGAAGCATTTGTTGTAGTACACCTGTATCTACTGACCAGATTCGTACGTTATAACTGTACGAGCATGACGCTACAAGCCTGGAATCGGGAGAGAGGGCTACCGAATTGGTCTTACCAGTATCTGAAAGATGTTGTTGTAAGGCGCCCGTAGTGGTGGACCAGATCCGTATTGTGGAATAGTATGAACCTGACGCCAAGAGCTTTGAATCGGATGAGAACACTACCGATTCGATTGAACCAGAGTGATGAAGCGCCTGTCGTAATGCACCCGTGGCCACCGACCAAATTCGTACTTCAGAATTGCGTGAGCCCGACGCTAGGAAGTTTGAATCAGGTGAGAAAGCCACCGATTGGACAGAATCACCAGTTCCCTCGAACACCTGGAGACACGCATCCCAGTCTAGCTGTACTTTGGGCTTGGAACAAATCCAATTGTACATCTCCTCGTGGAATATATTCCATACTATGCTCTTTTCGGGGGCGAATACCAGTGCCGAGGCGTACAATTGGAGAGGGCTGGTCTCGATAGCCTGTCTAAAATATTGTATAAACCTGCTTGCATCACGAACGAAATCCCCTAACGTGGTTCCCGCCTGTAAAATTATGAATCAGTACCTATCTTAGTTAAGGGACGAATCAATTAGACAAACTTGAGTGAAATTCTCTAGCCTTTTCATTGAAGTAATCCCCTCAGATACGCCTCCAAGCAGGCCCAAAGCCTCCAGCCAATATAAATATTTCTGGCTCAGGAACGTATAAATTCCACCGTCATCTTGAAGATCTGGGTTGGAGTGCATCTCCCCAGGAGCTTGCCCTTTGATGAAGTGATCAATCCAATATATGCAGGAGTACCGCACTGCTGTTAATGGATCGTGATTAGGCTTGGCGATGTCTTCAACGAGGATACCTGGATTGCTCAAACCGTAAATATCACGCTGAAGTACTTTAGACAAATTCGTAAATGACCGAGAGCATATGGACAAGTGTCTGCTCTTTATACCGTCACAGAAAATTTCACGAGGTGCCTTGTCGAGGAGATATTCTGTGGCTGACTGATGAACAAAGTAGATGAGACGATCTTGAGTGACAAGAAAAGATCCACAATTCTCAATAACGTCTTTCATCTCGTCATCATTAAAATCGTCTGGGAAGGTATCTAGGCTTCTGACTTCTTCAAAGGTAAGGGGTTGGAAAGCAACCGTGGTGATGGAAAGAATTCGTTTGCACCATTCCGCATGGTGAGTGTCATCTATGAGCCTGAGCATTCTCTCGTAAAGGGGATCTAGTCCTGGAGGAAAGGTCTGGAGTGTCGGACGTGTACTCCTTTTCGTAACTTTTGGGTCTTCCAGTTGCTTGCAAACCAAGGCCACCCAGAGGAAAGTGTCATTTGCATTTTTCAGTAGATATGTCTCAACATAATTTGTCAGGGCATGGTCGTATTTCTTTCTGTTTGCTAGATACTGTACTTTATGCTTGATATAGAATTGTACAGCACGAGAAATTAGACCTGCATCAAGCTCGATGAATAGCGGGCTCTTGGAGGCAGTAGCAAGATGTTGTTCAATGGCGGACTTGTAGCGACTGGAAACAATCCACTTGATTCGAGACGGCGGTCTTTCAATAAAGGACAGAAGTTTCGGAAGATCAATCTCGCATTCGTCCAAAGCATCAATCAATAGGATGGCTCCAGGAAGTTGAGGATCATTCAATATGGACTCAAAGACTTCGGATAGGGCAAACCAGTCATTGATACCTTCGAATAGCCCCTCACCTGCGCGGTGATACTCTTTTTCGAGATGCGAGAAGAGAGATGGTTGCTGGTCGATAAGGAGATAGATCAGACCGAGTAGGACGTTGTTGGCGTTATTCAATCGGCTATTATTGGCGTCGCAGAAGAAATACGAGACGAGATACTGCTTTAAATCGTTCGGGATTGACTCCTTCAGCTGCTCGATAATACCGCACAGGAGCATAGTCTTACCCTTGCCGGGACCACCCTTAACCCAGAGCACGCGGTTCTCGGGATCGCATTGCCATTGTTTGTAATTGCCGTTGTCGAGGATCCAACAGTACACGTCTTTCAGGAGTCCACCCTTGGTATCTTCGATTCGGGCTTTATCGCGGCGGGGATCGGTGCGTCCGAGGTGTTGTAAACAATTTTCTTTTTCTCTTATTAGTATACGCTCTGTATTAGGCGTGTTATATCGGTAGGATGTCTTACTATTGGGCTGATTTATGTTCACAGTTGTATTGGTGAACTGGTTCCCTAAGATATTCGTCCAGTCATCTGTCCGTTCAAATGTGTTTGAACTATGAGATACAGCCATTGGGTATCTCGTATCCGGTTTTTGCACGGGCTTTATCGAATAAAGGAGCTCTGGAGCCGACCTTGCATAGCTTCTTAACACTGTAGAAGAAGATATTTTGTAGTGATTACAGCCTTGGGAAAGTAAAGCATAGGTTCTGTTCAAAACCCCCGCGTTTTACCAGACCAGCCAATGGCTGGTGCCCAGCAGCCATAAATACAACGTTTCCACCCCCGCGTCATATCTTGGTAGAATTTTCCGACATAACGCGAAGTCGGCTATAATAGGGAAGCTTTCTCCGATTATCTCGTCCCAAGATGAACAACTCACGATAAAGATAAAACTGGTTTAGAGCATTATTCTACATTTTCAAAACTACCTTGGGAATTGTTATATCAAAGCATTGCACGAGTGATCTGCATGCAAGTTATGTGGGAAAACACATTGAAGTCTTACTTAGTCACCCAAGGCTAAGTACATTGCTTATTACATAGCCACCTTGCTTATATGATTTCGTGCGATTTATATGGAAGGAGGCAATCGTAGCGAGTAGCAAATTGTTACGCGGGTTAACCCTCCGGTAGCGGAATACCCGTCTACCAGGGCTAAGTCGGCAGCATCGTGAAACCAACCTGCAAGTCGGTGTTCAAAGTAATTCAGCTACTGGTGATGGCTTGATGCTGCGAAACGGTCCTGAGTTATGTAAGTAAGTAAATGCGAAGCTGTTCATGTATACAGACATAGGTTCACCGCTAAGGCTCAAGGAGGAGGGCAAACCTGTACGGCCTCCTTGATGCCCGAGAAGATTATTGCAATATTGAATACCCTTTCCAAGCCCTAGATACTAGCGCTTGTGACACGAACTGACTACCCAGAAAACTCCATCTCCATTGAAATTTTCAAGTTGTTTCGATTTTATATTCATGGAAGTTTGGATTTATTGTCCCTATGAACTGGCCCAGGTAGCTCGCCTACTCCTTAGACGTGACCAAGGAGGCAGCTCAGCTTGTACACATCCGAGACGAGTAACGATTAACAAATGTAATAGGAAATCATAGGATCAAGTAGAACGACATTCAATTAAATGAGGTCGTAGAAAGTCAATGGCAAATTAAACTCATTGGAAAACTAAGCAGTAGGCTAGATGTGACTTATGGGCTAGGTTGTAGGCATATAATGGGGTGCTCTTCAAGGTATAGACAGAGACCCACCACACAGTAGATTGAGTTACTGCGTGTTTTGGGGTGTGCGAGTGGGCAGGGTGACGAGATAGCGGCGAACTTCCCCTATTCACTACTGAAATCGAGGCACACTTGACGCGAATATCCAGCGTTTTTATCACGCTAG
The DNA here is from genome assembly GCA_037356055.1 of Xylaria sp. Z34. Lineage (NCBI taxonomy): Eukaryota > Fungi > Ascomycota > Sordariomycetes > Xylariales > Xylariaceae > Xylaria > Xylaria sp. Z34. The sequence continues at coordinate 148,578 of JBAWJW010000008.1, forward strand.
CCATCCCCTGCACTATAACTTCGAGCCTTTTGAATATTATTTGTTTTTATCTTTATTTTTGATTTTATCTAGTAGTGGCTAGTTTCTGGTTAGCTTTCGCGGCCTATTCTATGCTATATTAAAGCTAGGGGTTAGATATAATCATGTACGGCTTTGCGGCGAAAGCTAACCGAAAATGCCCCCCTTATACAAGCACTATACAATTCGCGTAGTGTGTGTGCCCTGGCGAGAATTGTAGATAGACTTTCTTCATTGACTGCGTTAGCCGTAAACTACCCGTACTAGTTCAATACATGTCAGTTGTCTTGACTTTTTCTTACTCGACGTTTGGAAAACAAGCACCAAACTGATTTCTATACTAAGCTGCTTTAATCATAATCAATGATCTAATGGAAAGTCTGGTATCCTCCCTCAAATCGATTGCTGATTATCGTATTATGCCCCGAGGTAACATTCCCGAAAGATACACCCATCTCCGAGCTCGCTTTCGCGCTCTCGCTCTGATTCTCTTTTGACGTGTTCTTACCTACGTAATCAAATATATGGTTAGATCGATACTTTATCAAGTAGGATGCCATTTAATCGTCAATGAGCATACAACTGCTATGTGGCTTGGGCTGTGCATGTTGCCGTCATATAGACAATGGGGCTATTTCATGATAGCACTATCATACGGGCATACTTACTTTTCTTGACAAATTCCTTAAGCCTCTCAACTATGGTATTATATACCTCACTGGTGGGCGAATTGTGCTTATGAAGCATGTTGTGTCTGACCGCTAGCCCCAACCTTGAGACACCGTCAATGCAGGCTGATGCGCACGGAACTGTCTATAAATGACTATTAACGAATAGATCTTGGTAGGAGTTTCGAGTATTAGACATACTACTGCACGCCCGTTTGGATCGAATCCAGCTGGCTTGTTTGTCGCATTCAGGGTCTTCAAAATCGATTGATAGTTTGTCTCACATGTTTCGTAAAAGCACACTACATCAGTTGCGGCTTTGAATTCTGTAGAGTGTACCATCTCGGAGAACCTCTGGACAACGTCATCAAGGGGACTAGGTAAGCGATTTCCGTCACTACGACTGTCGGACCGAAGATATTGAATTAATTCTTGAGAATGACTCTTCCCATTATCGCTCTCTTGATCGATCAAGCGGAGGGCGAATTCGTACCCCAGCATCCAACTACCTCTGAAGGGTGTACCAAGAAAGGCGATGCCGAGGGTTGACTTGAGAATCGGATGATATCGATTATGTTCCGGATGGGAGGGTTCGTTTGCGCGTACGAGCGCCTGTCGAATATTGATGTCAGCTCTACACTACTCAGCCGAATAAACAAGAGAGAGCGGGGTAATTGGAGATTCCTGTCAACAGAGAGAAGTCGCCATAAGATAACGATCTTACATTAGCCAACAAAAGGCCGCCAAAGCATGAAGCAACAAAGATGATAGGACGATGGAATCTGTTCTACTCAAGGATTAGTTAAGCTTCATCCCTTGGTGTGTAACAAAGAAACTCGCCGTCTGCTTCCGATTCTGGAATATATATTCGAGCAGTGTATCGGCATGGCCAAGAAATCGGTCCTTAGAGTGATCGTTGAGATAGTTTGCGTTCCAATCATAGGTCAAAATGCGAGAATCAGGGATGGATGCGGGTAACATCTCTTCATCTTTCAGCCAGAAGACTGTTTTAGAATTTGGATCGCCGTCCTTCTCCCAAGCTAGCCAGGTTTTTGGTGAGCGAGCACGTAGACCATGAATGGCAATGATACTACTAATATTAGCTGCATTATAGTTTTCTGGCTACATGTAGACGTACTCTACTGCTGCTGTGGCAGTTTTTTCAGCGTTCTCAGGGTCTGGGTATTGCTGAGTTAGGCCAAACTGTCGCTTAATTTCGGGCTCAGGAGTAGGTTCGGATTGGGGCACGCGAGATCGTTTAGGCCGTCTCTTCCGAGTTCGACTGTGTGAGGAAGATTCCATAATCAGCGATATAAATGTCAGCAAATGTTACGAAGAGGAAACGTTAAAGGGACGTTCTGTCTAGAAAGCTAGAAGGATGAAGAAGATCAGTTTTGATTATAATGAACTAACTGAGGGTACAGAAGGGAATTGGAGCAAGGGTTGTATCAGACGTGCTGGAACCCTATGGTGGCTGTATATCCGACCTACAGAAATGTGACTCATTCATATTTCTTATTCATCGTATAGCTACCACTCTCCACGCAGGCCTACATCATTTGATTAGCTCATTGGGTGGTGTAAATAATCATAAGCCATGCTCGTAAGTACAATGCGTTGGCTGCCTCTCAATCAATGCTACCCAAGGCGCTTTATTCGCGTGATCAGAATGCAGGCTGGCGCAGAAGATCTAGATTGCTTATCAGCCACTTCCCACTATGGATACGCCGGTAAAATTCTATGTCCGAACTATCTAACCGAGCCTCTAATGTGCACTTTACAAAGTATTTTGCGGATAAGGCAAACAAGCAGCTGAGCCCGATATAAGCATACAATATGCCTAATCTTGCACTTATCACCGCTGGCAATCCAATTTAAGCCAAAAAGGACCCCAATTCTTACTGGCCTTGCTGGCACTCTAGTGCGAGACATGTCGGTACATGAAAATGAACGCAAGCTGCAGTGATATCTATGGGCGGTTGCCGCCTAAGAGTATGCGGCTTTTACGTATCAACTCAAACACTAAGGGTTTTGAAGCTGGAAGCCTTGATGTGGTGGGCCTCGACGTGGCACCTCCATATTACGCCCTCAGCCACTCCTGGAGCGCCCAAATTCGATCTACACCCATACAGATTGCGGGTAGAGAATTCTATTTGTGTCCGAATCTTGCCGCCGGCGTCCGGCGTCTGCAAGAGCTCGCCGCCGAGAACTCGGATATGAGTCCTCCTGTTGAGCACGTATGGATTGATACTATTTGCATTAACCAAGGCGATGTTTATGAGCGATCGTCGCAAATACGTTATATGGGCGACATATACTCGCAAGCAATCAGAACGTTGATCTGGCTAGGCCCTAATTTTAGTTCGTATTCTGCAGCCTGGCGGCTTGTGGACAGTATTTACGGCGTCTTTAAGGGCCAGTACCCGGAAGCGACAACCTTCCATAGTGTTCCTAGCAAGATATACTCACACTCATCACATGCTACATCTGGGCTGCCGGACTGGGCTAGCGATGAATGGCCATGCTTCGAGAAACTTATGAAACTTCGGTGGTTCTCGAGAATATGGGTCGTGCAGGAAGTGATTTTGTCGAGGCAGGACCCAATCATTATTCACGGGCAGCACCTATTTTCGTGGCATCGTCTTCAATGCGCTGCTTCATGGCTGCGTCGGAATGGGTATGCTCGGCTCGATGCAATTCCCCAAGAGGTTTTGAACGTGGACGCCATGGGCCTCATAAGGCGATCCCGAGTCAAATGGCCGCTTGATACCTTAATGTCCATAACACAAATCAAATTCCACGCCACTGATCAGAGAGATAAAGTATATGGTTTATTCGGATTGGCAGCCGAGACTCAAGATACCTCAAATCTACCCGACGCCCTAATTCCTGATTATACGCTCGACGTAAAGCAGACTTTCGAAAAAGTCGCACGGTATTTACTCATACGGAATCGATCAGTCGCTATTCTCACTCGCATCCGCGGCACAAGCGGTAGTTTAAGTCGCATGAGGCGCCGACATGACTTTACCGATTTTCCTTCGTGGCTTCCTGACTGGAGCGACTTTGAGGGGTTTGGAAGGGATATCCGGAAGAGTTTTTCTTGGATTGACTTTGATACCTCTGAACCCCCTCGCTTTGGATTCCCAAAGCACTACAATGCTTCGGCAGGCCTTCAAGCAAAGCTGCATGACACAACGGACAGTTCTGTACTCCGAATCGAAGCCATTAGGGTTGATAAAATAATGCGAGTAGTTCCGATGAATCGAGAGAATACCCCCAACACGGAGTTTTGTCAGTCTTTCAGATCAACAATGACAAGTGTCTTCGAAACCGCACTACCAGTTTTGGCAGAGGTTGGTATATCTACTTGGGTAGATTATGTCGTTAAAGCCACTACTGCTGAACAATGTCTCCTTTATGGGGGTCAGTGGGATCAGTGCCTTAAAGATGGTGCGGCATTCCTACGTGAGGTTTTAGTAAAAGACAAGGACCAGTTGTGCTTTCAAAGCGTTGAAGAAGAAAAGCTTATCGACTTCTTGAACCATTTCTCAACCGGTGGAGACTCAGAGGCTTATGCTACGTTGGCTCGCCAATTTTGTTTTAACAGGTCTTTCGTACTAACTTCAGCTGGACGAATGGGGATCGGTCCATCAGATTCCCGCGCAGGTGATACTGTCACCGTTATACCCGGCGGTGGTGTTCCTTATATCATAAGGCAACAGGGGAATTACTGGGTTCTAGTGGGAGAATCGTATGTTCATGGAATCATGAACGGTGAAATGGTCAACACATGCCATGGAGATTTTGTTCAACAAGAAACTCTGGACTTATGTTAATCATGTTGAAGCAGTACGAGTGACTGTCTACAAAGATCAGCCAATAGGGGGGATTAGTTTCATATATAGGAACAGGAAGGGCACATGGGAAGGAGGATCTCTCTGAGCACCAACAAGCTTACTTAGCGCCGCATCTTAGCCCTTATTCAACTTACAATTTTTTTAAAAACAGTTGGTTTTCATTCTACTTGGTCAATAGATTGTATCTAAGCAAGTGATATATATTCAACAACCGTGCAATGCGCATATGTCAGCCTCTACCGACCTGGCCCAATAGGGCTACTTCAACGTAGAACACCACAATAGCGACTCCTACATGACAATATAGACAAGTAGAATAGGTAAATGGACTTATATATATTAAAATGGTCCTGGATGACATACTCCTGAGCTCAGGATAAGAAGATTTTGCTTTATGCATTCACGACCAATGGAAATAAGTAACATCGATGGGGAATCGTATGATTAAGCAGAATATAGCGCAGTTGAGCATCTTCATAGAGAATAAACTGGAAATTCAATAGAAAATAAGTACTGATCTAGAAAACAAGGCTGTAGATGTTCCCTAGTCTGCCCTCAAGAAAACCCCTTATTGCCTACCCCCTTATATTGAGAACAGGCAAAGATAATCCCCTTCAAATTAACCAAGTCACCAAAACTCCACCCGCCTTACTTTAATATAGCGTAATAGAATCCACCAAGGTTTTGTAGAGTCCTTCATTCAAGAACAAGTGTCTTTTGCGTACCTCATTTATAGCTTTCGGACCAGGTCTTCACTTTAATTCACAAGATAAAGCTTGACGTTTAGATATTGAAGCAGTGTAAGTGTGGTGGCTTATGTAAATCGCAGTTTTGGAATTCAGAATTCTCGTGAGAGGGTAAGGGGCAAGGGTAGCATTAGTGTTTATTATTGTACTGACTTAGAGATGGATTCCGATCCTTTTGGACTTCGCCACTTAGCTTTCTTTTAATCTAATCGTCGCCTTGCCCAATCTATTGCTCGAATGCCTTCAGATTTACGTGATCATTTAATGCCCTATTGATCCAGCTGGATTTTATCACTCTGAGATGCGTAATTCTTATATTCCCTCCTTGTCTGAGGTGCACGGGACCTGCAGTTACTCGTACCCGTTCCAAGATCTATAACAGCAACTTAAAGTAATCATCTTCTTGAACACTAATTTCGGATCCCAAGTCTACCGTCTTGCAGGCTCTTATACCAACTCTTCCACAATTGTATACAAAGCAACTCTTCAACCAACATTCGACCAAACCCACACAAGACCTCCTCATCCTGGCATCTCTATTAATCTCCTCTCTCCTTGAACCGACCTCTTGTGAAAGGCACCGCTGTGATCAATCTCCACCTTTGCTATCATATCACTTTCCCTGGAATAGAGTAGAATTCTCAAGTATCTTTCTTGTTCTCACTAGTTTTAGTCAAACACGGATGCTTGCGTCTTGGGAAGAACACCAGCTGTAGCTCAACCAGGTTGACGTTCCAGCACAATCTGCGCACATGTGTGAAAGTCTTCATACAATAATTAACCTACCAGTTATCGCTGGTCCAAAGTTATTAAACTACTACACGAAAAATCAGCCTTCAACAAGTCTTAATGAAAGAAATCACTCTTGACTTCTGGGTACTGAAACATTTCAACCGCAAAGTGAATTAAATCAGGGATCCAACATCAAATCTCCAATAGACTATTAGGAGGTAGGGTTTATCACAATCAAGTTAGCCAATTTTTTAATTTCACATTTTGTATTGTCGAGATTATGGTGAGTTCTCTAGCAACTAAGAACTTATGGAACGAAGCAAGCTTTGAAGTTATAAGCAAACATCAGGGGTTGGGTCAGACACAACTTCCAACCCTTTAATCAGAAAAGCTATATCCCAGTGGCATGAAGTTTCCCTGGTCAATCGCCGAAAGACTCGATCGCAGACAGCGCGTCCCATTTCCCCTTCATAGTTCCTTCTGGATCAGAGTGAATCCATATAGTGCTTCGTCGCACTCCATCAATTTATAGTTCTCGCAAAGCAGATCTTCTTGATAGCCTGTGTTCGAGCTCGTTCAATCAATAGCCCGTTAGTATCAATCGTTATATAACGGAGAATAATTGTTGATAGCGTCCAATAACAGAAATAATGAAAAAAGCATAGTCCTTCGGTGCTTCGTTCTTGATTCTCAAATTAGTCCCCCAAACCTATTTCCGAAAAAGGCACCGAGCGTTATTCAGTCGTGTCTTGTAGGCTCGTGTGTCAGTTGGAATAGTGGTGGATATTGTAGAGCTCATCAGGTAATAAGAATGTCGCATCAATTCAGTTCACAGCAGTATTGCTTGACGGTTCATTGATGGCTTCAGCAGATTCGCCTTTGTAGGCTTGCTTCTGCCAATAAATGGGAACCTTCCCATTCGTGATTGCTTTCTCGCGTCTTTCGAGGTCGGGAATCATTTCCGGCCGGATGTAACGACAGGTCAGGGCATATCGACGGACTCCCTCCGCATGAACAGCGTGCTAAACCGTGGCTTAGTTGAAAAGTTCACTAGCAGTAGATTTCAACGTACCTCATAATGCTGATGAATCTTGGTGCCATGCATGATGACAATGTCCCCGTGTTCAAGAACGAATGAAAGCATGACATTATTAGACCCGATGGTGTTCTCGAAGCCAGCCTTCTTCTTTCCGCGGAAACGCATAATGGAGGGCGAACCAAGAGATAGGGTTGCTACTGTGGGCCCCAGCTCCTTCTCGCCGTCATCGTGGAACTATGAATAACATGTTAGTCTCGTCTTTGTGAAAACGAGGGAGTACACTTACACTGATCTGCGAGTCCTGGAAGTAGCCGAGCATAAGCTGCTCATTGAAATCAATGAAGGTGCCAGGCATCGAATCAGAGTCAATAGACAGCTTGCGGGCTCTAACATGTTCTGCGGTTAGTGCAACTGCTGCTGCTCCGCTCCAAGTAAGGCGACTAAGAGCCTTCATGACAGGATCAGGGGCTGTGTCAAAGCCATTGGATGTCTCCACAACCACGCCGAATTTATAGTCAGCACCCTAGAATAACGTCAGCGAATCGTCTAGCTTGTTCTTCTATAGAACAGACCATATTGCATGAAAAGTGGGAAGTTAGTTCCTCCATATGTGAGCCTGTGGTATCTAGTTAGAATAGAACAAAATTCAGTTAGCTAGTTCACTCACCTTTACAAAAAGCTGGGTGACGTTGCAGTTTAACATCTCCCACTCGCGTTGCCTTCTGAATCTCTTGGAACAAGTCGTCAAGGCCACCCTTTCGCTCGAGAGTGGATAGCATGGACCGAAATATGGTAACAGAGCCGATGAATTGTGCCTTGCCGAGCTTCAGATTCTGTGGGGTGTTCGGAAGGTAGAAGCTAGTCACTTCATATCCTGCAACGTTATGACTAACACGTCCGATTCGAGCATCAGTCTCAAAGAACTTGCGACGTTTTTTGTTCATAGTCTCAAGAGCCTCAGCGTGGATCTTGGCTATCGGAACATCTCGAGGGATCATAGATAGCTCAAACCCACACCCGTTCTCGCATTTCCAGCCCTCCCAAGAAATTCGGCGGCTGGCAAATTTGCATGTTGGGCATACGATACCCCTTTTGAACCTTGATTCAGAGCCATAGTCCTCTGGCGTCATGATTGGAAGTTCAGGCACCAACTCTTGAAGCGGCGTCTTCGAAATCCACTGCTTTCTCTCGTTGAGAAAGTTTTCGTTGTATCGAAGAGTGTTGAAGTCGATGTCAGCGTTCATGAATTGAAAGAATTTCGAGCAGGTGTCCTTCAAACAACACCAGCCTTCTTTGAAGATCTCCTTGCTCGAGGTATCGCATGATTGGCAAATGAATTGCTGACAATGAAAGTCGCCAATGGCGTACGTATCAGTTCTTCCCTGGCCCTGTGGTAGCCACCAAGGATGAGAGTCCAGCTTAATGCTTTGCAATCGAACCATGTATTGCATATAGCTCGAGCCATCTCGTTGCGTTGGCTGACGCTCTGACCATATGTCCGTAATGAAAAACCAATCTAAAACATTGTAGTGGTTGGCGAGTTCAACGCCCAGAAGATTATTGGTGTAAAGACCTGGCAAAATTAGCAACGTTGGGTATGCAACTTCCATTATTGTCTAGCTTCCCTACCTTTCTTTTCGGACTGTTTTCCCACCACAATACCGATAGGGTTTCCCATTTCCATGGAATTCTTGAGTGCGACGTAGTTTTTAGAAGTCTCACTTTGATTCTCAATTCGGATACGCTTGCCGTCAGCACCCATCTTCAGACCACTTCCACTATTGTTCAATCATATTAGTAAGGATCTATGATACTTTGTGATTTTGAAATACGTACACTGTAGTGACAATCACTTGCGCCTGGATGACGTCGCGAGGGGTTGTCTTTCCATTGAGAAGCATGCCGCTCGCCACCTTGTTGTTCGATTGAATACCTCCTTGATGGGCCTTCCAAAATTCGTTGCTGTCACATAGGGCCGCACGGATTTTGGAAGAAATAGGCGGTTGCGCAGCTGGAGGGGAGAGGGGTATCGTCGACAGGGTAGATCCTGCCGGCTCAGGGGTATTGTCGCCATTGACGACACTAGCCTTGCCCTTTTTCTGAGCCCGAGTGCGTGGGCGTCTAGGCTGAGGATTCTGCTTCTTTCGCGGCGATTCAACTTTTTGGCCTCCTGGAGCTTTTCGTTTTCGCGCACGACCGCTGACGTGGCTTGAGCCAGCATCTGTGAGAGGGGCATTGGTAGAATCCATTGTGTGAAAAATATTATAGTAATAATATGGGTGGAGGATTCAATAACAAAACAGGATGGAATGCTATCGCCTGTTCAATCCAGAAAGAAGTCTTGTACTATAACTTCGTTGACTTGAACGCAACTGTCAAGGACCAGACTGGAGCGTGCAAGGGAAATAGATCCTTCAATGATGATTGAAGAGAGTGTAATGGATGCAATGAGAGAAATACTTGTGAAACTAGAGCCGCAATTGTGTCATGTGCACTAGTAAACGAAATGGGATGATGACGGCAACAGGATCGTGAGAACAGTGCATGAAACGAATCTGAGGATATGAGAAGAACGCAAGATGTTCGTGAGTCGCCGCGGTCAGAAAAGTATTTGCACCTTCAGTCAACAATATGAGAAAGCGCGTCAAAGTTGAGTTTGTGACCCATTTGGGGATACGTACCACTGTGTATGTTGTGCAACTCACCAACTTGGTACTCTGGATTGGTATCTAGCGAGAACAACCTAGATGATGCAAATAACTGCTGCAGTTAGCGCATCAAGATGAAATGCTAGCAAGGTGTGTTCTCTTGCCTTGAAAGGGTGCGACTTGGTGAGGTTCGAAACTAACGACGTCGTGAATGATTATGAAGGGGGAGGGTACTGCTTTGCTTTGATCACTGTCAGCGCACGTAGATTCGGGCGTAACGAGGCCTGTGAAACAAACAAGATTGTGCAACCCTTTAGTACAAGTCGAACACGAGACTGAATCTGAGAATTGCAGTAGAGGTGAACGTTAAGATCAGAGACAGTACACACGGTCGCGGTACACTCTCGGCGACGACACAGCTTAGGTTAGGTTGAATGCGACGGGAGGGATTGGATCATGTTATGCTTTGGGTGATGCTCCTCTTATGTGAAAGAACACTGTGCACACTTGCAGCATCGCTTACCTTGATTGCAGTTATTGCTGAAATTGCTGTTGCTGGATGTGTCGACTGGTATGTTTGGTCAACCTAAGCTTGAAGTATGAGAGAGGAGTTGTGTGAACTGATGTGATAGGGGGGATGATGAGAACTATGGATGGGACCGGAAAGAAACAATCGGGTGCATGATAGTTTTACTGAGAGGGGAGGAACGAAGGGTACATGGGTACGACGCTAAAGGCTCCGGCTCCGTGAATTTGGGACACAACGTTCCTTCTACATTTGGGCATAGCCATCCCTTGAAAATGATATTTGGGAAGGAATGGCGAGCAATGAAAGTGCATGAAGGCACGGTAGGTAGGTACCTACTTAGTAAGTAGGCAAAAAGCACATCCTACTTCCCTCAAGCGCTATTGAATGAGTAGAGGTAGATGGGGAAAGGAGGATAGGATTACATGAGATACAGTCTACTTACGTTCGGAGATCGACTGAAATGATTCTGTTTCTCTGAGTTGACTAATAGTAATATGTTGTAAATGTTATATGATAGTGGTTAGAGACAGGGCAGATGCTTAAGTGACTGAATATGTATATAATATTAATGCGACTTAAAGTATGATGGTATAATACAATAGAGGAATAGAGGTTGGAGTTGATAATATCAAAGACTTGCTGTTGCTGGGCTTTGGTGGTGCTCTTTGATCTGTGGGAGGTTGCAAAAGTGAAGGCGGTAGGGAGTGCTCGTATTCATAAGAGAAATGAGTGGAGTGATTTTTTTTGTAGGTATCCGTCTGTATGGTAAGATTTCTCTGCTTTTGGGATTTCATTCACTAGATAGTTTGATCCGGCGTATTTTCTGCAGAGGGCAAACAGCTGAAGTTGTTGGGAAGTGCTTGACTCTTGTGACAGCCCTGGTCATTCGGCCCATTCTTACTTAATCGGGATAGTCATAACAATGTTGGGGAACTCTCAACGCATCACAAGCGCAAAGGGCCGATAAAGATAAATGTGCGTAACATGTATTGTATATCAATTAGAACTTGTCTCGGTAGTCACATTGACGCTTGATGAAAAGGGCGAATCGTTTTCCGGTTTTCCGGTTTCCATTGCCGCTTTCTTTTGGTCTGGCAGTAAACAGCCAGAGGATGAAGGAAAATTTGTTAAATCGATGGATAATTCAATCGCAATCTTGAATCTGCTCTATATTATATACACCGCTATAGTCCATTGAGTTTCGTGCACAATAGCGTGATCGAGTTTTCCCATCATGTTGGTTGTAAGGTTTGTGTGGTAAAACTCGCAATCGAGCATGCGAATTGCTCAATTTCCTGTCAAGGAGTTTGCTTAAATGTTCAAAGGTAGATTGATTCCAGCAAAAGATGAATAGACAGCTTGCTAATGCACGCAAAGGTAGTAATCCGTCAATTCTCTAACAATCATCAATATTTAGACTAGATAGTAGATGTAGAACACGACAGTTCAATAGATTGATGATTTGTCTATCAAGAAATCTATTCCAGCAGCTCCAACCTCATGATTGTCTAGCTGATATATATTTACAATCAAGGAAGGCTGTGCAAATTCGCCGAGTGGAGAAAGGGGGAGTCCTAATATCGGTCGAATTGAAAATGAATTTTGGAGGCGGATTAAATACGTTCAAGGGCGAAGATATACCGAATCTTGAGAAGGCGTAACGTAGTGTGTGACATGTATATACCTGTGTCGCTGTAAACAGAGTCAGCATTGTGTCAGCTGTACTCGCGATTTAATTTGGCGGTGAGAATAATACGAGAATCGGGAAGCATGTGTTGGATTGAGCTTACCAGGCAAGTACTCCAAGCGTAAGGCCGCGTCAATATGCATGGTCGGCGTCAATGACCTTTAGAGTATATTACATTATGTCTTCTTAAATAACTCCCGAAAGGATGTTCTGGATCTCTCGCTCTGACGTAGTTGAATTAGTGACACAATGATGAGTCCTCGTAATAGAGACATTCGCCGAACCATCGTTGGCAGGGTAAGATGACAAAGATACACCAGAAGATTATATCTGCGTTGGTATTAGAGTGGACCCAGGCAGGTGGGAACTGAACGTACAAGATCAGCTCGAGCTATTTCGGCGCTTTATCGACGATGTGTCACGGAGTTTAGTTCTGGTCTGAGAACGAAGAGACGACAATCCACACGGAAAGATGCTAAGGAATCGAGCTTATATATCCGGAGAGAACACAGAACCGGCTGTTCTTTCAGGCGTTATCGAGTTAGAACCAGCAAGGCGTTGGAGTACGACTGAGTGCTAAGGTACAGAACGCTGTAGACTTTGCTTATTGTTAGCAGGGTAGAGAACAGAAGGTTATAAAAGAACAAAAGAGAAAGGATCATACAGTCCTCTTAGCCTCGTTCTTGAGGGCATTGCTACTCAAATGCCCCCTAGGTATATCTGAAGCATCGCTAGCTGTACCAATGCCTGAGTCTATTGCGCTATACCAGCACACCACTAGCGAAAGGAGAACGTTGCCAAGTCAGGCTTTCATCACCAGAGCGTGAATCCTTGGCCTGAACAGTATTCGATAAGTCTCAGTCCGCTCTCTAATCCACTGGAGACACTAGGCTCTCAACTCGGTCACGGTCTGGTCAGTAATATTTGTGGTCAGCGTTGCGATGATTCGGCTTCAGTCAAAAACTCCAAAAGTTTCACGGTAGTGTTATTGAAACTGCCATTTGGGTATACATACAAGACTTTTCGGGCTTCAAGAAAAATTGTAAGGATACTTTGCCGCCAGAGCTGGCTTGATGGCGATGGGGAGCTTAGCACCATTTGAGCAGACGGAGAGTTCCTGATTCGAGGCGAAGTTCAGGGGTGTAGCTGCTCTCCTGGACGCGCTGTCAACGGGTTTCGGCGTCATAGAACAGTACCGCGGTATTACTGTTCCGCTTCTGAAAGCCCCTTTGAATATTCTCTGACCAGCGCTGGCCCTTTGGGCCAGCATCTTGAAGCGCCCGAGGATAATCGGTCTGGAAGTGACTTCTGACTATCGTCGGCCATGAGAATCGCAGTGTCACGGAACGAAACTGCAGCACTATACCAGTACAGTACTACAAAAGTAAGACATAATCGAAATAGATGAGTTGACGCCTGCAATTACTTACACGTGCTTGTAGTTAGGACCGTAACTTTAGAGACAAATTGAAGAATTCCATAGTTGTAGAATGTTGCGAAATATTAGCGAGCAGGTCCAAGTAGGAAGGTAAATAGGTTACAAAACAAAAACGCGAAGGGCGCGTCAGGCGACGTGCAGCACCATACTACCTAATTTTCAGAACCAGAACGGTATTTCTCCCTACCTATCCTTTTAGGCGTTATCTACCTCTACACAGGCACCATAGTGAGAACACCTGTCTAAGTACGCTACCGAAGGTCCGCTGTCTTAATGCTTAAGCGGTGATTAGTACGAAGATAGTCACAACTACTTGGATATTAACGCTTCAATGAGAAGAACAGAAACACTCAGCGTAGGTGCGTCCTTCACTAATGATAATGAACCCCACTTGTGAAGAAGTCTATCCCCTATTGCGTAGTAAATGTCCAAAAGAGAAGCCTAGTGAATCAAGAAAACCGCACCTGTTATTTCCACCTCAATAGAAAGGTTGGTTACAAAGGGACACTACGGAGCATTTCGGTTTTCTTTCAATTAATCATTAGAACAAAAAATACCTAATCCAGGAGAACGCAATGGTAGTACACAGCCTACCGACAATTGACACCCTAAATTCTTACGCGACTGATGTGGCCGGCACAAGGGGTGGCCTATTGCCAAACCTCCATCACGCAGCAGCATGTACACGCTGATCTCACTATAATGCTCCCTTTATGGTCATTGTTAAGAATAGCCTTGCATCTTGTTGTAGCTACTGGCTAACTATAGAAGAGTGAATTTTTACTCAGTAATAACTTGAAGCATTAACACGTGGCTAATTGAATCATATTCTTATCGAATATTAGGCTCCGGAGAGGTTTGGAGGCTTAGTCCTACAGGCTGGCTTTTCTAGGTCTCCGTTATGGAAGGCTATATCGAAGCGACCCCTGATCACTTTGTTGGTCAGATTCATCAATACCTGTTACTGATGTGCAATAATTTCTTTTTCCACTTTCACCACTGGCCCTTGTCCGCCTGCCAAGTAATTAATATTAGGGCAGTCCTAGACAAGGAAATGCAGTAGCATTTTCTCAGCCAGTAAGCAGGCCTAAGAAGTCGAGATGCAGTGTACAAGGGCACAAGGCATCCTGTCATGTACCTAGGCAGATTTTGCCACTTCTCTCACAGCCGTCAAGAAATTATACAGTATGCGCATACCTCTCCCATTTAAGTAGTATGCAGTGTTGTCATACAGACGTTTCTAGAATTCGGAATATCAGCTTTTAGATCTGGATTCCTTATCAGGCGAGCAGCATGGATTTGACAAATATATATATATATATATCGGTACCCGTTGTATGTAGCCCAAACAGACAGGCGGAGTCAGAATGATTGGGCTGTTGATGTAAAGCTATCCAGTTGCCTATACGTAACTAGGACAAAGCCCAGGATTCTTAAGGTATAGAAAAGGCTCTATTAGGAGTCCAGGGTTCAGATCCCACGCGTATGGCCAGTTTTCATATGCCTCTTCACAGTTGAATCTAGATAGTCACCAGCCATATAGGTAACAAGAGGAGGAAGAGGTATACGTGTACTTGTCACGAGGCACAAGCGTAGGACCTGTATATAGCAAATAGCGTCTACGAAAGTATTTATAGCCCTGACAGTACTAAACAAGTTGATAGTAGTGCTTGTAGACGGATGTCACGTTACGTCTTCAACAGTAAATCCTGGACGATTGGCGTCGTGAGGGGTACCACTGATACGGACATACATACATGCACGTACAGCACCAGGTAATTTATCAGACACATTATGGCGTAGGCAGGCTACGACTATGGTAGCAATGAAAAGGATCGAGATAGTTTGTCTTCCCTGAATCCAAGTCATTCGGTCCCGAGCCTTCTAATCTATGCATGTTATTAGCATGAAACGTTAGATATTGCCTAACCCATTGCCTCTATATTTGCACAGTTTGCCCCTAGTTGCAAGTCTAGTCCTTTTATCCTCCTCTTTCCTCGCAGTCCTACAGGTTTCCGCGCCTGCGTCGAAAAATATCAATTATTTCTCTGAACCATCATCTTTTTGAATTTGCCACTCGAATGCCATATCTAAAACGCAAGACTCTGCACTAAGAACTACCAATTCCAGCTTCATAGTATTCGTAACTGATCGCAATGGCCGAAAGTCTTCCGACTCGACTCATCATCTGCGTCGACGGAACATGGTTCAACCCAGACGGTGGTGATGATAAACAAGGCAACATCACAAACATATACCGTCTCTATGCGAGTGTCGGGAAGGGGGTGTTTGAAGATACATCAGGAAACCGGTTAGTCGACTGGAAAGGCTACAGAAGGGTTTGCTGACCTTCAAACACTACAGGTACATTCAGAAACCGATCTATATTCCTGGGATTGGATCTGAAGACAACATCTCTCAATTACAAAAGCTCTATACTGGAGCTTTTGGACTCAAGTGCTTCGAACAAATCAAGAACGTATACAAAGAGTGCTGTCGCTTGACGTGTCCCGATGATGAAGTCTGGCTATATGGGTTCAGCCGTGGTGCTTATGTCGTTCGTGCTGTGGCAGGCTTACTTCATTACTTAAGAGCTCTTGTTTCCGCCGATATTGTTAAGGACGACAGCAAAGACTTCCATAAAGATTATATGGAAGGTCTCAAGATATATGAAAAGATGCAGAAGGGCTCGGAACTTGGGGAAGAGGGCGCCGTAAGTTATTCGTTCCGCATAACTACGAGATTAGTATTCTTGTGAAGATACCTAACCGAAAGTGAAAGATTCATAGCCTTTTCCACGCGAAGACCAGGAAAGCTCCAATCATCAAGTTTGTAGGCGCTTTCGATACAGTGAAGGCAGTTGACGATAACTCACTTTACGATATATCCTTCAACGAGTCAATTCAGCATATGCGAGCTGCTCTCGCGCTCAACGAGACTAGGAGGGCTATGAGAATCGAAGGCGTATGGCCATCTTGGGGCAATCGTACGAGTGGTCTATCACGTCGAAGTTTTGTTCAAGCCTGGTTCGTTGGCACCCACATAGACATCGGAGGATCTGCTCCAGGGGATGGTCTAGCACTATACCCGCTACAGTGGATAATGCTTGAAAGTAAGGCTCTGGGCTTGGTACTCAAGTTTGAGGGAGGATATGGCGGTCGAGCCTCGCTGCACAATCCTTTGGAAGTTGTCGGGATTGACGGCGGTGAGCACACTGCTTGGTCCTGTACCACAGAGAATAAGTTGATTATCGAGATGCGCGACATCTGTCGGATACACGAGGGAGGCAGTGTATATGGTAAACGATACCGGGTCCAATTGAATCCGGCAAAAGGCTTCTTAGCTGGATTCCAGAAAATTCGAACACCTTTCGATGACGCCTCTGCTGGTGGGGGATTGAAGGGCTACTGCCAGTTTGGTAAGTTTATTTCTGGATACATGTGTACCCAATCCCGTCCCGACGGTTGGTAGCTTATGCTGACGCATAATCCAGCACCACAAGGCACCATAATTCACCCCTCTGTATACATGATCATAGACAAGTACCTCCATGCATCGTTGGATAGAAAATCATTCCCATTCTACGATCAGATCGAGATTTGGAGAGAGAAAATGATGGGATTAGAGCATACCATCCAAAATCAAGGCTATTGGAACCACCGAGAAGAAATAATCCCTGAGAGCCTGCCAGCGATGCGGATTCTGGTCTGCGGCAACTGCGGAGTTGGCAAGTCTGTCTTGATCAATAAGGTTTTTGGAGTAGAGGCTACAAAGGTATAACGCTCTTAACCTCTAGGGAACCGGTAGAAGTTAACGTGTTTTAGACAAGCCACCGTGAAAGGGGTATCCACAACGTGGAAGAAGAGATAACATGGAAGAATAGACCTGACCTTATCATTCACGATTCGCAAGGTTTCGAGGCCGGAGAAGTGGCCGAATTCAACGTTGTTGAGAATTTTTTGAAGAAGAAATCAAAAGAGACAGAGCTTGCCCAACGCTTGCATGTCATCTGGTACGTTTTCTTGAACGGCGCCAAATTATATGACACCTTTTAGGTTGGATATAGCTAAATCAAGATAAAAATATTATAGGTTCTGCATAGATGCTAGCAATCCAAGAATGAAGCAAGCTTCTACAGAGAAGCTCTTCCAAGCTATCTCTATGCATGCCGAAGATATCCCCGTCGTGGTCATCGCAACCAAGAAAGACGAATTTCTTTCCATCGAAGAGGGTCAAGCAAAAAGGATATTTCGTGAGCAGGGACGAAAGGTAATAACGATTGAAGAATGCGAAGAAGAAGCTCAGAAAAAACTGCAGGACCTCTTGCAGCGCCTACAAGAAGATATCAATGATGTTGGAGGTCGTTTCGATGCCTGCGTCGCAACTTCGATGTGTATGTAGCTATGTCTAATTAAGACTCCCACCAGTTTTGCTGATGACGATATTAGACGAACCAGAATCAATCACCACTCTCAGCGAAACGACATTACAAACATTCAGCTCCGAGACGGTGAGGATGCTTTATGTACGCGCGCAAGTTGCCAACATTGATCTTAAAATCAAGTATGCTTTAGGCCAAACCATGGCAATCTACAAAAAGATCATGGGCAGTGCTGTCACAACGGCTGGTATTCCAGCGGGACCTACTTCAAATCGTACAACAGCAGCAGTTCAAGCTTGCATGACAGTTCTTAACTGTTTTGGTATCCCTACCGTTAACAGTACCACGGCTTTGGAAATCTGCAAAATCAACGTGTGGGATGACTTGAAAAGTAGTCTTGCGATGGCGATAGCAGAGGGAAGCAATGCGATAGGTCTTTTCGCCACAATTGCCACAGGAGGCCTGCCTTTCTTTTTGATACCTATGGTCACGAATGCCCCACTTGTTTTACACGCTACAGCACGTCTGTTCTTGAAGCTGGCCTGCGACTTGATTCTGATATTCACGAGGGCTTTCAAAGAAACGGCGTTGAAGTGCATCGGCCAACCCGAGAAAAGAGACGTCGAAGTTGCTGCGCGTGCCTACCGCAAATATTATCGAGAAGTCCACCGCTCTGTGAGCAATGCCATTCCCACTTTGCTAAAGAGCTTCAAAGTTGGAAAAGTGACAGTCGAGATTGCAAAAGTGTTGAGCCAGTACAAGGATGTCGTCACTGAGGATGTCGGTACTCTTCCAGCAGGAAGGATCCGCACGGAACTTCTTAGGCGCGCCTCTTCTTCAGTGCTCAGTCTCAGTGACTCTGACACTGCTTTTGGGGACTCTTCAGATGACATCAAGCTGATTAAGGAGGCTAGAGAGGAAGCGGAAAAGCTGAGGCGTACATAAAGGTAGATAGGCTTACTAGTTAAAATTCAAGCACACATACGCCAACTTTGGTTTACCTGGGAATCACTGTTAAGGTTACCACATAAGTGACATACAGTTCAAGGCGAAGTAAATAGCATGACAGGAAGGTAAAACGATCAATACAGGTGTAACTTGTGATTTAAGAATCAGATGTAAGACTATTGTCATTCTCCCTATTATTGTCATCCTTTCTCCATGCAATAAGTGTTAATGCAGCCAGCAAAAAGCTCACAGGGTATCTGACAATCAAAGGCAGAAATGAAATAAAAATGGTCATTAACATCAGTCGGATTGCGAGCATGCGTTCTGCGTCGACGTCGTCCCGATGCTGAACAGCCACCACATTAGCTACAAAGCAACCCCCTCTCTCAATCCTTCATTGGAGACAGCTGCTGAGATAGAGCCTCACGTAACACTTCTCCGGTTTTTGTTACTTTGGCTAGATCCTCCTCTGAAAGTTTCGTCATTATTCATTGCAGGGGTCGGGTTCTCGTCTTGTCGATGCCGCTGCCGTAAATAGCCTCAGCCAGCAGACGCAGTTGGACATCCATATAGATATCATAGTGATACTCGCGGGTTATGTCTTTGTAATACTTGCGAGCAATATCGATGAAGTGCCTTCGAGCAGTATAAATCCTAGAAGGATTGTAATGCTTCCGAACATCTGAGTCGCTGATCGTAGTAGTAAGCGAACTCCAGCCTGTCTGGCGACCCTGTTCCACGCATTCAGTCTGCTTCTTCTTGTTCCACCAGGATGGCATCATGCGTGGAATGGACTTAGCTCGGATGAGGAATCGGCGGAATCCTGCAATTCCATCCGTGGATGTGAAATTGATTCGATCCTCGGGACGCACGTTGTAAAAGACATAGTTGTCATACATGCGCAGTCGGTAAAGTCATCGGTGTCTGACCGGCCTTGGAGATAGTCGCCTCTCTTGAGTCTATTAAAGGGTTCGTAGAAGTGTTTGATCAAGGCAGGCCCTAAAGGACTACCAATACGTTCTTTGGGTTTCCGGCCTTCGCAGATTGTGCTTTCAAGGTCGAGACTGTCGTCTGTTATGATCCAGGAAGGCATCCTCGGCGTAGTCAGATACAGAACTGGGGATGCTGGTTTATGCGTAGTAGATATGGTAAATGATGAGACCAGAATCTTATTTGAGAGTAGTTTCAGCATGAGTAGAAAATAAGGTGAGTCTGTAAAGTACATCAGGCAACATGCAAACGCGTTTGTTGCCTGAGAAGCGGATTAGGCAGAATTTCTTGCTTCATAGCAGCATAAAGCAGTCATTCATGATATGCAGCCCAGACGAAACACATTTATTTATTTCTGAAATAACCGTCAGGGCTTTAGAAAGACACTTATGCGATGCCTCTTTCACCGTCATGACGTTATCACACTGGATGCACAGCAAAGCCTCATACTGCACAATATGTATAATGGACTAAGATGCTACAAAGTAACAGTGAATGGCGGGATTCCAAGATTAGGGCCCCTAATAGGATGATATAACAAAGGCCCGCTAGCATAACTTTAAGTCCTTAGGCCTTTTAGGGAGAGTGAAGATATATCATTTCAATTAATCAAGAAATTAATCAATCAGACCTGAAGCTTCAGGAGGTCGAAATATACAGTAACGATTCTAGGATATAATAGCACAATCATTAAAAACGAGGGACCGTAAATCAGTCATAAGGCCGATTGTATCAATCTTGTCTCACATGAAGATCGATGTCTAGCGTGTTGCATGACAGTATAGGCCACATATCGAACGTCATGATAGCACAGATTTATGGATTACTTCATCATTGTCAATGCCTTTATTGAATCTGCGATATTCGTCGTCTAGACTCTCTTTCGGTAGAGAGACCAGAGTAAAAGTCTATTTAGTTATTAACTACAGAACCACAGTCTAGCAACTCCTTTCAATGCTCCTTTCCTTTGACTTCTCCCAGCAACTGCTCTTACAGTTTCGGATTCTTCAATTCTTGAACAACCAACTGAATTATCGGTGCAGCAATGTGTCCAGACGAGATAAACGGCAGACCTCTCCGGCGAGCAGTCCAACCAACAACAGCAAGCCCCGCGGCCACGGGTTCGAAACGCTGCGCGAGTTTCCAGGTAAAGCAATCGACGGCCGCGACATCCGCTCTCCCCTCCGCCACTGCGATAATTGAATTGCGGTGTCCTCCGCTCTCCAGACGCTCCGAGAAAATGGACAGATCCTCATTCAACAAGGCAAGGTCACGTTCCAGGCTAAGGAGGCCAGACATGGAGTCCATGGAGTTGTACGCGAGGCGCTTGCCCCGCAAGTCCTTGGGTGGTAAGTTCGGTTTTCCATCTGACGGCGCAGGCACATCAGCCGTATTTTGCTTCGCTACGACTGCACTAGAGTAGAAATCCGCCTTGCCGCCTTCGACATCGGAATAATCTTGCCGACCGACGATCTCCACATGGCGGGCAAGACCAAGCTCCATCGGTCCAAAGCAGGTTTGCGAGAATAGTAAAGACGGGTGCCGCCACAACGTGGGAAGATCGAGCTCGTCAGGGGGTAGCGTAGCTGGATCTGGTGCGATGATGCTGCCTTCGGAGTCGCGAATGCCACCCGGAACAGAGGGCATGTCCGCATTACACCGCACCAGATAATCTGGCGCGTCCACCCCTGAAGCTCGCAGCCGATCCCGCAAGCTGGCCCATTGTTCGTCGACTTCGGCGCGGCGCTCGGGCCAGTCATACATGGGCAGCGCCGCAATAAAACCCGACATGTCAGAATCAAACCAATGAGTAAAGATTAATATCAAGAGCGCGAGCGCGACAATGTCCGTAACTCCGAGATACCTTGTTACTAGTGTAATGCTTTAGATTGTTGACCTAATGGGAATAGCTTCAATTTAGGTAAATGGTTTTCCGTTTGAGGAATTACCCCAGCTCGGCCAAAGATGGCGTGCCAACTACCCCGGGCCGTCGTCTCTAGGACGACGTCCCGAATTGCGGAGAAGGCCCCTGGCATTCCCCAAACCCCGAAACCCCAACCACGGTATCGCGACTCGGTTAAGTCTTCGTCGGAAATGCCATAAGCAGAAACCGACCTACCTAGGTAGTTAGAACCAATTACTCAGGTCCTCGGTAGTTTTTCTTCCCTTATCTAGAACCCAATTGTGAATTGTTGTACTATTCTGCCTTCTCATCCGTGCCAAGACAGTAAGACAGCAAGATGGTTTTTACTCCACCGTCGTGGGTTCCCCAGTTACCCTTCGGTACGTAGCTCTTCATCACTCACCGTGATCTTAGGATCTGTTTCAATGAATGAGGTGTTTACTGACCGAGCTCGACAGACCCCCTAGACTCAATTCCTTTATATGAGTTTATTGGAAACGAGAGATATGGCCGACAGCCATTCAACAGATCTCAGAACCCCTTCACATGCGGGTTGACGGGGAAGACGTATACTCACGCCGAGTTTCGTGAGCGACAGGAATTCCTAGCGAGATCTTTGTCAAAACGCATGGGATGGCGGCCGAATGAGGATACGCCCTGGGACAAAGTCATAGGGCTGTACTCCGTCAACACGGTGAGCTAGCTGGACGTTCATGGGATTGGTAATGAGTCCGACGAGCTGATTGATGAGCGGTGTAGATCGACTATCTCATGTCGACGTTCGCGGTGCATCGTCTTTCCGGCATCGTGACGCCAGCCAATGCCATGTACTCGCCCGCCGAGCTAGAGCATCAACTGAAATCCTCGGGGTCGAAGGCCCTATTCACATGCTCATCTCTACTAGAGAATGCCTTGAAAGCCGCGCGAGCGAGCAATATCCCCGATGACAGGGTTTTCTTGCTCGATGTCCCAGGACAGCGCCCAGACCCGCGGTTCAAGACGCTCGACGATTTGATCGCGGAGGGACGATCACTTCCAGAGCTTGAACCTCTGAAATGGACAAAGGGGCAAGGTGCACGGCAAGCCGCATACCTCTGCTACTCCAGCGGGACCTCAGGACTACCTGTAAGTGTACATACATATGCCCACAGTCCACTGAATCACTGCATGTGTCAAGGAGCGCACTACTAAAAGAGGGGTCATCAAACGCACAGAAAGCCGTCATGATCGCACATCGCAACATCATCGCGAATGTAATGCAGATCCGATGGCACGAGGAAACAGGTCGACGGCAAAAGGGCGTCGAAACGCAGAAACAGATCGGTCTCCTGCCCATGTCGCACATCTATGCGCTCGTCGTCGTCGCCAACGCCGGTCCATACCGAGGCGACAGCACGATAGTACTGCCGCGGTTCGAGCTCAAGACATTTCTGGAGTGTATTCAGAAGTTCAAGATAAATTACATGCACCTCGTAAGTCCTTGGCGACTTGCATATTTTCCCTGAAATCTATGTTCTTATAAGAATCAAAAAAAAAAAAAAATTGTTTTTACTCACACGCATCCAAGGTTCCGCCTATCATTATCCAAATGATCCGCAGCTCAGACCTCTGCGCCAAATACGACCTCAGCAGCGTACGCTTCATCTTCACAGGCGCAGCCCCTCTGGGCGCAGAGACGCACGAGGACATGTTGAAAGCGTTCCCGCACATAACGGTAGGACAGGGCTACGGCATGACGGAGACGAGCACGGTGGTTCTCGGCACGGCGGAGAACGACGTCATGATCGGGATGTCCGGTTCTCTCGTCCCAGGGACGCGCGCGAAGCTTATAGATGAAGAGGGTCGCGAGATCACTGCGTACGATCAGCGCGGCGAGCTCTTCATCCAATCGCCCTCTGTCACGCTGGGCTATCTGCACAACGAGCGCGCGACGGCCGAGGCGTTTGTCTGGGATGAGGATGGTCGGTGGATGCGTACGGGTGATGTCGCGATTGTGAGAAAGGCGCCCTCGGGGAATGAGCATTTCGCTGTCGTTGATCGACTGAAGGAGTTGATAAAGACAAAGGTGAGTATCTGTCTCCTCCTCATTTCATATTTCACGTTGAACTCATGCTATTGCGCAGGGCCATCAAGTCGCGCCGGCCGAACTTGAGGCGCATCTACTGACGCACCCCGCCGTCAACGATTGTACCGTCATTCCAGTGCCCGACGAGCGCGCGGGCGAAGTGCCCAAGGCGTTTGTTGTAAAGTCGGCCTCCGTGGCTGGGAAGTCAGACGAGGACATCGCTCGCGATATTTGCAAGTATGTCGAAGATCACAAGGCGCGGTACAAGTGGCTCAAAGGCGGCGTTGAGTTCATTGATGTCGTCCCCAAAAGCCCCAGCGGTAAGATCCTACGGCGACTATTGAAGGATAAGGAGAGGGAGGCGAGAAGAGCGAAGGGTGCGAAGCTGTAATGTATGGGTTAGGTCCTTGTCGATTTTTCAAGAGCGACCTCTCTCATTCAATAACTATTTAGCGAATTAGACGAACCTAGTTTCTGAGTGATCGTATCCCAGACGACAATTGACAGTCAGCACAATTTTCAAATATTCATATTAATCACATCACGAACACATGAATATTTAGTTTTACTCTTTTGATTGTCGAGCTATTGGTACAGGATCCATCGTCTAATATCATTACTCGTGATCGTGATAATACAAGTCAATAGCTAGTTTAGGCCTTGCCCTTCCTTCGCAGATACTCTTCTTCCTCAGCCTGTATATCAGCGTCGACCTTTGCGCCCTTGGAGGGCTCATTTCCGTGCAGCTTGGCCTACAGGTCAAAGTTAGATAAAGTGCAACTAGAAAGGGATTGACGTATAATAAAACATACGGGTAATGTGGGATCCTTCTTCAAAGCGGCGATTTCAGGCTCATCTTGATCCTTCATGTGTTCCTTGCGCTAATGTACTTATGTTAGTATGAATTCATTTTTGCCTTCCGTTTCAAGTATGAGTCAGGTGATAGAGTCTCGGGTAACCATACCTCCTCGTTTGCTAGACGGTTGGCAATGGATCTCTCATCCTCTATTCAACTTGTTAGCGACGGCTTCTACTGCTGCGGTGGTTCAAACAGGGCATACTGGAGTCGTTGGGTAGGTGGGAGTTCTCAACACCCTCCTCATATCTTTCAGGGCGCGGCACCTCAGAGTCCTTGTAGTTTCTCTGGTCACCGGCCTCGTAGACACCGCTGTTACCGACGTTGGAGTTTCCCGACATGATGATTGTATTATGATAGTTTTAAATAGGGTGAAAGGTAGAAATCTGTCGGTGATTTGTGTGAAGTATTATGTGGTCTTGTTGATGGAAATGAGAAAATATTGAACGGTAGCAGATCGCTTGGTTTTTTATATTCTTCTACATACTGGAACTGCCCGACTTCTACGTCATAAAGCGTGAGAATTCCTAGCTGATAGATACAGTGTATCGTTCTGCCTGCTGCACAGTCAGACGCAACCTGTTCACAAGCTATTCATGGCGTGCGAAATACATGACTCTTGCGTATGTTCTGGAATGATATCAGATCTAAACGTCATCGACTCCACGATAAATGGATAGATGTCGATAGTGAAATGTACAATGCACTCAACCCCTGGCGAATGTAGATCAGTGGGTCCTTAACTTACGTCTTTCAACGCTGAGAGGTATGTACATGTAGGCAGCTGTAGGCTGTCGCCGGTCTGCCAGCAGCCGTCAATTTGAGGGACAAGCAAACCGCATCTCCAAAATTTACAGCAATCAGAGCTGCAGGTCGGCGTGCGACGAGGAGTAATCATCGACGACAACTTCCCAATCACTGCCAAGATGTCGATGTTTCGGGCGAAGAAGCTGGACATTGGTTCCTTCGTCAACATCAAGGTGATCCGAGACCACACCAAGCGGAAGGTCTTTGCCGAGCACGAGCCCGAGAGGTACGCATCCCGCCAACCCGGCCTCCTATTGCTAGTGCAAACAAACTATCGACCATATAGCTGACATCTTCTGGGCTACAATAGACAAGCGCTCCGATACATCATCCGAAACACCACGCTTCCCGCACGAACCCGAGCTGAAGCCCAGCTTCAGCTAACCCAGATGCACTGCTACACGAGGCCGACACAGATCCGGGGACGATGTTTACTAGGTGGTAAGGGAAGAGGTATATTACGGGACTTCAAGTTATCAAGAGTGAGACGCTGTTGCCCTGATGTCAAGACATATGCTGCATGACTAACAATGCGTCCAGTATAACTTCAGAATGCAAGCTTTGTCTGGCAACCTTCCGGGCGTACAGAAGGCCAGCTGGTAGTTCGGAAGCGATGTTGGAGAATTTACTATGTACGATATTCAATTTGCATGATTGCCGCTTCATGCAACTGTACAACACCATCCAACACATATATAAGAAGAATAGAATACTGTATAACGACAAGCTGATGCTTTTGCTCGGCACGATTCAGAGCACTTCCGCCGACGTGTACTACTATACGTTGCGTTACAACGTATTTTGGGAAATACCCCATGCATTGGATATACTCAACGATTTTGACCCTTCAAAATGTGACTGGGTATTCCAGGATAAACTAAGTGATGCAGATACCTCGTGGAATAATAGGTACCTAAATGTTACAGGTCATGTGAAGACGTACCTACCTGAACATGTGGTGCTAAGGCTGCCTCCTGCTCTTCCTGTCATGTTACACAGGTAGGTTGCCAGGCAGCTACTTCCGTTTGCTTATTTGATGCAAGGTACAGTATCAGACCAGACTCTGTTAAGATATCTATCACACACACCCTCACTCTGCCTCCCATATTCACGTTCTATCTCAACGCAATCACGAAAGACAACCAATTTTGTTGAAGAAGCAACTCTCTGAACTCAACGTACCTACTTACGCACCTGCCTTGTCACCACATCACTTTGTTCACTCTACCTAGGTACTTAATCACACATCTCTGATCAACACAGCCATATCTCCAACTTGACAGTTCGTGATTATCATATCCCACCTACATACACATCTATTACTACCAACCGAAAATTCCCCAGTCACATACATAACCCCCTCGCCATGTTCGTACGCAAGTGGTCTGCTCTACCTGCAGATCCCATATTCCCCAGTGATTTGAAGGGCCTCGGGTGAGTAACTATGGCTGTTTGCAGCCTACCTTACATCTTCTTGATGTCGCAATAAGTCTGTGCTAACCTACCTATTTCATAATAGATATTTTATCAACAAGGACGACGAGGTTCGCTCGATCGAGAACGAAGATAATTATTTCAAATACTTCATCAACCGCAACATGCGAATATGCGATCGCCAGCGATTCGCTATGAATCGTGAGCGCACCTGCCTTCATTTTCCATTCAAATTTTAGGATAGGCTAACAAACTACCAAGAGGCCATCCAAGACGAAATCCACAAACGTCTCACGGACCTTGGCCTCAGCAAATTGTTCCTGCCCAACTGTACAACGAGTGCGCCGTCCGGTCCCAACGTTCCGATCTTCGTGAGTCCCGACCTAGCGAAGAAGTCGCGCGTCGTGATCATATTCGGCGAGATACACCAGGATCTCGGCGTCCTCGCGCATCGCGTGCTCGGCGGAAAGGGGGGTATCGAAAAGGGATCTCTCGTCTCCGCCGTCAAGGTTCTCCTGCAGCAGCGGTGCTCTCCCGATGACGCCACGGCGCCGGGAATCATCCTCGCCAATCTGGGAGAACTCGTCTGGTGGCCCGAGGGTGGACGCACCCTCTGCAAGTCCTCGTTCGATTCGGCGCCTATGCGCAGTGCCGCCCATTTAGGCAATTACATTGATCCCAAGGTCAACCGCGTCCCTGGAAACGAGAACTGTGCGGCCCACGCCAAGTACATTTTTGAGAAGGTGGTGCCCGACTTCGTGAACCCTGCTGCTGGACTCGATATCATCGGTCTAGGCGATGGCGCGGATATAGTTGAGACATACTTGAATAATGATGCGACATGGGAGCGCGTTGGCGATCGCATCAATTGCTTCGCGTCGGTCGGTGGGCATTTTCCAGTCTGGGAGCTCAAGTGTGATGGTTTACGGGAGTTTTTGAAAGACGTAAGTTTACAATCTTTTGTCCATTCCTTTGCCTTCCCAGTCCTACTCGCTGCCTATGCCTCGCTGTACCACTTTGCAAGTCCTGAACCAAAGTCTATACAACTGACCAACTTCAGCGCACCCGGGCCTACGTGCCATCCCTCGAACCTCTGGGCATGATCCTCTCAGGCCCGGCCGGAAACCCAGACACGACGACCTTCACCCGGCTCGGCTGTCCCGTTTTCAGCGCCGGCGAGCCATTACACGTCGAGACATTGTTCATCGCCTCGCACACCACAGTTCTTGACTGGCTGCAAGAAGTCGCGGACACTTCGTCCAAAACCGAACCCTATAAAAACCCCATGTTCACAGTCGTTTACTCCGACGGACCCGGCGAGGACAACGATTGGAGCTGCGAGGAGGAGATTAGTAGTACAATGGGCGAGGCTGCGAGTAGTAGAGGTGACGACGATGTGGTGGCTGAGGAAGCTAACCAAGAGAAAGCTGGAGGCGATGAGCAGGGCGATGAGCAGGGCGACGAAAGCATGCGAGGAAAGGACAGCAGCAGTGCTATTTCCTTGATGAAAGCCGCAATGGAAGCGACGACACTCAAGGATTCCAAAGACGAGGCATGAAGGCAGGGTTTGCATCTGCGATGTCTACGGTCTTGTTGCGGTGGTAGTCATTTGTGTGGCGGCTTGGCGCCTGGCAACACATGGAGGCATGAGGAGCTCACATGGCTTGATATGTAGCCAACAAATGAAACTAAAAGAGAGATGGACGAATTCGCCAGAGGTCAATATGTAGCCGTAACTACTGGTCACAAAGGCGACATGATTAGGTAGAAGAAGTGGTTCTACTAGTTAACTCATAGGCGAATGAATTCCCTACGTTAGCCCATTTTATGGCGACTTTTTGTGTCTTACATCCGTTTAACGTGATAAATATACAACGTATAAAACAGAATGTGCCGTGTTACGACTGGCACATTGTCGTGTGCGAGTAGTTGGATCCCAACCAGGGAGCTATTACTACACGATATCGTACTCGAGATACAACGAGCGACTAGAGCGCAATTTCCAGGAATCCATCCTCCCAGTAATATCCGAGGAAAGTCCTCTGATAGCAAGCGCAAAGCTTATTAAAAACCAGTACCAACGAACCCGATCAAGCAGAGAAAAGCGAGCTGAAAGGCGTATTTGGCGCTTCCAACTCATCCAGAACCTCCTGCGCACGACGAGTGCGCTCCTTGACGACATTCTCCTCGGCCGCCCATCGACCAGGCGTTATCTCCGTCCTCCCAGCATCACCCCAGAGACCGAGACCGAACCAGGAACCGCTACTACTTTGAGCAGCTGCCTCCTTCTCGCGCTCCTCGCGCGCGAGACGTGCGACCATCTTGGCCCAGTTTTCGATCCCGCTGGATAGACACTCCTTACACGTCTTCTTCGCGTCGACGTCGCTGGAGTCGCGGGTGAGTTTATGTAATTGCTCTTCGGCGAGGTCGACGGCCTCGCGGGTCCAGGCTAGACCGTCTTCGCGGCCCTTGTGGGTGCTCTTGTTGCTTGCGTAGATGATCTCGCCGATGTACAGGTTTAGGCCGGCCTCTTCGCAGCGCTCTTTCGCGTCGCGGA
Organism: Xylaria sp. Z34; assembly: GCA_037356055.1. Classification (NCBI taxonomy): domain Eukaryota; kingdom Fungi; phylum Ascomycota; class Sordariomycetes; order Xylariales; family Xylariaceae; genus Xylaria; species Xylaria sp. Z34. Next base: position 177,884 of record JBAWJW010000008.1, read on the forward strand.
CGGGGACTGATTCGCCGCTGTCGGGCTCTGGTGGGTATGAGGGGGCCGCGGCGACGCGCTTGACAGTGGAAATGATGTTTTCGATCGTCCAGGGCGAGGTAGGGGTTACTTGCCGCTGGTGAGATGATGATGTGGATTTGGTCTGTGGTTCGGGGAGAGAGCGGCGGGCTCGGAGGACGGAGAGGAGGATGGGAAGGGCGGTTGAGACGTCTTCGTTGCGTGCTCTATGCGCTGCTAGCGCGGTGAGTGCGTTGAGAATGTTCGTTGATGGCGCAGGTGCGTCGGCGCGGAGGACGTATGATTGTCTATCGTACGGCACCTCTGTCGGCAGCACGTTCTCGGACGCAAGTGACAACGCCCATTCGTACATCCTTAGCGCAGCATCGGGAATACCCTTGAAGTCGAGCCACGACGCATAAGCCAGCGCCGCATCCATTTTTTGCTTCGACGAGAATCCCCTCGTCGTCAATATCCGCATGTAGAAGATCTCGGGCTCTTGATAGGCGCGCTCGCAATCCTCCTCGCGCGGCGCCTTCTCAACGCCAAAGGGAATAGGTCTCGGATTCGGATTCGAGGGACCGATGACGGTGCTGGCGGGGAACACGAGATGGCGCGTCGTGTCGACTACATGGTCGTCGAGTTGTTCAGCAGCTGTTGCGCCGAGCATCAGGGCCTCGTAATATCCTCTGCGCCACGGCTCGCTTTTTGCCGTGATATCGTAGCCCGACTTCCCAATCCCGTCGATCCAGACACCGCCCTCGGTAAGATCTTCCAGCCCCGCGCCTTCAATGCTCTTATCCTCCAGTCTTTCGATGACATTCGTCACGTATTCCCCGATCACCACCCAGTCCGTCTCGACCCAGTCGGTCCTGTCAGGACCCCATTTCGCGAAGCGGAACCGCAACCTCGTTAGGAATCCCCATTCATGCGGGGTCGGGTATTTCCTCTCGAGATATTCCTGCTGTACACTCCAGTAGGCTACCACGGAGCATCCTATTATGGCCCAGAGGTAGACGGTGTATTTGAACCCCAGGAACACCTCATAGACAAGCCATCGCTTTCGCTCTGTCGTGAGGTATCGGAACTGGTGGTTTTTGGCTAGGGGTGCAGATAAGAAGGGAAGTTGTGGTCGGCCCTGCGAGGCGAGCTGGGCGTATCTTATGAGCAGACGGCCGGGTTTCGGAGTTTTGGATTTGAGCGAGGGCAGGAGCTGGAGTTGTCGAAAGAGAAGGCGACGCTGCATATTTGCGTATGGACGAGGCCGTCTGTCCTACAGCGGAGTCGAATAGGATGCTGACGCTTCGTTTTTATCTCGGGTTGCCGCGCAGCATGCTGCCGTTGCTCATCCTGAGTAGTAGGCAACCATTGAGTTCGAAATCTCGTTTTGAGGTGCGTCAAGGTTGATGTGTAAGTTCAATTGATCCTTGTTAGCCTAGAGCTTGGAGATATCGAGTGGGTACAATTGGGTACCCCCACTCTCTCTGATTGGTTTTCTATCGTGAGACCATGAAACAATACAAAGGAATCAGTGCAATGGTATAGTGATTATATCAGATTATAAAATGGGAATGCAGAAAAGGACCAGCATGGAAGGAACAGTAGTCCCTCACAATAATATTCCAACTTATTACAACCCAAAGCTTCCCCTATCATGAAGCTACAACTTAAGGCTCTATGATGTATTAAAAGGAATAGTTGCAGTGATATACTGTTGTATTGGAGTCCAAGGCACCACACCCATTGGCACCGATTTCGCAATAGCTGCAGTAGTGTAGTGGTTATCATTCTAGCCTTCCAAGCTTGAGACCGGCGTTCGATTCGCCGTTGCAGCATTTTTGCTCCCCATTCATTGCTCAATGAAATGTTGAAGTGTTTTTCTTGGAGGACTGCCCTAACAGCGGGGTTGCTATAAATCCAGAATGACCTAATTAGACATTAGATGAGGTACTAAGGAGACTAGGCAGTGTAAACGAGGAACTTTTGGTATTTTAGAGATAGGATTTGCTGCCTGGAAGATATACTTCCTAGAATATTAGGACATATATTTTGGGGTCTGGTAGTGGCAATATAGGCCACTGGTAATCACACACCTAGTGTCCTTGATGGTTTGTTCAGTGAATCATCAAGTCCCACCACGCGTTCATCAAGGAAAACATGGTGTCTTTACTTATGGATATAAGTTCAATTATTACTGAAGTTTCAAAATAGGCGATCAGCTTGCTCATGACCTATCAGCCTATATGTATTTTTATCAAACAAGCCCAACCAAACGTGCGACGTGGTAATACTTAACATACATGTTATACGCTTATTTCTTCGACAGTTATGCGAGATCGTGTAGTCTTATTGACATCGTTATCAATATTAGGAGTGACGACAAGGGTACATTTAAAGACATGATAGCCAAATGAGCTATCCAGCTCCCCTAGAGTTTCGATATCGATATCCCAGTCTGTCCCTTTACAATTCAAGAGAGGCCTTACGAAATGAGGCTGACGGTAGGTGACGTATATGAATGTGCCTGTGGGTTTAAGTACACGGGTCAACTACGATGCATATTAGCCCTAGTGCAACGGGTAGTAGATCATGCGATTCCTTAAGTAAAGTGGGCAGTCTCACCTCTCTCATATAGCGGCCTGTATTGTCTATTACATCAGGAGGGGGAGTCCACGGACTGCCGTGAATCATGGAATCGAGCGTCCCCTTATCGAAGGCAACATCAATAGAATGGGAAGGGATCCTATCCATTTGGCGAATGTCCATCTGTTGCCATTCAATGCCTTTGATATCGGCATGTCGGTGGGTCATCATTCTGATGACAACGGCTGAGAAGTCGACGCATAGCTGATTTCGGTAACCATATCTTGCTAGGTCTTGAGGAACCGTCTGTTTCCAGACAAGCATTAGCACCCCCCATCCTTAATAGCAGGTCTCGTGAAAACAGTGTAATAAATACAAGTTATACATGAATGACCAGACGTAGAATCCAATGCGGTGAGAGGTCTCAAATTCCAATCGACGAAAATTGTGTACGTACACTGTCTCCTGACCCTAAATGCAAAATCCTAGGATTTGACTTTGCAGAATATGTTTCAAAAAGAGAGCGCTTGAACAATTCTTCTAAGTCAGAAAATGAGCGATACCATTCGTGGAGTTGCCCGTTGTGCAGTATCTCGTTGTATCGATTGTCCCAATATACCGGTTCAGCAAGTTGGGCGAGGTCCTCGTCTGAAAACATTTGTAATATAACCAGATGAACAAGTAAAACAGAGATAGATTATCCCGCCGAGAAAGGGGAGCTCCTCAGGCAAGCCATCAAGACCTGTTTAAGTACAGAAAGTCCTATAAGGCTCTGGGGGTTCTAGATGCGAATGTCTAATCCAAGGAATACAGGGGGTGTGAGAAGGTACGAAGGACAGTGCCATACGGCTACCCCTCACGGTGATTGCATGTCAATTACTCCGTACGGAGTACCAGTAGCATTAATATCCATATTGTAATACAACAGGGTGCAGGCAAAATACTAAAGACAGTGTTCAAAAGGAACTCCTTACAGTGACTACATGTCAATTCCCTCCATTTCAATTTCCAACTACAAGCATTACAAAGGCCGAATTAGAAAATTTTCAACACTAGGAATTACTTTCAAGAATTGATTAATGGGCAATGACTAGTAAGTAGAAAAGTTCAGTCTAGAAAGCGCAACCGAATAACGAGAACCAGTTACCACAGGTTAAGATCAATACCAGCAGTTCGTACAATCAAGCGTGGCCATAGTACGTGATAAAACATTTACCGGCAAGCCTTGTTTCTAGCGCCTGTAGTCAACCTTTTTTTCCGAGTCTGAAGATTGTGGCTTGAAATTTGACGAAACATAGAAGGCCCCTGCGATCATAATGCAATGGACACATCATCGATAGCTTTTTAGGAAATAAAATGCGACTTACTATAACAGTAGGTAGTATAAAATCATTGTATCACTGCAGCAATACTGCACTCTAGCAGCACGATGCAGAATTTACGTGTCCTTCCTTTTTCCTACCTCTCACAACAGCCGTTTTTTCAATTATTCCATCCTATTCACAACATCAATATAGGTTCGCTTCCTCACGATAGCTGCTTTGTCAATTTCTCCATTGCCACGATATTTCAACCTCGCAATACAATACAACATATTTGTTACCGTGACTTTCGACTTCTATATCGCTGTAACAAGGGCTAGATGATGTCTAGGGCTTGGAAGGGTATCCAATATTATAATAGTCTTCTTAAGCATCAAGGAGGCTACACCGATCTACGTTCCTCCTTTACGCCTTCGCGGCAAACCCAGGTCTATAGCTTCGCACTTACATGCCTAGATAATTCAGGTCCGTTTCGCAGCATCAAGCAAACACGGGTGGCTGAATATTTCAAACGCCGACTTGCAGATTGGTTACATGATATTGCCGACCTAGCCCTGGTAGATGGGCAATTGCATTCCCCTACCTGCGGGCTAGTCCGCGTAGCAATTGCACCTATGTGAAGCTTGATTACCTATCAGTATATCGTTGTACGGCATCTCGTTTTCCGACCCCTGCCAGAGGTCCACCTATTGGCTTAAGCCGCTGCACTCCTCGGGATAGTATTGACGTCGTGATTTGTTGGCTGCGTGCGATGTAGGCAGGCTGTGTGCGCAATTGGGGGCCAAGCGAGCCTTCTCATACTGGTACATTATACGAGTAAGTGCTAGATTCTCATCACAAGTTGCTCTTCACACGATCGAGTTGTTCATCAATGAGATCAAAAATGGACACATCTGTTGAGCGCCACGAGGGATGGAGATCTCGGATTCGTGACCGACTTATAGCCAAAGGTTGGAGGTTCCGGATCCGTGATAAACTCATACCGAAGGTTTGGAGATGGCCATCCTCCACTTCTCCAGGTCCCTCGATCGTGAACAACCAGGGGGCCGCTAAAAATGACATTTTTGTCGAACAGAATCAGTCAGTAGACCAGACAACCCAATTCGTCGCTACCAGGTATTGAGCTAACAAGTGAAATAAGAGAACCAACAGAAGTTGAAATCCGGCGTGACACTCCGCCGCCTCCAGTTCAGCCCTCATTTGTTGTTGAAGTTGGCCCGCAAATCCCACTTGAGCTAGCCCTAGTGAACAATACTCAACAGGTTTCCTCTCATGAACCTGATACTCTGACAGAACAATGGACGGATGTCTGGAGTATGGCCTACCGTGAAGCGGTCGGAAAGTTTGGTAAAGATGTCCAAGAAATCATCATGCGAGGCAAAAACTTCGAGGAGCTTTTACGAAAGCTTGAGGAGACCGATGAGGCCAACAAAGGTGATTCTATGTTTCGAAGGGGCCTAGATAACTTGCGGGGACCTCTTGGAACATTCAAATTGGTAATGGACTTCGCAGGGCCGTTCCTGAGTATAGAACCAACTACGGCAACAGCTGCCGGTGTCGTGCAGAGCGTGACTACGGTAAATCTTAATGCCCACCGACTTATGTACCCGAGACAGTTCCACGCTGACCATATTTTTTCTAGGTCGCCATAAGCATCTGTGGCGCTACTTCAGAATTGAGTGAACAGATTCGTAAAATGCTTGAGTGCATCCCATATATTGACGATTGCGACGCTCTCGCCAGAAGCGGAGACGATGAACATTATATACATACGGTCGGTAATCATTCTAATATGAGCAATTACAAGAACTATGGCCCGAGCTAACGTTGGCATTATAGGCTCTTGTCAATGTATACATAGACCTATTAAACTTCTATCTGGCTGCTTTCGACATTGTGAATAGCGAATACCATGTCTTAAAGGCAATGGTAAGCCATCTTCAAGCAAAGATACCAGAAATTGTCGGGCGGTTCATCACCCACGCCGAGCTTCTCAAAAATCAAATCCACAATGCAACATACAAACTCCTTCAAGACATGGAAAAGATGTTTTTGGACAAAACAGGTGAACACTTGATTCTTATCTTTCCTCCTATTGGCCGTAATGCTAATCTAATGACTAGTTGGAGGGTTTCTAGGAGCTACAAAAGACAAGGAACGAAGTCTGCTTCATAGTAGCATTAAGCAAGCTAGATCAGACTCAGCCTGTTCGTGGATTTTAAATGACTTCGAATTCAAGAATTGGTATTTTGCAACGACCTCCAAGAACCTCCTCATTCATGGTATTATGGGACGTGGCAAAACCTTTACGGCATCCTATATCATCGACGAGGTGAATAGAATGAACAACTATCAAGTTCCCAAGCCTCTGATTTGCTACCATTACTGCAAGGCGGATGCGACCGGCGACTCGGTATATATATACTCAAGCCTCATCATACAGTTGTTAAATCAGAAAGGGGACTCATTGAAGAAAGAGTTCCGTGACTGGTACAATGAAAGAAAGCAAGCCCTACTGATAGACCCTGCACAGTCCTCCAATGAGCTGAAAGACTTTTTTGAGATGTCAGTTGATGCTCTCCAGAGGCCGCTTTACGTTATATTGGACGGCCTTGACGAGTGCACCCGGGATACCCTTAACGATCTCATCGATTTCATCAAGGGTCTATCGGGGAAAACACCTCCTGTTAAATTTTGCTTAACTTCTCGGGAAACTCGGGGACAAATGAGAATTTTGAAAGAATCGAGTTACCGCATTCCAATGATCCCGGATACCCAGCGCGATGAGACCATTGTTCGCCATATGGTAGAACGAACACTACACACTCTAGACAAAAGCCTACAATCAGAGATAGTTAAGGAACTTACTACTCAAGCTAGGGGATCTGCAATTTGGTTAAGAGTGTCAATTGATCTCATTGCAGACCATGAAGACTACGATAGGAAAGGTATTCTCGACCTCCTGAAAAGCGAGATATGTCCAAAAGGGCTATCAGGACTCTACACTAAGCTATTTTCTCATATTACGAGAGAATCTTCGCAGAATGAGCACTTGCTCAGTGAAGCCTTGGAGATACTCGCTGTTGCCAAGAGGCCCCTCCTTGTTCAGGAGTTGAAATGGGCTGTGGCCATGCTGGATATGCAAACGAGTCTACCGGCTCCAAAGCTTGCGCAGCTCGACAAATCCGCGAGATCCGCCAAGGGGTCCGTCGTGCTGTCCTTGTTGCAACCTTTCATTGATTGTATAGTTGATGAAGACCCAGCCAAGAGTTACGTCAGGCTTGCACATGAGTCAATTCGAGAGCTTGTCTTTCAAAGTTCTCCATCCGATTGGAAAAACCTGAGCCAGAAGAAGGAGAACCCCACATCTACGAAGTATATACCTCGAAGAAGAGAGCTGGAGGCGAAGCTTTCGGCTCTTTGCGTTGAATACCTGATGCTGGACGAAATAGACCAGAAAGATCTCTTCAGTTTGGAGCAGCGTGACGCGCAAGATCTCGCGGATCTCCCTTTTGCGAATGCTGACTTGGATGATACCGACTCGGACGATACCGACTCGGATGATACTGGACCTATATGCTACGATCCTGTTGCCCAAGGGTTCGGTGGGTTCTTTGTCTACGCTTCCTGTTTCTGGATTGAGCACTCGAAGCAGGCAGCAGAGAAATCATCCACCCACATCTCAACTATCATTACATTGACAAGCGCCAACTCTAAGCGATTTCGTAACTGGTATCAGCAGTCATGCCGTCCCGACTGCACGTTACAGTCTACATTAAATGACGATATTGATCGACTAGATCCTCTTGTTTATATATCACTCTATGGCTCCGACTCAATGCTACAAGAGTTGTTAACAGCATATGAGGCTGACACCAGTCATTTCATGCCTAATTCGGCTGAGATCGCTGTTGAGAAAATTATAGAACATGGGGATATTTCGAGATTGAAACGTGTCATTGAGCATTTTCAGGTGGATAGTCTACAATCGCTAGCGTTGTCAAATTTGATGCGTCATTGGAAGAGGCGAAATGACATCGCGCAAGAGGATCAAAAGTGGGATGCCTGCTTTGATCTTGTTCTCCCGCCTTCTGAGCAACTAATGGAACGAAAAGGGGGCAATGAGTTGCTATGCAGTGCTGTCGAAATGGGTTGCTTCCCGGTTGTCAAGAAGCTCTTCGAGGCAGCTGATAGCAACCCGGCGCTGCGCGATGAACTTCTTTCTGACCGGTTGAGAGGTGGTGATGTAGGCCCGAGCCTTACTGCACATCAGTCCGTTGCGGTGGCCGTGAAAAACCGCGATCTGGATATGCTACTATACTTACTCAACCAGAAGGGCATCGAAGCTCATTTAAACCATGTTAATGCTGGAGGCTATGGTGTTCTACACATTGCAGCACTCCATGCGGAGTTAGATGTATTCAAACTCCTTGTGCCCCGCCTCAAGGCTCAAGTAAATAGGACCGACAAGCAGGGTGACACAGCTCTGAATGTCCTGGTACTCTCGCACCCCAGAGCAGTCGGATGTGCCGAGGTCCTGTTGACGGAAGGCGAGGCGGATGTATCAGGCCACCACGAGGAAGAGGGAGATAATACAAAGTATCATCACGCCCTTCGTCAAGCGGTTAGGGGAGGTGCCAAAGAGATGTGCCATGCCCTGATAGAACACGGCAACGCCGATCCCCGCGATGCCTTGGACGTGTATGACGGGGAAGCCTCGTTATTGGATTTTGTCACTCTTCCCGGCGATAATAAGGAACTAGCAAGGGAAATTTTGGCGATGCTCAGTTCGTTCGCCGGTATCAAGCCATCAAGCGAAGTAGGACCAAGAAAGAACATGAACTAGTAGAGATCGTTTGGTTCTGGGATTCAGTCGGGGGATTCGGTCAGCTTGCTTACAGACCTATAGTTTTTCTCTCTGCCTGCCTTAGTTTCTTATACCTCATTTCCTATCGTGATGTTCATGTAGTTTAGCACTGACTTTAACTTCGACAAAGGGGACTCGGGTTTTGAAAGATAGCAAGGTATCATGACTAGATGCAATTGATTCGCATTTCACCGAATGTTTTGATGTCAAGCAGCTGACCATCAATCATCATAAGCATATAAAACATATCCAAAGCCAGCGAATACAATTAAATCCTTAGTTGGTCGCAAAAGAACGTGTATTATTTCTTTAGGTCCAAAGACAATTTGAAAACTACTTAGGAAATTGAAAGGAGCGTTTACGTAGTGCCACAGTTCATTATACAAAACTAATCACGCCTACCCATGCCCACATCGTCTTTCAGGAGACTTGCAAACCTCACACGCAAGCCTGCCTACATAATCTTACAAACGAGACCAACCACGGGGTGATGAAATATCCCACACTTCTCTACGTCCGTCGACTTGTCAACCCTTTCTTTACGCTTCGTTCTCGGACTTCTTCTCCTCGGCGACGACCGTAGTCGATTCTACGTAGGCAGGTGGGGCCTCGGGTTCCTCCTGGGCTTCCAATAGACCAGATTTCTCCTCTTCGGCAGCACCTTCGCGGCGAGCCATCTTGCGAGCATATCGGCATCTGTGGGAGCTTCGAGAGCCACGTCGGCGGACGAATGTGCGCCAGAGGAAAACAGTGAAGGTGCCGAATATCATACCGATACTACTTGATGTTAGCATCTACCACTATAACTGAGGATATAAGGGAGGACAGGAACTCACATGCTAGCCGAGATACCAGCCACGATACCGATCAAAACTGGGAATAGAATGTGTCTCACGAAAATCTTCAAGCCGTGTCCCCAGCTGGGTCTATGGCTCATGTGATGGGGATGAGGACCATGGCCATGACCATGTCCATGCTCGCCGTGGTGAGGCGATGGTCCCTTACGACCACCACAGCTCTTGAAGATGTGAGAAAGCTTCTCAAAGAACAGAGCCTTCCACTTGCAAATGGTGGTAGAGCATTCCTTCTGCTTGCCGACGGCGTCGTTAACGCCAGAGCCAATGGTCTCAATCGCGCCGATGGCAAGTTTGCCAGAGGGAGTCTTGACTAGTTGCACTTGGACATTGGGAATACGCTCGACGAACATATTACCCACTTCGACGATCTGGAGCTCGACGTTGATGAGTTGTAGGTCTTCGTCGTCGTCGGTGGCCACCACCCCAGTCTGCATGGCGAAGCCGAGAGGCTGGTCCTTCCAGGCTCGGCCTGGCCCGCCTCGGAAATGCGGGGGGACGCCCATACGTCGGTCGGGCATGTTGGGAAGGATGGGCGCTGTGAGTGTATCTTTAAGGGGAACTGGGTGCGGGTACAGTTCGTACCCGTTCAGAGTGAGACGGTCGGCGCCACCGGTGGACTCGACATTGAAATCTAGTTTGAGATGACTCGGGATCTCTTTACGGTGCTTACGACTGGACCGAAGACATCCAGGGCACTCTAGGTCGAGGGTCTGGCTCTGGGGCGCGTTCGCGATGGCGACGTCGGCATCGATTTCGGTCGGCACAGGTAGAGTAGTGATGGAATCGTCGTCGGCGATGGTCAGGTCAGGCGGGAGCAAGAGGGCGCTCGTGGCCGCCACCAGCCCGGCGCCAGCGACAAAGGCTCGTAGATGCATTTTTGGCGTGCTTTTGTATCCGCAGGAGGATGTTGGGTTTACGATTTCATGAATATGTGTAGGTAGGTGTAGGAAGGAGATCAAATACTTTGGTCGAGTGATGGACGCTTAAGGGATGTGGGCTGTTTCAGTTGATGGATGACGACGCCTCCGCGTCTCTCCCGCCGCTAAGTGGGGGTTTCTAATGCTAGTGGCGCCTAACAGGACCCTTCTAGATTCTAGGCTGCTATTTTTTGACATTAACAGACAATGGCAGCTGGTACTTGTGACAATGACGGACCGATAGCAGGTATGTAGCTCAGGTATCTTCTTGCATTGTGTTTCGTATCGGGTCTAAAGCACAAATCTATATCTTACACAAAGATTGTAACATACTGATTACTTCATGAGCCTCATCCCTTTGTAAGTCAACCGTTATGACTCTATTACAGCTTTTTGAAGAAGATAGCGACCCCCAACTTCAGCGAAGGACTGATGCTTGACTCCATTTTACGGTCGCCATGGGACTCTAGAGCTGACATGCCAGTAGACATGCCTTTAGTTCCGACGACAAAGTATACTAGCTTACGAAGATCGCAATGTAATAGATCAATTATATAATATCCTGCCTGTACGGATGATATACATACATACAATCAAGCAGCCCAAGTGTTTTCTTAAGTCCTGTATTCCGTGGTTATTCCGTGGTTATACGGCGTAAAAAACGTGTAACCTTTAAACTACTAGGTAGTGTGGCTGGTAGCTAGCCCATGCACTTAAGTCTCGAACAATTTTTAGACCTAATACCTTCTTTATACTGATAACCTGATTACTAAAGAAACAACGCTGATAATTTATTAATCAAGTTACTACATACAAGCAGCCAGATGCCCAAGCATCTAGGTCATTTCTACATTCTACAAACTCTGTACTTCGGCCGCCTCAAATTCACACTTGGCCCCTTTCTCAAGCAGCAGTTTGATAACCTCCGCGTGCCCTTTTTCAGCTGCCCACGATAGTGGTGTTCGGCTATGCTTGTCCTCGGATTCAAGATCGGCGCCTTTCTCGAGCAGCAGTTTAACAACCTCCACGTGCCCATTTCCAGCTGCCCACCATAGTGGTGTTCGGCTATGCTTGTCCTCGGATTCAAGATTAGCACTTTTCTCAAGCAGCAACTTAACAACCTCTACGTGCCCCCATTCAGCTGCCCGCGATAGTGGTGATTGGCCATGTTCGTAATCCTTGGACTCAAGATTAGCACTTTTCTCAAGCAGCAACTTAACAACCTCCGCGTGCCCGTTGTAAGCTGCCCGCGATAATGGTGTTCGGGATACCCCATCCTCGGACTCAAGATTAACACTTTTCTCAAGCAGCAACTTAACAACCTCTACGTGCCCGTTTTCAGCTGCCCGCGATAATGGTGTTTGGATATTCTCATCCTCGGAATCAATATCGGCACCTTTTTCAAGCAGCAATTTAACAACCTCCACGTGCCCATTTCCAGCTGCCCACCATAGTGGTGTTCGGCCATCCTCATCCTTGGACTTAAGATCGGCGCCTTTCTCGAGTAACAGCCTGACCACTACTTCATATCCAAAGTATGACGATATCATAAGACTGGTCAAAGGCTCAGGTATGGAGCCCCATTCATTGGCATTCCAATAAATTTCAAGCCACGTCGAGCAACTTATAAAATCTGAATCACAAATGTGTAAAGTGTAAGGTATTATATCCGCATCCTTGCTAAAACGGGCTTCGGAGAAATGGGCATTCCAGTAGAGGGCTGAATAATCTAAAAGGGTATCGAGGCCTTTGGTGGGCGAACTCTCATCCGTCGAAATATTATCGTGGTTAAAGAAGTCTATGTAAATTACACAGATCTCTGCGAGTACTCGGTGTGCGTCACGGCTAGTGATAGAATGTTGCCAGTGTCCTACCGACGAGATAGTAGTAGGCGATGAGGCGCCCAAGAGAAACTCGCGCGCAGTTTGATGAAGGAAATAGATCTTCCTGTGATGAATTGAAACAAACAAGCCACACAGGGATCTGAGACGCGATTTGAAGTCCTCCTCTTCTTCCATGTCAAGGTCGTGAATAGACTTTGATGTATTGTCTACATTCAAAGCAACGTTCATTTCCAAGATCGTTAGAGGCCGACACGCTGCCAAAATGATGCTAAAGGCCTTTCTAACTGTATATTCTTCTTCTTTTTTACACTTGTTAAGAATCTTCTCGTATGCTTGATATATATTCTTTGGTAATGTTTCAAGTATAGAATCGATCCCTTTTCGTGTTTTTTTGAAGATTTCTTTCTTTAAGTAATCGAACACAAGGTATACCCAGAGGTATGTTCGGTGAGGAACTTCAAGTAGCCTTTCCGCCAGGCGAGCTTTAACTTGGTCGGAGAGTCCTTTCTCTTTCGCTAAGTTCTCTACTCGATACTTGATTACTTGGTTGACTTCTTGGCCGATGATTTGTGACTCTTCTTCTTCTTCTCCTGGTATACGGACATACGGAAAAGTGTCTAGAAAACGCTGCACCTTGGACACGATATTATCATATGGGCGACTTGTCAGAAGATATTTCAACTTGCTAGAGTTCGACTGATTATTGCGGAATTGATTCTCTATGTTCCGGATCATGTCTTCAAACTCTGATTCGTCGCATTCGTCTAGGGCATCCAGGACAATGATTATAGGCCCCGCCTGGGGATCTTGCACGGCATTTCCCAAGACAGTCCAGAGCGAGGTGGTCGAGTTGATCAGACCTTGCCCATCTACATTGAATTGCCTCATAGCATGCTCGATTAAGAACGGCTTCAGCGAAAAGAGTTGGTGAAGCAACGCGCAAAGCGCTTGTCGGCCTGTGTTCTGATCCTGATCCTTGAAGAAAAAGTAGCAAATGCTTGTTGAGGGTGGTATTCCACAGTCGAAGAGTCCACGGTCAATGAGGTATTTGGCTAAAACAGACTTTCCACAGCCTGGGTCTGCAGATACTAGCAATGGCCCAGAATCTTGTTCCAGCCACTTTCGGAAGTTCTCGTGATTTAGGAACCATTCACAGGTTCCGTCTAATCGAGGCTCGACACGGCCTTTATACCACTCATACGTAGCATCTTTTTTCTCATCGGTGAGACGGAAAAGCTGATGGCAGCGTCTTTGTTTGTCTGACAACCTTCTCTTAGCTTCATCTTCCTGGAGCTCGAGTTCTCTCTGCGTAATCTCGAGCTGCTTAGTTGTAATATGGACTTCTTCCTCGGAGACATGTAGTAGTTGCTGCATGACTTTAAGATTATCTCTGGTCTTATTATCAAGAGACTCAAGCTCCTCTCTCGCTATTAATTGGTTTGTCCGACTCAGAGTTCCACTGATAGTGTCCTCTAACTCTTTGATGTCGCGTACCATCTTCGCCCAATCTTGTGTTTGAATCAGATCGCCGACGTAGCGTTTGGGGCGACTTTGATAGAATCTTAGGACACTTCGGATCTGGAACTCGAGAATACGCTGATAAAGCTGTACAATTTGATTATCAGCATCTGCTGTTAAACCAGGGGGGACCTCAGGATTCCTGCCGAGTCGCTGGAGCAGGGGCTCGAGCTCTGTGTAATACTGCATGCGAGCAACCACGTATGCGAACCCGTCATTATTGGCTTCATCTGCGATCTTTGGGTTCGTGAGGAGTGGTAAAATGATGCTAACACCGGCCCAGATGATGGAAGCCTCTGGCGATTGATTGACGGCCGCGCCGATCCAGTCTTTTGCCCATATCACGAATCCCGCAGCCTGATCAATTTGATTCGACAGATCAAATTCATGGCCGGCAATGGTGTATTTTATCTTTTTCTCTTCTGCCCGCTGTAAGCCCGCCGCAGTTATAGATGTCAGTTGGGCTTGCTGGAATCGTCTTTCGTTGCTACGGCTCGCGTCATCCGGTGGTATGGCCTGCGTGGACTCATCACTCAATGCAGAAGCTGTAAAATGGTCAATGTCAACAATTCATATCTTGTTATTGATGCATACTTGTCTTCTGCGCGTAGTTCGATAATAGCTCCTCGTAATCCTCAACCAACTTTGGTTCATTCTTTCTGAGAACGTCATAAGCGCGGTCCCATAGTGACTGATTCGTCAAGTGTTCGTATCTTGAAGGCGGACGACTGCGAAGATCATGATTGGCCGTGCCATCTATAGAGCTCTCTTCCTGTGCGTGACTGCTGTTGTTTGCTCGTCTGCGTTTCTTGCCGAGAAGTCTTCTCAGCTTGTGGCGTACTGGCATGGCCTTCGAGGGCGAAAGGTCGGCCTTTTGGACTTGAATCTGCTCCTTATTGTGCCTAAAGAGCCCCATGGTTAAGGATCAAATTTTGTTAGGTGGCGTGTCACGTTTTGCGGCTTCGCACTGTTCTGGAAGTTCCTATTCCGCAAGCTTCAACGCTGTGTTATGATGGCATGAGTTCAGACTCCTGGGTTTCAAACAATATCCTCTTTTATATCTACTAATAGGAAAGAAACACGGTTCTAAGAATATGCCGAGGAATGCGCTCGATCCAATACACCGCTGAATGCGATAGTATACGTGCAGTAGATAAATGCCACGTCGCAGCTCCTAATATGCTCAGCTCCATGCAGCTTCATTGCTGCCTCAAGCATTTCCATATGTGTACAGTACCTCCGATGACACTGATAAGGCGATGTGGGCTTGTGATTGATGAAGGAGAGGATTTTATTGGCGTTGGATGCACGTTGTTGCCCAGCGAAAGTAACCTCCTCATCAGGTACTATTGGCACGCTAATCTTTTTATCAACGTAGTACGCAAATAGTCGATAACATTTAAGTAATACTTACTGATGATAAAGTTCTATTTTCTATTGCAGCAGCGAAGCGATCAACCTCATACACCATAATGAACATAAGGAACCCAATTTAGTAGATCTGTAGGCTGTTCATCATCTCCCTCCCAGCTCCAGTCTCTAGGAATGACGTCATCTCCTCGGACGGCCACATCTTCAATACCAATTCCTGTTCCACCTCTCACTGTCACTGGCCTCTTGCTTTGGGATACTGGTTCGTCTCCAGTCCCAGCACTTTCTTTCAAGCGCAACCAGCGGTCCCTAAGCTCGCGAGTAGCCTTATGAAGCCCTAAACACACTGACGCATCGGTCAAGCCTCCCTCTCTAATTCCTTCGTACGTCAGCGTGGCCATCTCCACGCAGACCTTGTCCTCGACTTCCCACATTGTTCCAATGAAGTGACGAAACCCGGCCAGCTGGCAAACGCTGAAGAGATGGATGCTCTCGTCAGAAAACTTATCTTCCTCGATGAGGCCGGTGTCACAGGCTGATAGATAGGCGAGGAACGGCGAATGAGTCCTGATATTCAAGTCAAGGAAGTCGACCACTTTCAACGGCTCATGCTGATTGCCAAGCTTCAGATGGCTCTGCAAGGGATCGCTAGGGTCCGTATACCCGTGGCCGGCGAAGTGGAAGACCGTACATTCCGGCAGATGTACCATAATCTCTTGCCTACTCCCTTCAGGCTCGACGGGACTGAGTGACATTGATTCACAAAGTTCACGTATCGCTTTGATCTCATCCGTTACAAACGGGAGCGGGACTGGGTGATCCGGGGGATGATCCATAGCGACAAGGAGTGCTCGTGCTGGAGTAGAAGAAATCGGAGGGTGACGTTGACGACCCCGAAGTATAGTTCTGATCGATGAGCTGTAAGACGAAATGGCTCTATCAAGCACTGTGTCGGAACCTCTACCATGATAGCCCGCGGCATGAAGGGGGACTCGGCCGAGGGCTCCTATAGGAATCCACCATATATGCGGCCAGTTCCCATCGGTTGGGGGGCCAGTGATTCCTAGAACGTCTAGGATGGGGCTTGCGATGGCATCCCACAGCCATTCGAGGACTTTGGGGCTCCGTAGGTGGCCTTGCTTGACTCTTTCTTCTATATCACTCTTGGAACAAGGTAGTTTAAGCACCCGTACTTGTTGTGAGTCTACTAGGATAGCATCACATTGCCACACGGTATTAACATTGATGATGACAATTGGCCCATAGGATGCGGCAGAATGTATCTCGTCGTGGCTTGGTCGGTGCATGAAATATTCAAACCCCGGTTTCTTTCGAATCTCTTCAATAAGGCTGTCAAACTCTTCGTCTAGTTCAGTGTTATGTTGGCGAATGTCTTCGGTCTGACGATATGCGCTAGGTAGGCTGTTAGCATACTGGCTGTTGCGGCTGGATTCTGATTCTAGTGCAGTCTGAAGATGCTTTAAGCGCTCTGCTAGTTGGGGATGTGTCTTTTGTAGCTCTTGCGCGTCGACTCGTATATCGTCCAAAGTCGAACTGAGGACGCCGCGGTCCCTTTCTAGAAGGCTAAGTGCTATATGTGGTCCCTGATTCGCTCGCAAAGCCGCCACGGCTGCATCAGAGGCTATCCCAGCTATCTGACTAAAGATATGCTGCCTATCTGAGTGTGTAAGTGACCGTGAGATTAGCTTGGGGACGAGGTTTATGGCCTCAACTCCAGCCGCAAATGCGTCCTCCCAATTCGGAGAGAATCGAAGAACAGGGCCGCCACCACCTAAACGGTCCATAGGAGGCGAGTTGGTCTGCTGTAGTGCAGCTTGGTAACATTCCAAGGAGTCATTCAGGGCACTCTCTGACCCTGTTGCCAAGAATGCTTCGTAAAGCGCGAATCCATGAATATTTAATCGTTTTGCACCGCTTTGGTGGTCGGGACGTGTAGCAATAAGGCACTTCGTCCCATACTCAATGGCTTCTGAGAGGTTCGATAATAGTCCTGTCGCCTCATACCTAGAGAGTAGTTCATTTTGAATGTTGCCGTACATATCAGTCAAAATTGGGTGGTCAACTGTGGAAGCATCAATAGCCATCCTCATCATATCAATGGACTCATCTAAGTCGATTAGTTCACTTAGCTTTGTATATCTCATGTGGAGTTGAAATCCGAGATTATTGAGCAGATAGACCTTCTCCATAGGGCTGTTTACAGCTGCAACCGCTTCCCTTGTAAATTGAATAGCATCTTCGAGATCCTTTATTACTTCTTTTCGTAGATACCTTTCAGTAAGCCCGTTCGCAAGATTACTCAAAGCTGATATTCTAGCCGGGTGGTTGACTGGTGTAGCAGAAAGGGTTCTTCTGCCAATTTGAATAGCCTCTTCGAGATCGGCTTCTGCCCCTATCTTTGAGTACATGTCGACGAGCCACGATCCGAGATTGTTGAGTCGTACGAATAAATCTGGATGACCATCTGGCGTGTTAAGAATGGCTTCTCTACCGAATTTCACAGCTCGTTTTATGTCGTCAACAGCCCCAGTCGTCTCAAAGCTACTTCCGAATGCGAGCGCTACATTGCTCAATCGAATTGCCCGCTCGTGATGATTTTCAGGCGTGGCAGCTAAGGACTGTTGCAATAGCTCGATCGCTTCATTAATGTCGACGATGTTTCCTCTCGCCCGGAATCGTATACGGAGCCTAGCACCCAAATTGCCCAGATACCCGGCCCGCTCTACATAGCTCTATGGCGTGGTAGCAAGAACCTGTCTTCCTAAGTCAATAGCCTCTTCGATATCATTCATGACCCCTGTTTTCAGGTACCGCTTGCTGAGACCAATTCCTAGGTTGTTCAAGAGCATTGTATGTGCTATATTGCCAGGTAGGCCAATAGCCACCACTTCTCTGATAAATCGAATAGCCTCTTCCAGATCAGACATTTCACCACTCCTTTCGAATTTCTCATAAAGATGGTTTCCGAGGAGACTCAACAGATCGGTACGAGTAAAATTATCACTAGGAATAATAGCTAAGGCTTGAGTTGCAATATTAATAGCTTCATCAAGATCAGTCATCGCACCTGTTCTCGAATATCTCTGACCAAGCGCGATGCTGAGGCAACTTAGACATGTAGATCGGACTGTGTCGTTACCTGGAGCAGCCGTGACGGCTTGCCTCGCAATCTGTATCGCTTCTTCAAGGTCACCAATGTCCCCAAATCGAGTGTATCGAGCACAGATAGCAATCGCAAGGTGACTCATGAAAAGCGGCTTGCCTGGGCTCTCATCTGGGGCAACATTAACAGCTTCTCTTGTGACACGGATAGCTTCGCTGAGGTCGCAAATATCACCTTTTAATCCATATCTGTCATAAAACCCCAATCCAAGCACGTGAATGTGATCTACGTGGTTTAAAGAATCAACAGGGTCAATTGCGGTGGCTTTCTTCCCGAGTCGAATCATCTCTTTGAGGCCATTCACTATCCTTGTTCTCAAAAATCTATCGTGAAGCACACTTGCAAGAGCCATCAAGAATTGTGCATGGCTGGACGGATCGCTGGTTTCAACATCTTGTAGCAAGGTCTCCCTAGCAATCTCGAAAACCTCTTCTAAATCACCCTTTGACCCTGTAATTAGATCTTTGCTGTGTAGCGCATTCCCAAGGACATATAGGCACCTAACGGAAAGGGTGCTGTCTCTCTGAGTTTCAGTCGTAGCCACAGCTCGTCTGGAAATGTTGATTGCTTTTTCGATATGGATTACCGAAGCAAATCTCGCGGCTTTTGTTGCGAGTGCGTTAGCCAAGCCGTATAGAAGTGAATGTTCATATTGTCATCCGGCGTAATATCAACAGCCTGGCTTTGAGTTCGAATGGATTCTCCAAGATCAGAAACCATCCCCATTCTGTAGTATTTGCGCAAAAGTACTATGCCGAAGCGCAGTAAAAGCCTTCCTTGCTTCCGACTGTCTCCTGTACATACTTGGAGTTCCTCGCATATAGCATGAATGGCTTCGTTGAAGTCGTTAAGAGTCCATATCCAGAAAGGCCAGCTCCCACCTGAATCGCCGATGGTGATCGGCTGTTCGTCGAAGGTCAGATGATCTGGCTGAACGTCTTGCATTATTTGATAGCCACGCGTTTGTAAACATTCACGCATCATCAATGATAATAATCAAATCAATGTACTATCTGAAAGCTAGACGAGTCTGTAGAAATTGAGAAACTGAACCGAATCCCTACCTACCTAACTTTACTCTGAGAACCCTGGCTCGATAATTATCACATGGTATACCTATACAATCGTCGGTTTTGCTTACTAAGAGGTTTCCGTAGGCTTGAAGTTATAGCTTATACGTCTAATCGTTTCATGGGTTCGGGTTATGTCGGTATTCACATTTTACTCTCTGGGCCTCCTGACAGAATAAACCTTCCTCATCCGGTAGATATTCGCTAAGGCAACGTCTTCCAACGCCCAAGCGTCACATTATTGCTGCCTAATTAATATGCCTATATTTGAGGTGGCCTGGACTGGGTACCAATCATGGTGAGTAGCAATTGGCTGATGCTCTATGCAAGCATGGTCACTTTTTCATCTTCACGCCCGATCACTACTCATTAGCTTGCCAAATTTGTAGGGACTACTCCTATCTGCAGGCTGTAGTAAATCGTACGATGATGAATCCATGTATACCCTCGAAGCGGGGTTATCGACGGTCGAAGTATCTTCGGCACATAAGGAAGCTCATTATTTATGAAGAGCCTTTATCACCTGTCTATTACTTGTCTATACCTTTAGTCTCTATATCAATCAAGCTTAGATCGAAATTTCATGGGGACTTTTGCTTTTCATATCTAATCGCAAGTCTATAATCAATTTCAGCGTGGATGGGATGACATTTACTTATTGGACAGCCATACTTCTGGCAATTCCAACTTTAAGGCATGCTCAATGGGCGCTTTCGGGGCTAAGTTCGAGCACATCCATTCCGGAGGATTTGTATGGTTATGCATTCGGTGGGACTGTATACACACCGAACATACCTTCGGATACAGCCCATTCCAATAACGTGTCGAGTTGTGAAGTGACATAATGAGCTTGTGGTTTGGGAAATTTCACAGATAGGCCGGGTAATAACGTTGGGAACCTGAAATTGGAGTAGTAGCTTTTCTCGTCAGCACAGGGTTACAGGTGATGATAATGCTAGTTGCCTCTTAGCTCGTCTTACATACATTAGGCCTCCAAGGATCTCGTGTATTCAGAGAACATAGTCAAATGTGTGATAAATGTCAACGGTTCTATGAAGTCCTGCTAATTAGGAGCCCGTTTTACTAAGCTTATAGCTACCACGGACCTTCATATTACGGCAGATTAATTTCGCAAAAATACATTTTCTCGAAGTATGAATAAGATTCTCTCTTCTTTTCCTTTTCTTCTTGCAACCATGAAAATTGTTGCACTTATGGCTGGGCTGCATTGAGTTTGCAAGCTTCACTCCGTCCGTAAAATAATACATCCAAGGCTCTTGTGAATCATGCCCAATATGCTGGGCGCTGCATTGCCGCAATTATTTCCTTGTCCTGTACCAGTAGTGTGTCAAGCGGATACGCGCTTGGTAAGGTCTTTACGACAGCTAGCTTACTATTAAGATTGAAGCCCGTCCAGCCTCTGTTTTCACACTCATTTGACCTGAAGTCTCTGGGAAATTACTAGTATATGTCCCTCCTGATCTATTGTGGTATATGGCGACTATCCAAAGACTCAAAACGGTTATTTCAAGTTGGATATCTTGGATTCGTGATCCTAAAGATGCCATCTTGCCCATGCATTCCTATAACAGGAGCCGAGGTCCGGAGCAAGACATTAGAAAGGGTAAGGGCTGGTTCGGGAATCTTAAATTATTTAATTCTCACGCATACTAATTAAGTGTAGTGGAAGATTACCGTGCTGGGTTTCCTCGATTCTCAGCGCTGATCGCATGCCACGACTTTTTCTTCATTCTTCGACCGTTTCGTAGAATACGTGCTCGAATTCTACTACTAAAGCAGGACAAGCTGGCTATGCTTGAAGAACGGCTTGATAAAATTGATGCGGACGAATCTTCGCCCCTTTTTCTCGGAGCCAGCCGTCACGATAGGAATGAGTCTCGTGCTGCCATCTTACGTGAAATCGATTCTTGCCTCGTAGATTATGGTATGGTTGCTACTTTCTTGCTCTGCCTATTTATCATTCTTAACGATATCCAGATTCTTTCGTCGAACGAACTCATCGCATTCTTAGCCTGAATCACGCTTCTTCCCGGGATATATTAAGCCTTCAGCATTGGCTTAAGGGAACTGGTTGCGTGAATAGGGCTGAAACGTCGTATCTAAAGAATGAGAAGGGACTCATAAGTCTGGGCTCGACTTCCGATAGTGCGATGAAACAGCTAGAAGACTGGACAGAAGACCAGTTTATTCGTCACTATCCTAATTTTAGAGCAGTGAGAAACATTCTCCAGATTACGACGACATGTGAAATAACATTGAGCATAGATGAGCTCCCACGACGCCTCTAACGATTCAAACGTTTACATAAATTCGGGCTCTGTTGTAAAGCGTAGCGCAACAGCACTTATGTTACTCTTAATCACTTGCCTTCTCCTAGTGCCTGTAGTTATTTGCGTTTTGCTCAACAGTATGGTGGCCCGAATAATTGTTATAATAATATCTACTGGAGTCTATTTGGCCATTCTAGCTCATTTGACAAAGTCTAAGATGATTGAGTTGATCTTAGCTGCCGCTACGTAAGTATACCGTTCCTATTATCATAATGCCTCTGCAATAGTCAGGTTTAACATTTCTGAAAAACAGCTTTGCCACTGTTCTTACAGTTTTCATTTCAAATGCAGACAGCAACTAACGCTAGTGTTCTATACATGAAGCGCCATCAGAGTTCTTAATTCGACTGTGAGGATGAAACGAACCGATCGAGCCTTCTACTTGACATCAATGTTATTCATCTATTCACTAGAATTGAAGCGTGAAGCAACAAACAGGAGGGGAAAAGTTCTCTATAATGTAGAATACGGTATGTTGGCAAAAGGAAGTAAGCCGTCTAGTATTATATTCTTATGATTTTGCTCTATAGACATGTTGCTTTGATATAAATCCGATGCAAATACTGACGCCGGACATCTTACAACTTCATATCAATTGCCTATTTTCTGTAGTGATCGTTACAGTGCGATAGCAAAGTTGTGTCTGATTACACTAGTTGTATTTAGTTTCTGCAGGAAATGAAAGGTACATTATAAGGTTTAATTCGAAGTAACATCAAATATTGTCAATAAAGATACTGGACACGGTTAAGATCTCAAATTAGAAGGCTGATCGATATCATTATATTGAATTTTCCTGACCTTATATATCGCAAAGTAGCATAAAACCCCTCGTTCCTCTCTACTACCTTCCATTGATGAGGGCATCCTTCTTACTGGCTAGTGAAATGATAGATATATTTGCTCGCCATTGTAAATTTTCCATTACTCCCACTTCTCTTCTCCAACACCTTTCCTACACTACAATTGCCGCAATACCCAATCTCACGCCTTCTTCATACATCAAGATTTATACCTTACAGCAAGAAGCCGATCCGTACTATGAGCACCACTGAGGAAGAGGAGGGGTGAGAAAACCGATTATTAGCACCACACTACAGCACTCACATGCGACTTTGCACAGTGGAAGTCCCGTATATTCTTATAGTGACGACCACGGCCGTCCTTGGGTGGGAGAATCTGCCGTGAGTTCATGCAAACTATTCCGTCGAACGACAACGCTCACGGCCAAACTCCAGCAAAGCAAGTTTACTGTGGGCGACAAAGTGTATGTGAAGGCATCGGGCGGAATTAGCCGAGAGGGCCCATACCTTATTGCTTCTGTTCCGTCTGCTGGCCGATACACTCTTAGCTCGGAGGACGGCAAATCAGCTAGAGACGGTAATGAATTGGATGAGGGCGATCTAGAAAGTGCTTGAAGTTTCTGGTACAATATAATTGAATTAGCCCCTACATCCGCCGTTATTTGTGTTTATGTTATATAATACGTATCCCTGTAGCGGTACCCAAGTGCAATGTGACCAAGTGCACGCGCGCTTTATTCTTGCACCTAACTTAAAGGCCCAATACGGCCCCCAAAGATTGTTGGTTATTCATCTTCAATTTACTGCCTGCCGGTAGGTCAGCAAATAGGCGCCAAAGGCGAGGTACACGTCATTCTGCAATTCCGACTGCCCACTTGCTGCACCCTGCCCAACGACCAGCCACATTTGAACCCATTCAGAACAGTAACCTGTCATTAATCAATCTCAGTTATTGCATGAAAATGCCAATATTCATGTTTGCACGATATATAACATATAATTCCCTCGTCCTTGTGTCTGCATCCCTCATTGGTCAGGCTTGTGTCCCATAACCAAGTTGAAATGACCGAAGGACAGAATTACTCAGTACATTGCAATATTGATTGGGACAAACTCCTATTCCAAAAGCCCTCTACAAGGATGTGAAGATGATGCGCAATCTATGAAAACCGTTCTGGAAAGGTCGTTAGATCGAGTTCAAGTAAAACTCGTAACATCGGCTCCAACCAAGGACACAGAAGACCAAGTCCTGCAAATACGTCTCACGCACGAGACTGTCACTTTAGCCTTTGAAGAAACCATCATGGACGCGAGGCCCGGATATTTGGTCTATATTCATTTTTCTAGGCATGGAACCAAGGAACCGCCTACCAAAGAGTTCTCCAATACATTCACAGGAAGTCTCGCGATAGTCCTGCTCGGAGGTCAGCATGAATCTGAAGTCCGATATATGTACGGCGAAGAGCTAGCCTACTTTCTCAAGGCTATGGTGGATAAGAAGTTGCTCGTTACACTCGTCTTGGATTATTGTTTCTCCGGAAGTGTAGAACGCTATGACAACTCGTATACGATACGAGATGAATCCCTGCAGAAGATTGAAAACTTACCGTTACAATTGCACAAACACAACGAGATCAGTCAGGTTCTGAACACCCTAGAACACTTGGCCAAGTACAGGTGGGCAGTAAATATCACCAATCAACGAGTTCCAAAAGACAATTTTTTCCAAAAATCCTTCCGCGTCACGCTGAGGAATCTAACTAACAACGAGGTGTATATCTCCGAATCTCAGGCCAAGGCACAACAGGGTGACAGATTCGAGCTGACAGTGGAAAACAAGTGGACTGATACCCTCCATCTCCATGTCTAATCGATGGATTCGCTATGGAAAATCCAGAGTAAGCTCAATGTTGACTACGAAGCCATCCCTCCTCCCGGGTACGCCCAGGGGGTAACTCATAGTGCGAAGACATCATTAAAATATTCCTCTCCCTTCAGGCAACTTCATTTGCAATGCTAGAACTGCCTGCTTTTGGAGAACCGATAAAGTCGACAGACTCTGTTAGGAATGGTGACTATCGCGATAGTCGGCAATCAGAAGACTGGGCTGCCCTTACTTTCCGCATTCACACATCGTGGAGATAGGCAACAACTCCTATTCCAAATGATTTATCAGTATTTAGATGCAATATTAGTTAAGATAAACTCCCGTACAACCCTCACATAGAGGTTGTTCTACAATAACAGTCTCAGGCGAGATGAAAATTAAATGAGAGACTTCTTGAGTTTTAAGTAGAGAAAGTCTCTCATTTAGTTTTTACCTCACCTGACGTTTATATCATACGTAACAATTTCTGTGTTTCTGTCAGCATCTGGTATAATGTAACAACTATAAGATAGAGAATGCCTTTTACGTGAACTTGCGAGTTAGTTGAGACAACCAACAACTATGGTCGCAAAATGCGGGGGCTACATCTCACTAGCAATCAAATAATGGGGCTATTCTGAGCGGGGCCCTCCTCCCTCGACCGCTAAGCCGCCGGATACCCTCCCGTTGACATCATTGCACACTTTATTGGTCAGATTCCTAGACTAATGATTCTCCTGACCACTTAAATCTGGCACACTTTCGCATGATTATTATATAGAATTAACACCAGATCATTCAACGAATCCGGTACAGTCTAGCAACTGTCCGGGATCATCCAATGAAGTACTATCCGGTATAGTGTAACGGCTAACATATCGCGTTTTCACCGCGGGGCTCGGGGTTCGATTCCCCGTACCGGAGTAACAATCCCTCATCTGAAGTTATCATTGTTTTTGTTGATCTTGCTGTTGTATAAATGTTTTATAAGTGATGTAAAAGCAAGTGGATAATCGCTGTGGGACATAATTGCTACCTCTTGCGCTGGGTTCCTTCCAAGTTATAAGCACTTGTCCTCCGTGGCTTCCTAAACCACTATGCCTTCCACTATATGTTCACTACTACTTTATTTAACAGCTTACAACCCACACAATAAAATTAATCTCACCTTCCATGTTTCACTTTTTGTGTCAAATTGTCCAGCATGTAAATCAACCCTTCCAAGTTTCATTGTCCTCAATCATTGCATATGAACAACAGGCTCCTCAACCCTTTCAACTACATACACGATAAGCCTAAGAGAAGCACAACCAGCACCTATCCGGAATCCTTCCCCTTGATCAGGTCGGGTAGGGGAAGTACGAAAGTCTGGTACTGCATTCAAGTGAGACATGATGCAACCCCGGCTGTCCCAGTGTAATTGAATACCACCTCTTTGCAGAAAGAAATATATATGTTTGTCAAACTGCATCATGCACGCCAACAACCGGTGAATCCATCGCAAGTGAATTATATACCCAATGCGACAGTTGCACGATCGCAGATTTTATTAGGGAATTAGAATCCGAAACTCAGACTATCTGCTCTACTTATACTGCCTATTCCGGAAGGTTCAGTATACGTGTGCATGGCGACTTATCCAGACACCTACCAACTACCTTAAGAATACATGACACACCAGCCCAGATTGTACTTGTTGAGTCGCCTGAGCATCATTGTTGATTATGCTGTCTAAGGACCTTTTCCCACAGGTTTGTGATTGCTTCAAATTATACGAGGGGATAGCAAAAGCTGATACAGAGGGGCCAAGCATTGATTGTACAGGCTCAGGGAATTTATAGGTTTCTCATGGAATTCGGGGGAGGAAATGCTGAAGGTGACTTCAATGGATTACAAAGTAGGAGATGCTTATTGATGAATTGATAAAGTTGTTTCGGTGATAAAATAATTATACATTGTCTGACGATTAACATTACCTCATTGCAACTCACTGATGTATCACACAGCTGCAGGAAAAGGAACAAAAGTACCTCTTCAATCTGTGTCACTATCAAACCTGAGAGGTTTTCAAATTGCCAAAGCTCGATAACAAAGTAGTAAATACACCTACATAGTTGTGACAATGGCAGTGAATCGAAAGCCTTGTTTTCGCTCTCGCCTGGCCCTGCCTATTCAGGTCCGTATCGCTATTATCGTGAGTCATCGTGCTTGCTCAAACAGAATAATTGATTGATACACAATAAGACACGGGCAGCTGAATATGCGAGTCGCCGCCTCGTGGACTATTTACGGAATACCGGCCGTAACCCCCCTGGCACACGGATAGCTGCAATCACCGCACCTATGAGCTAGTCCATGCGACAGCAGGCAAAGAAGAAAATTTGGTTTATTTGCATGTAAGGGCCGCAGTCATTCCAAGCTACACGTACTAAGGCATAAACACTTTTCGGTGACCGGTTCCCTTATCAAAACAACTTCGCCTACAAGACTGCTTATTAAATCTATAAACGGCTCATTGATTGTGAACACATAGTCACATACCCTGCAAGATTGTGACTTCATGAGTAGTAGATCGATGTTGATAATTTGCGCAGTTTGCAATAAGCTAGGCGATAGTTGGACGCATCATCATGCAGTGGGAGGTCGAGTGCTGCAGTGAAACAACAAATTTGAACAGCAAGGCAGTGAGTGCTGTTGATGAGGTAGAGCAAGCACGAAACAAACAATGATTGTATGATGTGGAGGATATTCAATCAAACTTCTCTTCCATCTCTTTCTTCTATTCTATCCCCTGACACATCTCATCTTCAAGATATAAACAACTATTATATTTAACATCTACGTTCTCTTAAGAAAACACCAGAGAGTTGACATCTTATCCTCTTTCTTTCTTCCAGTATACTACCCGTAGTAAATGTACGTTAGTTCAACAATCTCATCTTCGTTATGTGTTACTCACAAGCCGAATAGCTGTCTTGTTACAAATACGCTTTGTGTTCCGTACCTCAGCAGTACCCAGATCGACTACATCCGTCTTCTTGCGTCTTAATCGCCTTCATCTAGTGGGTATCTTTCGTTCATCCATAAGCCGGACTTGACTCTAAACAACTGCTAGGTTTCGTAATGTCTGCTCAACAAAGTCACGGTGCCGACACCACGGCCCCGGCGCTTCCCCTTCGCCTCCCCCTTACAGTGAATGCCTACAGTCAATGGAACTGCAACGATATGGGCCAATTCTTCTTCTGCGGGGAGTCCATTGACCATCGCCTTTATGCTGCTACCGCCGACTATTGGCCCGACGGCGAGGGTCTGTCCGTCATCCTTTTTGGTAGTCCAACCATTGGGAATTCCATTCTCGCGGTGGCTCCGGAAGCGAAAGTCGATACCAAAGGCATCGACCCAGGTAGCAATATCGTCTGGTTTGACCCTGTAAATCCCGACAACATGGCAACCGACGTCATGGGAATGAGCTTCCCGCGAGTCGGGAGTCCCATGCGAGCGAGAACTACAGATGGGGGCAAAGTAGCATTCTCTTTTCACATCCAAGTCGGAGTTGGATCCGAGAAAAGAACCGATGCCTTCTCATGGATCCGAGAAGCCAAGACACACGAAGCTGGGCTCGAGAAGCTCGGATATACACTTGTACAGCACCCACGAAAGCCAAAACAACATCCGGAGACCGTTGATGATTCCTCTCCGACTCGATATTGGCCTGCACATGATATGTGCACTGCAGATAAGACGATTGCCATTCTGTCATACGAAAAACATTGGCAATCCTCGGTGACATCCTCGTGGAGACACATGTTCGCAATCCAATTCGCCGGCGAGGATGTCCTGAAGGAAATGGGAGATGATCTAGCTTGGAGGATTCTCGTCACTGCGGCTTTTCTCCGCACCTTGGAAATCCTTGGTCGGGCGGGCGAGTGAGTCCGGGCTCCTGGTAGCGTCCAGGATAACTCGCCAACCCTGCCTTTGGCAGGATTCTTGCGACAGAGTAGCGAGCGCAACCTCGGTTATGGTTTTTGCAATTTGGGACTGTGACGCCTCGACTACAGGCTGGGTTTGACTGCTCATCCTAGGTCTTTTGGGGTCGTCTTTCGCTAATCGAGCTTCACCTTGTAATTCGTATTATATTTAGAATTCAACCAAAAACATAGATAAGACTAATAGAATAGTCGCCATGAATTACCAAGCTCAGTAGAAACATAGCAAAGTATTGCTCATGATTGGAATGTAAATTTTCACTTAGGTTAGAAGTGACGTAGTGTAGAATGTTACGCTGGAGGAAAAGGTGATAGACGATGTGATGCTGAAACCAATAGCGAAACGAACAGATTGGCCTTATGCTAGTTAGTAACTTCCCCGGGCTTAGGCATCTTTTAGTAAGTATCGCCTTGACTTCCAATTGCATTTCATCAGGATCTGATGCCGTAGACGGATACTGGTATGCAGAAAGGCGTCCGTAGATATTTTTGTAATAGAGGCTCTCAACCGGAGAAAAGTATCGCGATAGCATTCCCCACAGATGGCTAGAAATAGCTAGCATTACGAGCTCTCCGAACTAGAACTTAAAGCGAGTGCGCAAGATTTGAGCTCTAATTATGATAAGTGGTGTGACGTGAAGCGTTCCGTCAATGATACTGTAGGTAGACTTTTGGTCAGGCCTCGGACGTAGTTGAGACGATTTCTGGAGTGAAAACTGCTACGTACCCCTGTCTTTTATGATTTATTCGTAATTATTCCGTCTTTAGTTCTCCGTCCGATGTCCATTCTTATCCCATGTATGAGTAGGGATAGTGTAGGAAGAAGGATTTGGTCCGAGGTTCTTGCATCTAAAGTAACCTTCATTGATTACTCACAGCTGATATAGTCTATTCGAATGACGGGCGATTGTAATCAGCCATGGGTATATGAATTTTGGCGCCTCGGATGTAATAAAGCTAATCATAAGTGCCAGGATGAACTTCAGCCTCCATCAACCAGGGGTTAAATAAGCTTTTGCCTTCGCCAATACCTACCTTCTTCATGTAAGATGCGATAACATCTATTTTCTGCGAATTTGACCGATATAGTATAGGGAAAGTATTATATGAGCGTGGTGATCATGTTGTCTGGCTTTCAGGAGCTGAAATACCCCCCACGGGGCAAGGGACGGGATGCTACGCGAGTTTCATGTGGTTCATGAGGTAGCCTTGACCTCTTCAGGAGCGGTTATCTTCATCCCCTTCTCCTGCATACATTACACGTGGAGATGGTAGATCAACGGTGCAATCGCCTCGATTATCTAGCGCTGTGTTACAAGCGCAACATTGGGACGAAGGAAGAGCAGTGGCCCGGCCTTAGCGAGCAGAATGACCTGACGTTGGTTGCGCATGCAACACGCGAGAGTTTGGCATTAAGATTATGGGACTAATAAAATACCCGAAGTGCAACATTGGAGAGATCCTGCTCTTAAATAGCTGCATAGGGAATATGTATGAAGTGTTACCAAGCAGAGAACCTGTGTAAGTGTGTTATACTCAAGGTTCTGTCAAGGTGGTGAAGTGTCTTAGAAGTGGGGTGCGGGGTCTGGGGCGCACCGACCATTATACCTACCACACCCCTACAGCACTATATAGCAGTATTAGGTAACCCAGCTTTTAGGTAGGTAGTCCGTGCCCGAAAATAATTGGTCCGTTTGTTGGCGTCGTTCGTTATTGAGTGCTTCATACAAGCAGTGCAGGTAGTACAGACGGTATCAGACATTTAATTGTCGGCTCAAATTTATGAGACAACTTGTGACTTTGCTGATTCACTGTCGCATGACACCTTGGTACCCAAAATCATCAACATTCGCAGCATTGGGACTATTAATAGGCATATAGCTATACCTTACCTTGTACACGTACACTATCGAGAATATCGATCATCGAACGTCGAACATCTCATCCAACGAAAAACCGGAAAGAGCCCGCTGCCCGTTGCCCGCTGCCCCAGCTCGACGATCCGCCGCGCATGAACAGCCAACACACTCGCACGTTTCACGCTCTTTTTCGCCAGTGACTGAGTTGGCTGCATGCACATGTGTTAGTGTTTAGCAGGTGCGACATAACCTTTCCGAGAGCTTGCCGACTGTCCACCCAACCAACCGACCAACCGTTGTCCGTGTTACCCGTTGCCCGTTGCCCGGCTCCTGCTGCTGCTGCTGCTGCTGCTGCCCGCCAGCCAGGCTCCCTACGTAACCTAAATATCTAGATTCGCCCGACCCGCCGACGCCGACTCCCTCCCACGAACACCATGGCAGACTTTGCTCAGACCTCCACTGACCAGCAGTCGCCTTCGCAACCTGACTACGAACAACCGGGCAGCATGTCGCCGCGCCATATTCCTAGCCCTACCCCCGAGAATGGACAAAGGCCTGACACCTCGACTGGAGCTGGAGTTGGCGCGGGAGGCAGTGAGTCGACACCTTTTGACGGCGCAAAATCCGAAGCCTCCCAGCGAGTCCAAGATGTATTAGGCTCCGACGTACGGATCCTTGCAACATCCCTCATATAAGCTGATTATGGCTGACCATTGTAGATTGGTATAACTACGCTATTAACCCGCTTGAAGCAGAGCATCGCTTCGGCCAAGGTGAGCTATCAATACGCTATCCTATTCTTTAGCCGTGCTGTCGCTAACTTGATACGCCTATAGGAGTTCGCTCTTTTCTTGAAGAAACGCTCTGTCTTGGAGGAGGATCATGCGCGGGGGATGAAGAAGCTCTGCAAGTTGAGCCAGGACAATATTCACCACGCCGACCACCGACAAGGAACCTTTGCCAAGTCGTACGAGGAGATGCTCACCATACATGACCGCATGGCCGAAAATGGTACGCAATTTGCCTTTTCGTTACATCAGATGCACGAGGATCTCCTCGAGGTAGCTGCTGTGGCAGAGAAGCATCGCAAAGGTTGGAAGCAGAACGGTCTGGCTGCCGAACAGCGGCTAGTGGATATTGAGTCGGCCATGCGCAAGTCCAAGGCCAAGTATGATGCGTTGGCCGACGAATACGAACGCGTAAGGACTGGTGAGGCGAAGCAGGGCACTCGAGTATTCGGCATCAAAGGATCCAAGTCTGCTGCGCAGCAAGAAGAGTACCTTTTGCACAAGACGCAGGCCGCAGATACAGACTACAAGGGCAAGGTTGAGGCATACCAATCTGAAAAGGCCACAATGGAGTCGACGACTCGCCCGGAAGCGATTAGAGCACTGCAGGATCTCGTCAGGGAGTGCGATTCTGGTACCACATTACAACTGCAGAAGTTTGGTGAGTGAAAGGAGCGACTCTATATCAGTATCCAAACTACAACTAACGACACATGGACAGCATCGTTCAACGAGAAATTGCTTCTCAGTAATGGGCTAGTTATCAGTCCGTTAAAGAATGCCACTTCCCAGAGCCAATACTCGCATAGCCTTAAAGAAGTTATTCACTCTATAGATAACGCGAAGGATCTAGAAGACTTTATTACTAGCTTTCACTCCAGGTTACCCCCAAAACCATCCGAGCCTAAATACGAACGTAACCCGGTAGGTCCTCCGTTTGGTGCCCGAATTAGGAGTTGGAAATTCCACATATTGACGAATCAGGTCCTCAACCCCCAACATAATACGTCCATGAATCAAGTGTCATCAATACAGCAACAACCAGCAAGACCACAATCCCAACAACAAGCCCAAAATCAAACATTACCTCCCCTCCAGACCCAGGCACCGCTTTCTGCCTCAGTAGGACGGACAGCGACTTTCGACACGGCCTCTCCCATGGGCCAGGGTGGTCCGTCCCCGAGTTACGTTCACCCTTCAATAGCAGCTGCTCAGCGGACATCCTCAGGACTAGGACACGAGAGAAGCTATAGCCATGGCGCTATGCTAACTCAGTCTAATGTGCAACCACAGCAAACGTACAACGCACGCAATTCAACCCATGCCCTTCCTCAGCAGTCACGGTTTAACGGCGGCATAAGTAGTCCTCTGAACAGTCAGAGCGGTCCACCACAGCTAGGAGCGCTTCCATTCCAGACTCAAACGTCGGGAAGACAATCCCCTCAACAACAGCAAGGCGGACCTAGTACCTTTCCAGGATCTTCACCCTCGCAGGAATTGGTTACCCGCGCAGCATCCCCTCCTAGGGCATTTGGCAATCCTAGCGGGGGCGGGAAACAGGTGTTCGGCGTTTCTCTAGCACGGTTATACGAGCGGGATCAATTTGCCGTTCCCATGGTCGTACACCAGTGTATACAAGCGGTTGATCTGTACGGTCTTGCCGTAGAGGGTATTTACCGTCTATCTGGTTCGGCGATGCATGTGAACAAGCTGAAGAACCTCTTTGATACGGGTTTGTTCACCTCCTAACATTCCTTTTCCTCAGCCAGTGGCCAACTAACTATTTTGTATAGACCAAGAATCCCACATCTTAGACTTCCGCAACCCGGAGAACTTCTTCCACGACGTCAATAGTGTTGCCGGCCTGCTGAAGCAGTTCCTGCGCGATCTCCCAGATCCCCTTCTCACCTCGGAGAACTACGCGGGATTCATCGAGGCGGCAAAGCACGACGACGAGATCGTGCGAAGGGATAGCATGCATGCCATCATCAATGGCCTGCCAGACCCGAACTATGCAACCCTGCGGGCCTTGACGCTGCACTTGCATAGAGTCATAGACAACAGCGCCGTCAACCGCATGAACTCGCAAAACCTTGCCATCGTATTTGGACCTACGCTCATGGGCACGGCGCCGGGAAGTAATATCGCGGATGCTGCGTTCCAGGTTCGTGCCGTCGATACGATACTGCAGAATACGTATCAGATCTTCGATGAAGATTAAAGCGAGGGCGATCAGCTTGCGAGGTAATTTGCATACGATCAGCGTGCACGTGCTAGCGGGTTAGAACTGAGAGCGCTTAATTCGTAATTTATTCCATCATGTATTGTAGCTAGGGTGAGCGGAGGAGGAACCAAGTGTATGATTTGATTGATTGAGACAAGCGAAGAACTGTCTCTCTGCGTCGTTTTCTTAGCCGGGGTGGATTGAATTGGTCGGTTGGCGTACGTAGGTAGGGAGGCGTAGGTCTCGCATTTGTTTGGAGTTGGGCTCCGGGACACGTAATATTATTTAGTGAGAATGTGAAATACGACTCTCATCTTCTATGAGTAAGGTGGATGATGGCTTGCTCGTTCGTCTCCATAAGTTATGCCTACCTACCTTTACCATTGAAGGGGACTTCAATTCTTACTATTTTGCATGAGCAAGAGGTTGGTTTGTCAGATGGATTCTAACCTTTAATTTAAGTCGCGCCCACTCGATTCTTATGTGAGAATTACTAGACGTGTAGTTGGCGCGGCTTATAAGTTATCACATGCGCCGTCTCGTATCGATTTTTTTGGCTTGGTTTCATTTTTGTTTTATTTATCCCAGGCTATTTTGAGAGCAAATCACGCCCCCCATTATAAGCTTCGCAGACAGATTGTTTTGTACATGTCCCCGGGTAGGTATCTTTTCTGTCTAGCCCCCCTATTTCCCCCTACTTATAGCGCTCCCCTCACGATGAGATTTGGAAGTTCTCTATATCGCAAACTCCATAAGATTATTATTTATACCTTGCCAACGCCCAACTCTTCCTCCGTCATGCATCTAGGTAGGAAGGGCGAAGTTGGTTTTGTCTCGCACACACGGAAAGACGTTGATCTAGAGCCTATTTTAAAACTTCCTTCATATACACACACGAACGCGGATATGAGCCTGATGCTGATGTAGACTCCGTTCGGCGCGCCAATCGATCGGTCGGTTATGCGGCTACGGGCGCGGCGGGTTGGGCTTGGCCTGGTACGGGGGGCATGAAGATGGGGAGGTAGGTTACGGCGAGAGCCATGACTGTTTTGTGGTTAGTGTGATAGGCCCGATCGTAGATGGGAACCTGCGTTAGAACGACGGGAAGGAAGGAGAAGGGGGGTTAAGGGGGGAAGGTAGAGAGGTATGTGAAAGGAAGCAGATGTTAGTTGGTTGGGCTTACTTGACATTCCAACGCTAAAGTAACCCGGCGTGCTCGTACTCTGCGTCGTCGCCTCGCTCTCGCCTAGCCAGCTCTGCATACTGAAGACAACGGCGGCCCTATAGAAAGGGTGTGATCGTAGTTAGCTAGGGTTCTGCGCGGAAGGGCTATGGTTTTGTCCTGTGCTGCCTGGTCTCTATATTCTTGCTCCAGGATCGGTGAAAGTGAAGGATGGGGCCTGATAGACGTACCAGCCGATGTACTTGTTTCGCGTAAAGATAGCCGCCATGGGCATCGTCGAGGACAGGGTCGACGAGAACTCGGGGCTGTCATCTTTTCCGACTGGTGGTTCCTGATACGGGACAACTGTTTGTTTTGCGCCGGGCGCATCTCGTTAGCCTAGTCCATTTGATAGCCGTGAAATTGTCTTGTTTTCTCTTTCGGTCGCAATTATATCATCTATGCGATGATGCTATGCGATTACGTGGAATGCGCGACACGGGAAAGGGCAGGGTTGTTCTTACTCAGGTCCGGCCGTCGCATATCCTTTTTTGACGCCATTATGAAGTAAATCTCGGAGCGAAAAATGCGCAGAGCTCTGTTTCCGAGTAATTCCGCAGATAGCGACAAGTGCGAATTCGGTGTTGACTTGGACGTCCGGAGGCCGATCGCTAAAGAGTTGTTGTCGTCGTTAACCACCGCGAGTCCGACAGCCTGGCTCGTTGTCGTTGCCAATTACGGGTTAATGGCAGGGGTCCGGAGTGGCAGTTACGCTAGGCCGAGTTTACTTTAGCGCATTTCATCGCACCTTAGGTAAGGAAAAGCCTTGTCCCCATGGTCACCTTAACCGGCAAACAATGGTTGAAAGCCACAGCGGGGTCTCGACCCTATCATCCCAACAGCACGGGACTGATCATTATTGTGGTCAGATCTTTGTGAACCCGACTCCTCTCTATCGCGCCATAATAGATCCTCAGATGGAGACTCAGCTCGTCCACTTTTGCGTCACTAGCGAGATGCAAGCTCGGTCTTGGAGCTAACCGACCAACAGATGCAAGTGGTAGGACTCATGTGGATTAAATTACCGGTGATTTCGGTGAATGAGACTGTGAGGTAGCAATAATATGCAGCAGTTTGCTCTTTGTGATACTTAGTCTGAGGTAGGTTCAGCAAAGCCAGGAATTCCTAGGACGTTGGAGCATCTGGCCGGGATCTATTCGTTACTCTCTCCACGAGGTACCTATCCCCGAGTACGTCGGGTCACCGCTTCTAGCATCTCCATCCATACAATAGTGAGACATGAAGGAATGGGGCACAGCACCCATTACGGGTGCACAGATTTTTCTAGGTCGATCTCGATTCCCCTCATCAATTGGTTCCTTTGTCTGTGCGACTTACGTTTAAGGAGATACCTGCAGCTCATAATCGCAGAAAGAGATGCTTGTGAGACAAGCATTCCCACGAAACAATAACAGTCTACCGCGCCTAGCGTCGGTGCCAACCTCAAAGCTAATCAGGCGGACCAGATGAGCTGGGTACTGGCACACCCTACTACCTCTTTATAATTGAGTTCACGGGATTTCTATGGCGTGCGGAGTACTGATGAAGGGCACGTGCTCCTCATTTGTCAGGAGATGAATGACATACGATATATATCGTCCCGAGCCGGCATTGTCTTAAGTTTGAACGGACTGCACCGGCGGAGTTAGTTAGAAACCGGCTGGTTCGAGCCAATGAGGGCCCAAAATACTCTTTGAACTAAGACATCGAGTGATAGATCTACAAGAAACACATAAGGGGAGGAGAGACAGGTTGAACATATGTTTCGGCTGCCGAAACAATGGCAGAATGTAAGCACAGATGCCAAGCGAGCGAAAGTGCTGCGTCGAGATTAGCAATCATATCCGCCATTCCTCGCTTCCCTAACACAAATATAGACCGTGAAGGCGGTTTGTCAGCGATTGCGGAGATATGATCTAGTGAACAAAATTCCCGAGATGGGAAATACTGCAGAAAGTATGCGTAATACCGAATAATCGCCATGCTTGTTCGCTCGTAAGAATATTTCTGCGTAGCTCAAAGCGCCGGCTGGCCCGAATTCATGCTTACCTAACCAGACTATCTGATATGTCACATCACACCTCGTTGTCATTTCTGTGACGGTGAACCTGGAGCTGGAGTTTGAAAACTAGATGAGAAGGATATTCAAAGCAAAGTGAGAAATGGGCACACCCGCGCACTTGATCCGAGTTTCTCCATATGTGATACATGCCTATATTACGTATTGGATAGTATCAGTAGTTACCCGCTGCCAGGATGAAATTGAAATTCCGAGGTCCCGGATTTGCCTTTTTGCGTGGAGCCGGTAAGGTGGACGATTAACGATTACTATTCCTTGGCTTGACTGACAGCGGTTTGTTTGCTCAAATGTCGCTGACACCAAGATCATCGTGAAGAACAAGGTAATACATCTCTTACACAGTAATTGGCGTATTCTCTATTGCGAGCATCCGTAGTTACTAGCAGATCAGTAATGTCGTCTCGCGTTGTGACCTAATACGGCAATACGTGAGCGGCGCTATTTTGGGTTTTCGTCTTGTCCCAAATGAGACAAACAAGTCGGAGTATACTTGTGGAGTACCGGTAACGCACGCAGCAACGTTGCAAAGCAGCCACTCATCTCTTTATTCGGGTCATGGTAGTTTTGAAATCGCATATCTCCAGTTCTGTATGGATGTATCGTCAAAACACGGCGATTCGTGTTATAGCTGCTTGGTTGCAGACAAGAGAAGTTGAAATCGAGGCTATCTTGGTTACACGAGCGACCTATTTCGGGATGTGCCAGGTCATTCTGGAGTCAGGGAAACACCGTGGGAGCGGGCTCGCATGGCTTGCTGACAGGTTGTTTGTCTGTTTGATGATTGGTAGACTGGGGTTGGGCCTGACACCCGGGCATATTGTACTCGTACTTTGTTGCGTAGGTTCCCCGGAGAAGGATGGCGATGTTGTCGGATAGATGGCTCGGAGCCGGAGTTGGAGTGGATAGATATGTAATCATATCGACCTACTTACCTGATAACAAGAGTGCCTAATTATTACGTGGGCACTTGGTAGTGGCAGTGGTCAGTGGTGGTGATGGGTGATGGTGGAATCCCCCCAGAACAGTGCAGGCAGGGTGCGTCAACGTGGACACTGGGGTGGCCGGCTTGGTGTCTGGCACCGGCTCCCATGCCCCCATCCCGCGGTTCCGATAGCTCACAACCCATTTCGTCGTTTTACGTGGAACGGTGGGAATCATGGATCATTCATGGATCATGCCTCGCACAGTCTCAAAGCCTCGGAGCATCGCAGATCCCGCTAAGCCCACTTGGGTCCCATCCGCGCTAACCACTGTTCGGGCTTAGCGTCATGGCAAATTCCACCGCACTCCCAGCTGCACGTTGCTGCACCTGCGCCTACACCCCTGGCATCCTGGCTGACACCCTGCACACCCTGCTCCTTCAGTCCCTATCTACTCTTCTCTCTTGCTGCGCTGTTTTGCTGCTGCATGCCAAAACCCGTTTTGGTCGCACTTACTTACTACTACTATTACCTATTATGAGGTAGACAGATAGACAGCTTGACAGCGACGCAAATCACGAAGTGCCAGGAACCACCTTTACTTATACTACCTGGTAAGTATACGTTGTGCTGTGCTGTACAGTATCGGATATCCACTGTAGCCGTCTTACGCAGTACACATGACTTAGTGCAACTACCTACTTACTCTCCATTCAACTATTGCTCTCACGCTATCTCGTTTCATTCAAGTCATTAGTATAGCTGAGAATCTTGTAGCTTCACTGCAATCTCGGCACGCTCGCCGTCCGCTCACTGTACACATTTGCCTCGCCGCCTTGTCAGGTACCCAGATATTCGAGGTCTTGCCGATATCAGTCAGCCAGCCAGCGCCAATCATACCTACCGTGTGTGTGATACTGTACATACATTGGCCCTTTCTTGGCCTCCGGTACTTGTACACTACACAGAGTTACCGCGGGCAATATAGCTACAACAAAGTAGTCATCCATCCCCAAGCCTTGCCGGACCCTCTCTCGTGTGTCTGGGCTGTCCATTAATCGTCAACCACCTCCCTCCAACTACGACCACGGCTCTTGCAGCGCCTTATACCTCATTGACAGCCCACCCAGCATAGGCACAACCTACTACCCCTTGCGTGGATCGCGCTTCTGCATTGCTGTCGCCATTCCTTAACCGTCAACTTCGACTTCGACTTCGACTCTATCCCCCCAGCTCGTCTCACCAACCCATTCGCTGCTCCATCCCAACGCCGTCTACATTCCGGGCCTCACCTTCGCTTGCTCGCTTTGTCCCGGCCGCCCGCTCGACCTCGCATCCGATCTCCCATCGCATTGAAGATATGGCGTACTTACCATCTCAGCGTCCGTGATGACCTCCCGCCCGCCTCTGGCGATCTCTCAGCGACAGCCTCAGAGAACACTAAGCGGCTCGGGGTTGTCGCAGAGACCCGCACCTCAGCGCTCGCTGTCCCAGCAGCACCCACAATCCCCGATACGGCGGTCCGACAGTTTCAGCAGCGAGCAGGGCGCCGACGGTGTCGATGGGGCGCAGACCCGATATGGCGCCACCCCGAGGAGGGGGGGTTCCAAGTTGAAGCTCGAGTTAGCCAATGATGGCATCGACCATGCGGGCTTCGTCGAATCCCCCCAAAATCCCGACCCCTTGTCCGCCAACAAGGTCTTCACTCCGTCGCGCGTCATGTCCATGGCTGACGCCCCCGACCTGGGTGATATGAGTCCGCAAACGTCGAGATGTCAGACTGCCGATGGAGATTCTATTCCCCTCCCTATGCCTCCCCGTCGAGCCCGATTCGCGATACCGACCAAGGGGTTCCAGTCGGCGCCCGTGAATGCGCCCGTGAAAAAAGACTTGCGCTCCAAGCCCTTCGTACTCGAAGTGCCTCCTGAAGCCCCCCGATATTCCAGTATGGGGAAGCAAGAGCCGTGTGGTAGGACCAGGAAAAATCAAGGTGGCACCCAACACGATACTAATACACTTTCAGGCCACGCCGACTTTTATGCTTGGCGCGGAGGTCATCCCGAAGATCAGTTCTCTGACAATATCATCCGTATTGGTTATTTCGATAAGGCTCCGGCGCAACCAGCTCAAGAAGCGGCATCCGCAAAAGCCACCTTGTTCCCGGCCCTAAAGCACAAGAGTGGGCTACACACATTATCAACAATATTCACGAATATCTTGAGCCAGCGGCGACACATTGGGCAGATCACGTCGCCTTCTACTTTCAAACCACCGCCCCGCGTCACTCTCACAGATTCGAAGAGAGAGGCTTGGGTGAAAGAGCTTGCAAAGCCGAATGTCCCTCTCCGCAAACTCAGCAGAACAATTCCTCATGGCATCCGGAGTCGTGTTCTACTCGACCAATGCCTTAATAAAAACGTCCCGACTGATCGAGCCGTCTGGCTTGCAAAATGTGTAGGGGCTAATGAAATTAGAGCCTTCAAGCGAAAAGGAGTCAACAACACGTTTGTCATTGGGGGTGAGGTGAAATGGATTCGGGATTGGACCTTATGCGTAGAGCAGTTTGTCGAAGCTATCATCGGCGCATTCACTGAAGAGGACTGGAAGTCTAAAGTCACTTACGCGTAAGTGCCGGGACCTTTTAACTTCAATCCAGACTCCTTACTAACTGCTTTTAGGATCCGCCTGGCTACCCACCTCTATGCCGAGTACCTTCTAGACCGCGACCACTATATAGAGTGGCTGATTGCAAGCTTGGAAAACAGCAATGAAGCCAAACTCCCAATGTGGCTCTTATTAGTACAGATTTACTGGAAGGATATGCTAAAGCTCCGACGACATGGGCGACGACTGGTTACCGCCATGCTCAATCATCACTGCACTGTGAGTTTTTTTGATCGATCTTGTATACGTTCAAACTAATATTATGACTAGATATACAACAGCCTGGATAGAGATGTTTTGTTACCACTGTCTACTCAACTTGGGTCTCTTGTTGAATCTCTGATATCAGCGAGTCCAGACAGTTTCGTACATCCTACAACATGGTCTCAATACCGAGACTCATTACAGGCTTCCCTTTCTTCGAGCCGAGAATCCGTTTACGCTACTTTTAGAACCATTGACTTACGGACTGAATTGTTGACCAACTCCAGTGTCAGAACACAGCCAGCCGTCCGAAGTACACTCGTTGCACTACTAGATAATATGTTACGTCTACCGTTCAAGGACGATATTCCTGGGCAAATACATAAAGCTACCAAAAACACACCAGTCCTGATACGCACTACACTCGAATGGTGCACGTCACTTTATCGGTTTGGTCCTGCGAAAATATATGTTGCGGCGACGATCCTGCGCACGATATCAGATGCTGATACCAATCTTACTGGCGAGATACTTGGCTTTCTGGATAATGATGCGCTCAATGAATCCCTACGGAAACAAAGCGTTTACCACCTTGTCTCAGAGCTTGTACGCACGGATCATTTTTCTGTGCCCCAATATATTCAGTGGCTCATTGCGAGAGGAGGTCTTCTCGACCCTTCCGAGGCCCAACCCGACGGCCCGTGTTCTATGCGACTTTTAGTCGAAATGCCCGCTTATTCATTCCACGGCTCTATGGGGGGCTTGCGAGCTTCCCTTCTCCGCAGAGCTTCGTTTTCCGTTGAGGACGAAGCAAATGATATTAGCGCGGCAATTAGATGTATCAAATATGCATTGTCCGTCCCCCTTGAGCCCAACGACCCAATATTACAAAAACCTCCAATGAGCATAAAAAAACTAGCCAGTAAGATTGGCTTGAGCAGTCGATCGCTTAAATGTGAGGTCTGTTCGTGGCTCGCGAATGACTTCATCAATAGTGTCTTTCAACGGTTCCAAACCGAGAAGACACATCTTGATTCACCGGAGAGATGTCTGGATACAGTTCGATCACTGCTGGTAGCTGCTCAGGATTTCAGCATGCTTGATACCATGCTGGGTTACATGACACACTCTTCTAATATCGAGACATTGTCTTACTGCGTGAACACTCTCAGCCTCCATTTGCCAGTGTTTTTTGCGATGGGCTCAGCAAAACCACTTTTTCATTCCTTTTATGAACGTCTAAAAGCGATCAGCGTACAACAAGGCGTTGGAGCGAGGCCGCTTCTTGCTTCACTCGCGAATCTTGCCCCCCGACTGCCTGGGTTCGAGGCTATAGCGTCGCAATTACGAAATGAGTTGCTCTTAGCAGATAGAAGCAATGCAGTGGATGCTTCGTCACCGTTGTCTGATAGCATGACTACTCAACTTCAAGACGACGAGACGGAACTAGGTGAACAGATTGAAAAGCTTGCTAATTATACGAGCGCGGATAAACATACCATGGAGCGTCTTTTCCATACAATCGTGACCAAGCTCGGAAACTGCTGGATCAAAGGTGACGAACGACAACGTCCCTATTCTATCTTGTTGTCGCGTCTCCGGGTTTTCGACACACAGTACTTCGACACTTTGATGAAGGACTGGGTGCAGTATATTCGCAAGCTGACGAAACGAGCTCCTATTGCCCAGATGTACCCACTTCTCGTCAGTTCTGGTTGCCTCTCATTAACAACCCTTCTTGCAACCGCACTGAGAAGTCAAAATCAAGGAACACAAACTCAAACCGTCGCCGTTGGATCGGCCTCCACTTACATGCAAGAAATTCTACAAATGCTGATGAAGCCGCTGGAGCCGGACCAAATCGTAACTCTGGATGATTGCCATCGGTTTGAAATTATCCAGAATCAAGCGCGCCTCGAGTATGCTAAAGAGGTCATGCTCCTGGTTCGTGGGTCGCTGGCGGAGTACGCAGCCTCTCGAAATCAGCAACCCCCAAGGCCACAGCCCCTCGATGATGAAAAAGTTAAGACCTATCTCTTTGAGCTACTCAGAGATTTGATCCTCATGGACCCACAAGCCGCCAGTCAGACGCTGTCGCTTAGGAGTCCAGATACTAAGCTGGCTACGCTTATTGAAGCTCTCACAACCAA
The DNA here is from genome assembly GCA_037356055.1 of Xylaria sp. Z34. Lineage (NCBI taxonomy): Eukaryota > Fungi > Ascomycota > Sordariomycetes > Xylariales > Xylariaceae > Xylaria > Xylaria sp. Z34. Next base: position 220,532 of record JBAWJW010000008.1, read on the forward strand.
ATTATTGGTGCCTCACAGTGGAGGTGGACAGAAGACTTTCGAGCAGGTCTTGGAGTTGGCGAATGAATTTACACTCCCATTCTGTCAAGTTAAGCTTTCACTAAATTTGGCGATTCACGATCCCAGTACTCCCGAGGGGGCTGAAAGACTCCAAGCCCAGTTCGAGCAACTTTCAATTGCAATGGACAATGCAATTGAAGCAGACAACATCATGTGGACAGGCATGCTTTCTTACTTGAGTTCTGATATCACTTTACACCTAAAAGACAGAGCGGAAGCACGATTTCTAGATCTATTTCCCTCCATGAAGACCCTTCCCTTCGACGAGGCTGGGTCCAAAAGTGACATTCATATGGCAGAAAACTTGCTCACGGTTGTCGATTCGGTTCTTCGAGGAGCATCAATGTCTAGAATATCCGTGTTTTCAAGTGGAATGGCTGATAGATTGACCGACCTTTGGGAGATTCTGGGGTCAACCTGCGAAGAAGGCGAAGCGTTGAAAGCAGCGGTGCTTGCGCATTGGCTCCCGTTGCTTCTATCGTACCTAGCTCTTCAAGCCTCCCAGTTTTCAGCAGCTGTGGATCCCTCAAAATTCCCAGGCAGCGACACTCGTGCTCGTGTCCTCGTTATTTTGGCAGGGATCGTGCTAGAACTGGACAAGTATCCAGCATCGCATCTTGGGCCACGCGTTTTCGACATTGCGCTAGTACTGGCTGACAACCTACCAGAGGAAGCCCGCCTCCAATGCGTGCGTGCTGTAAAAGACTATACCACCGATCCTCGTCTCAGATATCTATTCAGCTTTTCTCCAGATCCAGCCGAGAATTTCATGTTGGCACATAGGGAAAAGGCACCAACTGGCCTTCATGAGCGTAGAATGATGGCCATGAATCTAGGCATGGGAATGCCGCCAGAGAAACTTACCCCCTTCATAATCCGACGTTGGGAGATTTTGAACGAGCAAACACCCAACATAGGAGATAACGACACAAGCCTGAGCTTGACGCTATTTGATGCTAGGAAGATATAGTAGTACCCATTCTTGTTGATACCCCATTTCATTTTCTGTTTCCATCCATCCAGGGCGAATATCGGGATGGTACTACTACTACCAGATAATCATTGTTTTCATTACGTATGTATGTAAATGCATTAGACATAAGTCATGACGAGCCTAGCATATTCTTTTTTTTTTGTTGGTTATCAACCAGGTTCGGGATCGACGGAGCCGGGGGGTCACGGAGGGTCGAACAAGGGTCGGTCGGTTCTGGTCTGCATAAGGCGTCCGGTCATATCCCAACCTGATTTTATCATGGATGCGGCAGCATACAGCCGCCGCGGCTTACACCATTTTCATTGCTTTTTTGTTCAATTTCATCGTTAACACGGCTATTCGTTATTCGTCATTCGCATCAATATCCACTGCATCCTATCACACGCGACAACCTGTATACATCGACTTATATAAAGCCTGCGGCTTGCGACCCGGTGTTGCTGCTTTGCTTCACCTCTGTGTGAAAGACATCTCAAAGGCGCCTCTCCATAAATACCAAGATGATGAATGAGATGAGGAATGAGCGAATGATGGCATATTAATGTTGAGCTATACATATACCTACACACCTCGCGGCATATTCTCATATCATTTTGTATATATACATTACTTATTCAAGGTACATACGGTAAAAGATAATACTGTTACTGATAAGCATGCTTCGTTCTAGTGATGTATGTGTATGCATGCCGATAATCCAAGGGAATATTAAACCCCTCAGAGGAACGTCACATTTAGGTGGTGGAGCCAAAAGCAACAGATGACAGCTCAGTATGTCAAATGATGTATGCAGCTCACCTGCTCCTGGCGGAAGTAGCCGTCTCGGCGAAATTATTTCTGATAATGCGATATAAAAGAAACACTTTTAATGCAGCCGAAGCTACTCAGAAGTTAGGCCATCGCTTCGATACAGGTTATGTAGCTTCTTGTTGCAGGTGGACTAAAAGGATTATTAGGATAAGGTCCCTTGTTACTAGACAGTCAGCTTCGTCTTCTTCTAGTCTCGAAAAGGAAATAAATGAGTAAGACAAGGGGAATGAAAAGTGCAAGAAGAAAATTTGAGAATTTGATATCGATCCTCCGAGAGACGGACGGACTTGGTAGGTCCGTGCGTCAACCGCTCCGGCAAAGCGCCTTCAAAAGAAGTCGTGGTGCTTCACGGCCGCTTTGGTATACGTCGTAAGCGGTAGGTTTTAGTCATATCTTACGTGGTAGTTAGGGCTCAACAGAGTGTTCGATTAATTCCTGAAACACCCAAAAGGGGGGTTCAGTCACTTATATGTACAGAATTCACCAACTTCACACCATAAGGTAGCCGTAAAGTAGTTCCCTAACAACCGAGCTAAGTGTAGTTGAGGTTAGGTTCTGATTAGGCACGATTCCTTTTTATGTACAGTTAAGTGCAGGGTACTATTGAGGCTAAAAAGATACTAATGCGTGGTTGTTATAGCATTAGCATTTGAGGTTATGATTATCAGATGGTTGATACACAGCAGTTGTCTCCTAGGGATGTCAAAACAATTCTCTGTTCCGTACGAAGCCTGAGCCAAGCTATGTTGTAATTGTTGTTGCCTGAAGAATCTCAAATTACCTCCATGCGGTGCCATGATGTTGCCCGTTCTACATGATCCTGATGGTCTCCTTCTTGTAGATTACGTGTCTCTTTGCACAGACATGATCGATAATACCTTGAATAAGGCTAGGCCACTCTCAGTCAGTTATTGAAGGGAAGAATCGATCTAGATATTGACTTACGCTTCACCAATAAGTGTATAGCCTGAGTCTGTCACAGAGCCTACTCTTATAATTCGTTCCCGAAGGATATATGGAGTTTTACCTCCATATATGACAGCCACTATGTCCCCTTTCTTCGAGATACGGGGCACAAGACCTCGAAATCCAGATCGGGTACGACAGGCTCGGCGACCTTGTTTCAGCTCGTCGAAATACCATGGATCCTCTCCCCTCTTTCTTCTTATTGTTGAAGAGTCCTCTAGTTCTACGATTTCATCCGCTAGATAGCCCACCAAGATTAAAACATCGAAATGAAACTCCGGATGCGCTTTCACCTGTGTGATTAGGTATGATGATGATATTGGAGGTTTGGCCCCATTGTGTAGATGCCTACGTAAGAGAGGCTCAGGGGGGTCAACTACCGTACGCCAACAGCAAAAACTTGCCCACGATGGCAAACTCAGATCGTTTGCCAAGTCATCCTCGCGACACAGTGCAGAGAACAGATCTAGATTGTTCTCGTGACACAGTACAGCGGCACATGACGACCGGCAATGATCCATAGCGATGTAGCTCAAATGGGGCTCAGCATCAATTTTAGCTAGTCTTAGTAAATCCTCGAAGCGGGGTTGTCCATAAATGTAAAAACGAGTAGCAATGATAAGGGCGCTCGCTTTTGCTAGGATGATAGGGAAAATAGCACCTTCTTTGACCCTGGCCCATTCTCGAGAACGAGTGAAGCTGTGTATATCCCATTTCCTTTCTGGTACAGCGCGCTCGAGGACTTGATCTATTCTGTCTGAATTCAAAGCAATATCTTGCAAGACTTCGTATGGCAAGCTCTCATCTCCATATATGATGGTGGCCTTTTGAGAGAAGAGGAGTATTAGTGGAATTTTAGGTTGCGACCAGTAGATATGTTCGAAAAGGCGCCTTAGACTAACTGTAAAGTCTAATTCTGTGCGTGATCGAACGACATCTTTTAGATTATTTAGAGCTTCGGGACAGTTTTCCCGAATTAAAGAGTGAAGGCTCTTCAAGATGTTCAGAGCCCAAGCGTCATGACCCTTAGCTTCGCCAGGGAAAATGGCCATCTGCGTAGCCTTCGAGATTGCGCAGTATCTCGACACAACATTTAACTCATTATTCGAGCACAATTCCGCAGACCAGAGTAGGTATCCATCAGGCCGCTGGCTGCGTAAGTGCTCGAGGCTACGGCAAAACCTAGAGCCAATAGCAATAGGTATCCCATTAACCCATAGCCATGCCCCAGACCTATCATATTCACTTGATATGGCTTCGAAAGAATAGGGTTCCGCATATGTAGTGAATAGACTGCATCGGACTCTTTCGAACCAGTGACTACTGCGATGCAGTTTGATCAGACGTAGTTCTCCTCGGTCTACTGATGGGAAGGGACTTGTTCCAGAAGATTCTGGACAATACTCCTCGAAGAAATAAGGTACAAGCAGTGATTGGAGGATACTCCGACGGTTCCTTCGCCAGTCTGGTAGCCATTCTAGCACACGCATGAGGGACCTTGACACATCGGCTTTGGAGGGCGCAGCCGCGGCGACATTGTCTCTCATGATAGCGTCATGCGTGAAAAAGTCGTTAATGGATATATTTTGCCGATATATAAGCCGATCGACCAAATCTGAAGCGGTAACTTCTTCCTGCCTATTGCTTGTTGCACCACGACAGACTGCATGCAGTACCCAAAGGTTCCACGCATATAGTCTGAGAGCGAAGGGACAGGTTCGTGTATCGAGCGTGTTTGTTTTATAAAGGTAAAGAACACAGCTCCGTGATATGAAAATATGACTCTTCCTGGCATCTATCCTGAATCTGCTTGCGATATCTTCTGCCATGTTGTTCCCAAGGAGGTACTCCTTGACTGAAAAATGGGACAGGACAGCGTAATGATGATTCGTATCGATATGGTCTAACTCACTTCGCGCGACCGGGGGCTCGAAATTGACAAGGTTGGGAAGCAGTCGCAGCAACTGTCTAGACGACAGCCTGCCCTCGGTTAGATGGGCTTTTTCCAAGGAAATTGTACAAGCCTCGATAACTTCTTCAATGGTCAATGGTTTTTGGGCCAACGTAAGCCATTGAAGAACGGTGCGAGCAACTTTACGCTCGGAATCCTGGCGGATCTCTCTTAGAATATTGTCATACACTTCTTCTATCGTGGACGGGAGCTTGTTGAGTACTTCGTCAATGTTATGATCGAATTGCAGACGTAAACGTGACAGTTCCTCAAGTTGAAGTGCGGCCAATCGAAACCTATTCGACCATTAATACTCTTTCGATTCTATACATTCATGACTGGAGAAAGTGACTAACATTGTTTGACCAGGCCCAGCCAATCTCGATAATATCTTTCGCTTGTTAATTGCTTTGAGCTCATTCAATTTCTCGTTCCTCTCAATCTCACGCTTGACATAAATCTCGATGTCTTCTCTCACATCCTCTGGAGAAATAGGCTCCACTGTCCATTCAGTCTCCAAGTAGCTCAAAATGTCGTCTTCTGGGCGAGATGTAGCAAGTATGCGGCAATTACGGACCTGAAGAGACGCAAGTTGTTTAAGATACCCTAATAATGAATTACGCATCCCCTCTACCTTGATTTCATCAAGGCCATCTATGAGAAGATATATTGTTCGCAGCCCATATCGGATGAGATGTTCGATCACTTCTTGGAGTTCTTTGTTCGAAGGATCTCCAGAAGTTAGCCCTTGGCTATATTTATCGAACAACTCTCGCATACGAGCCGGTACTTCTTTTTCGAATTCTAGTAAATGAAATAAGAAAGTGCGCAAGAAGTCGTGCATTCGAATGGAACGATCACTAGCGGTCGAGGAAAGATAGAAAGGCAAGATTATCTCCCCTTTTGTTGCCTGTTGACGGCATCGGTCCGCAATCGCTGTCAAAAGGTTAGTTTTGCCACAGCCTATCTGGCCATGCAGCAATTTGTAGTTTGCTGTTCCGTTATACCAGGATTCAAACATTTCACTATCAAGAAACCAGAGATTTGTGCCTGGCTCTCGCTCTTCGGTAACAACAGGTCTTGCCAATGATTTTATCGGATTCAGCCACTGGATTATTCTATCGCGTGTCTCTTTTTTAAAAAGCTTCTCATTGAGACTATAGACGAACGGATTAGGCGATTATCAGGCTACTAAGGTATCCGGTGTTGGGGGCACTGACTCGAGAAGCCGCTTGATACGTTCCTCTTGTTCTTTGACTTGAGTCGGTGTCCCAACGTTCACAATCTCGTTGTAAAGACGGCTGAACACGTCCCTATATGCCGGATCATGGACGCTTTCGAACTTGCACATGTTGATATGGTCTCTGTCGAGGGGAATTCGTTTCTCATATTTCGCGCCTAGAGTTGCGGAACCCTCTTCCACGACCTGCAACTCTATGAGCTAAACATAGATGTTACTTTAGTAGCATAGAGAGTGTCTTTCTCACCTTAATGCCGCAGTATCTTTCTGTTTCCCAAAAGGACGTAATGCTAAAGTCGTCTCGAACGCCAATGAAAAACTGATTCGTTTCCTGTAGCGGAGCGGACCAAAGCTCAAGTTCCTTGATTATGCTACCGTCCTTGCCTCCAGTAAGGGCCGAACCCAAGCCCCGAAGGAGGCTAGCCAATGATGATGTCCCCTGATGGGGGGTGCCAAAAAAGCATACATGAACGACGCTTCGTAGGATATCCCCGTAGAGTTCTGGTCGCATCTTCGCAAAATTAAGGGCCTGGGAGTGTTGGTGAGCATCTAATGTTCTCCGTCAATTATGATACAGATTCCTTTATCACACACCTTCTTAATCACAATGCCGCCAAGGCTATGACCTATAAAAATAAGAGGTCGTCCTTGCTAAGTTCAAATGTTAATGATGAGAGGGTCGTATCAGAAACTCCACGACTTACGGCGCTGCCAGTTCTCCTATCACTAAGAGAACTGAGTAACTTCTCGGCGAAATGCATTGAGCGGACTCTCGCCGCTTTCACGAAAATATTCGAATCATAGCCAAAAGTCAAGACACGAACTTTTCTTCCATCATTGTCGCCTGTGCAAAACTCATCAGGCGGGTTTTCCATCTGGGCTGGAAGAAAGTCCTTTAGCCAGATCTTGCCTTTCTTGCCTTTCCACGTCGAACATGAGTCACCTCCAAGACCATGTACGGCCACAATGCTAGCCTCAATTAGTAGTGCTCTAACACTGCTAGTAGATACAAGATATACTCAACATCTGCGAATCTGTTTGTTGAGGGTGATGTGAGTAGATTTAGTCCAAGAGTCGACTCCTAGATAGATTTTTAGCTACTATCCCAGAGAATCCCCAAAACGAAACCCCGCGCAGACTCACCGGAAATGCTACCGAGTCATCACGGCTGGTCTGGCCTCGGAATTGCTGTAGCATGTTAGGCGATAGCCTGTGCGAAGCTGGATATAGAACAGCTTCAGATAGTTAAGGTGAGAGGTCCGGATCGAAGGTACCTCGTTATGGGACCTAGCAGAAAGATTTTCATATAGCCCACGAAAGTAGTTTCCAAAGGCTTCACGCAACAAGATGTGAGTACAAGGATCCTGGCACACCTTGAAATGAATTGGCGGTCCAGATTCAACGTTCGCATTTGGGGGCGCCTGCAGGCTGGCCAGTAGGCTTCTCGAATGGAATGATAACGCGCTCATCGACCCCTCAGTTTCATAGAAGGGTGACGCGTGCGGCAGATTATTATTATCAGAAACCAATCAAATGGCAACAGACGTCGTCTTCTGATCGCAGATTTGCACTTTTACAGGACACTGCCAGAGTATGAGTCACATGAAGATTAAATTGGGTTGAGTTGTCAGAGCTTAACCGTACGATGTCAATTCTAATCAATACATCATCTTAGCTAAGACGGGCTTCCAGTACCAATACCAAACACAGATTCGTGTATTGAGCATAACCCAGAGATGTGCCCGTCTTTCACAATCTGGTAGGTAAGAGTTGGACTCTTTCATTTTGTGTCAAGGAGCCAAACCCCGTGTGATAGCTAGTTACTTTAGCTTATAATAGGACAATAGTCTCTAGAACGTCAACTGGCTATTATATCAAACTTTCGTTTTATGCGGAGTCATTATACTTCTGCTCTTTCGTAACGCGTCCGAATCATTATCACAAAGTTATAAGCTTGCAGGCGTAGAACAAAAGAACCTCTTGTATATAGCTCACGAAAGTGTTTAAATGTTGCGCAGCAAATGTTTGCTTATATTAAATACAGAGTCCTGATAGTCATTTATGTTTGATTTTCCTCGGGTTTAAACGCAAAATTTTAAACAAATAAAAAAATTGTTATAAGGATACCACATATAATATGTTAAATTATTTTATTTATTTAATATATACTTGTTTAACATTTTAAGTTTTAAATTTGTTCTAAATCCCGTTTCTTATTATGTTTTAAACATGTATAGCTTCTAGAAATTCGTAGTTCCTATTCTCGAGTGGCCTTAGAAGTAGTAGTGTCGAGGCACTATTCAGGATCCATACTTGATCTCCCGTCTTGATCGAGAGGTTGCCTATACCAAGTCTCTTAGCTTTCTCAGTAGTAAAGAGCAAGCTTTCAAGAATTGCTGATATGGGTTCACGCAGGTATGGGTAGAATTCTATAAAACGCGGAAATGTAATAGAATGGTTTGTGCGTGTGTGCACACGTGCCTGCCGGCTGCCACCACCACATGTGGCATTAGTCGCTAATAGTTTATAATAAATTATTATAACTAAATGGTTTGGGAATGGTATGCGGCCTGCATTCAGCTGCAGCACTAGCGAACAAGCTCTACAGTCTAGCTACCGCGCATTCCAATCCGTCCTTAGTCGAAATGGCAATGAGCCAGTACCAACAAACGCGACAAAGAGAGCTGCAGACCATTTGGTACAGGAGATATGAAAAAACTCGGGAAACGACCCGGAAGTCGTGGTATGGGAAGCTTTAGGACGAATATGTCCTACCGTGGGTGGATATAGAGAACTTTAGGCGAGGCAGTATCGTGTCTCATGCCTTAGTCAAACAGGCTCCCGTATTGTCATATGTACCGTTTGCCGAAAGAAGAGGGGTCAATTCTTGGGTCTTTAATCCAGCAGAAGGTAAGTTTCTCTCAAAAACTGAAGGTTCTTCTTGAGGGGTATAGGTACCAAGTAGGTACTTACATAGAGTTGGTAAGGCTGAACTTCAACATACTAAATACGTGCGTTTTACAGGGGTAATTACAGTATACCAAATCGAAGTAAAAGAACATCACATAGTGGGTTGCATCGCTCCTCTGTGCCGCCTCCTTCGATACCTACCTCTTGCTGAATATGCACTGATAGGCCAATACCCACCAACATGGATGCAAGAGAGACCAACATTGAGTCGATAATGCTATCAGCTCAAGAGTCAAGTCACTGCTCACCATCCATTAGAGACACATAGCCTTGCAACGCAACACGACACTGCGTTGCAGGTTTGAGGTTTGAGGTTTTGCATTTTGATCTGGAGTTTGCGTTTTCTTGCGTCACATCTAGTAGTGCACTATTGGTAGGGGTAGAATCTAACCCTCTTAATTTGCCATATTGTTCTCCCATCCATCTCTCTTTACACAGCTGCTTGTTGCTCCCAACTTCTCCTTGTCCTCTTGTCTCAACATATGCCACGCAATGGATCTGAAATCTGTCTTCACCCAGGGCGTTAGCTGGCCCCGCGGAACTACCATCGCGTATCCAAACCACGAATCTTTCGTCGAGGCCACAGAACGATGGACTGTCTACCAGCCCCCCTCCTACGCGGTCGCCATCACCCCTTCCGACGAAGCGGCTGTGGTTCAGGCGGTACGTAGCTAACTGCTCACTTGGATCTCATACAGTACACCTTACGGCTTGTAGGTCAAAATCGCTGTCGCTCATAACGTGCCTCTTCTGGCTACTGGAGGCCGTCACGGGTACACCACCACCCTTGGAAAGCTTCAGCACGGCCTGGCCATTGACCTCAGCAAGCTCAAGACCATCGACGTCAATGCAACTGCTGCTACTCTGACCGTTGGAGGAGGGGTCACCTTTGCTGAAATTCTTGATCCTCTGTACCAAGCTGGCTTTGAGATCCGTACGTGAAAGACACCGTGTCGCGTTGGCCCCAGAGAGCCTTCCGTTGAGAGAAATAGGTGCTGATCTATCGCTGCAGAGACGGGTTCTTGTTCCTGTGTTGGGGTGGTCGGTGCCACCCTAGGGGCCGGAGTAGGACGATACCAAGGTATCCACGGCCTCATCATCGATGCCCTCTTATCTGTGCGCCTGGTCACAGCCACTGGTGAAGTTGTCGATGTGTCCAACGAGTCAAACTCGGATCTATTCTGGGGTATTCGCGGCGCGGGCGCCAATTTTGGGATTGTGACATCAGCTACCTACAAAATTCACAAACTCACCAATGGTGGGCAGATACTCAATGCCGATTTCATTTTTCCAGGTAGTGCAACATCGGCTTATTTTGAGACCTTGAAGTCGTTCGGAACACTACCGGCCGAACTCGTGCCTGTCCAGGGCTTCTTCTGGGATGAGGGCAGCAATTCGGTCAGATCCTCCCCCATTTCGATATGCTCGGCGTGCCTATCCCTACTATAATGCCCTATACTGACATCCGTGTATTTGAAGACAATCTTGATTGCCAACTGGCAGTACATTGGCCCCGAGAAGAAAGGACGCGAGCTCATGGCCCCTGTGCTGGCCCTCAACCCTATGGTGCAGAACATCACTATTGTCCCCTGGAACCAAATTATACGCGTACAGGGCTTCGGCACCGATGCAAGCCTGTGTGTCCCGAACAAGAACCTCCTTAGCTACACCTTAAACGTGGAGCAGCTGTCAGTTCCCTCCTTTGAACAATCTTACCAAGATTTCTCCGAATTTTTCGCCAAATATCCTGGCGGACGCAATAGCTCTGCTTTATTCGAGACATTCCCCAACACGGCCGTTGCCGCACTACCTGTAGATTCAACATCCTATCCTTGGAGAAGTGCTGTAGGAAATTAGTATGTCATAATCCTATCGGCTGGGCCCCTGCCCTTCTATAACCCAGCTATACAACACTAACAACGGGTTCACTGACAGCTTATTCCAATTCGTCTTTGACAAGGCAGACCATGCAACAAAAGCTGCTGCGGAGGTGCTTGGCCTCAAGGTACGCGCTGAATTTGTTGCCACTTCGGGCTATAACGGGCTTGCCGTTTACAACAACTATGCTGGTGGAGAGGAATCTTTGGAGGAAATTTATAGTGTTGAGAACCTCCCACGACTGGCAGCGCTTAAGCAGCAGTGGGATCCCACGAACGTCTTCGGATACCAAAACCCGCTCCCAACACAATATCCAAACAACTAGCCAGAGTAGCATTCTAAGAGAAATTTCGCTGCCGAGTTATCAAATGGTATGCCCTGGCATAAGTTATTTGTGCGGCTTCACTCGATAAGCTAAATATTCTCATCATGTATGAATTCGATGCCTCCCGCTTTTTGGCACGTTGGGGGCTTATTAATTATATCATCGAATATCCGTCAAAACTTTGATACTCGGCCCACAGTGCGTGATATTTCCTTGAATGCATCAGAGAGTCCGCGATCATGTGATAGCTCATGTACTAGTTTTGAAGCACTTATGTCACGACCTCTGGATAATGATAGCAACGTAGAGGTAAGTCTTAAATACTTGTTGTTGCACAAGGAGCTCCAACTACTACATCTCCAGGCTAGAGATCTATAAACAAAATGCCCTCCTTGTTCCGTCACCCCAGGGGAGCAGTATGAAGCTGTAAGTATCGCGAGGCTTTGCGAGAGTCTGACAGCTTATAATATAATGGTTTCTCTCTCCAAGCCATATAATACACAATCGCGTTTCTTGGTATACGTCTCTCACAAGTGACACTCGTGTAGAGCGGTCAAAGAGATCGTCTTGGTCGATACAGAGAGCATCAATCCAGTATAATTCGACGAGAGTTGACGGACGGAGGTTTCGATGAGATCTCTCCACGTAATAGGGGCGTTGATTTGATGTGTCTATCGGCATCGCGTACTTGTGTCCCCTGGCGTAAGTGACGGAGTGCTGCTCGAAGATTGCGAGTGACGCGTGGCAAGTATTCTTCACAATTAATAAGGAAATATCGAGGCTCTTGAGTAAAAATACGATATGCTAGATCGACCTTGCCGAAAGGCTCTCCCCAAGTATATATAATCTGGACAAGACGAGAAGGGAAAATCGTGTAGCGTGACGTGCAAATCATCGTTCAAGTTGGAGCTCGACATTGCGTTGATGGAATTCCTATGAATTCGTACTAAACGGATCTATTCTTCTGGCAACGTCGTATAATTGTAGTACGGCCTAAGGCTTAGTTAGGTATCTTATGGCCACGCGCGGCCTCGGGCTAGTGTCGTTATTAGATGGTGTCGCAAGGGCAGAAGTGTTGATATCCATTAGGTTTCTGTATTGATGCCGAAACAATGATGAAATAGATTGATGTTCAAGTCGCTATTTCCAATGAAGAACGATGGACGAATTTTCATGAGGGGGGAAGTTCTAGAGACGTGCTCATAACATGCATTTTCCCATGGGAATGATTAACAGCCCTTAAGACCGGAGAAATATATTAGACGAATGAACTCTAACCTAACTTCAATGCTCTTCAATTCCTCTCCCTCTTTAGCCTTGACACTACCATTCGTCGAGTGTTAGCTACCGGCTGCTGGTATTATCTGTCATGAGGCATAGGCACAGAACAAAGAGATTGCTGTTTATAGCTACCTAGGTAGCGTCTACGAAGGAGATTAGAGCCATTCGCGCAACAACAAGTGTCTATTGCCTACCCTAGGTACGGAGTCCCCGACATTATCCCAAGTAGCCCATAGTGCTACGATACCATTTCCGTGGCAATCAACGCATGTAGCCAGCACCTCTATGCAGAGACTATAGTCTTTACGTACCTATATGTTTGACCTACTTATGAGAACTTGATATAGAGAATTGTTACGGTACGTATGTAATGAATACAAACGGTCAGATCGCTTGACTTGACAACGTTCTATTTTGATATTGTAGTGTCGTCGCTTAGTGCTGCGACTCTATTCCGCGATATGAATGACTGATTAATAAGTATAAGAATGTATGTGTTCGTTAAGAGGAATACTTATCCTATGCAGAGGCGACATGACAACCAAGATCATGCGTTCCTTAACCAGAAGGCATTTAAGCCTTTGAGAGCGCAGAGTTTACTGTATCTAGACTTAATTCAATTCAAGCTTGTTGTGATATAATCTTTCAATTAAGGTTAGGCTACCGCCAAGGATCTGGCCAAGCAGCAACTGGCACTTTTGGAGCTTAGCGCTTTGCCGCATTCGCGATCCTGCTTGGGTGGATAAAACACCTCTCAAACAAATCAGGGTCTTCAAAGCGCATCACCAATCAACTCCTTAGAATTCATATGCTGAGATCGGGTTGTCGCTGTATTTTCCTTCATTTGGCAGCTGAACCACCATTAATAGTAAATTCATTTCTCTCATTTTTTACAGAGGGAAAAGGACCAGGAACCCAAGAACTCAGTTCGATTAGTCTACTCAAATACTCAGCAATATTACCACCTTATATATATTTTAGTGAGGGGCTCGGTTCGCTGACCGCAGTTTCGACCCTGAAACCCTTGACCTCATTTTAGTCCCCTGCCCACGACCGTTCGCCCAGACGTCGCAGCGACGACCCCTGATTGCCTCAAACGGACATCTGCGTTTTGACATCGTACCATGATCATAAGTAGTTTGCTCGCTTCGCCTAGCTTGGAAATACCCAGCATAACCAAGCTTTGCACCCGTGACATGCCCGTAGCCGCCCAACAACCTCGAATATCTCCAAACCAGTGACCGCTTAATGTATTCTCTTCTTGTTCATCTCTTATTGTTTCCCTTCCTATATACCTAATTGCCAAGTGTGATCTACGCTGTGCGTGTGTGTATTCGCTTCCTCATTTACCCGTTTTCGTTGCCATTTGCTTCCGTTACCACGACTCACATCCAGCTGGTCTGCCACTACGACGCTCACGGCCGTGAACATAAATACGACATCTATCTACCACTTACTACATAACGTCTAATCAAAGAAAGCAAGATGAAGGTCACAACGTTCCTCGTCGCTCTCTGCGCCTCTCTCGCCAGCGCCGGCGTAGTTATAACACCCATCGTGAAGGACCAGGTCGTGGATAGGGTTGAGGGCGACTGCTTCTTCGGCGTTGCCACGCCTCAGGGTTGCGGGTGAGTTTTTCCATGGCGTCTCTTACGTCTATCTCATCCATTGCACCTGTCTTGCCATTACGCAACATAGCTGAGCAACTAACCACTGCATCAGACCTCTGAGGGGATAAATCGCTACCAAGAACTTCATTATGCGAGCGGCGTAGCTTACACCGCTATCGAGATCAATATCGGCGTCTATGTCCGTTCAAACTGGTATCTCTGAGTGCGCTTTCGCCGTTAGCACAACCTTGGTGCCAGCGCTACATCGCGACTGCCTGTGGCTATGAATCGGTGCGGGAGATGTAAGGATACTACTTTACCATGATACTGAGCACAAGCTACTTGACTACGAGCGACTCGTCAAGGTGTTAGATACATTCTTGTTCATATTAATTTTACGGATATGCGTGAGGGAAGAAGTAGAAGCGTGCGATAGACGGAGGCTCCAATAGCGTGAGCATCTGACCAACTTTCGGGACTTTGAAACAATATATATTATTTACACATGTTGCCCCCAAGAGATCATTTACAACTATGATTCGCGTAGTAATTATTAGACCGCATGTTTACTTGATGATGTAGCTGATTTTGACGAGTCAGTAGATGGGTGAATCGCGACAAGACAGCGTTTAGAATATGACGCAGGAATTTGCCGGCCAATGCGCCGAGCAGACATCGACCGCAAAAGCGCAGGGTTAGGTAGGTCACCTATCGCCAAGAATGTTGCATGAATACCACCTCGATAAGCGTGGAGAAATCGTGAGCCTATCACAAAGAGGCCATAAACAACATGGGGGGAAGAGTCTGGACGTATGGACGGTCTGGCGGGGTTTTTACTTACGCGCGATTCGGCCGCACCGCGTCACAAAACGCTGAAAATATCACATGGTACTGAGTATGCTAAGTATTCGATGCTAGCCTATCGGCAATCTTGTTAATCCGGTTACACCTGTATCCAATCCAATCCAATCCATAGCGCTCGCGAGAAAGGCACGATAGACGCTGCTTTAAGACCAAACGCCCCAAATATGCTGTACACGAAAAAGAGCAAAGCCGTGATTCCAATGATGACCCTTCGAAGCCTAACATGCTAATAATCCTTCTTTCAACCCTGCCTTTGCGAATTGGTTTATTTTCATACGGAGTTGTGAGCGCCGTCGAGTCCGTTTTCAGGGCTCTGTTCCCGGGTGTAGATGCTGAATTGGTAGAAGATGATGCAATCTTCTACAATCGTACCCAATGATCCAACCAACCAAGGCGTGGCCTTGATCAAGTACTCGGCGTCCTGGGAATAGGAGAAGACACTCAGTCCGTATGTCAGATTGCCGGTTAAAGAGAACAAGAAAAATAGCAGCGCAAGGCCTAGTCAACGTCAGCTTCTCCAAGGTCTACTATGAGGTCACGAGATCTTACCCTCGCAAGATTTCTGTCGGTAGTTCTTAATGATCTGTGGAATCCGAGCGCTGTACTATTGTCAGATGACGCTCGTGCAGCTTATGTGCCAGTATTGACATACCACAGGTAGCAAAGCGCGCTGGCATAGCCCAGGACCATGCCACTAATGCCCGCCGGCGAACTGGGATCCGGCGGCGCACCGGCGCTATCGGGCTTATCCCATGCTCCAACACGATATGAGATAAACCAGCCCGCAGCGCCAACAAGATATATGGCCAATACGGCAAAAGTATTTTTGAGCCAAGAGCTGCTGCTCGTGAGTTCGTCTTCGGCTGTTACAGCACGCTTAATAGCATCGGGGTTCGACTGGCTTGGTGAGCTTGTTCGTCGTAACAAGGGCTGGTCTTCCGAGGCCTCGGTGTTGGCAGAGGAGCTTCTTCGTCGTCGGACGCGGGAATTGCGAACATTATAGTATATGCATTGGGTGATAAGAATAAGGTCGGAGATGCAGAAGTAGCCGGCCAATGCTGTGGCCGTAGGGGCGAGGCCGGTCACAAGGGCGCCTAGGCACGTTAGCTTGAGAGTCTGGACTGACCGAAACATTGACAGAGCAAAGACAAACGACGACATAGCCAAGGATAGTTTGTGCGACAAGCCGGCATCGGAGATAGACTCGGAAGGCTGGGTGGTTTGGTGTTGCGAAGACAAAGAGTCACCGGGACTTACCACTCAGATTAGTCACATCACCAAATAACCAGATGGCCAGGAATCCCATCGACAAGCCTTCTGCGCTCTTAGCTTTGAAGTTCGTGATGAGCTGGGGGATCTATAGGAGTTGTTAGCTGGAGAATGATGGATCGGGCTCGAGTCTTGCTCGTGTGACCATACCAGCAAGCAAATCCACGCCGTCAGGCTCACGCTGCCAAAGATGCCCGAGAGGGCCTCGTTGACCGAGATACCCTGAAACAACATGATGTCGGAGGCTTGAATATCCAAGTTAGATATGGGAGGAAAGGCAGAGAGCGGGAGCATTTTCATCTTTCGAAAAAGCCCGTTATGGCAGCGGAGGGGGACAAGCTGTAACTATATGAAGAGGAGGACAATATGTCAATCATGTGGCTGACTTAGATAGGCAGGCTATTGCTAGGAAAAGAATAGATGAGGGTCATCTGAAGGGGGGCAACATGTGCTAGAGCTAACTGTAGTACTAGGCTAATACCTGGACGACACCAACACGCCTGAGCAAAGTGGGTGTAGATGGGTGTAGACGTCTTCTGCTTTCTGGTCGGGGGTGGGTAGAGTGTTTTCTTATCTTTAGACATTCCCTATCTCTCTGCCCTTCAACTCACGCTACAGCCCCAGAGATAAGAAGAATGCAAGTGTGCAAGTGGTGCATGCCGTGCCCAAAAGAGTCTAGCGCTGATCCTCATAGCGCTGCAGTCCCCGGCTTTGAGTATTGTAGATAGGGGAATCATCTTTAAACTTGTGTGAATTGAGTTTGCCTTCTCCTCTTTTTTTTCTGTTGATCAGTTGTCGTCAGTCTTGTCAGTGTTGCTAGACGCAGGCCGGTTGTTCCATAGAGCACGGGCATATCGTGGCATGCACAGCGAATAACGTTAGTGTGCATGCTTTGAACCAGCTGAGAAGCCTTGCCGTGACGTCGTCTGCATTACACAAAAAACAAGGGGTCCCTGTTGGCTTGCAGGTTGCAGCAAGCCATTTACCACACGCTACGGCTTCCTGGGATGTCCCCTATAAAAACTATGCCCGTCACCGGCTCACCTACCCACCTCGGTTTCCCCGCTAATGCCCGCTCTTGGGCTTTCACCACTGAGAGCTCATCGATTACAGAACTCCCCAAAAGGTACAGCGTAGGCATCTTGGTACGGGTTGAAAGCAATAAGGTGAGGATGTGGTAGAATAACCAACTTGATTCTTCTTTGTATATATAAGCTCTCTCTCTCTTTTTTTTTGGTATCTGTTCAAGTCTCGGAACTTTGGAATTAATAGCTGGAATACTTCGTGCGTGACTGTTGTTTGCGTCGCAGGGATGTAACTCTTTAGGTTATGACCTATGAACTTGACTATTGAATCAAGTGCTGCCTCTAGATATGTCAATCAATACCAACGATAGCAAGCTTAACTGCAAAATGTATTTGAGGTAGTCTGGATAAGGAATGAGTCAAGCAGTCAGCATAAACCGCAGCAGATCAGCTGTATCAGCTGAGCCCTGGGACTTTAGGGCGAATTACGAGGAGGGGACACGCGCCTGAGTCACGAACGTTCCCTTGCCAACCACCACACCTCAACCTCCGCCAATAAAGTGGCGCCATGAGTGCACCTGCAAGCGCGCATATGGCTTCATAATGCGGCCGCGCGGCTGCTACAATCTCACAACAATACCTACCTCTTAACTTGATCTCAACACCATTTGAAAATATTGTTGGTAAAGTGTGTCAAATAAGTGCTTGTGATCTCAAAAAATATCTTTGTAAATTATCATCGTGATTCAAGTCAGCCATGCGCCTTGACCCTAGAACCCTCTTTGTGGGTGCTTCGATCTTACCAGGAGCTATCGCCTGGGGCAGTAAGTGCAGCAGCCGAGCCATCACTGAGATCTGATCGCGCAAACACGGGATTTGCTAATTTGGTGATGCGACGGTGTAGGCCTGGGTCATATCACAATTGCCTACATTGCCAGCAACTTCGTCAAGGAGGAGACGACGACATATTTCCAGGACTTGTTGCGCAACGATACAGAGCACTACTTGGCTGGTGTGGCAACCTGGGCTGACAGCATCCGGTACACAAAATGGGGCCGCTTTAGCAAGAATTTCCATTTCATCGACGCCAAAGACGACCCGCCCGCGTATTGTGGTGTCGACTTCCAGCGGGATTGCAAGGAAGATGGGTGCGTGGTCAGCTCTCTGCAGAATTATACGTCGCAGTTGCTGGATTCGAAATTATGGCCTTGGAGGCGGAACCAGGCGGCCAAGTTCGTTATTCATTTCGTCGGCGATATTCATCAACCGTTGCACGTCGAGAACGTCGCCCAGGGCGGCAACGGCATTCATGTGAATTGGGAAGGACATGAGTTCAACCGTGAGATCCTCCCGATCCGTTTGCAGACCCTCTCCACCTTCTTCTGGCGAAGGAGTTGTTGCATTGCGTTATGCGCAGGGGGTGGGAAAACATGCAAAGACTGACCATATCATATAGTCCACCATGTATGGGACTCGAGCATCGCGGAAAAGATGCTCGGGGGTAACCGAAGGAAGGCGTATGATAACGCATTCCGATGGGCCACAGATCTCACAGGCGAGATTCAGTCTGGGAAATATTTACCGGTAAGGGAGTCGTGGATTGACGGAATGCTCCTCGATGATCCTATCGCGACATCCATGGTTTGGGCAAACGAATCCAACGCCTACGTTTGTTCCCACGGTTAGTGGCTGAGATTTTCCTGAAACGTTTCTATGCGAGATTTTCGTAGCTAATTCCACGTCGTCAGTTTTCCCAGAGGGCCCCGTAGCTATCGTGGGACAGGAGCTTGCGGGCGAATACTTTGAGAAGGCGGCGCCCGTCATCGAGCTGCAAGTTGCGAAAGCAGGCTACCGTCTCGCGGCATGGTTAGACCTTATTGTTGAAAGAATGTCAGGAGTTGAGGAGGATCTAGGCGAGTTGTAACAAAAGCCTCCATTCTTAAATCAATCGAGACAGATACCCCTTGTAGATAAACCATGCCGCAATAGTTGAATATACTTCCGATAAGGGAGGGATGAATTATGATGTTGGCATCGAGAGAGATACCTGCATCCTAGCTCATCGAAGACGGATCTCGGAGATTTCCCCAAGCATTACCTTGATCAATTGGGAACGTAGCAATTCGTAGAAGGGACAGAAGCCGAAGCCAGGTTACAGGATCTTCACATCCCAATGACACACCAGGACTATCACGGATAGTACCACGTAGCCTAGATCTTACAATGCCCAAGGTTTGCCCGAAACTAGGCGGCTGCGTTAGAGATTTGCTGTAATTTGATGTAGTTTGATTCATCCATCTAGTTAGCACAGAAGGCATTCCGGATAGAAAGAGGCAGGTGTATATTGATAGGCAAGGTATGCGAGACAGTCATACACCTTGAAAGAAGGCGCCTGATACCGAAACAACCGTTAATCTCGTATTAGGAGATGTTGGCTACGATCCTGTCGTCTGAATTTTTGATCAGATCCACGCAGGGGTCTAGCACGAAACAAACGTGAACGAACAGCTACGCTTGCACCGAGATGAAGATAGTAGCACTGGGCGATTAGTGAATACGGTCTAAGCTACGGTCAGCGGAACTTTTGACAAGGCCCCGTGACCGTAGTATCCCGCAATCGGTTTAAGCAGGTTCACGGGTAGGGGTTCTCGTTTCACCCTATGTTTGGGGTACTCTAATGTCCTAAATTGTTAGTTACTGAGGCTGAACGTGAAATGCTTATTTAGGAGATTTGTGATAATCGAGAATAATAGCGCGGGCATTATAGTCTCAAGCGAGCTTACTTACATTGAGCATACAGAACCGTCTCGTCTCAGTGACTTCGTTTGCATCTTCTTACCAGCATTCCTACATAATTTGAGTTAGAATAGGGGCACCAGCCCAGTCGGAAGCAACTTATTTGGGCAAAGCGTTGTTAGCGAAGAAGTATGCGAGATCTGGGGTGTTCGCTTGCGATACTAGACTAGTTCGGCTAGGCTAGCCGAAGCAACAGGGGGGCCTAGCGAGCTGCGAGATGAAGGAACTAAGGAGGCTTAGCCATTCTAAGGCTGTGTTATACTGTATCTACTATACGGAGCTTCGCCGGAGATAGTGCGGGCTACACAACAACGAGGGTTTCATCGCCGTGGCACTACATATCACGATGCGGCACCAGACGCCGAGTGATATCTCGCAGGGCGAGACGGCGCAGCCAAACTGTTCCATACGTTTGGTTGAGAGGCAGGGCTTTTAGGACAACACACATTGTTAGGCATGTGTGTAGACCTACTTCGTGGTGTGATATCGGCTATAGTCCGCAGATGAATACACGGCACAATAGTTGTGAGAAAGTGGAAAGTCATGGTCCAGCAGGTTAGGCGCAGGTCCCAATAAAAAGAACAGGAAATACTGTCTCTCATCACATCATTATTCCAGAATGTTTGCGGAAGATGATGCGGGTTGGTGCATCCGGTTTGACCGCCATGACTATGAGCGGAAGATGTCCGCAGCTTGGCCTCAATAGACAGAACAGAGACATACGGCGTGGCCGGGAGGTCGAGGCAACGTCGATCTCATGTCTGGGCAGTAAATCATTGAGCCATATTTTGGAACAGCGCACCGAGAGCGTGATTGGCGCATGGCTACTCGAGTCGAGGGTGAGAGCAGGCGCCAAGTTTCGCAATTTAGGATGGCACTTTAGCATTTTGGCATTTTGCGGGACGAAGGGGGAGCAAACAAGTTTCCGACCGGCTTTTGGGTGTCCCAGCGATCGACAACAGCGATAATCGACAGAACGCCAAGCGCCTGATCACTTTGCGATCATTGTAATAGAAACAAAAATGGATGCAGTTGTTGTGAAGCTAGGCAAAAGTGAGCAATTCTGCTTAACTATCAAGTTATGAGTTATGAGGTCAGAGGTCATATCCCTACGCTACGCGCCGTACCTGCAGTACCTAGTTTGGGAGCTTCTTCAGGACGTTTCGCGTCAGAGCCCCCTGTATGAGACGCTACAAGCGGCCAGCTGACAGGGGTATGGCGTCTTCTGGTTGGCTATTCAGATGACAAGTGGAGCCTGCCTGGGCTAATCTGCGACGTCTTGAGCCTCACGATACAGATACGGGGAAACTCTCTCAACTCCTATTCTTCTCCAACCCCAGATACTCAAAAGAACCCCAAACCAACTGCTTATTGTAAGTATCGAGCGGAGCCTGAACGGACGCCGGATCTCGGCAATCGATAAGCTAAATCCCTGTTGCGGTAATATCCCCTCCTCTAAACCTCTCCTTTATTCCTCCAATTTGAAGTCGCTAGACCAGGATGTTTCGCTACCCTGCAGCACCAATTGTTGCAATATCGATACGAAGTTAGCAGCGCGATGCGCTAGGCATCAACTACACTGCTGACATACTTGTACATTGAAATCACAATACTACCTTCTACCGGTAGGATCGACTCCTGACCAATCTGAAGCTTCCTATATTGAAGCAAGCGACGCTACATCATAGTGTGGTCGTTACTGGTCCTGTAGCAGCCAATATTTGCCAAGTGGCTAGGTAGTATTGAATAGTGAGATCGGATTGTCTGACTTGAACGTTTTGCAAACTGATCATCAGATACTCTACTATTCAGTTGTCAATCTTCACGAGACATGCCGTCTGATATCATCAGCTTAGCTTTGGACCAGTCTAACCGCCCAGACTTGCCAATGCTTCGATAACTCTAATAGGCTACGCTAGAAAATTCCCTAGACGAGATTCAATTAAGCTCTCACAACCCTGTCCAGTCTGATGCAGCTTGGGCTTCGAGAGAACGCCTCCCGCCCAACACCCCGGCTCCTATAGTACTCCTATAACCACCAGGATGGAGACTCCTTGGCAGACCTTGTCATTTGCTCGCTTCATCCGTTGTGGTACTGTCTGCCATTTTGTTTTGGATGTGTGGATACGGCTCCTTTCGAGTCCCTGACCTGCGTCCTGCTGCGCTCGTCCCTGGTCTCAAGCACTAGCCGTCCAAGAGGCCATGCCTCGACGGAGCATATAAGAGAAAAGTCTTGGCCGTCCATCTCGAAATCGTTTTAATTCAAACCAGTTCTCTTCCTCAGTTTGTTTCCTTACTTCGGATTCCTATCCTTCCTTTCTCCCTTGAAGAATGCGCTGGTAGTGTGTCTTGTTCATTCGTTCCTTTCTACAGCTATTGAGATTAGCCTACTACATTCACCGTCTGTGACACATTCTTTTTTTAAACTATTCGAAAACGGTCTGGAACCATTTCAACACTTCAATTTTCGCATCCGAACCAGAGTAGTAGAAGGACTCGTCGTCATCACGCCTATCTCATAATCATGCATACCAAGAACATTCTCGTTGGCCTTTTGAGCCTTACGGCTATTGCCGAAGCTTCTGCTATCCACCGTCCTTTTGACAACATCTTGAATCGCCGGGCAGTTCGATCGGTCGAGAGTCGGCAGAATGGATTCGGCAGTTAGTAACACTCATAGGAACATAACAAGTGAGACGCTGACCAGATACTATAGACGGTCGCCGACAAGGTGGTTTCAACGGTGGTGGTGGCTTCAACGGTGGCCAGAACCAAAACGGAGGCCAGAACCAAGGCAGTATGTTTCCTCATTGCAAGCCATAGGTCAGCATCCTAATAGTATCGTCAGACCAGGGCAACAACAACCAAGGCAACCAAGGCGGCAACAACCAGGGCAATAATGGCCAAGGTAACAACAATCAGGGTAACAACGGCGGTAGTAAGTCCGGGCTTAGCAGCGAACGCATTCCGTTCGTAAGGAATTCGCTAACACTAAGTTCTAGACAACCAGGCTTCTCTCACCCTGAACGCCGACGCTGTTCAAACGGGATCAGCTTCCGACGGTGACCCGGACACTGCGAGTGGCGAGGCGGCTTCCAAAACGTGAGCGACGAGCACTAATAACTTACGGGCAACGGTCTAATATACTCTAGGGATAACGCCAACTTCATCAACTTCTGTTCAGGCAAAGACCTAACCAATGGTCTCCAAAAGACAGGCGGTTCCTGTAATGGTATTGGTAAGTTTGATTCGTCGTCCGGTAGCTAAATCGATTTAATATTAATACCTTGCAGTAATGGGTAACATTCCTGCGAAGTCAAACATGGTTTCCAGCGTTTTCGTCAACCCGCAGAACGGCGACAACATTGCAGCCAACCAGGACTTCCAGATCCAGGTTCAAGTGGCTAACTTCGCCCCGGGCACGTTCACCAATGCGGATACCACGTATTACACAGCCCCTCAAGATTTGGATGGCTCTGGTAACATCATCGGCCACACCCACGTAACTGTTCAGGACCTCGGCAATACACTGAACCCTACTACACCTCTCGACGCATCTCAATTCGCCTTCTTCAAGGGTATCAACGACGCCGGAAATGGACAGGGTCTTCTCTCAGCAGATGTCGCTGGTGGCCTTCCTGCTGGTAACTACCGTCTCTGCAGCATGTCCTCTGCTGCCAATCATCAACCCGTGATTATGCCTGTCGCCCAGCGTGGTGCTCAGGACGACTGTGTCCGCTTTACAGGTTTGTGCTGATCTCCATATGTATTTTCTCCGTCGGTCATTAACTAACAAATGTAGTTGGTGGCAATGGAAACAACGGCGGCAACAATGGCAACAACGGAAACAATGGCCAGAACAACCAGAATGGTCAAAACGGTCAGAACGGTAACAATGGTCAGAACAACGCCAATAACGGTCAAAACGGCCAGAATGGCCAGAACGGTCAGAACGGAAACAACGCCAATAATGGTCAGAACAATGCCAACAATGGCCAAAACGGCCAGAATGGTCAAAATGGTCAGAACGGCCAAAACGGTGGCTTTGGCGGCGGGTTCGGCGGTCAATTTGGACAAAATGGCCAGAACCAGGGCAATCAGGGACAGAACAGTAATAACTCAAACGGGACACAACCCGACAATAATCAAGCTAACAACTCGCAGAATAGCGGCGCTTTAGGCGGCATAGCTGCCCCCGCGGTCACCAACTCGGGTGACTCTTCGAGACCCTTCTCGGTCAACGGGAACACGTTTGTCAACCAAGGAGCCGCGATCCAGCGCAGCTGTGACATACAGAACAACGCCTGCTTCGATGCCGTCAACGCTGGAAAAGCCACGTTCAAGACAAGCGATTGCGACAAGCAACATCAGCAGTGTCTCGCGTCTGCTGGACAATAAAACAGATAAACTGTGAAGAGAGGGTTCGCGCCCGAGATTTGTCTTTGAACGCTATACCCCAGACCGGTGATGAGCTTCCGGGGGGGCATGTATGTACCTATGGTGTGCCTATCAAGGATTGTTTACTATAACGCTGGTTTCTTGGGGCTATTCATATGAGGGGAGTTAGAGTAGGGGTGATGAAAACGACTATATTCCTAATCACGGGGGACTTCGGCACTGGATACCTGCCGCCGCTGTGCCGCACAACATATACTCTTGGTTTTTAGATGGTTACTATGTATTCTTTCCAAACATTTTTTATTATTGTTCTATCTTCTCGTTAAATTCTTTTTGGAGTGGGTTTGTCACATAGCAGGTAGTTTGGCTACGAATCTGAACAGGCACATTTCCAGCAAACGATCGCCCCAACATCTCCATTATGTGAATAGACACTTAAGATAGAGAGGTAAGCAGGAATTCATCTCGAAGCCTTCTTCAAGTTCCTCTCTTTCCATACCCTCTCTCGAGTTATAGGAGTAAGTGATATAGGCAATTTCCAACTTGGTGGCGCTAAGTTCGGGAACACGGATAAGGCGCATCGCGTGTCTCAGGTCCGCCTCAGGAACAAAAGCAACCCATGCATCATCGATCTTGATCCAATGCGCCCCCGGTTCCCTCCCGCGCTGTGGCTTGCTGACCTGACCGGCTTCTGAGCTGCATTATCTGCCGAGCCCGGCAAGCCTGTTTTAGAAACCGTTGGTGCGGGGGTGAATGAGATGTATTGTCTATTATTGGCTGACTGGCACGTGCGCTTGGAACTATGTTTGTTGAGTTCCAAGTTATATATAGGTAGGTTGAGTTACACACTTGAACAGGATTTTAGGATGGTTTTCATAGCCTGTTCAACGTTGTTGTGTTCGCTAGTTTACAGAGGTAGATATTGTCCTTTTCAAGATTTTTTTTGTTGGGGGTTGAACTTCTGGGAATAGAAACCAGGCAGAATCCGAGATTTATATCCTCCAATGAATAAATCGTCTGATAGCTAGTTCATGCCTACATCTGTAATAAACAACTTAGGTATGTTTATTCAGAGCTATAGCGACCGAATAACCAAAAGGCAAGTACCCAAGTACCTTTGTATTACCTACCGAGGTACATCGCCTGTCGTTATATACTGCATTAAAAGAGCTTGTCGTTCAGCGAAGTAGCTGCTTATCGTAATTGGATGACCAAAGCCTCCAGAGGCCATATTAAATAAAAAAAAGAAGAAAAAAAAAGAAAAACGAGACTTCGCTTTAGAACTCTTTTGTAGGTTTGTGGTTCAAATCCGCACCACATCTGTTTTTTATACCATATCATAAATTATCCATGCTTGTTTCTCATGAAATTCATCATACCTTCTTACATCTTGTTGCAGTTTTATGACGGTCAGTATTGCTACGTTGGAATACGACTATCCCGCTAGTATGCATGCATGCATCTGACGATTGCTTCTAACAAACGCGCTGAGGAGAGGAAGAAGCACAATGAGCCAACCCAACACCCAGAGTGGTGTTGGAAGCTACAGATCGGGCCTATTAATGTTGGTATGGCTTTCTCGCATCCAATCCTAAAGTACATACTGGTATGAATACATATATGGTGACGATTCTACCTATTGCGCTTCAATGTTGTAGCATCTGTTCTGAGTTTAATAAATAAGCTTTGTGTCGTCTTCAAAGATTTAGTTATAGGTATGATTTTAATTGCTCGAGAAGTAAAGAGCGTCAAGTGAACTATATAGTCGAAGACGAGACGAATATTAGAGACTGGAAGGTGCCAGAGGGCAAAAGCTGGAGCTGTCTATGCCGGCTGCGGAGTTCTGAGAGAATGAAAATGCGACGATCTGAATGGATCAAGGCAAAGAGTTGGGGGTGCGCAGATATCCAAGTTTAAGAGGGTAGCTGGATCTGACTACTGTTTTAACGCCTTGAGGGACTTGAAAGAAAGTAAGAGATGAAAGCGAAGGGGAGTTGGGCATACGAATGGTAATCCCAGTGTGCCTGTACCGTTGGGTAAAGAAAGTCATAGATGCTATTAGAAATATGGTACCTAAATACTTTGGTATCCTGAATACTTTCACGCCAGACATAGCCTTGAATCTTCAATGATGATCAATTGCAGGAGCTCGCAAGGAAGACAGAATTCCTCTAAATCTAGAAAGGATGGGAAATATATACTTCGAATTAATATTATGCAAGATACCCAGATGAGTGAGTAGGCAAGAAGTCAACACGGATGATGCGCTGTTCAAACCAACCAGTAAAAATTTCATTCCTCGTTTAGTTGCTAAGTACAATTATTGCACAGTTAGGCTAGACATTTTCATCGTGACGCTATGTCACCCCATCCGACAACCCACATCATCATCTCCTCGTGATAAATAAGGTGTGGCGGAACTGTACAATAGGCCTTGGATATGAAAACCCCGAAGTCGAAACAACCGCCCCAGACATCACCACCAAGCGCTTGGTCTTCAAGTGCGTAGAGGGTCCCAGGGAATCAATTGGTCAGCGTGTCTGTGCCTGACCAGCAAGGCTGTAGGTAGCTTATAGAACTGTTGTAGACGACCAGTGGCGCCGTCCTTGTATGTGAAAAGGATATTAAAAGAAGAGGGATAAACCGAAGAAGGTGGAAACAAAAGCCGCATTAATCAGTAATGCGAAGAACCGTGTGCTGGAGATTATCAAGGACCAATAGAACCGAAAGTCGCGAGGGATTGGTCGCTCGCAGTATCAAGAGACAACAGAAAAGAATTAAATGCCGTAAAATGTCGTATTACACATTGCGCGACGCAAAGGGCCGCAAAAGGAATATACAGGGTATCGTCTCCTTCAATTCGTCAAATACCATGAATCTTGCCATGCCACTGCTAGGAACCAATTGGCTCGACAATGACATGGATGATGTTACATCTTTATTGACCACTGCTGCCTTTTACGGCTCGATCTTCGTTCTCGCGCTCTTCTGTGTCAAGTCGTTTCCTCCAGTCAGCCAAGCTTTCACTGAGCCCTAGACCATGGCCGTCATCGTCTCGTTTAGGCGTCTCGAAATCGAATGCATTTGAAAGACGGTAGCTCTTGTTTCTAGTTTCCCAGTGAGATCGAAGCTGGTCGAGCTCACTGGCCAAGTTCTCTAGGGCTGCACTGTTTCTATCACCGGCGAGCCCTTCCCCATAAAGACTTTCGGCTTCCGAGCTTTCCTGTCGGACGTGCCCCTTGCCATTCATGGTGGGAGTGTTGGCATTTGGATCAGAATTCATCCGACTCCGCCTTCGGTAATTGCCCACCGAAGTCTCAACTTGATCGAGAAGAAGACTAACTTTCTCTTCGGCTTCTTGGGCCCGTTTTTCCATTAGAAGATGATCTTGCTGCAACTGGTCGAGATCCTTCTGCCGAGCCGCCAACTTTTGCGACAAGTCTTCACTCGATTTTGTGGCGGTGTCGCGTTCATTCTTCGCGATCTCGAACTTTTTCTGCACTTCAGTGAATTGCTGCTCGAATTGTAGTGAATAGTCCTTCATCTCTTGTTCCAGTGCCTCGATTTTCTTTTCTAGTGTCGAGCGTTCCGCTTGCCAATCAGCTGCAGCTGAGTTGTCGGAAGCACCAACTCGCGCCTCGAGGTCAAAATTCTCATTCTGCAAACGAGTATTGTCGGCCATGGACTTGGATAATTCTTCCTTCATCCGCTTGAGCATTTTCTCTGTGCCTTTAACATAATGAACAGCAGATTGATAGTCATCTTCAAGTTGCGTTATGCGATCACGATAAGCTGCCTCAGTTTCTTCTGCCTGAGTCTTGAAACGTTGTTTTGTCTCTTCGTGTGCTGCAACTGCCTCGGCTAGTTGCCGTTCAAGCTCCACAGTACGAGTTACGTCCGGGGAGTCTGTACGGGATCCTATGCCTCGCACACGAGAAAGACTTGTGGGACTGATTCCTCTCTCTTCAAGAATATTTTTGAGCGTGTTGTATTGCACAGTCATAGCGTTCGTCTCCAGCTGCTGATTCGCTAGTTGATTCTTGAGGTCCGTATTCAATGCTTGGAGCGACTGGGTGTCCTTGAATGTGGACTGCAACTGCCTGCGAATGGTGACACCCTCCCTACTGGATTGCTCTTGATACGCTTCAAGCCCAGCAATACGTTCCTCGGCACTACGGAGTTTGTCGGCGGCCGCATCAGCCTCTTGTTGATACTTCTTGACAAGGTTGTTTGCCTCGCTGACTTGACCCTGGAGAACACTGAGGCGTTCTGCATCAGCTTGACTAATCTTGCCAGTATCGCTTGTAAGCTTCTCCAACCCGGAAACTACGGCTTGGCGATGAGCCTGTGCCTCGGCCGCGTTACGTTCGGCAAGCTCTTCGGTATCCCGTAACCGCTGAGTAACTACTTCTAATTCGGCTTTAGTTGCTTCATGCTCAGTCTTAAGCTGGTTCAGTTGTGACTCGGCAATCTCGCGTTGAGATCGTTCTTCGTCGTACCTTCGCTCGAGATGGTTTCTCATATCAGTTGATATGGCTACAGCTTTACGCAGCGATTCAAAAGTGTCGCTTTCTTCCTTGCTTCCGGCAGCCTCATTATACTTCGCTTCAAACTCATCCTTCTCAATGCGTAAGAGCTTGGTAGTAGCAACTGCTTCAGTCGCAATGACAGACTGCTCCCGAGCTTCCTGTTGAGTCATATGCAGCTCAGCCCTGAGTCTCTCAATCTCCAGGGAAGTTTCTTGTTTATACGACTCCAGTTCTGTCATCCGCTTTTGCGTTGCACTTAGAGTCTCATCGGCAAGCTGTCGCGCACGCTTCTCGGCCGCGAGATCCGATCCAATCCGTGACAAATTATTTTGCATTTCCTTCTGTAGGTTCAAGGCTGCGGCAAGCTTCCGGCTCATTTCAGCGCCATGCTCGTTGGGGTCGATACCACGTTCCGTTTCAGTCTGCGATACGCTTATTGCACTCCCAGTATGGGCGGCCATCTTCGCTTTGGCATAGACGGCTTCTCGTATTGCGGCATCACGCTGTCTTTCGGCCTCAGCGATCTGTTTCGCAGCTAGAATTGCTTGTTTATCTACAGAGTTCTGAACATTCGCCAATTCTTGTCTCATGGCTAGAAGAGCTTCAATCAGAGGCTTATCTTCGTCATCAAATGTTTCGGCGGCTCGTCCCTCAAGCGCGGGACTAAGTGTGGCATTTGACGTGTATCCGGATTTACGTGCTAACTCAAGCTCTGATGCGTACCATGCGTTTCGATTGCGTACGGTATCTAGCTCCTTTAGCAAAGCAACGGTTTGCGAGTTCCTGTTGGAAACTCTTCGCGATAGGAGGTTACTTGATTGACGAGTCGGTGGCGGAGGAGAAGAAGGCCTGTTCGCGACACTCTTCAGGTTTGGTTCAGTGCTGCTATCGACTGAACCTTGGCTGCGAGCCTGTCGAGTAGCCTTGGGCTTTGCCGTCTCGGCAATGGCGTTGTCAGTTCTCGAAGCGCTTCTGGGTTGCTGATTCGGCGTCCTGCGGCCATTGGTAGTCGGACTCTCTTCTTTGATGCCTTCTCGCGAAATAGGTGACTGCGTAAGGCTACCTGCAGCAGAAGCTGAACCAGACCCAGCAGCTTCTCTTTCTATCCTCTCGATTGAAGTGTTTCGTATCCGTCGATTCGCGCTATTCGTATCAACAGTTGGTCGTGGGGGTTGTCCCTGTGGTGGTGGCCCGGAAGGTGTTGAAGCGCCTGCTGCCCGTGGAAGCTTCGAGATACCGTTGCTGATAGGTGGTCCGCTCATATCCGCTCCGCTTGGCCCCCTACTCGTAGGGCTCGCCGGACCACCAGGGAGTCTCCTGGGATCTGGTCCATTTGAGCCCTCCCGAGAAGGTGCCCCGCGACCGGATTCGCCGCTAGGTCTCCTTGCCTGCTGCAATTTTTGCGTATTTGACTGTATTTGCGCATCATTGGGATAGCGGATTTTAGTCGTATCAAGACAATAAACTAGCGAAAGGTCGTTGACTTGGTTCGTGTCAGAACTTGGTTCTCCTCCAATGACAACAATCGACTTTCCCGCAGCTGTCATACTATGGCCGGACCGCGGAGAGGGCGTTGGCCCCATGTTCTGGAACGTATACCAACGACGTGAGGAAATCCTAAAGGCAGCCAAGTCTCCGAGATCATCCCCACTCTTGCCGCGGCCGCCAAAAATATACATTACGTCGTCTATGAGCGCAGCGGAGTGACCTTCCCGTGGTGATGGTATATAGCCAATGCAGTCCAACTGGGCCCATGTGTTTGTAGGAGGATCATAACACCAAACATCATTAAACCAAAGCTGGCCGTTCGTCCCACCAAAGCTGTTGGAATTAGCATACGCATATCGGTAAGATCAATATCTAGGTCACTTACAGGTACATCTTGTCGTTGTAGGTGATCATAGAATGGTTGGTTCTCGGAGGAGGCACCTTTCCGGTTGGTGGCGCATCTACGTCCGAACTTTCGATTAGGATTTCCCATCGATTATTTGGCATCTGCAATTGATTCAGGTCGAATGCAGAAAGATCATTCATGAAGTACCCCTCAACCTGACCACCAAAGATATAGATTTTTGATCCCACAATATTTAGCGAGTGTCCATACCGGCCTGATGGCCGTGGCCCAGCCGGTAATGCTCTGGACCATTGTCTCGTGGCTACAAGAATTAGTCTGTGGTGCTGGTAACAACGGATAATGATAAGCAGGAAAGGAGGAAAGCACGGTATAAAAAAAGAATGGAGAATGGACGCATACAGGTATTGAGTAGATACAGAGTCTCGTCCAAAACATCATTCTCGTCAATCTTGGTATCGCCACCATAGACAATGAATGCGTTGCCGACTAGCAAAGCAGCATGACCGACTCTCGGCCCAGGAGCTTCACCAGTGGTTGCAAGAGGGTAACACGTTAGGTTACCAGCTTCGATAATCCATAGGTCTCCTTTGACAGTCGAGCTATTTATCAGACCGCCCATGATATACACGTCGCCCTCTTTCGAGGAGACGGAATTGACAGCAGCGCCATATCGTGGAAATGGACTGGGCACGTTCGAGGTGAAGGTCAACCGGTGTTGCGACCACGGATATAACGACGACTTTACATTCTGTTGTTGAGGTGCATTACGGAACTAAGAAAACATGTTTGTCAGCTACAAGTACATAGCCAACCGGCTAAAACATTAGGCCTACAGGTAGATCACTCATCTGCTGTGGAGATTGCATTTGCTGCGACTGCTCCTGCTGAGCGGCCCGTCGAGCGGCATATTTTTCGACATCAGGGCTGCCCCCGCCCTCTTCCAGAGAATGTAAGCTACCCGTAGGCGTGGATCGTGAATGTTTCTCGTCTCTTGCTACGCGCGCCGCCGGACTCTGGACTGCATTGGGGGGAGGACCATCTCGACTCGATATGTTTCGATCTTGACTCTTCTTGGATTTGAAAAAGAAAGCCATATCGGAACCAATGCTGGACCCCCCGGTGGAACCTCAGCAATCTGTCGAATCGAAGCCTATTATCTATCTTGTGAAAATAAGGGTGCAAGATGAACCACTTCAATCAAATAAAAACCAGCCAGTATCTGAATGCAGCAGAATACGTGGTAGGATGTTGATTGATGGGACACGGAGATAAACGAAACAACTGGGATGGCTAGATGTGACAACTGCGAGGTTGGACTCCAAACTGGTAACCGAATACCCGATACCGTGCGTATCTGATAGTTTTGACAGTCGAGTACGAATTCAAGTTTGAGCTCTCTCTCATTGGTTCCAGTCTGGGCAGAATATCGGATGCCTCCGTGACAGGGCTCGAATAGTCGCAATTGCAAGGCCAAGCAATGCGAGGATAGGACAATGCGAGCAGATCAGAGCAGGCGTACGAATGGTCGTTTGCCGGAACTGAGAAAACAAGGGAGCGATTCTTCGACGCTGCGAGCAGTGTGCTGGATGTCGTTTCGGATCAAAAGCGAGGGAGAGTAGGGTATCTGTTCATTAATTGGTCATGGTAAGTCGTGTTGCTGCTGCAGAGTCGCTCTGATCCCGACCTTGCGCGGCAAGCCAAAATGGAAATTAAGAGGTGGGATGGGAGGATCGTGGAGGATTGGGAAAGTTAGGAGAGAGGCCGGCAGCGAGGTTGGTCGGTCGGGGATTGCGACAATTTTCCAAAATTCAGCAGCGCCAGCCGGACATGGTTGGGGAGCATCGGGGGGCACTTTGGAAGGGAATAGTGGTCGAATAGTGAAAGGGTATAGCGTGCAGTGGTCCCTGGCGTCGTACTTCTAGAAGTTCGAATACGCTACAGCGATATCGTAGTGTGGTGCATCTGCTACCTGCCTCCACCTACCTAGCTGGGTTGAGTGTGGAATTCCCACTCTCGGGGGCCGGGAATCAGGGGGACTACCCCATCTAAATACGGAGCGCAGGTTGCGCTCCTTGCAGACCTTCCCTCTTAGCCCAAGATTCGGAAGTTGTGATTGGTTCAGTGGCTTCGAGGTCGCTGCAAAAATGGTTAGCGCTCAAGCCTGGTGCGTATTGTGCAGTACCTTAGATCCACCATCTCATGAAGTTGGTACTGAGCAGGGGAAGGCTGAGCCAGACTGTAGGGAAATCGAAGGACGGAAAAAAAATCATATAATTAAAGCCCCGGAAAACTGCAAGGGGACGTCTCAGGTTGCCATATGAATTATGGCCATTGATCAGGCAGCATACTGCATGCAGCGTGCATATACGTATCACATTCTTTTCATTTTTTTCCTCCCGTTCACCATGCACTGATATGGCTATCATAAACGTCATAATCCATACTCCGAATTCATTGCCTTCTAAGGACAGAGTACCTACTTAGGTAATCTAACGCAGGAACTCGGACTTGAGCGCCCCTAGCTTCGTACTAAATTTACCAGCCCACCAAGTCGTCTATTATAGGTTGCCCGTCATCACGCCAGCGGGG
This sequence comes from Xylaria sp. Z34, assembly GCA_037356055.1. Classification (NCBI taxonomy): domain Eukaryota; kingdom Fungi; phylum Ascomycota; class Sordariomycetes; order Xylariales; family Xylariaceae; genus Xylaria; species Xylaria sp. Z34. Next base: position 253,942 of record JBAWJW010000008.1, read on the forward strand.
AATCATAAATTCATGTGATAGTTCGGCAGAACGCCGCAGAGTTAGATTGCCTAGGTGTACTTCGTCCTGCCTTAGGTGAACAGGTACTTCATGAAGTACGTGTGTATAAGATTTAGAATGAAGAAAGACTTACCTAGGTAGTTTGCAAAATGGTTCTTGAAAAGGAACAAATGTTTTGCGACACGCAATTTTATAGTTTCTCTGCAATAGTTAAGCTGGGCTGGTAGGCATGAAATCAAATGTACGAGATATCAACCTAGTATAGAAAACTGCCGGGGTCTTGCGTGTCATTACACCTGTCCCTAAATCCGAAGAAGTATCCTACATGAGGTTGCATCGTTATCACTTTGACACGCTTCCTAGTCATATATAGTTGTCATTATAACCGGAAGCTTCAGACCACATCGATACTACTTACGTAACTAGTATCGTCTACTATCGCTTTTCGTTCAACACCTCTCATTGGATGATCATGGCATCTTATCATGTAAGTTTCGCCCTGGTAAGTGCAACGATATAGCAGACAACTTAGGTAGTTCTTTGCTATAGGGCTCACCAGCATCGACCTCAAGATGGTTCCGAAGTACTAAATGATACATCTCTAAATGGTATTATGCTTTCCTTTCATATGGCTTCGGTTTACTTCACTTGAAAAGGTGAGTTTAATTTGAAGAAAATAGCCGTGAGTGGCTATGACGGTGTTTAGTTAGCTACCAGATGAACAACTCAATGCCCATTCAGTGTTACATGCTCTCGCCCCCATCGCTATGCATAATCTTTCTAGATTTCGAAAATTTGATAAATCGTATTAGTTTCGTTACTTATCTTTGTTCGTGTAAGGGATCAATTTCTCTGTCATCCCTTATTAGATAAACATTCGCATCGATCAACAACTGGGACTGTAGGTACCTGATCCCAATCGTGACATGGGGTAAGTTCAATCATGTTCGGACAAAAGGAGAAGAGTTGCTGTTCATCGTTGGCGTGAGACTAGACATATTTTCGAAGGCTGAGAAATATGTTACAGCCCACAATGCGCCTAGTCCCGAAATCCATATGGCATGCATCAAAACACAATAGTAGAGCGGGCTCGGGCTCATGTTTTAATACCGGTCATTCATGCCTGGCCTTGCAAACAACGCAAAATTGTGACAGTACCAGCAATGCGTGTATTGGATGTATGCACAGCACTTGTAGAGCAGCACCTATTTCATCGTCAATTGGCCCGATTACACCGAAGTTCAGTACTACAGCTACCATGTTCAGCAGCCATCTGCCGGCTCTCATTGGTCAGCTGGGCTGACGGCTCCACCGCTATTCTGGGCTTTTGGGTTGGGAGCTTGCTGCAGTGCAACTCACACTGACGTTTGTTCTGAGACCCCGACACTGACACCTACCTCCTACTACCAATCTACACGCGTCCCTACCTCTACTTCACCAGGTCCTATGCGGTCCCAGCTGGTGCCTAAGGCTACCCAGCAAGTGTCTTACAAGTAACTGGCAGCTCGCAAGTCAGCTTACCTACCTACCTAGTCTAGGTAGGTACAAGGGGGCGAGTTGGCGACGGGACCTACCCGGATATCCAGACCTCCAGACCGACTCGACTCAAGCCCGACTGAACATCGACCTCCTCTCCTTTCTCCAGATCGCAAGACATTTCTTCTGCTTCCCGACTTCACCTGGTACTCCTCAGACATTATTCGTGGTTAACCCATGCGTCTGGACCTGGCCTAGGGTAGCTTGCTGCCCTTCTGCATTACTAAGCGGCCAACTGCGTTATCCTACCAAGCCTACCTACCGAGCCGTGTGTATTGGCGTGTCGTGTGTTTGCGAGCGCAATAATCATTCACCATGACCGCTGTCACGGCGCATCATTATCACCAAAGCGCATATTCTCCCCACCAAAAACAGCAAGCGTTGGCTGCTGCGTCATCGTCGTCGGGGCCCCAGACTAGCCCGTCGGCCACCTACTATACCGAAAATACCGCCCATTCTGCAACCACATATTCGCCGAGTCATTCCGCCCAGCGATCGACGCGCAGCAACCCAGACCCGGCCGCTCCCAGCGCTATCATGCCTTTGCACTCTCGCCCCAACAGCATGCCTACCGCCGAGTTCGACGGCTCCATGCAGCTGTTGAAGAAGCGGGGCACCGAACCGATAAACGGTCGGCCGGACAGCGCCGCGGATAGCAGCGATTCAGACCTTAGAGTAGCCGAACGGCCGTCTGGCCAGAAGAAACTTTCTATCATAACTTCCCATGACGATGGCGCACACGGCCACCTTCAGCGTCCGAAGCCACCCCTACTACGATCAAAGAGCGATTATGCCGTAAGGCGTGACGAACCAGAACTCATCGAGGACGAGATCTATGAATGGGGCGCAAGACATGGGTTCGAGGACCATTATCAGTCCGAAGACATCATAACACAATTAGCAAGTGTAAGTGATCCTGATTCATTCTTGACATTGTCGCCAAGACTCCGATTATCCAGCCTGCACTCGATAACGACCACTCCAATCTCGACAGTTCTTGTTGGTGGTGCGCCATATCGTCGACCTATCATAGACACCTAAGTCCTTCTCGAAAAGCCCAGTCGCTACACTTAGTTCACACAATATTTGGAACGTCGCTAACTTATAATAGAATTGGTACATGTACTTCACCGACAAGCGCCACGAGACAACTGGACAGCCTAAGGCGCCGCATTATGAGATCGAGGACTGGCGTATGAGGGATCGTTTAAAAACCGTGTCAGCTGCTCTTGCGGTGTGTCTCAACATAGGAGTTGAGCCACCAGACCAGCTGAAAACCAATCCCGGTGCCAAGCTCGAAGCCTGGCAGGATCCTTTCATACCCCCAGCTCCAAAAGCCCTAGAGAGCATAGGAAAGTCTCTTCAGGCTCAGTACGAGAATATATCTGTCCGGACACGATACAAGCAGTACCTTGATCCTTCCATCGAGGAGACTAAGAAGTTTTGCATGTCCCTCCGGAGAAATGCGAAGGATGAACGGGTGTTGTTACATTACAACGGCCATGGGGTGCCTAAGCCAACGGCATCAGGTGAGATATGGGTCTTCAATAAAAACTACACTCAGTATATTCCCATATCGTTATATGATCTCCAGTTGTGGTTGCAAAGCCCTACTGTCTTCGTCTGGGATTGCTCGGAAGCCGGCAATATTCTTAACAACTATCACCGCTTCGTGGAGAAACACCAGGATGAAGAGGATGCCACTGCAGCCGCGGACCCAAACTACGAGAAGGTGAAGTTCGATTCGTATCTTCACCTGGCAGCTTGTGCCGTGAAAGAAAACCTCCCGACAAACCCTCTACTACCCGCCGACCTGTTCACGGCGTGTCTCACGACACCAATAGAGATGGCATTATGGTTCTTCGTGTTACAGAATCCTCTGAAGACAAATCTAACGCCAGAGCGAGCTAAAAAGCTCCCCGGCCGATTGCAAGAACGCCGGACTCCTCTCGGAGAACTCAACTGGATTTTTACTGCCATCACCGACACTATCGCATGGACTTCTTTACCTCGACAGCTCTTCCGAAAGTTTTTCCGGCAAGACCTAATGGTTGCCGCTCTCTTCCGGAATTTCATTCTCGCTCAAAGAATCATGATGGTCTACGGATGCCATCCCCAATCATATCCAGCACTACCCGATACCCATCAGCACCCTCTATGGGAAAGTTGGGACCTTGCAGTTGATCTGGCACTAGCTCAGTTGCCCATGTTAGAAAAGAAGGAAAGTGAAGGTGTCGAATACGAATATCAAAGCTCGACTTTCTTCGCCGAGCAACTTACCGCATTTGAGGTTTACCTCGGTCGAGGTGACGCCTTGTTGCAAAAGCCGCCGGAGCAGCTTCCCGTCGTTCTTCAGGTGTTGCTTAGCCAGCAACATCGAGTTCGCGCTCTCATTTTGCTCGGTAGGTTCTTGGATTTAGGTCCCTGGGCGGTTCAACTTGCTCTGAGCATCGGCATCTTCCCTTATGTCCTTAAACTGTTGCAGTCAGCCGCGTCAGAGCTGAAGCCAGTCATGGTCTTCATCTGGACGCGTGTTCTCGCTGTCGATATCACCTGTCAACCAGACCTGATAAAGGATAGCGGTTACAACTACTTTGCGGCCATTCTTAAACCGTCTGAAGCCTTGCCAGTCTCTAACATCGACGAGCACAAGGCAATGTGCGCATTTGTACTCGCCATGCTATGCAAGGGGTACAAGCCTGGCCAAGTCGTTTGCAATCAAACTGATGTCATGACCTACTGTTTGACACATCTCAACAACGGAGAAAATTCATTGCTGCGGCAATGGGCTTGCCTCTGTATTAGCCAGCTATGGCATGATCTCCCCGATGCAAAATGGAGAGGTATCAGGGAGAACGCCCCGACAAAATTGTCAAATCTTACCAAAGATGCCACTCCCGAAGTCCGAGCAGCGGTTGTCCATGCGATGACAACTTTCTTGGGCATACCCGATCTAACTGACGAGGTGGCCCGAATTGAAGAATCCATTGCCTGGACACTACTTGACGTAGCTAATGACGGAAGTCCCCTTGTGCGAAAAGAATTACTTGTGTTTCTATCTAATTTCGTGCTTCGCTACGAAAATAAATTTGTGGTCGCAGCGTTCGAACAGCTAATGGAGGAGAAAGAATACACCAGGCATCCCCATGCCGACGATGGTACGGATTATAGAACAGGCCTACCTTATTCTGGCCCTGAATCCCGGGACATGGATGGCTCTATAAGAGCCACTGCTCCAGGGTTATCCTACAACACAGTATTCGCAGCTTGTTGGAAGCACATTCTTGTTCTGACGGTTGATCCTCATCCTGAAGTCCAGCGAGATGCGACAATCATTGTAGATTATGTGCATAACGCGCTCCTAAACTCCACTGTTGGTTTCCAGGCCCAAGTTTTGGCCGACGAAATTCACAAGCGACAGAGAGCTCGAAGTCACAAGAAGCAATCGTCCACCACGCGAAATAGCATGATCGGCACAACAATCCCGTACAATGCTCAACCAGAACCCTCTCCCGGCTTACTCAAACGAACTGCTAGCCTCTTATTCCAACTACCAGGCATATGGGGTAGTGATGAGAAGCTAACTAATTCAACTCCATTGCCGTCTCCTGATCTTACCCGAAATCTATCCCAGAAGCTACGATACCCAGCAGACTGGACTGCTCCGCCGGAGCAGAACGATTTGGCATACGTCCCAGCTCATTATCATATAGCTGCTGAGCCAGTGTCTGGTGATTTTCAGGCTCGTAATTTAGATGAATTACCTTCGTTGCCTCTAAAAAGCACGTTCTTAGATTGGTCCATCGAATATTTCCGCGAACCACAAATGAAACCTAGTGAAGCTGAAGAACCAGGCAGTACGGATTATAATGAACGTCTTTGGAGACGATCTCGCAACGAAGCTATCTTGAGAGAGACGCAGCCCCAGAAACAGTATGCTGGAAGCCACAAGTGGAACAACCAGCTTTGTATCATGAACAACGGTGCTCAACCGACCAAAATGACCTTTCATCAATTCGAAGATCACCTTGCGGTTGCCGACGATAGTAATACGGTCTACGTTTGGGATTGGAAAAAACAAAACAGGTTACATCGCTTTTCTAACGGCAACCCCGAGGGCTCGAAAATTAGTGACATGAAGTTCATCAACGAGGACGACACTGCATTCCTAATGACTGGATCATCTGACGGTGTGCTAAGGATCTATCGAAACTATGATTCTGCCAACACGATTGAACTCGCGTCCGCTTGGAGAGCTCTGACCCACATGGTTCCAAGCAATGTCAACTCCGGCATGGTATTTGACTGGCAACAGGTAACAGGAAGAGTCCTTGTCGCAGGGGACGTCCGTGTGATTCGAGTATGGGCTGCGGCATCCGAGACGTGCATAGCAGATATTCCTGCCCGCTCGGGTTCGTGTGTCACATCATTGACCTCAGATCAAATGACCGGCAACATATTTGTAGCTGGTTTTGGTGATGGAGCAGTTCGGGTTTTTGACACTCGTTTACGGCCTCAGGAATCGATGGTCAAGAAATGGAAAGATGAATCTGACAGACAATGGATACGAAATGTACACATGCAGCGCGGTGGCCAGCGAGAGCTGCTTTCCGCTAGTCGAAACGGAAAAGTCAAACTCTGGGACATTCGAATGGACAACCCTCTTCGCGTTATTCAGGCTTCGCGCGATACGCTAAGAACGGCCAGCACACACGAGCATTTGCCTGTGTTCTCAGTGTAAGCTTTCATTTAACTCATAGATCGGGATCAATATTAACACTTTACGTAGCGGTACATCTGCTCATACTGTCAAAGTGTTCAATCTCGACGGTCATGAGCTTTCACGAATGGAACCCTATTCAAGTTTCCTACAACAGAATCGAGGCTCTCCCATCGCTACCACGGCGTTTCACCCTCATCGAATGATTTTGGGGTGCGCCGCTCGGGGCGACCATCACATCAACCTTTTTACCTGCGCTAGCGAGAAACCGGAAACAATCCTCAATTCGCTCTGAGGTCAAATCACAACCCCCATAACTATTACTCAATCTACCTTTACACTGGCCGAAACAGGCGGAAAGAACTTAATGTCTCAATCATTATTCACATCTAATTGACCACGTCTTTCTTTGATTATGACGACTTGCATAGACCAGGAAACGAAGTACTGTACGGTTCCTCGTAAATACAGGTCTAAATAGGCGTTGGAGGTATTGACTCAGTGAGTCGATTGGGGTTAGAGGGCGGCATTGCGGCGTTTTGCCTTTGGTTACATTTTTCGTCAGCTTTCCTACGATTGAAACACGCTCGTCCTTGACGGCTGCCCAAGCCGCGAAGTTGTCAAGGTCAGCAAACGACTTACATTGGAGTGGACGCTTTGCTCGCTTCTCTTCAGTCTGTTCATCCATTTCCCGCGAAACAATCAAGAATAGAAGGAAAGAATGCTTTACTTGCTTCAATGCTCTGGCATCAACGGATTGCTAGAGAGGAGAAATGGGCAGGGAGGGTTACGAAATTGATGACGCATCCATCGTCTCGTCGATGGTGATGATCTCGTCCTATTGTACTTGTAGCTTCGTATCTTCGCAGTAAGGGCTGCTGGCTACTATAAGCTAATTCAATAAACTAATGAGACCGGTTTTCGGAAAACATAAATCACAACCGCTTTACCTAATCCTCGCTTCTGGAATGAGTATCATGATATGAAACGAAGTGGGAAAATATGGAACTCACATACTAGAGTATGACGATATGGGTTATATTCTAGTCGTTTATCCAACGCTCTCTGCTAGGCCTCTCTTCGCTGTGTGAACCCTATGCCAGGGTAAGTTCAAATATCGCTTATCAATACCATACTGTTTAGAACCGTCAGGCCACAGCCTCAACACTCAACATCTAATCCAACCATGTATAGGGTCCAAAAAGACCCATCCGGGTCCGAACGATCCAGAGCGCGGCGCCGAACGCCAGACCACAGTTTTCTCGCCCGTCCCCACGGAATCATCCATGCGTTCCTCCATCAAATTTCTGTCGCAATCAGATTGCCTCAACAACCGATCCACATACCCCTTCCGGATATCCTGGTGGAACCATAACCTATCTCTTGCAAGCCTCGGGCCAATCTCATGACGCGAATATGCCCTCCCCTCACGCTGGTCGTCGCGCCACGGCCCTGCGTGTCGGTCCCCCTCTGGATATTCTTGTCTCCATGTCGAGACTATCGCCATTGGATCTGCGCGCGCGTCTCTGTTGTCGCTCCGTGGAGGCCCCCGCGGTAGTGGCGGTGTACAATGTGGATCGACGATACTCAGGTGCCCTGCTGCGCGAGCCATTGCGAGTCCGTGGGTAGGGCGCGGCTTGGCCGATTTCGTTGCGGGTTTGCGTGGTGGGGACGGGGACGGGAACTCATTATTCGTGATGGTGGAAGCGGTGGAGATATAGCCGTCTCTGCCGAAGGTAATAGTTGAGTCTGATAGCTCCTGAAAGGCCTCGGGCTGAGGTTCGCTCGAGCGGGAGTGTGCGGGAGAGTCGCTGACAAACGGACCTACGACATGATTCCGGCCCCCCAACGAGGGAGGAGACGATGGCAACGATAGCAAGGATGGTGTCGATGACCTTTCGACGCGAACCCGCAGCCAGGTATCCCCTATGACGCTACCTCGTTCCAGGTCAATGTCCTCGGCATCGCCTCCAGGAGGTGGCGAGAAAGCTGGCTGCGGCACGGTAACTCCCGAGCATGGCCTCAGTTGCCGGCCGGGCACAGGCTGGCGGGATTCTTTCCGGGAATTGTCTTTAGTGGCCTGATGACGTTGGAGATAGACCGAGCCTCTGCACGCACACCTGACGATGGTATTGCGAGTCGGCACAAGCAGGACCGGGGGCGGTATGCTTGGGATCGAGTTTAAAGGGACGGGGTTATCGCCGCTCGAAGAATCGGTCGAGGAAGGGGTTAAATTCGTCGAGTCGCTTGTGTCACTATTATCTTCATCGTCTTCTCTAGCAGTCTCCTCCTCTTTGCGGTGCTCGAGCAACCCAAAACCGGTCAATATCCTCCACATTGTGATAGATGCTGGTCTGGTTGTCCAAGCTGCCCTCCCTCTTATCGTCGCTGGGTGATGTAAATCATCTGTCTTCTTCTGCCGACAATCTTGAAAGTTTATCTTGATATAATAAGTACCGAAGTCTGTTACAATACTAGGGGGCCTGGTTATGTAGGTAAGGAGTCGGCAACGCCCGTGTGAGGATTTCGCTGGTTGTTGATGTTACGATGATGTTACTGAAATGGGTATATTGTCGCTGCAACTACATAGATTCAAACTGTAAGTCGCATCATCTTTTGTCGTGAAGAGATTCCTGGAGATCTGCCAGACAACCGGTTGCGATTAGGCCATGCCTATCAAAGTTCATTCCAACTTCCATTGTACCTGCTTCATTGTACGAAAGTTGCAGGAATAATGACAACTTAGTTTGCATGTACCAGGATGAAATGAATATCATTCGCTATTAGCCATTGCCTGGGGAGTCAAAAGCTTCGATACAAGCAAGGGATCCTCGCCTTCTTTAACGTAGAATCAATGTAACCATGAAAAGCAACTGCTTATTTACTTTGTGAGTCGGGAGCAAGTGCGTTACCACGCCTTCCCTTCACATACTAACATATAAGCGTTGACAAGCAAGAAAGGTTAATGAAATAATGTTTTGGCATATGATTAAACGTATTCAGGGCCAAAGTGAGGCCTCTTCAAATACCTTAAACGTATGTTGCTAGCTGGTGCAAGGTCTACTGATGTGCGCGCCGGCTGGATCATGGTGTTGCCCCCTGGTAAGCCAACTCGTCAGTTTTCACCTGTATCTCTTCAGAAATGAAATCACTAAGATCAGGCGAAGAATGTGTCAACTGCACATACCACAGCAGTTGACAAGCACCACTTCATCTCGACGAGGAGCTCTTGAGCCTCGGCTAACATTCACCTCAGCATTTACAAATCGAAAAGAAGGGGTTGAACAGTCATGAACATAAGGCGTCAGAATTAATAGGTCTCGTATTCTTTTTATCATATTTCATTATGCCGACAATAATTTAATTTCTGTATAGGTTATTCAAGACTCTAAGAACAGAGCACGCTTAGGCATATTGCCAGACGTGACCTGCATCTGGAGTATACGTCCTGATCTGGGTGTTATAGCAGTCCCCAGGGTTTTCGTCCGAGGCGAAGATTTGGTAGGTTCTCTCTCGCGGCTCACCCTCGGAGACAGGGCATAGCCACCACGACGCATGGGCGCTATAAAGGTAAACAGGAGCACCGAACGCCTCACTCCTCGCGCGCGAGAACCCGGTCACGGTAGAGTTTGCCGGCATGGCAGCAGAATGAGCCTGTGTGTAAGATAGCGCACCATCTGGACCGACGTAGACTATAGGCAGAGTTAGTTTGTTGGTCGAGGTCGGAGTTTCGGCGGAGATCAATAAGACTGGGTACTTGCCTTGCTGGCCGCCAGGCACGGATACCTCGAGAGACATTGTAGTAGTGCCGTTGCCTATGACGAGTGTGGTCCCCGTTCCCGAATACACCGAACAGTCAAGGCCCTCAACGCCCTCCGGACAGTAAGTACTGGTGTTCTTGTTGATATAGAACTTGCCGCCGCTGGCGTTGATCTCGGTGCCGAAGAAGAAGATATCGGTGCCCTGCGCGATCTTCCAAGCACCAGCAGAAAATGGCCCGGTGGGTGTGTCCCTTGGGACAGCCGCAGCGAACGCCACAGCGGGCCAGGCAATGAGGTTTAAGAGGCTCTTCATTGTCAATGAATTTAGTCTGTAGAAACGCGGGCTTTTGAATAGCGTTGAGCCAACGGTGTGTGGAAGCAAGCGATGGTAAGGACCTGAATGGAATGATTCATGAAAGCTGTTGCAGGACTACAGGCACGATTATATATATATATATTTCTATTTCACTGCTCAGCAGCAACGTAACTAATGTTTCGATTATGCGCCCCAATCACGACTAATGGCATGACAATGCTCGTGGCATCGTAGCATGTGAGGCGAGCTGGAGGGCATGAAGCTTCCTGTATAAACCTCGTATTGAATAGAACGATGCGACATCGGGTAGTATAATTGGGTCGGTTAATATGCATCAATGGAGACAGTTGGCTGATCATGCTCCGCTGTGATGTTGTCGAGCTCGGATGTAGCCCGGATCTTGACAATTGGTAGTATTGAAATGCATTCCTATGAGCCGCTGGTAAGACGGTATTTTCTATGACCAATTCATTTGTCTACCATAGTTATATCAGCGTAGACAACCAATTTGCACGTTGGTCCAGATAAGTGGTGGCGACAAAGCGCAACACCTTTTACTTACCACTGCAAAAGCTTTGGTCCCGGCTAAAGTAATCCGTAACGTTTCACCAAATATTATTGGGGAGCCAGACCGCCTCAAGCCAAGTTTTGTGATTGACCTCAAGCAATACCTAAGAGAGAATCCCAGCCTTGGCTAGCGGATGTAGTTTACGTCGATCACATGAGTTCAAGCCCATAAAAACGGGTTCGCTCTTAGGTTTTTTCTTCTTGTATCACGTGCGAGATGTAGTGTAGAAACTGAGCTAAACCTTGAGTGCGCAAATGCGTATAAGATCTCACTAATATGTTCATGAACTCATTCAGAGCAGGCCTTGACTGACTTCCTAGACACACGTTATTTCATCTCTTGACTCACCATACACATAAAATTTCAGCTGCTTACAGATATCGGTCCTTTACACATCACGAACTAAGTGGCAAGTTGGCGATCGTTGCGAGGATATCCCCTGATAGAAGGACTGGAGCATTTTAGCCATAATAGGGATTACGACCGCCAAAGCTATAGATTAGTTGGCTTCAACAGGCGAGAGCGCCTACACTGGCCAGAGCCTCATCCATTCGCCCGAGGTAGCTCAACGCTCTGTCGCGATGACAGTTTCCCAATTGATGGAACGTAGTGAAAGGTCGCTTCAACCCATTGATGACGACGACCATGACACGGTCGCTCGTGTATGTCGTTCCGAAATTTGAAGCACAACCGGGGCGTCCGGCGTATGTATCACCAAAAAATCTCATCTTTGATGAGGCTTGAAGCCAATTTTGTTTGTGTGATGGACGCCTGAATGACGAGGCTCGCTACGGCAAATGAGTCAGATACCTTCGAAGTCAATTTCAGTGTATCGCAAACACAGGGCGATCGAGTGATATATGCTTTATGTGTACCGAGTCACGAGGCTCCGACTTGGTCCCGGTCGGCTTATTGAGTTCGAAGTAAAAGCATAACACATGTTTGCTCATAGAGAAGCTCGACACGTTGCACCTTGATATGCTGTAAGTCCTCCCAGCGCCTATGACTCAAGGGCTCTCCACCGGGTTCTCAATGCTCAGTTGCCTCCTTACCTGCTTGCGCACAGACGGTTGGAAATTAACAACGGATATGAGGATTGAATAGAGAGATGGCCGGTAGTCTCTTTCAAATGCGTGCATGAAGCGTATCATCCGCATCCTCGGGACTGGGTACAAGTATTTCTTGTCTTTCGCCGTGTTTTTGCAAGCGGATTGCGAAGTTGGTGTCCAACCCTCGCGGCTTGTCCTGGTCTCGGCGGGTCTTTTTCATTTCCCAAAACAGCCACCCTGAGCGACAATACGTCAGCCCGTCTTCTGTGGTCAATCAAACTGTTGCAATGCGACGGGATTTCCAATGGGCTGTCTATTTCTAGGCACAGAAAAATTTTATCGCATGCTCTTCAAGGACTCGGTCGCTTTGTGATCTACCTCGAAGGATCCGTCTGACAGTTATGGGAATCGTTATTGCAGGGGGTATAAAGGGGGAACCATCAGCCCTCAGGGTACAATTGAGGTAAGACTAATCTCAACTATACAGCCGATCCCTGCGTCTCATTGGTCATAAACCTTGTTTTAAGGTACCGAATTTACCTAGTTGGGTCCGTCAGGTATCAAATACCGGCCCAATTCAGCAGGTTCGGTTTAATGTCTGAAGTCCGTCGCCTTTGCCATTTGACTTAAAACCGACCAAAATGGCTGTTTGAGCTCTCAGGATGCTTGTTTCATTGGCGCACCGGTTCACGATCTTCTTTTCACCATGCCGCACCTGTCGTCAGGTAAGGCCGGTAAGGCCGGGCCGTCCCTCGCCGAATTAGAGCATGCTGCGCTATCGGTGATTCACCTAATGCAAGGTGTGGCCGGGCTCGCCAACATCCGACTTGCCCTCATCGGCGACTTAGCTGTCATGAAGTATCTAGAGCAGTCCGACTCTTGCAAAGTAAGTCGATGACAAGCGACATATAACGAAGCGTTGAATGCTAACTGGATTCGTTAGAGCATCGAGTTCATCACCACATCGGCATCGGCAAGTCATGTAAAGAAGACCCTTCTCATTCATGGAAAGGGTGTTATTATCGAGGAAGCGGAAGCCATATTCTACCGGCACCCATCCGGCTGGAAGGTCGAGATTAAGATCACGCCTGGGTGCCTTTGGCCTTACCTAACTACTCAGCTGGTTGCGGACATCAAGAAGCTGCCCTACGTCTCTCTCGCAGATCTCTTCGTCTTCAAAGCCGACGCCTGCGGCCTTCATGACTCAACTGCAGGCAGGCGGAGACAAGCGCGCGACGCTAGCGCACTCTTAGAGCTTGCCTCGGAGCACTTCCCTCTAAAACTAGAAGAGAACAAGCTGCAGAAGGTAGAAGAGGCTCTCGACACGCTCGTGGATTATTCGCCGCCAGAATACGACCGGAGATGGTGGGAAAGGCGGCTGGGCAAACAGCAGAGCGACAAGCGGCGATCAGTTCAAGACATTCTCTCGGAGCTAGACGAAGGACTGCGCTTCGACGAAGAAGAGAACCGGCGAGCGGCGAGACGGCCGAGCGTCTTCTCCCTCAGCAACAGAGGCTCCGAGACCTCTATCAGTTCTACTCCTTCCATATCATCGCAAGGCTCAACGCCCTTGTCGTCGCCACCACCCAAGATGCGACCAAGAAAGATGAGCGTGAACGGATCATACCCACGACCACGCAGACACACGCAAATGGATTTTCAGCCTGAGGATCAACCCATGCCCCCAGCGCACCAGAATTTCCGAGATATAAATAGGCTATATGCTGAGTCAATGGATATCAGTGGGCGAAATTCGCCAGGTATTTCTTTAATGACGTTTCCAGGAAAGGGCAGGTAATGACAGGATATGTGGCTGGCTCGTTATGGTTATGGTAATGGTAAAAGTTATGTTTGCATTGCATTATACTGCATTTCGAATACCCCCATAGATTATTGGTTAGGATATAGAGTAATGAAGAATTAATCCCCCGCAGCGTTGCTTGCAGAACTTTAAGTTAGTCAGGCCATGTGAGTTGACTAGTGATTGTCGGGCGTCTAGTAAAGGAGATATTTAGCATCTCTCTGCATACAAGCGGTTTGCCTTTAAGATTTGATCCAAAGGAGTGTTTCACGAGATATCACCAACAATGTAAATATATATATAAGCACACACACGTGATACTAATTAAGGGAAACACCGCCCCTGCTAGTACGGATCCCTTAGCTCCGCTCAATCGCACCCTAGACTCTTAACCTTACTGTACACATTTCCGCCCCCGTTCCGCTTCTTGCGAACTACGAGTCCAGGTTCTACAGTTCAAATGGACTTGATAATGCCTCTGAAGGGTAACCGACTGAAACAAGGGCCCAAGAGTGGCTAGATACCATGGATTTCCCACAGTGGCCGAGCTTTTTCTCTCCGACTCGAGAGTCAATCACAATGTCAGAGGCATACCGTCTCATGCAATCGCAAGAGACCGTTCCAAAACGTATGTTAAGAAAAGTTCGTAAGCTTCTGAGTCTTCCGAAGTGTTCTTCATGCAACGATTTGATCCCCCAAACCTGGAGCGCTCGAGAACAACGTTATTGCCTCGCTATTCTAATTTCGCTCTTGCAACTCCGAAGGACAGCCAAGGCGGGATGTCCCACTTGCCAAATATTATACAGGGGCTACAAGCACTTTGCCAAAGGTCTCATTGATTCTAGTGAACGTAGGGATCTGCACATTACGAACGTTTTCGATAGAGGTCCAACTAGGCAGGATGGTATCAAGGTGTATACTATTGGTGTTCCTTCCCTAGCGTTACATTTTCATACAGAACGCGGTAAGACGCCTCCCTATTTACCATTCGTTGATCGAGCACTTATGATGATTGGCAGATGGGGACTCTCCCTGGCCTATACTTGGCGCCTCAACTTGGTGCGTTTCACCTCTTTAGAGTACTCCAAAGGGTTCATCGAAATGTGTTTTGCCATGTGTGAGCATTACCATGAAAAATGCCGACGCAGCTCTCATGTTTCAAACGACAACTCTTCCATTGATGTTCCTGATCGCCTGTTGTACATTGGCAGCCTTGCTGGAAATGTTGCACCCGCGTTGATCGAATCTGCAGAGTTTATCTAGGAAGCAGATGCAGATAAACGATACATGGCCCTTAGTCACTACTAGGGTCAGACGCCAATTATCAAGACCACCAAATCCAACTATGAGACTTTCAAGAAGTCAATTGAATGGTCTGCCCTTCCCAAGACATTCCAAGAAGCCTTAGGTGTAACGAAGGCTCTTGGTGTCAGGTTTATCTGGATAGACAGCCTCTGCATCATTCAAGACGATCTTCAAGATTGGGAAATCCAAGCTTCCAAATGGCATCTATCTATCAAAACGCTTATCTCACACTGGCTGCTACCGGGGCTGCTGGGAGTTCAGAAGGACTTTTCCTACCACGTTCTAATACACACAAGATATCCGGCGTCCATAATAAGCTACCATATACCATCCATGTGAGGCAAACTCTCGATCATAGCCCGTTCCGAGCATTTCCTACTCCATCATCAGGAGGTGAGCGAGTGAGGGAACTCCCGGGTATGAAAAGAGCCTGGATGCTTCAGGAGCAGATCTTATCGCCGCGATTGCTACATTTTACCGAAGATGAACTATTCTGGGAATGTCAAAGTGACGTACTCTGCGAATGTGGATCGTTGCATCTGAACTGGAACAAGGAAATCTTTGGATTCAAGTCCAACATCATTTCCTCTGCAGGCGATTCCTCAAAGGGGATACCTAACTGGTATGCGACAATGCAGAGTTATATCCCTCGAGGGTTGACTTATGATCGAGATCGACTACCGGCCATTTCTGCCCTTTCCAAGCTGTTCAGTGAGCTAAGTAGCCTTGGTACATATTACGCTGGTATTTGGGCATCTGAAATTGTCAGTGGGTTGATGTGGCAGGCGAGTCAACCAGGAAGAAGAACACATGCCGACGGAGTTTTTGATTCCCAACCACCCACTTGGTTCTAGGCCTCTGTGGAGTCTTGTCGTATCCAGTGGCAGCTTCTAAACGACAGATACGAACAGAAGTCTGAAGCAGAGGTCCTCGACATAGCGTGTTATCCTAGCACACGCGATCCAAGAGGCATGGTCTCTGGCGGTCATGTCACACTCAGGAGCAAGCCTCTAGCGCTAAGAATCAAGTGGCATTCTCATATCGAGGCACAAAGCCCGCCTCCGGGGAGTGAGGGGTACTTTGTGTCTGTTCATGGCGATACGCCCTGGCCAAAAACCATTGATTGGACACCCAAAGATGAGATTGAAATACCCTCTGGAGTTCCGGAATTAGCGCGTTTTGCTATCGTGATATACCCTGATGTTCCCCTATACGCCCCTTCTGAAGGACTAAAGTCTGGTGGCAGGATCTACTTCTTGAAGATGGCACTTGTGAGCGTCGGTTCGAAAGAACAACAGGCTTATGGGCTGTTCCTTCGTGAGGTTGACCCTTTATCGGAAGTACCCGTCGCGGCTCCGGATGGTCTGCGTAACAGGCGTCTCTTCCGACGGATTGGACTAGGTGTTATACAAGACGACAACGTGGGAGAAGATCTGGAAAGTTGCCCACTTGAGATAATTACCATTGTTTAATAATTTGCTTAAGCCTAGGTCGCGAATGACAGTTACAATATAATCATACTAACGCATGATATCTAGATTAACCGCGAGCATACACTGACAAGCCAGTATGGTAGCAATGCTGCACTTGCTGGCGTATTATATCTACAGCATCTACAACTTTGACATTAGTCTACACAGACGATACGATACTTTCGGCGCTTTTGGCACATGATTATCCTAGAACAAAACTGAAAGTATTCGATACAGTAGATCACAAGATTATTCCGGGACTTGAAAGATATTTTTCAAGGTGTTTCTTGTCTCAAATAGCAACTTTGCATATTGACGTACACTAGGTCAACACTCGTGACATGATGTGTGATGCTTACTTTCCTCGTCATAGCAGTTATATCCCTTGTAACATCTGCACTCTCGCGTATCACTCAAGGATCACATAAAGATATATCCCTATCAGAGCCACATGATTAGCCACGGGGAGTATTGGGCTCACTCGTCTCCGGTGTTACCTGGACATCGAGAAGGCGGGGGTTGAATCCCCCAATGGGTGGCTAGTATCTCTTTTGCCTTCTTGCTTCTTTTTCTGTCTCATTAATAAGTATTAGTTTCACTCTTACATTTTAGAAGGTAATACTTTGCTACTTTTGATTTCAGCTGCAGGCTCATAGTCCTAGGGTAACCTTATGTAGAGGATTAAAAATCATCATATGTATTTATTTTTCTAACGAAGAAGAAGTTACTATGCTTAAGCAATACTTCCACCATGTGAGACTGACATGCCTTCCTCGAGATGCATTAGTAATTATTATTCGTTTCCAAACCTTTGGTTTGGTTGACTCCAAGGTGCATACATATGTAGCAGGTCCACGTTCACGAGTGTGTAAGCTGAGATAATCCAGCAACATCAGCAGCACGTGTGTTATCTAATATTGCCTTCGTCGGTGCGGCTCAAAAACCATGCCATGCCAAATGCGCGCTGTCACAGTTGCCACTAACCATAATGGGGTGTCAGCCGTTGCCCGATTCGTACAATAGGCGCGGGATCGGGTGCGGTAGCATAGCGGGACGACCCGTCAACCCCATGCGCTGACCAGGGGTATTGATCGACAACATCAACACCAAAACTCTGGAACGATCGCGATCAACTACCATACCTATTAACCCCTGCCAGGCCAGATCAATACAACCACACATGTAAAATGTGGTTCATATGTAGTCCTATAGGGGCGAAGCGTATCCTCCGGACCCATTATAATCGTCAACGTGCAGGTTTTCAACGTCCTGTCCTCACGGGTACAAACAGTCGGCTCTAAGGGTCGTATTAACACTTTGGCATGGAGTAAAGCAGCCTCAGACATTGCGCCATTTGTCGAGGAATGGCGTGAGATCGGTTATCTGATATTAAGTCTCGTATGCCGTTTGCCTCCGGTCCGCACCGATTGGCGACAACAGCACGCCAGTGCTATTGGATCCTGTCATTATTCGCCTAGCTTCGGTCAACACACAAGTTGAAGAAATATAAACGGTACCTTCGAATCTTCTCATTCGGCAGAGGACTCAGGGGCCACGCTGAGCCTTGCTATAGAGACTAGATGGAACCTTGTACTGTATGTAGTATCGTGCTATCGCCCCCATCATGTCATGATTTTTTTTTTGGCGCCAGTGGCTGAGACAATATAATTTTATATGTAAATAGGGAATTATTATTGATAGTCTGTGTTGGCCGTGCCACACGATTGTAGATTTGGATAATAGAAGTCTATGACTCTAAGATATTGAAAGCCGCTTATGCATCACTGGTTGGTTATGGTTTATATGTAACGCTTTACTATTTTATTACTAGGTTTCCAAAATTCTCAAATGTGAAGGCTGGAACAGACTCTCAACACCCTCTATGTAACTTCATGATTGCCTGCCCCGCCGGTCAAATCGATGGTTCCCCATTCGATGTAAATCTTTCCCTCGGGTATTGATGGCCTGATCTTTATACGAGATAGAGTGATCCCGGATCTCATAATATATCATAGCCCCACGTATGGTGCTTTCTCATGCAGGGTGAAACCAGAATGCGTGGGGGGCTTATTTTCTAGCGTAGCCGTTTAGTCGGAAGGAATTGTAACATATGTGGGTGACCGACCTCACCATGATGGGATACACCCGGTTGCATATGCATGCACTATGGCGAGCACAACATGTTTCGGATCAGAGTATTGAGAGACACGGCTGCAGCCACAGACCAGCGGTGCATTGCATGGCTCCATCGTCTAGTTTCGTTACCGGGTTCGCCGAATGACTTAGAGCAGCACGTGGAAAGATCTTATGTTTCAGAATTAATTCGTGCGGCTGATGTGATCCGTTTTACACTAAGACAAAGGGCTGATACGTGATTAATGGTATTCTAGAATAGTTGTTTGACTCTGAGAATTAAAAAAAAGTTTAACAATAACATTAGAATATCTGGCACTGGACCATTATATATGGAGACGGCTTTAGTCGAGCCTGTTAGTAATTTTAATATCACTTGCTCATTGAACAGCAAATATTGGACAGAGATGATTCTCTATTTAAAGAACTATCAACAGTCCCATTTTCTCCAAGCTAATTATATAACTAAGGGCGTCCATAGAATGTTGACAAGGAACACATAGTAACATCAGTCCAAGTCTCAAGATAGCATCCTTATTAAAGCCCATTTCAACAGTATTTCCCACGCTCTAAACCAAACTAATATGCCTCCACTACATGCGTTAAGACTCTGATGTTCATTACTACACCCGTGTCTTTGCAAATGTCCTGTGAAAACCAGACATTTACTGCTCGCCGAGGCCAGGTGGGGTCTGGCAGAGGACGGATTGTCCGAGCTGTAAATGTTAGCATGTTAAGTATAAAAGTGGCTGAGGCTAAACGTACAACAGGGATAACACAGCAGCGGGCGCGCTGGCCGCCGGCGGCGCAGATATTCTTGAAGTCGGTGACGTCTCCAGGAGACCTGGAGGCTGTATCAAGAGTGTTAGCCTGCAAAAGGATCATCATCTAACAATGGGGACTCACGAGAGTGGCAGTCCAGGTCAGCTACGCCGAGGACATCGGTAGCACAGCATTGAGGGTTGCTGTAGAGACCGCTGGGGCAAGCCTTGTAAGGGCTGCCAGTGTTCTCAGTGGGAGCGGCAGAGACAGCAGCGGCGAGGAGGCCGAGGATAGCGACAAATGAGGTCTGCATTTTGAATGAGGGAGTTGTTTTAGGAACAATTATTGGAGACTGTGGAATGAGTGAAGGTGTTGGACTTATGGGTGTTGCTGCTGGAGGCTGGAGAATAGAAGGGAATTCTGTCAGTCGAGGGCGATGTTGGCCTCCTTATATAGAAGTTTGGTAGCTCACATCTTGCTAGATGTTTGACCGTAATCTTGTTTTTCTGGAGAACGATCGCCGACAGACTATACTAGCTCTGTCTTCACGATAGCGACTCTCGATCTGGTAAATCTGCCATGGCCCATGACCCATGGACGTGTCCAGGGTTGTTGACTTTGTGGCGTTATGCGGGCGGCATCCTCCAA
Source organism: Xylaria sp. Z34 (assembly GCA_037356055.1). NCBI lineage: Eukaryota > Fungi > Ascomycota > Sordariomycetes > Xylariales > Xylariaceae > Xylaria > Xylaria sp. Z34. Next base: position 274,013 of record JBAWJW010000008.1, read on the forward strand.
TACACAAGGTAGTTAGTTGTCATCCTACCAACGACCACGTCGAGATGAGGATCCCACCACCCCCTGGTTAACTGCCTTGGGTAACCGCTTCGCTAGAGACACTCTACAAGGTAAATTAGGTTGAAGGAATTTCTGGTTCAACCAGACATATCCCCAGCGGCACGCTCGGGCGTAATTCGTCAGCTCCAGGTATCGAACCATGCCTGAGAGCGGCTAACAAATCCTAAGCTTTCACGATGTGCGCTGAAGCGGAACTCACGGATTCTCCTACAAGCGTAGACAATGCTTCCTGCGGTTGATGTCGTTACTGCACAACTGGATCTTGACAGTCTAGTCGAAAGTACATACGTACACCCCCTGTAAAAAGCCGAAGATCGATCTCAGTTGCATCCATAACATTGTTCCTCTCCACCATCTCCACCCCCCAAGCGCCCCGTAGGCTCCGAGCCGGAGAGTCAGCGGAGACGTTGATCATCTCTTCTCTGGTTCCGTACTTTTCAAACGTACTGTTGCTTCTGCGCCTTGGCACCCTGGCACTTGGTAGGGGGTTTCCTAGTTTGGGTCGATGGAAACGATTATGATTGGCGAATCCCATTTGAACGAATACGTAGCAATGGGGCTACTAGTTTCTCTGTATATATTACGGTGTTTGTTTTTTACTGTCGTCTGCAGCCGAAGCGAGATATGCTTAGATTGTTACGGATCCATGTCGTACCAAACTCATCACTGACAGCTCAACTAATAAATGCTATGATTGCAAGTGATATGGCAGCTATCACCAATACGACTACGTAGCGTACATATCAGACCATATCATGTCATCTTAGTTGTGCTGCTTTTCTTTTTCTATGTGTCACTACATCTAGTTCACAGATGTTGCAAGAATAGCGCCTAAACCCTATTCTAGTTTAAATAGCAGTTGGCGCTTCTGTCGTGCATCTCGTAACTGATTGCAACATAGGAATAGGTTGGATACCACGTTTTTGCAACAATAATTCCGCATTCAGACTGTTTTGGACTCTCCGTGGCGGATTTCTTGGCTGGCCTTGCAGGCCGTTCCGGCATTAGTGCTCTCAGCTCTTGGTTCTGATTGAAGCGGGAGCCTGATCCTGAACTTCCTGCTTACTTATTTTGGAGTCTTGGGCGCCTGCAGACGTTGAGTTGTCTCGCAGCGACCTAGGGCTAGAGGTCGGGATTTGGTGGTACACATGCACCTCACCCCTGCATTTGTATACATATGCTGTGCACAGACAGGTATCTGTTCTCAGGGATAACGCATCCGGGCTCCGATGATCTTCCCTGTCTTGAACACACGGGAATTTTCATATGCTGGCCGGGGCTCAGGAACAACGCATAGTCTTTCTAGTGCCGGGATCCGATTGAATCCGTCGATGCGTTCCAAGGCGGCGGTCAAGATATTGCCCAAACGCCTATATCACGATAGCCCCGTCGCTTAAGTATGTTGTTGATCAGCTTGAACGATCTCTTAGATAACAAGCATCGGTCCACATTTTAAGGTCGCCGAAAACCTCTTATGTGAGCCTTCGATGAACCAGGTGGCTTTCCAGATCCGGTAGTTAGAAAATTACCCTACTAGTAGGTAGTTCGGTGGCTTGCATCTATATTACACCCGGTACTTGGTCACGCCCGACGTTGGTGGCGCGAAGTGGCTTGGTTTTGTAGGTATAAACCACGATATATGCCGATCTTCTCCAGGTTCGCTATCCTAGTGCATTAACTAGGCGACTTGGTAGTGCTGAATAGGACCGGTGGCTATCTGATGTTATGACGAGCAAAGTGCTTAAGCGACGCCGTGTTGGGCGGACGCGGCTGTTAACATGTGTGTCGAGCTGAGGCGACGGAGTTGTACACTACTGTACGCTACCGTACTAGCCTCTATAACAGTCGAATCGACAGGTACAACCCCTTTCCGTCCAGCCGGTTGACTGCTGACCCGATCCAATTGTATGTCTTTTCGAGGTTAGGATCCTAATCCCTAGCCGAAACTCAGCCCCAGATCCATATTTCGGAGCTTGTACCGGGCTCAATAGTCGTCTCCGGCTCCTTGGCACACTGTAAACTAAAGTCTGATCCTTGTTTCCAAAAATGGGAATCTAGCAAATTGTCACTGGGCTGAGAGACTTCAGTTCGTGTTTGTGATGTGGGGAGTGGTCCATCTATTATCCTTCTTCGCTCATGCAATAGCATTGCCTTGCTTTTTCTGTTATTAATGACCCCCGTCAATCGGCAAAGCAACCCAGTCTCGCACCATGCCGGTTCCGGATGAGACCCCAGTCAGGATTAGCGAAAGATCTCCAAGATGAGATCTTCGGCACCACCATAAAGACGTAGGGCTTGCACTGTCCTACGACGTATCGTATCTGTTTATCAATATATGCCTATTCTGTAAACATTATGGGCATATGCTGTATTAGAGAAACGCTCACTAAATCTAGAGTCTAATGCTAGGCTAAGTAATTTCGTTGTGGGGAGTATACTTATAGTTGTCGTCCTATGGGGACTTAGTATCTCCTCTACCGACCGTCTCCACGCGTGCCGCTCCCGTTACACGGACCTTGGGACGGAATTTAACCATTTTCCCCATCGCCAAGCGTTAAGGTGGGCGAGCTGATGCCGCTCACTACCTTTTTCAGAAACCTCTCAAGTCGATGATGCTTCCAATCGTTTGTCATGGGAATAATTTAGTGTACCTGGAAACCGGTATCATGCAGATAACATCCAGCATATCCTTGTCTTCATCCAGCGGGACCGTTACTTGTAATTAGGATGTTCAGTAGAAAGGGCTCTGCGCTTGTCAGACGGATGATGGGATGACGAATAGCCAGCAACCATCACGATGTTCGGAAAGTTCTGCCCGAAGTCATGGTGAACTCTTCTTTCAAGTAATACCGATTTCGAGGGAGCTACTACGAAACAGCATGAGGGAGACTTTTCACAAGGTTCTAACTAAAGCCCGTCTCAAACTCACCAATTTGCTATGAGGCGTCGTGGAGACGACTTCACTGGCGTTTCCACCATTCGACCACAATGGTGGTGGCATCAATGTCAGCGCGAAAAGAGACGCTTTCGACTCCTCGTTAGCGCAGACACGGAGTGAAAGACGTGTTTCGTGATCAGCGGTAAGATAACCGCAAAGGGTATCATGGAGAAGCAGCCGACGTGAAACTCGACTACTCTGGCAAATCTTCATTGGTAATCTGAGACCCATTAAGAATGTCAGATTCTTCAACGATGTTACCGACAGCTACATCTAGCGTATTTGCTCTAGCTAGGCTAGCGTCTAGCTGCTCTGTCTGATGACGTACAGTAGCGGTGCCCCTTCTCCTAAGATGCAAGCTAGAATTTTACTCGCTAGTGAATTTAGCATCAAGAATTGCATAGTGACATTAACACTACTACTATGCAGCTATATCGTGTTCGAGAAATAGTTATAGTAAGTAGATTAATAACCGTGACAGTCTTCTTCACATTAACGGCACCACCCGAGCTTGCCGGGCTTCATAGTCTGTGCATAGAATACGGCCAACAAGCGGTTATTATTACAGGGACAGCAGCAACTGATCTCCTAAAACTTGGAAATTGGGCCGGGTGATTGCAGGCCAATTTCGGCACCATGATTGTCGCGAGATGATGGTTATACGTTTACCGTAACGCAATCCTGTATGCATACGTTCGGCCACTCACATGAGCTCATCTACAGATATCGGCATCGGTCATTAGGACTCACATATCTCGAGTTGGACCGAGAAATTGCGATGTACCATATTCAAATCGAATCCAGAAGGGCACCATGCTAATATCACAGCTGAATCTAGCCCCCATTCTCGAGGACAGCCATTGTCAAGCTGCAGCCTGCTTCATCGCTATCAGTTGGGTAGGACAGCGTCAGCATATGCCTCCCTATGGACATTATCTGACGACATATTATTCCGACGGCCAGTTCCCCGGCGCCAGAAAGTGTTTAAGTACAACTGGGTGTCAGCGGTAAATCCATATTGGTTAGCGCACGCCCGCACGGTTGGGATTAATTAGTCTAAGTCCAGTGCTGCCCCGTCATGTTGAGCCGGCCACGTGATGGAGTAGGTGCACTAGAGCTAAACAAACACCATGAGTGTACACATACGGGCGAGACTGGTACGGCATGGATATTGTAGCGGATAGTGCTTACGCCTGTGTGAAAAGTACAGTAGTAGACACTGTCTATGTAATTCTTTTTCAATCGACTTCTAGACTCTTACAACCAACCACTACAGTGAATGAAAATTCTGCTTGAACGGCCAGAACTGCATATACGTCTGCAGATGTCATGCCATGCTGGCATGACATTGACGACAACAGGGGTATGCCTCAATTTCCGAGAAATTTTTTCAATTTTGAGTGGCCATTAAGGCGCCCAAAGGTTGGGATACACGGAGCAATCCGTTTTGCGTAGCATATTTTTGCAACCTCTTTCGAACGATTGAAGTCTAGAGCCTACATTTGGGTATCAACAGCTTTAGGAAAGGGTCTTTTTTTAGAAAGACTTGCGGATAAGGCTCTAATAACATAATTATATACTGTGCAAAAATACTGTTCATCAAATGGCTCAGTCGTGCTGTTACATAGTACATTTTCTTCAATTCCATAGTTGTTATTTGGTAGCATTATTATCGAACGATCTGCCACTAATCAAAGCAAGATCCAGCTTAGCTGCCTCGGTACATTTAATCTTACTAAGCCACACTATATTTACCAAGCCACCCGACGACCCGTAGGACCGAGCGTAGATGGTTCTGGCCAGCAGTAAACCCAGGGGTCGTTACTCAATTCAAAGGCATGCATACAAGCAAACTGTAGAATAGGTGTAGTTTCTTGAACTTATATTTACTATAATCAATGTTTCTCAATCAGAATTCAAGGTATTTCATTTTAGTTTTAGAGAATCTGTTCCGGTAATTTTCACGCAATGCGATACCTGTCTAGGCTCCGGGCCAGGCAGTATCTCATGGTTCTGCTCACGGTGTGCCGAGGATTCTACCTAAAGAACGGAGCCATGGTAACGAATTTCACACGGATTCAATTTAGCCCACGAAGAACATAGCTGGTCACGAGAAAGTGCGACTCACATGCTACACCGCTTATGTTGAATTCGTCAGGAGACGAATAGGGGCAACGACTTGATCATATGTCAACAGTTTTGGATGCGGCCGCAGAAAGCTACAGAACACACGAGGCGGTTCGTCTTATCTCCATGGTAAGAATATAGTCTCTGCAGTCTGAAACCTGGGATCTGGACATCCTCCCTTGTGTCAGGGGCCATCCTCTTGTATGAACACATACAAAATAGCAGGGGTTTACGACATCTGACCAGACCAGTTATGCAGTTTCGCCCTCCCAAACAACTTAAGTTCATGTGAAAGGAAAGTTGTGGACGACGTATCAGAACACTAAAACAGGTAGTCAAGCGTACGTGTTCTACCCGTCTCAACATGAATGAGAACTAAGTATCCCCCTCCATCACTTGCTGCCTACCCAATAGTCATCTGTATTATCTCAGAAATCAAGCACCATTGTCACGACAGCCACTAATGTGTACTCCGACGTACTTAGAGGCTCCTGGTCAGATACAGACACCAACGACAACGAGGTGTATCGCCGTCTGCGACTGCATCCTATGAGCGGATCAAGCGGACCGAACAGAGATAATTCCCATTATGACCAGCCCAAGAGGCCTCCCGTCAGGATATATCACGTCTCTCGGTCCTTATCCAACAGTCCTGACCGCGCGTCTTCTACAAATGGTAATACAGTCTAGGAACGAAGCCAGTCGGACGTCGCGTCTCTTCCGGTCTAGAGTCGCGATCCTTTTCTAAACGAAAGCGATTACCTGGCTCGTACGTAGCCTGGTGCTGTTCTGTTTCTTTTCCGTATATTTGCTTATTCGTTTGCAACCATTCACCTCCATTAGAACTGCGAGGATACACTCCATTTTTAGTTCAACCTACTCGTTCAACACAGTCAGCACAAGGCGAGAAGGTTGCCGTCTTAGCGCTCGGGCGGTAGTGCAACTGCGGAATGAACCGTCACTTAGGATGCTGAGAGCCCATTTATGGTTAGTCTCGCGAATGCCGACACCCCATGGTGTAATCCAGCTGAGAGAAGTGCATATCATACGATCCATTATGCGATACCTTGGATAGCCGCTATGCTAGCAATTCAGCTCCCCTAAGTTCCATGATTGGGTAGAAATGTTGGGGTAGATCTAAAGCGATCGGCAAATCGAAAACAACGTCTAACAGCGAGCGAGTGGCGGTCGAAAACCTGTTTGCCTTACTACGGCCAGAGGAACGGTATCATCGTCTCTAAAGCGTAAACTTCATTTCAAATATCGTGCGTTCTTCTATATGAGCTAGCCAAGAAATCTTTCCAGTTCCTACATGACGCCTGAAATGTAGCAAGCCAAGACAGGAAGGAGCCTCGTTCATAGACAAGCTCACCGCATTCTTTGGTAACTTGTATAGTGTCCTGATTTGATAGCCTTTTAAGCACTATAACATAATAGTCAGTTGTCGCCACTCTACTTGATGATTTGTGAGGGCTCCTTGCATGCGAAGAAAGGAATCCTTATGCTCCAAAAGTTGCCAAAATAAGTTGAAGATGGTATCGAGAATTACTCACAAGGGGTCGGAACTGGAGTCGGTATTCCGTACATATTCGGCCCTATCTGCAAGTTGCTTCGCTACCTCCTCGCCATAACGGTCTGCGATAAAGGCAAACATGAGATCAATACCAGCTGACACGCCAGAAGACTATGCATCAATATATTAGTCACAATCCACACCCTCTGCTTTTCTGGTTTATAGAGCCTGACTGGGCGCAACTATGCTGGATGCGGCTAAGAGAGACGCCACATTGATACACCTGCACGAAGAACCCCGACTGAAGGATCAAGCTGAGAAGGTTGTACATACCGTCCAGATGTTTCCGTCCACGACCCATCGTGCTTGGCGGACCCAGTTGACGGCTGGGCCCTGCGCAGTCGCCTATGGTCGAGTTGTCAGACACAGTCCAGCATATCCCTTTCCAAAGAGAAAGCGGTGGAACGCAAAAACCGAATAGAATCTGCATACCCATTCCCAACTTCTCTTGTTAGACGTAGCCCGTTTCCCATCAAGAATCCCGGATCGTGCGACAATAGCGCTCCCAGTACAGACCGTTAACAAGTACTGCAATTTAGGAAAGATCCTCTTTACGAACTCAGCAACGGGCGTCAAGATCGCGGGGTCCCGAGCCCCAAAGCCTCCCGGCACTACAACTCTCGGAATCAGTCATGGCCATCTTGAGAGATGAGTTGTGAGGGCTCAAGAAGCTGCCAAACACGTCCTTGGCCCTGTTCGTAGCCCCTTCACACGAAGAGTCGGCGATGCGAGAAAGATGACCCGGGATGTTCTTACCGAGGAGCACATCGAGGTCCTCGGGGCAATTGTCGAAGGTGTGCGTCGGTACTATGCTCTGTCCGATGCGGCCCGGGCCGTTCACCTTAGTGTTCACAGGGTCCAATGTCGCGGCAAGGACGATAAATTCTAAAGGTGTCGAGTCCGACAGATTGTTCAGCGCGTCCAGCGGCCCGAAGACATCCAGCGCTTGGAAGCCCGGGAAGATCGCCACACCGAACTTGGTGGGGGTTGATTTAGTCACACTAGACATTCTGCCTTCAATAGAATTTCTTGCGCGTACTATAGGGTAGGATTAGGTTGAAGTGTAAGTCTTGAACGAAGATGTCTTCTTCAACTCTTGAGTATGTGGCGCTTTCGCACTCTCGGACGGTCTCACCGCCGACCAAATAGGTAGGTCATCACGACCCCGCGCCGCGCATTCAAACGTGATCATAAGCCTTAAATGCTTAAATGTGCTCATTGAGGGACCAGCCAGACCGGAGTGATCCGTTGGCCGAATCAAGTTGACTCCGACGCCCCTCGGAGATTTTAGATTCTTAGAAGGCTTAGCGGCGTGTTAAAAGCGGAGGGGACGCCCTTCGCGGCCACACGAAAGAGACGCTTATGAGCTACACAAGGTAGAGCAGTCTCACCTTTGTAGGGATCAGCCCTAGGATTCGGCCGGCATCGGCCGCTCACAATTCTAACCATATACGGTCGTTGGATGGATTTGTATAAAGTTGCCCAAGAACCCAAGGAGTCCAGAGACGAGTTGCGTTGGGACCTTATATTAACCAGGTTTCACTTCGCCGTGGTATTGCCTCACTAGGCGTGTTCCTTTCGTTTCTAGTTTCGGGTTGCATGCAGAGCCGACACATACACCCTCATGTAGATCATTCAATATCACCTCTTGCCTCGACGTCACTGTGCATGAGCTATCCCTCGAGGTTCGATGTAGCTTCGTCGAAACACAAACACATTTTAGACTGCACATAATAATCAACTATTGCTAGAGTTGGGCTAACAGGAGTCATTGCGAGTAGGAGGTGGCAAATCACCATGAAGACCGCGGTTTAACTTGGGCATCTATTCATCGGTACAATCGCATTACTTGATAAGAATGTGCAACCGCACATGTAAAAAGAAGCAGACAGATATACCAGTCTTCTACGCTCGTCATCCCCCTGTCCTCTCTTGTACAACCCGGCTCTATTTTCATTCGGCTAGATACGCTCAAGGTGGCCAACGTTAGGCACGTGGTATCAGGCCAGTCACCCATACTCAGCTAAGACATATGTCAGGTTGGATCTTCAGGGATTGACCGTCATATTTCACTTCCGATATGTCATACATGAAGATACCGTCGCAAATCTCTTCGAACCTGAGGCACCATGAGTAAACCCCTATCATATGGTCACGTGACAATTATCTCGTGAAGTAATGCCTGGAGAAAAAGAAACCATTCGTGGTCGGTCTGCATAGACCTTCGGGTCATTTTGGTGGCCGATGTGCATGGTTCCCCTCAAATTCGGTATGGCTGTAGTTTTAACTCGATCTTACTATTTAAGGCTTTTGAATCTAAGTTCTTGCTAAGTGTTCATAGACTATACCATAACTCTTATCACAATGTCGCGGATTGACTACTCGAAATGGGATAACATGGCCACCGACTCAGAGCCAGAAGAAACCTCCCCTTGGCCAACTCCCATGCCAAAAGCAGATTCATCGCCCGTCCCAGACACGTCGCAATCGACTACACAAGTTTCAACGGCAACACAGGGTGCCTTGGATACTATCAAAGCTGTGATAGTCCGCTGTGATGTCGAGAAACTCCAATTCCCGTCATGGTCCGCCACTACTATCCCCACGAATCATCCCATCTTCTCACTACCTGTGCCCCCCGTCCCACAACTCATTGAGGTGCCGCTGGTGTTTTACCGCGTAGGCACTCGATCTGCCAACCGGCCCGACCTCGACAACCAGATGGTCACGTATATGAACATTGATGCCGTATCTGGGTTCGCGCCTCCGGAGTGGCAATCCTTTGTTGGCACCGTCATAGTGGCACGCAAAGACAAGAAACCACTACTCCCACATCATCTCGAGGGTGTATGGATGTACTGTGATTATATCTTGGATCTTTTCGGGGAGGGGGAAGGCGCACCGAGACATCTATACAACCGACGGGCCTTCGAAGAGTGGTGGGGGCAATATTGCGAGGAACAAAACCAGTTTCGGGTAGGAACTGGGGGCGAAGAAGATCCTGATGATTGGCAGAGGGTAAAGTCGCCTTACGAAGTCTGAGGTTGATGATCCACGATGTGGCTCATGGGCAGCATGACCACTGTAGGACAGCACACTCCTTATGTTGTAATGTCAACTCGATATCAAGGAAGAGCGAGGAGAGCCTGGTCGTTGTATCTATCTCCCTATAGGAGAAATAGAATAGCGCGGTTCAAAGAGAATATAATCGCCTTCCCATGTGTCTTTCTCGTATATGACCACGACCTGGTTGCCAAAATATTTCGGAAGCATGTCCCTCGCTAATGGCGAAATAGTATTAGGTGGCATGGTTTTGGCCGCAAGCCTTAGCACAATTCGAAACTTGATCGGTGTCCTGATCAAATTTCTGGGCCCAGAACGCATCTCAGAGCTCCCTAGTGTCACAAGGGCTAGTATCTAGGGCTTGGAAATAGTATTCAAATATTGCGATAATCTTCTTGGGCATCAAGGAGGCATACAAGTCTGCTTTCTCCTTCTGCCCTTCGCGGCGAACCTAGGTCTATATATACACGACTAGCTTCGCATTTGATTGCCCTACCTGGGGCTATTCCGTGTAACACCTAGTGACGATCTCGGGGGTTCTGTAAATCCAAAGAACCCTGCTGTGGCCCTTGATTGGCGTCTCGGCACGGGCATTTTCATTGCGGAAGATTGTAGGCACCATCCCCTCCACTAGAAATTCCCCGTTTTTAACTTGGTCGAGTAACTTCTGGGAATCATCGTAAGAGAAGAATGTAATGTAAGCTGAGCAACTCCTTGGGTTCCTCTTGTTAGGCTTCTTGATACATATTTCTTTAACCGTGCCGACCGCAAGTATACTTTGGAGCAGGGCATGGTAGTCCACACCCAGGCTCAGCGCAGAGATACAGAGCGGTGCATTCGTGTGTTGAGTCTCGTTCGTGTCCCTCGTGTATTCAGCCATTCTGCTGGTTGACTAGGCAATCTAGGACCGACTAAAATAATTCGTATAAGTACGTATTATCCAGCTCCCTTGTTGTCAATTATAGATCGCTGTGCATATGATTATAGTATTTTGTGAAGTTGGCCTCTTGCAAATTTGCGTGTTAGGTCCTCAGGATGGAGTTGCCGTGTGCTTATTTATACACGGGACGCCTCGGGTCTGTGTACACTTTGATGAGACGAAGGTTCACGGGGGAGTTTCTAACTTGTCACATGACGCAGAATAGGTTTCCTCGAAATAACCTACCCACCCCTTAAACCTTGAGTAGGATCACACAGCTCGAATAATTTCAATGATGCGTCTTACATCGAGGTATCATTTAAACTGAAATTAGTAGGCGTATCGACATAGACTATTCTACGGTTTCACCGAGTGACAACTGATCACACTTCTATTGTTCGACCAGCTTCTTAGCTAGTCCGCTAGTGAATGCTTATGCTTTATTCACCTGATCACATGCAGCAAGGTTCGTCTCAATATCATACCGGTGATGGAAATGATGCTTTGCCCATAGCCGTCCGGGGTGGTAGATAGGGTGACGCTGCATGCTTACAGACCGTAGCAAAGTTCCCCAGCCTTGATGGCACGATCACACCGTACTCTAGCTACCATTTTCGTTTTTGGGGAGAGCATTCAGCTCCCACATGAGCGAGTAACCATAACCTGGATTCTTCAGCTGCGCAGACATCTCGTTATTACAATCGCAGTACCACCATGATGGTTTGGCCTTGAGCTGTATACGAGTCTTCGAAATTCCCGCCCTGGGTTTCCCGTGACCGCTCTCCGTGGCTTTTCGGCCTGACTTTTGTTCGCTTTGCGGCGCCTGGGTCAACGTAAGTACAGACACGCTGCCGCGGCGGCAAATCTCATAGAATCTTATTGCGGTTACTTGGACTGTAGTTCTCGTCGGAAAATGGGCATAACTAGATCAGACGCTTCCCTTTCCTATGTTCGTCACTCCAAAGCCGCACCATCGCGTCAATGTCATGATAGTCTTCTTTAGCGATCCGGAAGAGTTCCGACTCCATAGCACTTGTTGACTCCCACGTGAGGTCCGGGTTTAAATCTGGAGTTGTAACAAAGTGAGGGGTAGTAATGGCTGTATTAAGGTCACTAGGCTTGCCGTTGATAAGTTGTCGATCCGCTATATCAAGTCCAATAATACCAAGCTGGTGCAGTTAAATGACATTCTGCCGAATCCTTTTCACATCTTTCTCCTACATATCCTTTATAGTAGGACTGAACTCCTTGACGATATCTCGGATTGGCGGACCCTGCTGTTTCTCACCTGGGAAGACTGAGCGCATGTCTTCATCGTTATCTCTAGTGTTGTCATCGTCTTAAAAGGATATATGTCGGGACCCGAATTAGCGCGCTCGTGTTCCTCATCGAGCAACAGATAGCCGCAGCATTTAATAGCTAACTCTTCGTAGCCAGCTTCCTGTAAGCGACCAAATTCTCGGAATTCGGAGTTGAAAGGCTCCATGTAATTGTAAAAGGTAGTCATAACCTTGCGATCGCCCCGTTTAGCGTTTGTTGGAGGACCCCAGATATCTTCACGGCAAAATCTGAACTGCAGATGAATTAGCCCCTGTCCCTTAAAGTATACTGGACCTCACATACGAGTTTTAAGGCATAGATCTTCCTATTGACTTTAGTTTTGAAGACGTGTGCATGTGAGCCCTTTCTAATGTAGTCGAAAAACTTGATTCTCCGTGGGCCCTGGAAGAGAAAGGGTTTTAGCTTGGGGCCATCGCAGTATGATAATGGAACCAAGTTGGCGGTGGACTTAGGTCAATATGGAGATATGGTGAAGCTGAAATAACTATGAGAAAGTAAGGGAAATTTAAAAGGGATGAGATAAGTGACGAGGACTAAGATATTGGTGAATTGAGGATGGTGAGAAATGGAAAAGGGGAAAGCAAGCACTCACTTCAATTTAAAAAGTGACATTTTTATTGTTCGTGTGTATTTCTATGTCTATTTGTGGAATCAGGATATTGGATGAAGGCAGAGAGTGCGATAATGCGATGCAGCATACATGGAGGCTACATCTATTACTGACTTTATTGTGTATGTATAACTGGGTGCAAGGAAAGAGCAAGCGTTGCGTACCTACTAAACGTCTTGATAAGGATTAAACCATTATACATGGAGGCTACATGAAATCTGCATGAATATTACACGTAGGTACCTAAGTACCTACCTACCCACGCAATTCTTAGTTATATGGGCTATGTTCTGAATTCAAATATCGTCTGTTGCTATTTACTCGCCTTTGGATATCCTTTACTGCTGATTCGGTGCTTTTCTGTTTTCTTTATTTAATCGTTTGAACCCGTAGTGCAGCTGAGGCCTTCCAAGTGGAAAAATGTTCGAAGCAATACGTGACCTGCTCTTCCGCAACGCAAAGATGGCGTACAATCTCCAGAGAAATGTAAGGAATGAAATGAAAACCTATCGATCCATTGTTGAGATCGAGGTCCTAAAATACTTGTCTGGTAGCTTCATGCATACTGAATACACCTCTACTCCACCGAGGTTTTTCCCAGAACCTCATGGCCGTTGGACTACCACAACTAAATCATTTTATGGAGAGATAATACTTTAATTACACCGAGGGCTGCTTACTAGGAAACGGAAGACAGCGATCAAAGCTCCCTCCTAGCATCGCCAATGGTATATCAAGAAACTAACCGTGTCCACCAAAAGATCGGTCACTTTGTTGACTTCCAGTTATATAATAGAGATATTATGCGTAAAACTACCAAGCTGAGCAGAAAGGGAATTCGCATGTGAGAAAACAAAGTATACACAGAAAATCCTTCGCGACTTTGTACTTGGATTATAATTTGTTGTAAACTCTGCACCTGAACTCAAGAGCAGATACTCATTTTTCCGTAAAGGGTTCTGAAACAACCCCTGTCGATATACAGAAGTCTCTCGGCTTTGAAATTCCTGGTGTACCTTGGGACGTTTTCCCTGAATACGAGTGCTAGCGTACAAAGATGTTGATAGTAGATGGTAAATGGTTATGGGACCTTCCCTTATACTCGGAACCTTCATAAGGACTCTGCTCATGCTGGGGCTTTCACCGGGAGACCACCTCCCTATAGAGCATGCTGATATCCGAAAAACGTTTGACGACCATAGAAAGTATATTCGCTTAGCAAAGTGTCAGGTCACGCTTCTTAAATGTATACTGTAGCTACTAATATAGAAAGGATCTATTAAAGCTATGTAATGTAGACTTCAAGTTGCTTGACACGCGGATAGAGTTTGTCATAACGTATTTTGAGAATCATCCAGCTTCAGAATGGCCCATTAATTCACAATTGCAAATAACCATACCATCCATCCCATGATAAAAACACGAAATAGGCACAGCATAAGATAATCCTGAATACTTATTATACATTGCCTAATATAACAGCTTAATTGAGTAGAGCTAAGGTGATCGATTATATCACTTCGAACAACAGTAATAGCAATGAGCCATGATGGAACTGGGCCCAAGGAAACTTGTTATACTTCGATCTGTCCCGAGCATGAATTCACTTACAGTTGTAACCAGTTCATTGCATCTGAATTATCAGAGGGATGGCGTCAAACAAGATTTAGTTCCCATGCTGCCCCCTGAAATTGTAAAAGCGTAAGAGTTTGTAACTGATATTTGCTTTCTTATTATATCCAAGGTGTCAGGTCTTGGACGTAACTAAGGCTGTATACATCGTGTTGCAGCTGCAGAACAAACAAGGCGGCACGTGGACTTAGGGGATGGTGGTGTTTTAGCATTATCGACGCAATTACGGTTATTAGTCACGCCCACGACTCACTGCTCGCAAAGACTTCACTATCTTTTGTTATTTGCCTGTTTTTTTTTTCCCTTCATTCAAACACCCCGTACCCAGATGGCGGGAACAATGCACACATTCTTTGACTTCCCCAATGCTAAAAAATACAACAGAGCTCACGATGCAGATTACTAGTTTACCGAGATTAGGGAAAGAAAGCGGGACGACAAATTGATAGCCTGCTTAGTGACCCCGCTGTGATCAAGTGCATTCGGATATGGTGAAAGCAAATTGTCGTCACTTGATTACTGTCACGACAAGCCGGATTGAGATGGTGTTGATAGAAGCGCCGAGATATAATCGCTCGAAGCGGCTCAACGAGACCACATATGGTTACAGCAAAAACGCCTACGATAACTATGTGGGGGATCGGCCGATATAGAATTGCTCTAGGTTAGTCGGTGTAGGATGAGCTCTACTACATTATTAATCGTTGTGGAAATTTGGTAGGAAATTCCAGTGGTCGTTCAGTCGGCCGAGTAAGAGCCTCTCATCAAAGCCATGGGAATCCCTGCCTCTTCCGCGAACATGTAGATCGGCGGCGCTCGGTCTGGGGAAATGTGTATCTGATGGGCTCTTATGGCTCCGGACACCATCTCTTCCGTAAGTACGGAGCAGGCTACGGAGTAGCTAGGCCTCAGCATCGTGGCAACGCTAAACGGCGATAGGATAGAATGAGCTTATTGTTGTATGTTTCGTTGTCGAGGCGCGTGAAGAATGCATATACCCCTGCATGGGAAGATTTGAGGGCCGGCGCCCATAGCGTTGGATCTATACGTGAGGCGCTTCGCGATCGTCGATGACAACCGTCGGGTTCCTGGGCTAGCCAGACTTCAAGTGGGATAATCTGATGCTACGCAGCCAACGCTAGAGTCATTAATGAACCCATCTTATAACTGGGTTGTGGGGAACCTCATTGGGGCGGAAGTTTTGTCCCGCGTGACAGGGCGGCTTAAAACGTGATTACTGGCACCCATGGACCTTTTAATAGTCTCAAGTCCACGAACGTACAAGTATGAAGGACCGAAGTAGGAATCCAGCACAAGGGCAAATTACCGGTTTTCATGTAGCTTGTTGCTGCTATCAACCAAAAACCAGAAAGGTCCCGCGCGATCAGCGTTTACAAAGCATGACAAGCGACTTAGCCGACCTAATGGATCACCCAATTTGGTAGATAGCCGAAAATCTATGCTACTATCTACTTGAAGCCTAGCAGCCGGAAAGATGGATACCCGATTTTAGGAGATGGGAATCTTGCCATGCCCCATGGAAAAGAGAAGTCCATTCCAAGGCAGACCCCCTGGACGGTAGTTTACCCTGGGGAACTAAGAGATGACCTTGGGTTTGTTGGTACCTATCACCGCGTGCCATCCTCTTCGAAGTGCCTCAGATTTGCGAGCACATTGTGTCGCTAGTCCTGTTATGTACTGCAGAGATAGCATTTACTCGAACGGGTACAGCATCGTTTCGAGCTTAGCAGCGCGAGCGTTGCAGAGCCAACAACCTCTAAACCTAGTCTAGTCGCGTCGGAGTTATTCACGTACACGTGTAGGGTGATGAGATCGATCGTGACAACGCGAATCAGTTAGACCCAGTCTGCCAGTCTATTTTCTTCCTTCGTCCGAAGTTATGGGCGTGAGTGACGGATAGGTATAGTCGGTGAAGATCCTTACAGCCTATACGCTAATGGGAACGTGGGAATTCGTAGATACTAGCCCAAATCAACATAATCTACTAGCTGCCAAGGCTTATTGCGATAGCAACTTGCCGTAGCGCTGCCGAAGCCTATGACGTTATTACTATCGAAGACAATGTCGGCTGTAAAGACGCTTCAGAGGAAGCGTCGATGTTGGAGCTCCATACCAATTTCTCTCAAACTCAGGGCGTCGGTATGAAAATTTAAATTTTTTATCTATCGAACGAAGCTGAACGGTCTGATGGCGCTGTATAGCAGTTGTGATCAGAATAGGTAAATACTCTATCATATAGCTGTATCTACGTCATCTCTGAATCAGGCTTGGCACTGCAAGCCACCTGGCTTTAGCACCCATGATCTGTACTCAGTAAACAGGCTCACACTTCGTGGGGGCGGGGGATAGGGGATAGTATTGTATGTACTGTAGGTAAGCTTCGCAATCAAAATAAGGCCGCCTTTATCTCCGTGCTTACGCCTAGAGTAGATTGTTTGATCTCAGGAACAAGAAATAGATTTGGGTATGCTGTACATAGTATACTTACGGAAATGGTAAATTATCGGCAAGATAGATAATCCATGTTTTCTGGCGGCTTGATGGGACGACGTGGACCATTGGCGTCGCGTCATTCATTAATTTCCTTTTCCAAGTTTTTTTTGTTCCATTTGACCATCCCTGCATTTCGCAATCTACCGTGCCTCCGGCCTTCCGGATCGTGCCACAGCTGAGGCTGCTGTGGTACAGCATACTGTACGATCGGATAATTTATGGACCAAGTCTTCAATGCCTGATCGTACAGGAAGCGTACAGCACAATATTCCCTGCTAGTAACTGTGCAGTAAAGGACATCACTCACCATTACGATTTACAACTTCGTATTTCGTCCCCAATCTAGTCCTGTGGCGCATGGCCTGCAACCATATAAGTAGATTTGCGGTGGTGTGTGTTACCGGTCGTTGACTGTAAGCCTCTTTAATGTTACCGGTTATCTCGTGTCTCTGTGATTGCGTTGCGGAAACGCAGTCATGGTTTCATCAGCATTATCGTTGAAGCACCGGATCGGCGTGTCAGCTTCTGGATTCGGCTGGCAAAAGTTGACATACTCGCAGCCATCTTTCATGGCCATCCTAGATAGCTGAGATGCAGAATGATCAACTTATAAATGTGATTCGACACCAGTCCGATTATTGAACTGGACGATAGATGAAAATGGGTTGTGCATCTGCATGCCTCTCGGTGAGTGTCTTAGAACTCTACTCTTTGAGGGGCAAGAAAAAGTGTGGGCAGGGTTGTCGGCTCGCAATACGAAATAGCTGCGCCAAGAGCTCGCCTCCCAATACTACCACCCCTCAGCTTTTGCTATACTGAACTGCTGTGTGACGGGTGCCTAAGCTTTTGCGTCCCGCTACCGTGGTCGTATGTACATATATGCACGCTGTAACGGACAGACCTTCAGGCGTCCTGATAGTGAACTAGCGGACATGCCATGCAACCCGCGGGTTGCCTTGCGCGCCCGCTCCCTCTCGTATCGCTCTTTTGTCTCGCATCTGCTTCCGACGTGCAGTGGGGCACATTACGTGGTAAGGAAAGTTCCTCTCCCCACCAAGACGCGTCTAGACTCGGTCTAAGTGCTGATGTTAGCGACGCATGGAGAAAAAAAAATTATGGAGTCCCTTTTTTTTGCTACTTTTATCAACACTGACATTTCTTCCCATTTTAATGATTCAAAACAAGATCAAGAGTGTTTACATACTTGTATATCACAATGATCTATCCGCAGATAAATGGACATGCTTGGGACTCAGCTGCGCGTTCCAAGCAGGTGTTTTCGTGTCGGCGCTCCTGAGCATACCTAGCGAACTGACTATCTGCAAACAACGTCATTCTAAAATGCTCAGATACATGACCTTGCATGCCGGGAAGACACAAAACATTCCGCACTGTACACCTACCCACCAATCCGGAACAAGCGACGATTGCATAGCCACGAGCCAAGGTCCCTTGTACATCTCACTTGTAAAACCTCTAGTACGCGTTTACATTTCGACTAATTACCTCGAAATTCCTGACAGACTATCAGTGGTGGAAAGTTGAAGACAATGATTGAGCTGATATTGAAGTTTTCTTTGACAACTTGTGGTCAGGTATGATACTCAAATTCTGATTTGCGTCTTTGTGCTACTCCTACGAATTACATGATATTTATATAGGACTTCCGTATGAATCTATTACGAGTTTAAGTAGATTGAAGTCTCTTGATGGAGGGTTGTGTTACTTTAAACGTCTCGTAGAGTGAGCCTATAGGTAGTGTTTCCCTCTTAGTATAAAATAGACTTAACCATGGCAATTATCCTTTATGAACAAGTTGACCTGCGTAGCGTAGATAACAGTTGTTCGTCGATAGAATGATTCTCATCAACTTCGCAATCGAACTCATAGCTGGAAAGATAAACTTGAATTGTAGTTACAGTATATGGGAAACAATTAACTACGATACAGTATATCAATCTATAATCATATTCAGCTTAATAACATCTGCATATCGAAGTAGGTAACGTGCTGGCATTCAATGTACGGCCAGTTCCCCAAGTACATTACGTTACCATCGTTGATGTTATTTCGCACTGTAAGCCACATTATATCCATGTAAAAGCAGCATCATCGCCTTGTTCCGATAGAATCTTCTTACCAGGAATGCACCTGCAAATCGTGGGTGTACACGTTCTCATGGCGTCCTTTCCTGTATCTATGTCTGGCAAGATGTTGACCACCAGTCCTTCCTGCCTGTCATGTGTTGACCTCTCTCACCAAACCCCTGTTTCAAGCTTTTGATCCTGCCGGATTTATCAGAGCCCGTCTACCTACCTAGGTAGGTAATTACCAAATGCAGGCCTCTATATGGTGTTTACTACATCATGTTATATTATAAGAGGTTGTCTGGATAGAGGTGTTTACCAAATCCATTCGGCCGCTTTCGTTGATAAGGTTAATAAGGTTATAACCTGCTATCATTTTTTTTTATTAACCCCTGCTGCAGCACGACTTTAATTATAGAGAGTGCAGGTACAGCGTACATGGTTGCTACCCGCTGCTTTAGAGCCTTGACACTATATACTCAGCCACACATGAGCTCGTGTTACCACAGTGTTATTTCTGTAGGGCTGCCTAATCGACTTCACCAAGATATGGCCAGACGTGGCATATCCCCTTTTTTTCCTGGATTCCGTTGCTGTTTCTTGTCGACTATGCGTGTGTGATATGCTTAAATAGCCGTGGTCGCATGGCAGGCAAGCACTTATTAGGCTTAGTCCATGTTTCTCGGCTTAAAGTGCCACTTAACAAGCAGAAACTTCTGTCAACATGGGCACTGCATTGTTCTGACACACAGTGTCAATCTAAACGTGTTCTGTTACAAGCGGGAGACTTGCTACATGACACTCAGGTGCCGCTAAAACACAGTACTAATGTAGAGCAGAGCTCCATCTGCTATTTTTGTACCCGATACACATCTGGACCTTGCAGATTGTATCTGCTGTCATTCATTGTCTCTGTCTTGGTCTCTCCGACTCTTCCACGCAGGCAGCGAAACGAACGCCATGTATCTCTCCATATCGGCCTGAACCAAGAAACGCAATGTACGGTAAGGTATGCTATGCTGTACCTACAACCAACACTTACACTTACACCACACCACACGACCTACCTAACCTATACGTACAGTAGATAGACTGCCTACATACTGCACCTGCTCCCTTTCCTTTCCCTTCCCATCGATCGATAGTTACCTTACTCTCGTCTCCCATTTCCTCCCGAGTCGTCGCTAGACAATCCTCACAGCATCCCGCCCAGGCTGTTAAACCCGACCGTTGTCTACCACGGCCCGCACCACCACCATCACTTCGCCCTCCCCCGTCGAGTCGTTTTGTTGTGTTCTGTTGTGTCCATTCGTTACTATCTTAATTTTGTCCTCTCTCTTTTGGCTGCCAATTGCGAGAGACGCCCTGACGACCCGCGACCATACCCGTAGCCGTCCATCACTAGTTTGTAATACCGATCGACACCCTTTACGGCATAGACGCCCGCTAGCTAAAAACCAGAGCTACCGCCCTTACTCTGTTCTGCACTACACTACCTTCTCATACAGCTGTACCATATCTATCTTGGCCTGGTGCTCGCTTGTCCTCCTGGCTTTGGCTCGAATCTCGTTCCTCCGTTCCTCTCGCTCGACCCTGTTCTTTCAGCTGCCGCCTTTTACGCTCGTTCCCAATTTCACTAGCTGGCTTTGTTGCAGGCATTGTCGTTATTGTCGTTCCAGTAATCGTCGTCGCCCAGGTTGCTATCGAAAACAGTTGTCCATCCATAGACCCGGTATCTTGACCTTACTCCTAAGTGTAACCCAATTTTCGGACTCCAGAACCTAGTCGTGTCCAATCACCGTCCTCGATTGTGCCTCCATTCTAACGGCCCTTGTGAATTGGCCGTTGAGACGTCCTGACGATAACTCGGATCTGCATCTGCTTTTCTTCCCCGATTGTCCATTGCGGTCGGCTACCGAAACAGGAAAGCTTGTAATCTCCAGGACGCTCGAGAGACTGGACTGGTTGGCTTCCAGGGCCTGACAGGGACTTCGACGCAACTATTGGGAGGCGTTGCACCCGCGTCGTCGTGACTGTGGGCCGAACACACAGTCGGACAAGCCTCTTGGCTACCGTTGGCCATTCCGACGCATCGTGCTCGCCCACACTCGTCGCGGTGAGATACAGCCAGTTCTGCGACCACTGACCACTAGTCCTCATTTGGTGGCCTCGTCATGGCTCCCGTGGCGCCCCGTCTAAAGATCCTCTCTGGTGCGTCTTACCTGTTTTTCTTCGAATTCCTCCAGAGTCCCTCTTAAGAAGGGAGGCTCTCGCCTTCCCCATCCGTGTTACATTCTGAAACCGCTCATGTGTTTCTACTTCGATGTTTTCCTAATACAAGCTCTGCCTTCGCGAATACACTCGTTTATCCTACTCACGTTTGGGGCGGGCTTGACAGCCTCGTGCCACTTAATTTTCTATTCACGCAAAGAGCCGCCATGGATGATTTAGAGCTAATGCAAGTATGTACAGTGGGAGGCAACGCCGTTTCTGCTTTTCTATCCTGGAGGTTACAGGCTACAAACGCCTGTGATGTGACGCTTGTGTGGAAATCGGGTTTCGAGAGCGTCTATCAATATGGCATATCTTTTAAGTAAGCTCAGAGAGGCTTTCCCATCTGTGATAAGTCTAATTTGCGATTAGATCCGCGACATTCGGTAACGAGCGGTTTAAACCGCGACATGGTACGTTTTCACCAGCCTCGATATCTTTTTAAGAGGACTTGGCTAATCAATTCCTTGTGAACAGTGGTTCGGACACCTGAAGAAGCCGCACAGAACAAAGGCGGCGCCTATGATTATGTCATTCTTTGCATAAAGGCCCTTCCCGACGTTTACGATATCGCCTCCGTAATTGATTCCGTCGTTACACCCCAACATACCTGCATCTTGGTCAATACCACGCATACGCTCGGTGTAGAGGCCGCCCTCGAGGAAAGATTTCCAACAAATGTCGTATTATCTCTTGTCTCGAACGCCGAGATTTCACAATTAGGGACAAGCGAGTTTGAGCACAGCGGCTCAACAGAGATTTGGGTCGGACCAGCGAACAAGAATGATAATATTCCCATGGCAATTCAAGAAGACATGGCTCAAGCTCTCGCAATGACTCTGAGTACTGGTCAGGTGGACTGCAAAGTATCGAAGAACATTCGTCAGCAACAGTTTGAACGTGTTATTGGGTAAGTTTACTGATCAACCATTTCGACTGTTCCTTCGCTAATTTTGTAGACCTATTGCATTTCACCCTGCTAGCGTCATTTTTGAAACTCCGTCGCATGCGGCACTCTTGGAGAAGCCTGGTGTCAGGCAGATGGTGTCCGGTGTTATTGACGAACTAATAACCCTCGCGCAAGCTGAGGGATGTACACTAAGCGCCGATTTTAAAGAAAAAACAATCCGGGATCTGAGTCAACCTTCCGATGCCACCAGCATCATGTGGCAAGATTACGTTGCCAGGCGACCAATGGAAGTTGAGACGTTTCTCGGCTCTCCTATCAAATTAGCAGAAAAGCTGGGCATGAAACTGCCTCGCATCGAGACTATGTACGCAATCTTTCACAATCTAAACACTATGAACCAATCCAGACCAAAGGAGGTTAATGGGCTCCCTCCTGCACCTGTTTCGCCTTCGTCCTCCTCGCCGATGCCTCGAATGACATCTGGCGGCCCTCCTCGCCCTATGCCTAATGGAAATGGGATGCCTCGACCTCGTCCCAGAAATTCGTCAAATTTTGGGCCGCCGCCTAGCATGCGCCGGCCTCCCACGAATGGTGGTCCTCCCAACGGACAACGCCCCTCGATGAATGGTGCACCTAATGGCTACCATCCCCCTAGACAGCCTTCAAGACGTGGGTCATTTGAGGAGAACGACTTGGGAGAGTTCAGTCATCTGGTCGTCTACGATGACGCGGAGGGAACCAATGGTGGTGGCTATCCCGGTGAAGTGTCAGACCAAACCCTTCGGGAGAGAGAGTTGCAAATACGCCAGCGCGAGCTAGAACTTAAGGAGCAAGAGATGCGAATGCGAAGAGGCGGACACGGCGGACCAGGACCAGGACCAGGGCCAGGACCACGAAGACGTGCACCTCCCATGAGAAATGGTGCCGGTATGTACGACGACGAAGACGAGGAAGATGATTATTTCGACACTAGTGCGGGCCCCATGGGTCCCACGATTGACCCTGACAACTTCGATATGATGAGCGTCACATCAAGGAAGAATCGCTCGAAACCGCCTCCCAACCAGAGCGATATGCGAGCAAACCACCTCAATGGTCGTGAAAATGGAATGACCTCTCGAGGCAACCGTTTTCGGCCTAGTTTTGGGGGGAGAAACCGTTCAAGTCAAATAATAAATTCCATCCCTAGCCTACACGAAAACATCCTAGACGATCCTATGATGAGTTACTCTTCTAACCGGTATGGTAATGTCGACCGGGGGCAAATTCACGCAGGGTCGAGATCAAATTCTTTGACAGCCTCACATCTGCAGGAGTTGCAGAACGGGCCCGGGATGAACGGTGCATATCCTCGCCGTGTCAGTCAGTCGCCAGGGAACCCATACACACCTTCCATGCGTGGTGGAAACGGGCGCCCTTCCCCTCCTAACGGGATGAAGCAACCTGTTCCCCGATATCCCCCAGGCCAGGGAAACACGGTAGCACCTCAACAGGTTGAACAACGAGTCGGGGTGAGCACTCTCCAACCACCCAATATGAAAGCCGTACGAAGTCTGACCGGCAGTGCGAGCGCCAGCGCGGGGAGTGGTGATTCCACAAATCTAGGCTCGGAGCCTTCGGCCCATAGCAGCCAGAGTAGCTTAGGACCACGGCCTCCGTTGGGGACTCGCTAATCACCCGGAGGGTTCGAAGCCTGGACTGTGTATTACAATACGCGCGAAAACTATCGTGGATCTGCTGCTGGGCGGTGAGCGGAGACCGACGGTATGACTGGGCACAAATCCGTAGCCAGTCACGGGCGTATTTAAACTCATTAATGATTTCGAATTTTGAGGCATTCGGATGACGGCGCATTCATATCGGTTTAGAGGGATTCAGTTTGGATTATCGCCTTTACGACGCACACATTAGTTCTATTCGGCCGACGGGAGCCACGTACATAGGCATTTCATATGATGAGACAGTGGTTATTTATTTCTGGTAATATTGCATTGGGATGCGGGCTCTCTGCTATTTCATTCAAAACGCATATACTTGTTTCTCCTTTGTGTCACTCTCTTTCTGGGAGAGAAGTTTAATTACATCTTGCAATACCGGGGCTTGGGAAAACCGACACGGACGACGACCATTTTCGAACACCTCCCTTACAATCCTCCGGTGGTGTCGTATAGGCGCACCAGTCGCCATGTGAAGAGGAAGCGTGACGGTGAACAGTACAGGAGAATGCGGGAGGGTGGTGTATACATTAGCGGAGGAACTGGGAAGGCTTCTCAGGCCCTAGTCCCTACGACTTTGCATCGTTGTTCACTCAAAACCTTGTCTGATAGTTAGCGATTGTCGACCAAAGCGTTGAGCAAGCACACGACTACGAGATAGATCTGGATCGCTTTCCGCAAATCGGTGCTATACCTACTGGTACTGATTGACGATCTCAAGTGGTACTCCCATAAGCAGAGACCGTGTGAGAAAAGAAAAATAGTTCTGGTATCTTAATGATGAAGCTTGCCTACTTGAGCGGCGCCGTTTTCCTGATCTTTATCTGTGTCGGGTGGGATTAATATTATTTGAATCTAGTCATCAAGACTGGCGTGCTAGTGACCCTGAGGCCAGCCGTCAATAGAACTTCACTCAGAAGAGCGAGGAACAGGAGGGCGACAGGATGCCACACACATGCGAAAGAGTGCATAGAAGGGGCATGGGGTTGAGTCAATGCAAGCGGTTCAGTCTAGGAACACGTGGTTCACAAGAGAGGAACTATAATTGCGATGATGGAAATGACACTAAGCGTCTGTGTAGTCGATTGTGAATGTGTGACTATTTCGGTTTACCTACTATATTTACGCTTCTCGTTTGCACCTTGCTACCCGTCGTCGTCTCTCTAGCATAATCATAGGATATATCCTAATGGAATGGTGTTTAAGCGGCGGTTAATATTTTATTAGACATACTTATCTAATAAAATGGGTTGTAACAATAACCCTGTGTAGCTAAATGTGATTTCTCTGTCACTGTCCAGTGTGGTGTTTAGACCTGAAGCTAGGACCACTAGCGGCATGAAGCCTTATAGGTGGGGTTGAACATGAGTGAATCAAGTCTTATTCAAAACATTGCGTGACGCGGTGATAAGCATCTCTCCTAAATTACTTAGGGGAATTCCAATCTATTCTTTTGCTAGCCACTTCTGGGACCGGCCACCGTCTGCTGTGAGATAGCAAGACATACGTACTTCCAGCTCCAAGGCACGCTTAACACGGCACCGAGTGCTTAGACGCCACAACGCCTTGCGATACGAGCGGTTGTGATAGTGTCTTACAGACCCGTGCAGCGCACCTCACACAAGCATTGAAAGGCGGCGCCACGTACTGCTCGGAGGAAAGCAATTGCTATCAGGGCTTGATTCTTGGCTGCGTTTGCATTATAGCGAGACGCCTAAGCGAAACCGGAGGCTGTGAGGAAGGGTAGCGTATACCAGACGCATTTCCCGCAAGATTTAGTCTCGGAAAGAAACCAGACGAGCCACTTCCGAGAGATACCTGCTTTCTTGGCACGAGATCATCTTCGCCGTGGTACTGGATCCCCTAGCGAGTTGCACTTTTGCTTCTTCTTTCCCGGTATCCATTCGAGGGGGTCATTTTCTTAATTTCTCCCGCAGAAGCGAGATTCCGACACACTCTACTCTATCGTTCGACCAGGCTGCATCTTATTCGCAGACTGCACCAGACTAGTGCTTAAGGCGCAGAACCGTTGCAGCTACACTAGACGTGGAAAGACTAGATAAGGCAGAGATATGACAAGTCGAGGCAGTAACACAGATCGCACGCTGGGCGGGAGCGGTGGAACGACGAGACCTTCGATGGCGCCACAAGCATCAGGAGGCGTCGTTAAGGCGAGACAACTGGTGAGTTTATAATTCTCACCGATATTTCCCGCCCGTCCTATCATCTCCATATCTTTCGCTTCTCGTCGCTTCTTTTTATCGACGCCGTGCATATCCCCTTTGAATTTCCTATCCCATGTGCCCAACGGCGTCAAGGATGGGGACAAGATGAGATCCTGCTTCCGACATGTCATAAGTCCATCGGCACGAGCACTGTGAAATCATGATATCTTCTTTTTTTTGGCGCAAAAGTAGTCAAATCATGCGTGTCTCGTTTTACCTGCAGATAGATACCTACTCAGCCTCACGGCATTGGGCTCCAACGCCTCCTCGGACGTTAATGACATCATCTAACGGTTCTGACTCAAATTAGACACATCTACACTCGCAGCTGGCACAGCTCTCTGCCAATCTAGCGGACACGGAGAATCTATTGCGCATGACGAGCGTGCAGGCGGGAGCGATGAGGGGGCTGGGTAGCTGGCATGGTGGAATGTGAGTACTACCTATCCCAGCTGTTCCATTTCGCTCTGTTCTGTGTGACTGGTCACGGGGCATTGTTGTTGTTGATGGGTTCGTCTTGTATCAGTTTGCACATCGTTACTCCCCATAGTTATCCATGAGCTCATGCTATGAAAATTCTCGATGTTGGAGGTAGATGACTATTCGCTTACACGCTCATAGGTTCATGGCAGCGAGCAAGGTTTTAGGTGAGGAATCGGTCAAGGAGCAGTCTCAGACTCAACAGCCAAGTCAGAGATGATGGGGCTCAAGTGCAGCACAGGTCGATGCTTGCGGTCGCAAGATGATACGGCGGCTCGAGAAACTTCCATGGTAGGGTAGTTCATTCCGACGAAAACGCGAGTTGTTCCACATTCTTTGTTCTTCGAACATGAAATTATCAGCCACGAAGCATTCCAGAGCGCCTCGTGTTGTTGTTGGACTTAGCTGTTCTTGGAATTGCAGATAGGCATGTCGCGTCTATGGATTCTAGCTACCGGCTTATATTCACAGTGAGGAGGGGCATATGAAAATAAGATAGCCATAGCTATGAAGCCCAGTATATGAAACCTGCACGCTTCGTCTCTTGCGTCAAGCGCAAACGGCCTTCAATACTTAGTATGTAGGAACGATTGTTTCGTATGAGAGCGCTCGGACTCGAATAGAGCGTTTCTTTCTCATCTCGCATTTTGTTAGCAAGTATGTGTTCTCTCCAACCAGCGGAGAGGCAAAAATGACATGTGACTTCAAGGACATCACCACTTCAGGCACTTAGCAAAAGGTGATCAACCTCATGGACCTTTGAACACCATATTCGTCGCCTTGTATCAATCATCCAATATCTTCATCTTATAACATAATGATGCATATGTAGGTCACAATATAATCTTTTCACAGTTCAACCGAGGATAGTCGTTCACGATAGCGGGTCTACAACACTAAAGAGTCCCGCCGGTTTGCCCTTTTAGGCAATCACCTCGGTGAGTTAGCGACTCGACTTCAAAGTCGACTAACTAAGATTAGATAATATCTACGCAAAATCAATGTCCCATGGATGCTCACATTTTGTAGATACAGATCGTAAAAAAAATCAAAATGTGAAAAAATAAACAAATAAGAAAGCTTTTCATATACAATCAACTCTTCGGCACCACATATACAATATCTATGACAATGACTCTCAAGACCAGCTACCTCCTCCTCTACAACCTCATCTCCCTCCTCTCATGGACATATCTCACGTCCCGCGTCCTCACAGCGGGCGACGTGACATCGCATAGCAATAGCGATGCGCTGCTCGCCAACGTAACCGTGCTCCAGACGGCCGCGGCGATAGAGGTGGTACATGCTGTCCTAGGACTCGTGCGCTCGTCGCCGGCTACGACGGCGCTTCAGGTCGGCGGACGGAATCTCGTCGTCTGGACCGTCATGCGACGATTCCCTGATCTCGTCTTCTCTTCTCCGACGGGCAGGCTGGGGTTCATTGGGTGCTTGTTGGCGTGGGGGGCCTCGGATATTCTGCGCTATGCGTTTTTCGTTGCGCAGTTAGGCTCGGGAGGAGGGAGTGCGATGGGGTTGTTGAGGTGGTTGAGGTAAGTTGATGCTCTCTCATCTATCTACGTGACCTCGTTTTCTTTTATGTGTTTATTGCGACCTTGCGCTTTGCGGTGTTGCCCGGACTGAGCTAATGTTCCGCGTGTAGGTACACCGCTTTCATCCCCTTGTATCCCATTGGGTTCCTCAGTGAGGCTTCTCTTGTCTATCTTGCTCTTATGGAGGGTACGGGCATTGGCTCGATTTATAGGGCGTATCTGTTTGTGGGTTTGCTGACGTATATACCGGGTGAGTTCTCTATCTCTGCGCTTTGAGTGATGAGTCAAGTAATTGGCAGGAACTAATTAATTTGTAGCGAGTTATATCTTATATACATATATGTTCTCTCAGAGACGTCGTGCTCTAGGGGCGGAGCGCACGAAGAAAGCCTGAGAGCCTTGCGAATATTTCGTGTTGAGCATGTGGGGAGGACATGATAATAGCTTTGTGTGTAAATCTCGTCCCAGGTCGCTATGACATTGATGCGAATAGCGATCCCTGCAGGACGAGGATCTCGCCAGCCATTGGTTTCCTAGCTTCCTAGCTATGTATACTCGAGTGCGTTTCAAACCTCGCTCGACTACGGGTAGTATGGGTTAACGGTTAGGCCAGACAAAGGGAGAATGAATAAAGGCATGTCGACACTGCTCTGCACAAGTTGTGAGCGGTGAATTACATAGCGGGTGTGCTACATGCCACTGGATGTATGAAGTGGATTTGTCTTCAAATCTATAATATGCTGCGGATGGCTTCCCCGTTTTGTGAGATCTAGGTGCAATTCCTTACCTACTGGCGAAATTGCAATCAAGTCATCTAAAACCTGAGGATTCTCGAACACGCAGCTAGTATAAAGTAATGTGGTGATACAACTTTGCCAATCGTAGACACACCTACCTAAAGTCATTCAAGTATCTTGGTCATTGTTAACACAGTACAAAGCATGATCTGTTCAGAGAGAATTAGTGTGTAATGCTGTTTGCTTCTAGCTCATTGCTGCTAACCAGCATCCTAGAGCTTGTGCGATATGGCTGGTATAGTATGTAGGGCTAACAAAGGTTCAAAGAAACCAAGTTTACGGGGCTCTCAAGATCGATGCTAGGTAGAATTTGGCCTAACTAAATAGCATGAATGAATAACTGCGCTAGAAACAATCAAAGAAATGGGCCAGATCTAAGAGTAGAAAGACTATGGCGTGAACTGTCAGGGATCTCTAAGTAGTTTTGACTTGATAGCCAGCCGTCTGCAACTATACCAATTTCAAATCGTGATGAAATTGCCTCTCTGGACAAGAGAAGTCTTGGGATAGCCAGAAGAAAGATTTCGCAGACGAATCATCGGGCAAGAAGACTCGATAAGCTCGATGGCTACTTTGATCAATCATGAAATTTGAGACCAGCGTGAAATATGCAACTAGGAGGTTAATGATGGCTTTGCTCAGACGATTCAAAGAAAGATGTATTGAAAGGGAGGATGTAACAAAGACCCTAGAAAATTGAAAATGGTTCACAATCACTCCCACAACGAGCATCCAGCTTTCATAATATCGGTCATTCCGTGAAACCTGAAGGACAGTCAATTGTTCATTCGGTCAGTTGCCCGGAAGCCTCACACCCCCTTATCGCCTCATACTCAGCCCATTTCTCGCCTTAGCTGAGATACAAGCTTGAAGAAACCTGGCCGTTGCGATACAATCATAATATCTAATTCTTGATCTTGCGGATTGCCTAGATCACGTCACCATGGGGACTGTCAGCTTCAACGAGATAAGCCATTGCGGCCGCCAAATCTTCATCATCGACGTCGTATTCATCACGCTGGACATCCTCTTCCTGGCCCTACGTTTCTGGTCTGCCCGCATTGCGAGGCGCAAATTAGCCCTTGATGATTTGGCTGTCGTAATTGCCTTCGTAAGTGTTACATAAACCTGAGGTAGCTTCTTTAGAGTTGCTTGCCCTAGCTAACTGCTGACTTGTCTAGATGATGATGGCTGTCTTATCAGGCTCGGGATTCTGGGGTATCTTCAACGGACTAGGAAAGCATATCACGACTCTCACTCCAGAGCAACTCACTATCCAGGCTAAG
Source organism: Xylaria sp. Z34 (assembly GCA_037356055.1). Classification (NCBI taxonomy): domain Eukaryota; kingdom Fungi; phylum Ascomycota; class Sordariomycetes; order Xylariales; family Xylariaceae; genus Xylaria; species Xylaria sp. Z34. The sequence goes on from JBAWJW010000008.1 coordinate 304,111, forward strand.
GTGCGTATGCCATTTAGTAGTAACCTATGCAGTAAATCATATAGTGCAACTTGGTTGATGCCTTCCATAGCTCTTGCTTATTTGCGAATTTACCTACCTTCTGGGAGTGGCTTTTATAAAGCTGTCGATGCTCTTTCTATATCATAGAATATACACTACACCGACATTTAAGCGTTGGGTTTACTTCGTCATAGTGTTGGACGTGATCTATATCAGTGAGTATTGATACGAGTTGCTTTGCGGTCCAACCCGTGTTTGAGCCACAGAAGCTCCTGTTCGGCCCTTGATTATTCCTTAAAAGATTTTATCCTCCAAAATGTGTCGGGTACCGCTAAGACGAGAATCGCTGACTCCGAATGATGCAGTTACTTTCATCCCAGTCTTCCTGACCAATTGTATTCCGCTTTCCACGTATTGGGATCCGAAACCCACTGGATGGTGTCGAGATACAGTCATAAGTGACAGCGCCACGGTTGCTGGCAATCTGCTTCTCGATCTTTTTGTCCTAGGACTACCCCTGCCGGTTCTATGGCGCTTGCAGATGTCGGTTCGCGATAAGATAACGGTAACGGCCATGTTTAGCATCGGGATTGTGTGAGTCTCCCAGTAATTTTTATCGTGTCTTGTTCAAAGGTCGAATGGAACCTCATTATTTCTGCAGGACTGTTGCCCTAGTATTGTGGCGGCTGGGTGTGACGACAGCAACGAGGGCTTCCCCTGATTGGACCTCAACTCTGTGTCAAGTTGGATTGATTGCTGAGCTGGAATTACACCTGGGGATCCTCGCCGTGTGTATACCGACGTATGGACCTTTCTTCAATGCTTACATCAAGCCGCTCCTACGCAAGACGGGCGTCGTAAACTCCGCAAGCGCATCCGGATCGGGAGGAAAGAGGTCATTTCTGAATACCTTTGGTAGTTCGGGAAAGGTCAAACGGTCTCAGGGTTATACCGATTTCACGGATAGCGTAGACCAGATCGTCAGCAAGGACGATAACTCTATAGGGTTGACCCCGACCGGAGATGGGAAAGTAATTTCAGAAATCACGTCCAAGCCACCGAATGAACCCGGTAATGGTCGAGGCGAGATCCACGTACAAAGAGATATCGAAGCAGTATATCACGCCAGAAAAGGCGGGTACTCCGAGGCATAAGACGACTTCTCTATCAACGGAATATTCAAAGACTAGCAATATTAAGTTGAGGCAAATGGGGTTGTGCGAAGTGGAGAGAACAATTTTCCCCCTTTTTCTATCCGAGTGTCGTATGTCATCAGATAGGCTTGAGCCCTGGGTATGCGATGAGCTACGTATAATAAGAATAACCCGTCATTGGAGGACTGAATACTAGCAAGGCGCAAAATTTTATCTTGTCGCATCCATGTACAGCAAGAGAGACGTTGTAGGAATATCTCGACTGTTTTTGAGCTGCGTGTTGAGATCTGAGACTACTCAAACCCAAATTGGAGAGGTTTGAGTAGTCTTTCATTAGAAGGTAATAAAAAAAATTCATTAGACCGTGAATGCGGTAGAATAAGTAGAATCGGTTGGAAATCGACATTGGTCCCATTGAACGTGAGTGTGGATTATACAGTTGATGATGACTTGTGATCCTAGTCTCGGCTCTGTCTTCTAAGGTTGCGTTAGCCTCAGATATACTACCCGTCAAGAAAATCGTGAAATTCTTACAGCTAGGTAAGCGACACAGACTATGGATAATGCTAGTCGCTGATGTTATAAGCAAGCATTGGATAATTATTTGCTCGAATAGCGTTGCCGTGTCGATAACACCCAAGTATCGGCTCGGGTATTAATGTCCTAGAGGACATCTCCTCACAATGTAGCGAGGACGATGATCATGATCATGCATCCAGATTGTCCATCTAGTTGCCAAGAACATCGCTTCATCATCCGTCATTCATGGTAACATCCACCTTCTCGTCGTCTAGGCTAGGCTGTTTGAGGGTGTATTTCCGTGTATTCTCTGACACTTGTTCCCGGTGTGGCCGTCGCTTTTGGCGCTGGGCCTGAACAGGAAAACGCTTTACTCCATGACAAGCGTTACATTTGACGACGAGAACATCTGCCCATGGTTTCTTGCCATGTTTGCTTTTGTTCTCAACAACGGATGTGCTCGTTTCACCCTCGATGAGTAATGTGTCGCAGAATTTGCAGATGGTATGCTTCATTGCCGGAGATAATCGTATCTGACTCTTGAGTGACGTTGCTCGAAGATCAGTCAGCAAATGTCGAGCAAGTTTGAGTCTCGACTGGTCAGCAGCAGGAGATTCAGACTTGGAGCCGTCAGTATTTCCCACCTGCGATCCTAAAAGGGCCGCTGCTTGGTGCAAATAGGACAAGCGGGAATATAAGTGTTTGTTAGGTACAGATCCGGCTGCCTTTGTCTTCGCCATCTTATCTGATTTCAAGGAAAGATCAACTGCCTGAACGAGGCTGATAGGTAAGATAAGTTGATGCGTATGTAAGGCTCTGGTTTGAAAGTATCTCTTAAAATCCTATTTCGGCACCAACATCCTTGACTACACCGATAACAGGGGTATGGACCAATCAGATTATTTCACCTTAACATATACCTAATTCTTATTTTTTTTGGCCACTGCAGCCTTTGTTATTATTACAATTTACGAAAATTTAAAAAAGTAAATATATCCGTAAATAGTATTAAATGCCGGCTTTTAATCTATATGCTTGTTTTATTGCTTGAATTGTTTTATAAAAAATATTCAAAAGTTAAAAGTTCTTGAAATGTTACTTTTGATGTGGGTCTAATCGGTGTCAATTTTAGGGGTGGTGCCGAAACAGGACTTTAAGGGATACTTCAATACTGACTACCCCAGTCGTTTGCGACTTGACCCAAAAAAGCAGGGGTGCATAAGTGGATCTTTGGACAAGGTTCGTGGTCAAAGCTTCAACGAGCTGCATCATACTATTCTACCCCCCTACTAGATTCGACTCCGCAAGTACCCGCGCTAGGCTGCTTGAAATAGCGCTGCGCACGAGCCTTAACCTGGCTCTTGCGAGAAAGGTTTTGGTGTAAGTACCTCAGAACGAGATACCTCGCGCTCATGGGGCTCCCTGTTAGCGTGCCAAGCATACCTGACAGGGCTGGTTCTTTCTGGGCCACAACTATGTAAGTGTACAGTATAGTGGGTTGTGGCGCGCATTGATTGTGCACAGCCTTCTGACTCAAACCTAAACCACATTGGGCACGGGCTGTTCCAAGGCAACGCTGCATCGCCCATTTCCAGCAACTGATTTCTTTCTTCTGACTGATCTACCTCTCCAGCCTCTACTTTCCTCCCAACCCTCTCCTTCCCTCCCTCCCTCTCTCCTAGAGCCATTCTGCGACTACGTTGACACGCCGTCGTTGCTTCCAACCACGACTGTTCGCCAACCTCGATTTAATCGAGTCACTTTTTTTCTTGTCTGAGCTTATTCAACGCCCATCTTTCCAACAAGGCTCTGAGGCCTCGCGCATCCCAACAACTCTCCGCCAACATGTCTGCCGAGGAGGATCTGATCGACTACTCCGACGAGGAGCTGGCGACCAATGATGCCGCACCCGCCAACGGAAAGAAGGCAGATGCTGCTGCTACCGGCAACAGTGTCGACAAGAAGGGTTCCTATGTCGGCATTCACTCCACCGGATTCCGCGACTTCCTGCTGAAGCCTGAACTTCTTCGGGCCATTGCCGATTGCGGATTCGAACATCCTTCGGAGGGTTAGTCTTACATCTTACACGTTCCACATCAAGCAAGCAAGCATCACCTATCCCTCCTTCAAGCGTCCGTCTCGTCGTCTGTCAAACAAGTCAAGCCGCAAGTGGAGGAAAGCCGGTCAGCATGGTCGTGGAAGAGAATCAGTACCGGCAACTGTGGGATCATTGCTCGACTGTGATCCCGATGCGACGATATCGCTGGGAGGTTGTACTCGATGGAAAAAGGGAGGAGGATTACGCTCCAACCATAAGACTCGTGTGTCTACGACCACAGTCTTCTTGCTGGCTTTGTTTGAAGCTGTTTCGCATCCAAGGCAATTGACGTATATGCGTAAGCTTTCAATACTCATAGCCCCTTGTCGACGACAAATGACTATCTCTGGCTCCGAGCCTTTGATGCGTCAGGAGCTTAGTCGTGTTTACTACACGCTGTTCCTTGCCATCTATGGATGTCCATGTCGAAGATCCTGCAAGGTTGGAAGATGTTGGTTCGAGTTAGATTCTAGCGGTTATAGCGAACGACACGATGACGACGGACGGGCGGACTTGTCGACCCCTTCTTGCCGAATCCCTACCTCCTTCACGTTACGTTCTTATATCCATCTTGGGAACCTTATCTAACATCGATCGATACCTACAGTCCAACAGACCTGTATCCCTCAGGCCCTTCTTGGTGGTGACATTATCTGTCAGGCCAAATCTGGTCTCGGAAAGACCGCTGTCTTCGTCTTGACAACACTACAGCAAGTCGAGCCGGTCGCTGGCGAGTGTTCAGTTCTGGTTATGTGCCACACTCGAGAATTGGCCTTCCAGATTCGAAACGAGTACAACCGTTTCAGCAAGTACATGCCGGATATCAAGACTGGCGTGTTCTATGGTGGTACTCCTATGCAGAAGGATGCCGAGATCCTCAAGAACAAGGATACTCACCCTCATATCATTGTCGGTACCCCTGGCCGTCTTAACGCTCTTATCCGCGACAAGCATCTCCGTCTCGGAAGTGTTCGGATCTTCGTCTTAGATGAATGTGATAAAATGCTTGATGCCATTGGTAGGTTCCCTGGTATCATTGCTCTGGTCTGTACTGACGCGATTAGATATGCGCCGTGATGTCCAAGAGATCTTCCGATCGACTCCGACTCAGAAGCAGGTGATGATGTTCAGTGCCACACTCTCGGATGAGATCAAACCAATCTGCCGCAAATTTATGCAGAACCCCACTGAACACTACGTCGACGAAGACACCAAATTGACACTACATGGTCTCCAACAGTATTACATCAAGCTTGAGGAGAAGGAGAAGAACAGGAAACTCAACCAGCTTCTCGATGACCTCCAATTCAACCAAGTCATCATCTTCGTCAAGAGCACCGTTCGTGCTACTGAGCTGGACAAGTTGCTTCGCGAGTGCAACTTCCCATCTATCGCAGTGCATTCGGGTGTGAGCCAAGAGGAACGGTAAGTGTATCTTCTTTGAATCAAGGTGGCTTGAGACTAACACACTGTAGTATCAAGCGCTACAAGGAATTCAAAGAATTCAACAAGCGAATTTGCGTTGCCACTGACGTCTTTGGACGTGGTATCGATATCGAGCGTATCAATTTGGCGATCAATTATGATCTGCCTGCCGATGCTGACTCATATCTCCACCGCGTTGGTCGTGCTGGCCGTTTCGGTACCAAGGGTCTCGCGATCTCCTTCGTGAGCACTGATCAGGATCAAGAGGTTCTTAAAGCGATTGAAAAGCGGTTCGAGGTGGCTCTACCGTAAGTGATTCTCTCGTGTCTCCATTGTATACGTGACTAACGAGACTACAGCGAGTTTCCTAAGGGTGGTATCGATGCTAGCACTTATATGGCCTCGTAAACCTAGAATACCATTTGGTTTCTAGGCTTGTCACTTTGTGCGCGTATTTCCCCTAGTCATCGATTCCGTGTGTCAATTTCCCATGCAGTCTGTAATTTCCCAAAGTAGGGAATTTGGGAGGGATGGATTTCGTCGAAAAACTTGGTTCTGGTCGCTCAAACATCTGTAAAAGTATACAAATCGACACGTCAGACGAGATGAGGCTTTCTTTTACGCTTAACAGGGGTAAACTTCAGCTCGCCCCGTCCTTTGAGGTGTTTTTCATGAAAGCTCACGAGCGATTTAGCTCATCGCTATTTGCGGTGGTGGATTCATGCAACGCAGCTCGAGCCACTGAGGACAGATAGGACCCATAGCTTCTACGGCTCGTTATGGACGGTCAATAGACTTGTATTAAAAACCGCTGCTTGTTTCAAATCACGTAGTCTTATCAATATTTTACTCTTTCCTCTGCTTCGTTTTTTCGTTCAACCATGCAGAAGTTCCTATATCTTCTTTTAAACGCGCTTTCTTCATCTATGAGGTTTTGTCTGCTGCTACGCGAATTGGCTTTGTTTCTCCCCCTTGCGGTAGGAATCTAAACGCGTTCGGAAAGAATAGACATACGATGCCAACGCGTATCCGCTAGGGCACGCAGCTGAGACGGAACAAAGCATTAATAAAACAATCCAAAACAAAACAAATGAAAAATGATAGAGACACTTCCGTCCCCGGGTGACACGCGATGGAATAGGTTAGTATTTGAAACCTGTCTCAGGGGGAATTTACTATAGGAAAGCACATAGACGGATATTGAGGAAGTACCTACTCATGGATTTCCAAATCATATGGGGGTTGACTTTCTAGCTTTCTCTTTCATTTTTCTGTCTGTTCGTCATGTCTGCCATCTAGCCTAGGAGTGGATGGGTACCTGTAACAAGTACTATAAACTGATCTAAACCAATACTCAGACAGCTAAGGGGGTATAAGATATTAATTTATTGTGAAGCATGTAATTATTTATTTCGCGTGGATGATGGTATCAGTTATCGAAGGGTTGGGTTGGGTCAAATTATTTCAAACCTAAACCCAAGAAGAAAAAAGAGAAGACGTTTCTCGTTCTACCTATTTCGCCTTTGCTCCTCTTTGTTCATGCAATTATATACAATTTCTCGGCTCAGCTTCGTCTGTCTCACACGGCATCGTCGCCGCGCCCTCTACCAGACGGCGTGTTAGAGCTGGCTCTAGAATTCCTCTGCTGCTGCTGCTCGTCCTCACGTCTCCGCTGTCTCCTCGGGACGCGAAGAATCCAGGGTTGCCCGCTACCACTACCAGTCGGACTTGCGACTGCGATGTCCGTGTGACTGTCGTTGTTGTGATTATCTCCCGCGCTCTGTCGCCACCACCTTAGCTTGAGGATCCCGCCCAGCGTGTCCTGCACCCCGGCGGCCGAGGAGCTCTTCCGGCGATCGTGCTTGCGCGCCGTGAAACCTGGGAAGCCCGTGGATTTCCGTCGGCGGCGGAATATCCTTCGTGGACTCTCTCCGTTGTGAACCCCCCCTGTACCTCCGACTGACGTGGCCGACCCACCTCTTACAAGACGTCGTCCCGGTAGCAACGGGGTGCCCTCGCCTAGCGTGGGGTCCGTTGGCATGGTACTTGACCGCTGCCTACTGGGCCTGGTAGATTGCTGGTCTTCCAGCTCGTCCCAAATTTCTTCGTTCCAGTGATGGCTCGCTTTGCGGCTTGGTATGAGGGGTGTCGTCTCATGGCCGGGTGCAAATGTGTCATATGTGGGTAGAATTCCTTCACCTTCTTCACTGAGTAGGTCGGAATCTACAGCAGACTCTTCTTCGCCTTCTGTATCTTCTACAAGCCCTAGCCCTGGTGCTAGTGACGACTGGCCGACGGCAGGGGGGTGTTGCTCGTCGCTGAGGCGCCACGACAGGGCCAGGACGCCTGATAGTAGGATGGCGGTGCCAACAGCAATGAGGCCGCCGTGTAAGGGTGATATTAGGTCCGTCTGGCGGAAATAGATCAGGCCGTCTAGAATAGCTATAATGTTGTAAATGCAAAACACAAGGGGGTATAAAACTGATGTTGAAACGAGCTTCAAGCCACGGTGAAGATAATACAACTGGCTTAAAGCAAGGGCGACAAGCCCTAGCACTAGTATCCATGATTGCCAGTGCACAAACTGATTGTCACTATCGGCGATCGTTCTCAGGATCAGCTCAACGGCTGATTTGGCAAAGAGGAGGGAATGAGCGGAGAGGATGCCGCTGATGCATCCATAGGCAAGGCCTCTGGCTAGACGGAACTTCGGGTTTTGGGCGACGCTCTTGAAGTGATTTGCGAATTCGATTGACACGGCCATGGCGATAACCACGACGGCCTGCAGCGACATCCACACAATGAATTGCCACCTCCCCAGAAGCTCCAGTAGTTCCTGTAAACTATGCGCTGGAGAAGGTATGGCGCCGAAGATGGCTATCATTGCAGCGCCTGCCGATACAAGTGCTGTTCCCCAGAATGACCACTTCGTGAAGGGCTCGCCTAGTATTAGTGTGGCGCATATTGAGTTGAAGACCAGGCCGGCCGCTTGCAACGTTGATAAGACCGGCAGTGGAAGCGTGGAAATCTGTATCGAGCTTCCCAGGACATTGGATACAACAAACATGCCCATCCCTAATTGCCACCTGCGCCTCCGATATGGCGGTCTCTGTATTTCATGGGGACCTTTCTCGTCTTCGAGCATATGCGACTTTCGCTGTAGGGTTAGGCCGAGGGACTGAACGCTCGTGGATATTAAGCCGACGATTATGCCGATCTGTAGCAGGTGTGAATATTAGTTGTAAGTCACCTCCAGCCCAGCCTACCCTGCGGCGGCAATGGTGAGGGTTCAACTCACCGCGAGTGTGCCCGCAGGCGACACACCGCTAAACAGCCCCATGGCAACTTGAAGCAACGGTCATCGGGCAGAGGTGGTAAACAGAGGAGAGTCTCGACGACAGCGCATGGACTGCGTTAAGTTTGGTATAATTCTCTTGCGGGCTGCTGGCGACGGTAGGATGCTCCAAGTTGTAGGTCAAAGTTTGAGAACAGACGCCAATGCGAAGACGGGCCGGTTGAATAAAGTTCGAGGGCAGTGACGTGTTGAACTTTAAGCTTTTGATGCAGAATTGCGCATATATATGGGATCAGTGTGGGCAATAGTAGTAAATTGCAAAATTCGTCGCACGGAAGGGAGAGAGAGTTTCAACACCAAGTTGTATGAATGAATGAATGAATGATGCCGCACAGGAACCTAAAATGTGGAGTAAACGTTAAAGTGGTAGAACTGGCACCGTAAAGCGTAATACCGGCAGATAATGGGTCCAGCACGCGTCCCAGGGAGAGTGGTCCCCTGTGAAACAGCGCTCTAGTTTAGCGTATAGGCGCTTTATAGGTACCGAGCCTGCTTTGCTTTGGATCAGGGGTTCTGATGAGCAATGATTGTAATAGATTGGACCAAATCTAAGAAGCTAACCTAGTTGCACGATGAAGGAGCATCCGATTATATAGATGACAAAGGCAACGAGAGATCATGGGTGAGCTGGCGGGCGGGCGAATACCCGTTCAGTGACGATCGTGGACATGACATGCACTAGTAATAGCAGCTGATCGACGCTGAATGACGGCGACGGTGCAAACCCTCCGTTCCGTTTGGCGTGACTCCAGCACACTTCAGCACAACTCTAGCTGGTGCCCTCGTTCTTTGAAACACTGCTGGCCATCAAGTGCCTTGCAGATGTACCTAGTGATCAAGGCAGTAACTCAAGCCAAGAACCAAAAGACTTGGTCATTTCTCCTGACATATGGCTGGCAGCTTGGCTACTGCAATAAGTGATGCTTAAATTGCCTGTGCAGCGCCCTGAGACAGCATATGTAAGTATGTACATGGCCCAGCCACACATAGATTCCAGGCTACGGGCGGTTCTCGGGATGCTGGGGTACTGTGGCTTGCGCAGGTGCGTCACCCGAGCTACCTTACCTACCCTGTTCCTAGGCGCTGTCAACTCCACCACTGATCATCAACAGCCAGTACCTACGAACCTCATATTTCCTCTACAACTCCTGAATTGCCCGAACCATACAAATCTCCAGCTCCGGTGACCGATATTAGAGCCTCCTTATACCGCCACCTCTTCCTCGACATCCCAAACCCGCCTTCAACATGTCGCAACTCCACGCTCTGTCCGACGACCAGGTGAGCAGCCCCCTCCTCCCTCGCACCCAACCAACTGGGTCATTATCACGGGCTATGGGCTACAGAACCACCAATATAGCAACAACCCCACTAACAACATGAGGGGACACAGGTCGGACAAGAGCTGCGGAAGATGACAGCCTTCATCAAGCAGGAGGCGATCGAGAAGGCCCGCGAGATCGAGATCAAGGCGAACGAGGAGTTCAGCATCGAGAAGTCGAAGCTGGTGCGCGAGGAGACGGACGCCATCGACGCGACCTACGCCAAGAAGTTCAAGCAGGCCTCGATGACGCAGCAGATCACGCGGTCGACCGTCGCCAACAAGACCCGCCTGCGCGTCCTGGGCGCCCGCCAGGAGCTGCTCGACGACATCTTCGACCAGGCCGCCCAGAAGCTCGCCGACGCCGCCAAGGACGAGGCCAAGTACAAGACGGTCCTCAAGGGCCTCCTGCTCGAGGGCATGTACGCCCTCTCCGAGGACGAGGTCGCTGTCCGCGCCCGCAAGGCGGATGCGGACCTTGTCAAGAAGGTTGCTAAGGAGGCTGAGGAGGAGTATAAGAAAGAGACGGGCAAGAGCTCTAAGGTTAAGCTCGATGAGGAGAACCCGCTACCCGAGGAAACGTAAGTCGTCTTTTCTGCCACCCCTCTTCTGGGAGCTGTGCAATGCCCAGTTTTTGTACCGGTTTCACTTTCACCCCTGTCCTTTGAAGGGTAACATATACTAACCGCACCTCCTACAGCTCCGGTGGTATTTTCATTCTAGGCGGCAATGGCAAGATCGAGATCAACAACACCTTCGATGAACGTCTACGGCTACTACAGTCTAGTGCTCTGCCTGCTGTAAGAAAGGCCTTGTTCGGCGCGAACCCGAACCGCAAGTTCTTCGACTGATTGAACTTGCTCTAATCGGCCGCGCAAGGTTGCAGCCTCTCGTTACCCGCGCCTTGCGCCATGTCCTAGCCATCTTCCTATACCCTTTTGGGGTAACAATACTGGCTCGCTGGAGTTAAGTGTGGATTGGATGGGTTCAGGGGTTGAGAATAATTCAAGGGTGATGTTGTTGGAAAGACGGCTCGTCAAACACATCAGATACCTGTTCTTCAAGGAACACAAGGATGGGATAGAGGTCGATCCTTGTATGCAATTTTGGTTTCCTGTCGCTCGAAACTACGAGGCTCGGAGTAGACTTGGTCTTAATTTTGCTCGTATTCATCATTAGACGGTTGTATCATAAGGAAGTCATTAGGCTCATTGCAGGCGAGGTGTCAAACAATTGATTCACGATTCACACAGACAAGTCAAACCCCGCAAGACCTCAAATTTTCTCTCTTTCATTCGCTTGCTTCAGTTTTCTGTTGTCGTTCACAAGACCCCTATCCTGCGGCGACCGGTAACCCTTTCGGAGCGCGCCGCCGTCGTCCGTCACTCTTGAACTCGGGCGCGTCTAATACAGTGTCTTCTCTATCCTGCTTCTCTGCCTTCTTTTTCTGCGCCCACTGACGCATGAAATCGCGCTGCTTGGGCACATTGAGGGCCTCGGACCCCGTCCGCGTCGAGGGCCCCTCGAGCGCGAAGATCTCTCGCCTGGGCGGCGGCCGCGTGCGCACGGCGTACTTGAGCCGCTTCTCCAGGCCGAGCAGGCTCAGCTTGACGTTCTTCCGCGACGCCTTGTCGCGGATCCTGTCGTGGATGACCTTGACGCGGGCCGCGAGGACGTCGACTTCCGCGTTGAACTTCTGCTCTGCGGCCGCCGCGTCTTCTGGACTCGGGAGATTGGTTTCTTCTGGTGTTGTTACGGCGCTAGTCCCGTTTGTGGTGGCGGGACGCATGAATTCTGCGCGGTCGATGACGATGTCCATGAGCGTCGTGAGCGCCCTGAGACGCTCAAAGTCGAAATCGACTTTGTTCGTGCACTTGAAGTCGTCCTCGTCGAGCCGATCGCGTATCCTCTCGAAGCTGAGGTGCGGGTCGATGGGCTTACTGCCCAGCCCGGGTCTGTTGAACAGAGACTCGGCTGCTATGCGTCGTCGGAGATCAACTAGATGTATGCTGGAGCTTGGTATTGATAAGAGGACCGTGAGCTTGAGCTCAAGGTCGTCTATGTACTTGTAGACATACGAACATATGGCTTCGCACTGACGTTGATATTAGCTGTGCCTTAAAAAAGCGGGCTAGGGAAGGAAGGGACGTACCGCTATATTCCACTTGATTTTCGATTTAGCCAGCTTCGATATTAACGTCGTTAAGGCACGTGTGTAGTGCTCGCGTACTACCGCGGCGACGACAGGATCCATGCTCATGCGTAATAATAGTGCAACGGCACCAACAGCCGATGCTGCCTGCAGTGTTGGCGCCATCCGGTCCAGGAGCTGTAAGAATTCGACCAAGGGTGACCAATTCCGTTCGAGATACTCGTGTCGAACGTCCGTTGTGCCCTTGAACTTGGAGGGTTCTCGAGCATATTCTGGGCCTCCGATCCCCTCGAGTAAGGCATACAACTTCATATCATCAATGAGGCGGGACGTATTGTCACCGCAGAGCTCGGTGAGATTGATGTACTGCCTCCGTAATTCAGCGTTCTGTTCTCTGCAAATCTCGTCAAGTATCCACAGGAAAAGCTCATCCGGAAGGGCTTCCCCCCGCGCAAGGAACGTATGCGGCAGACCCATCATAAATGCTCGACGTCGTGCGTCTGCTTGAGAGAGACACTTCCAGCGGCCAGTCGCCTTCTTACGTGGGAAGGCGTTCTTGCCGGGTTTCGGAGTGGGCTCTTCTTGGGTGAAGAAGTAGCAATGTTTGCGTGATGACGCATCATCATCCTTGGAACGCTTGAAGGCTCTGCGAATCTTGTCGCCCTTTCCGTCCTCGTTGTCTGAGCCTACAAAGAGCTTACAAGTGACCTCCTCAAGTCGTTTTGGATCGTTCTCGGCATCCGAGTCATCTGTGTTGTCACTGTTGTGTCCTGTCTGGGCAATCACAGCATCGGCCTTCCGGAAGCTTTCTTCGGTCCGTTCAATCTCCCGAGAATGGTTGATGAGAGCTTTCAGATCGAACTTGTGTTTCTTCGGTTGCAGGGTCAGAGGTGACCGATGTATGCCCGAAGCCGAAGCTATTCGCTTGGCCTGAGGCGTAGATAATACATTGGGATCACGCCGATGAGCAGCGGGTCTAGATCTATAGCCAAGGGCATCTGTGATAGAACCTAACGAATCATCCGAGTCATCATCCTCAGAGTCGTCAGACCCTTTGATCTCCTGATCCCGGCTGAACACGCGCGGGGCTGACTTTGGTGGAGTTCTCGGCGATGAAGGCAGTTCTGAAAGTGACGACGAGGCTGGCTGCTTTTGAGGCTGAGATTTGGATGGGCCAGCGGATTTGAAGAAACCTCTAATATCTCCGTTGTTCCGTGAACCCATCTTGGAGGCAGCCGAACGGTATACTGGTTCTCGGCGCTTTACATGGGAATGTGAAATGTCATTCGCATAGGGTATGAGGAGTGTAGTGTGGATGCGCTGTGTAAAATCACGTGAAATTGGCCTTCGGGATATGAAATTCTTGATTAAAGGTGTTTCTGTACTCTGTACTCTGTACGCTTCACGGCTCCGGCTGTATGCTTGGCGTTACTGATGCCGTTGGATCTGGTTGGACGTGTTCTTGACGCGTTATGGTATAGTGATGGGTCTGAAGGTGCTGAATGAGACCACCAAATATCACCAAATATGGACAAATGTCCAGAGATGGCTTAGCTAGTTTTCCGTAAGATACTATCAGCTAGCGCTCTGATTGGCTCCAGTGATGAAGCACACCTAAATTGGATGCCCAGCAGGGGAAGCCTTGTGGTTATACTTCACTATTCGGGTGATTAAACTTTTAAGAATTACGACGGCCAGAGGTCCAATCATGATTTCAAGTCGAAGTGTTGTATTCAAACCATGGTAATGATTTGCGAGCAATGTACTTAGGTAAGAAGGTCGTTTCTAAAAAAAACACTAACGTACGGAGGTCGGGGCCAGAAGTCTGCGATACGCTAGGCAAAGATCTACAGTTTAAATAAAACTTCAACATACGGTGTAGCCACTGGTACTTGAATTGCTACCTAAAATGCTGGGAATTAAAGGACTTCTTTTTTTTTCTTGCTTAGGACGCGTACTTAGCTAAGCTTAGGACTTTTACTAATTTTACTACTTACTTATAACAACAAGCCTGGAGGGCGAGTTGTTGTTCGTTAGAAAAAACAGCTTATACCCAGCCGGCTTAAGGTGCAGCGGACCGTCGAACGGTCCGTCTACAGCTGAGCGACATAGAAATGAAGCGCTATCAGCCGTCTAACAAGTGTGTGTGTCTGTCCCTCAATAGTAGGCTTGCACTGTAGACATGTGCCAAGAATATCGCAGACTTCTGGCCCCGACCTCCGTACATACGTGCCCATTCATGAGGCTCGTTAACCCCTCCCCCACCTGCATAGGCTGCATACCTAAGGGACACATGGAAACAAAATTAGACAAGAACAATCCACTTAGTCTAGAAAAACAGGCCCCCAGGAGTATGGTGTAGTACGTAACTCCCTCACCGCCGACGAGCAGCTTGATATTATACCAATCTTAATGTTGATACCCGTTAGTAGGCATATCTGCCTTACATACCTTCATGCCCATGCCTCCTTCGCAGCCCCCACGGATCATATAGTACAGTAGGTGCCTAGAGACCTGCGAGTTCTCACGTTTTCTTGGCTTGGGGGATTTTAATCTCCCAGCTACCCTAGCGATTATGTAGGACAAGAAAGCATTAACCTAAAGAGCTAAGGGGCCGGCTCGGGAAGGGAATCGATGGGTTATGGTTTTAAGGGGCGTCGGAGTTTCGAAAGGTCTGAATTATTTGACAGATTCCTACACTAAAAATACGAGCTCTAAACTTACCTGGAATCCCGGGTCGTTGATGCGTCGATCTAATCTGATTTTCTCATAGCCCACACACCCAGTTCCTTACCTCTGGATGCGCATGTTGCCTTCTTCTCGCCTGATAACCGGGAAGTCGGCAGCAGTGCGAGTCTCAGGCACCTGTGGCGTCAGCCGTTTCTACAGTTTCACTACGCTCCACACATTCCTACCGCGTGTTATATGTAATTCCGAGCAGCTGGGAATCATCATCATCGTCTGCTTCCGGTTTTGTGAATTAGGTAGCGTGCAAGCGTTTGTTTGGTATCCCGTCCACACATAAGTAGGTCGCTACCCTCGCCTTATGACACGTTAGAATGGATCGCGGGCCGAAATTCTGTGACCATCACCTTCCCCGCAGATGACTTTCAGCTTGTCGTACTACAGTAAGTGTGGTAGATACTTTTTGTGTTTATATTTATAAAGTACCGATACTGCGTCTACCGCATACCAACTTCCAGTTGTATGATCCCTGTCTCCACCTTGTCGGGGCCAGGAAGTACCCGAAGCCGTGAAAGCTGACTTATTGGTGTTAGGCGAGTCGGAATCCCAAACTTCTGCGTCATGACGAGAACTGTGGGGTGGCATTCATCTTCCCTATTGTGAGAGCAATTGGTGACGAGATAATCATCATGATTATTCCTCCTAAATAGGGCTTCAGGCTTTGATATCGAGTATGATGCCTTGGTCGAAGGAATATCTCACGCAGCATGCAACGAGCTCTGTCCCACCCACTGCATCCTAGGATGATACGCTTCTGCCCTGTTTCAAAAAGGAGGGTGGCTCCTGACCACTGCGAATGACGCAGGCTATCGATTTGACATTTGTCATGAGCCGGTCGCCATTCTGTGGCTCGTGGAATTCTGGGTTTCCAGATGTATCTCGTCTTTAATAGGCATAGAACATCATGTAGTACGTCGTACTATCGGCCAGTTATAGCCTATAAGCAAGCGTTGTCGTGGGGCAGCCATTCATCTAGCTCTTGTTGAATTGATCGCATTTGAAATTCGCCATGGTGTCCTACACGGCTGTAAGATCAAACTCACCTAAGGACACAGAACCCCATGCTCTTCTGGCCGCGCCGGCTGTCGGGAGTGGCTGTATGCGCTGTTACTTGATTCGAGTTCAGTCATGTTGCAGAATAAATTCCTCACGGTCGCAGCTAGGCGGACTAGTGTATCTCCACCGTAGCCTGACTAGAAGAGGTATCGTAGTCGCGTCTGATTCCGCTTTATGTATGAGTTCCCGAGGAATGAGTCTACTTATAGTATAGTAGATCGCTACCAGGTACCACTTAGTAGGGCTCCGTAGCGTATTTATGACTATGCCAGTCTCGGCTGAATGACGAGAAAGGAATACCTCTCTTATGCTAAGATCGCTTCTTCGTGTCTTTCTCGGTATCGTAAATTCAGCGTTGGATTGAAGGACTCAGGTGAGGCAGGTGGTGACGGTGGTGACCAACAGGCACATTAGCATATGCAGTTAATTCCTACCTGGGTATCAACAGTCTAACAACATGTTAGGTAGGAGCTTTGGTAGGTGAGACTGCGCTGAGTGGAGATATGTTTCCTGGACACGGAATCTTGTCTCTAAGAGTTGAGCACCTATGTTCTATTAAAGTTGTTGTATTGAAGCCTTGGACTAAACTCATTTGAAGTCATGAAGGCTGGTTTGGTTATATATGTATTGTTTACAGCTGCAATCAAGTTCAATTGCGATTTCGACTTCGCTTACAAGGAGATACTGGTAAGATTGAGGCTACAAAGGTACTTTGTTGTGCTGCACCGTCCGGACTTTACTGTATTGGAACGACGGCCCCCTTTGCTCTGCCATGACTTTTCTGGGGCCGGCTCCACCAACAGGATCAAGACCCTGAAATGACAGTCATGACAAAACGCAGTGTAACAGAGTAGCATTCTCCTTCTGGACGGACTGACAAGATGTAGTAAGAGATAAGTACTCTACGTTGTATTGCTGCACGTCTTTCAACAAGCCTTGCCCACGGCACATGGTAGGACAGAACACAAGACGCAAGGCTTGGTTAGAACTGAGGTAATCTGCTGAAATGTACTAGACGAAACGAGGAACAAGTTGCGGCTTACAAATACGACAAATCGTTGCGTATTAGGTAGGTAGTATATAAACAATAGTAGTGGTCTTGACTAGTACTAGTAGAATCGGTGGCGGGCGTTAGAGTCGTTATGAATGTTTCTTCATTGCGCTACGGTATGCTGTGCATGTCGATCTTGTTCGGAATCTGTTGTTAATAAAGGAGAATAAAGGAAGCAATTGGTACTGGACTTACACTAGAAAAAAGCTGAGGACTGCGCACGCCTTGATCTTCAATCTGAGACATGATACAGTAGGTACTTGTCTACACCAGAAGTTATTCCTCAGTTTCGCACTCATGTCTGCGCCACACTGGTGCTGGGTCGTAGTATACCCGCCTCGGCTGGTACAATAATATTAATTATAGGCTGAGGACTTGCATGCACTGTATGCATGCTCATAGTTCTTGGAACTAATCTCGTTTCCCATGGACAATGAACACGCCTCAATGCAAGAAAGATCAGTAAGACCTGCCATAAGACGTCTTCATAGGGGCGGCACAGTACGCCTTAGTGTTCGCATGCTGTGCTCCAATGCTGTAATTTTAGGGCCGTGCTGACACCGAAGCCCACTATTCCATGCCCACCTAGTGTAGATGCGCAGGGGACGCAACCCGGCGAGTTCGCAACCCCGGTCCATCCGGCATGCTCATACTTCCCGTGTACTGTACTTTCAGCAGCCCAGCGAATCAATCAAAACTTTCCACTGTCCCTTTCCAGTTCCGTCCTGTCCCAGCCCGTCCAGTCTCCCTGTCAACAACTCCAACCACGACGGGGACACTTCACCCTCCTGTCCACTAACGCCGGGAAGTGATCCCGTAGATTACACAAGAACGCCTGTTCACAATCGCATCAACCATCGACGATTGCTCGCATGCACTCACGGACAAAGCGACGTTCGTAGTCAATTGTGCTCGCCCACCCCCGAATACAGCCGCAACGCGACGTTTCAGCCCACGACTGTTCGGCAACCTCGACTCCGCAGCAAGAGTTATTATTACGGGAGGGCGAGCGAGTCTGGCGACGAGAGCTGCAACTGACGGGCGCTGCCCGGAACATCCCTAACCATGCCGAAAGACGGAGGGAACAACCAGCAGGATGCTGCGACTACAAGGTCACGATGGGCTACCCGCAAGCTCACTGTCAAGAGCAGTGGCCTTAAGCGGATCTCCATTAAGGGCAGGATACACAAGAACACCGACTCGACGGAAAAGAGGCAATCTGGAGGGTCTAGCGAGTCAAGCGGCAGTCAAGCGGTGAATGGCGCGACTACTCAGGAGGAGGCAGGCCACCAGACCGATGCGAATAGCATCACCACATCAGAAGACGAAGGGGAATCGAGGACTCTGTTTTTCAACTTACCACTGCCGGCAGCCTGGAAGGACGAGGAGGGAAATCCCGCTCAGACGTATACGAGAAACAAAATCCGAACAGCCAAGTACACGCCTTTATCTTTCATTCCCAAGAATATCTGGTTTCAGTTTCATAACATTGCGAACATCTTTTTCCTTTTCAATGTTATCCTGGTGGTAAGTCAATGAACATCCTCTTCCATTTCATCACATGCCAAACTCTGTCTCTAGTTTTTCCCGATCTTTGGAGGGACCAATCCTGGTGTCAATGCCATACCTTTGATCTTCATTATCACTGTGACGGCTATCAAAGATGCCATCGAAGACTACCGTCGAACGGTTCTCGATAACGAGCTCAACAACGCCGCTGTGCATCGCCTTGTTGGATGGGAAAACGTCAATGTTGCAGAGGACAACGTGTCTACGTGGAGGAAGATCAAAAAGGCCACTTCAAGATTTATGGGTCTATTGTGGGAAACTATTCAGAGCTCATGGAAGAAGGATACAGAGTCACCGGGTATACTTGAGAACTCTGCGAATCCGCGTATTTCAATTGAGACGAAGGCAAATCGAAAGTCAGTCGCTTCAGCATTCGAGGACATACAAATGACACCTGTAACCTCACCATTACCGCCCACCGGAACTTCGTCTGGAAACCCTATGGAAGTTGACGCTCTCGCGCGCGAGAAAGGCGATTTGATCCACCACGACCGTAAGACTAATGGTGCAAGGTTCCATAAAGACATGTGGAAGAATCTCCAGGTCGGCGATTTTGTTCGACTTTATAACGACGACGAATTACCTGCGGATGTCATCGTCCTGGCCACATCCGACAACGATGGAGCATGTTATGTGGAGACGAAGAATCTGGATGGCGAGACTAATCTGAAGGTCCGACAGGCACTCCGCTGTGGACGAACTCTCAAGCATGCTAAAGACTGTGAGCGAGCTGTATTTTCGATCGAGAGCGAACCCCCTCAAGCCAACCTCTATAAGTACAACGCAGCCATCAAGTGGGAGCAAAACTTCCCAGGAGTTGGTCCAAAAGAGATGTCGGAGCCGATCACGATCGATAATCTACTTCTTAGAGGCTGCAACTTGAGAAACACGGAATGGGTCCTAGGCGTTGTTGTCTTCACCGGCCATGATACCAAGATTATGATGAATGCAGGTGCGACGCCTAGCAAGCGGCCACGCATTGCTCGCGAGCTGAATTTCAACGTGCTCCTTAATTTTGGCCTTCTTTTCGTCATCTGCCTGCTATGTGCAATTGTCAACGGCGTATCCTGGGGCAAGTCCGATGCATCAATTGCTTTCTTTGATTACGGCGCTATTGGTGGAACTCCCGCAATGACAGGCTTCATCACATTTTTCGCCGCCCTCATCGTCTTCCAGAATTTGATTCCGATCTCTCTATACATTTCTCTCGAAATCGTGCGCACGCTACAAGCTATCTTTATTTATAGCGACGTACAAATGTACTACGAACCAATAGATTACCCCTGCGTTCCGAAATCATGGAATATTTCCGACGACGTTGGCCAAATCGAATACATCTTCTCCGATAAGACAGGAACCCTGACTCAAAATGTGATGGAGTTCAAGAAGGCCACCATTAACGGGCAGCCCTACGGAGAGGCTTACACAGAAGCGCAAGCTGGTATGCGAAAGCGTTTGGGTGTCGATGTGGTTAAAGAAGCCGCCGAGGCCAGGGAGCAAATTGCCGTCTGTAAAACTCGTGCTCTTGAAGGGCTCCGCATGATCCACGATAACCCTTATCTACATAGCGATGAAATGACATTCATTGCACCAGACTTTGTGGACGATCTTCGAGGAGAGTCCGGAAGCGAACAGAGAGAGGCAAATGCTCATTTCATGCTGGCCCTCGCTCTCTGCCATACCGTCATAGCCGAACATGTGCCCGGTGAAAGCCCAAAGATCGAATTCAAAGCTCAATCTCCAGACGAGGCCGCACTGGTTGCAACGGCGCGCGACATGGGTTTCACGGTTCTCGGGTCCACGTCTGATGGGATAAGATTGAATGTCATGGGCGAGGAAATTCACTATACCATTCTCAACACCATCGAGTTCAACTCGAGCCGAAAGCGAATGAGCGCAATAATCAAAATGCCTGATGGACGCATTATCCTCTTCTGTAAAGGTGCCGATAGTATTATTTACTCGCGTCTTAAGCGTGGCGAGCAAGCAGCACTCCGCAAAACAACAGCTGAACACCTTGAGTTGTTTGCACGTGAGGGTTTGCGCACACTCTGTATAGCACAGCGTGTACTCTCCGAGCAAGAATATCTTGAATGGCGTAAAGAGCATGACAAAGCTGCTGGCGCTTTGCAGGACCGAGAAGAGAAGCTTGAAGAAGTCGCGGATAAGATCGAACAGAACCTTACTCTGCTTGGTGGTACGGCGATCGAAGATCGTCTTCAAGACGGTGTGCCTGATACGATCGAATTACTTGGCAAGGCAGGTATCAAGCTGTGGGTACTCACTGGAGACAAGGTAGAAACCGCCATTAACATCGGTTTCTCCTGTAATGTACTCAACAACGACATGGAGCTTATAACTTTGAAAGTCGTTGAAGACGAGTCGGGGAACACAAACGGTGAAGAATATATCACCCAGCTGGATGCGGAGCTTACCAAACGGCTCCAACATTTCGGACTAAGCGGTGACGACGAAGATCTAGCGGAAGCGCGACAGAATCATGAAGCCCCAGCGACTACACACGCTTTGGTTGTTGACGGGTTTAGCTTGAAATGGGTCCTTGATGAGAGGTTGAAACAAAAGTTCCTGATTCTGTGCAAACAGTGCGCCTCGGTTCTTTGCTGTCGTGTCAGCCCTGCCCAAAAGGCTGCGGTTGTGTCGATGGTCAAGAATGGCTTGGACGTAATGACGCTCTCGATCGGAGACGGTGCCAACGATGTTGCCATGATTCAGGAAGCAGATGTCGGCGTGGGCATTGCCGGTGTTGAAGGTCGTCAGGCTGTGATGTCTGCTGACTACGCCATCGGTCAATTCCGCTTCCTCCAGCGTCTAGTTTTGGTACATGGTCGATGGTCGTACAGAAGAATGGCTGAGGCGATTGCCAATTTCTTCTACAAGAACATGATCTGGACGTTTACGATCTTCTGGTTTCAGATTTGGTGCAACTTTGACGTCACATACCTCTTTGAGTACACGTACATCATCTTATTCAACCTCATTTTCACCTCACTGCCACCGATTG
Source organism: Xylaria sp. Z34 (assembly GCA_037356055.1). Taxonomy (NCBI): domain Eukaryota; kingdom Fungi; phylum Ascomycota; class Sordariomycetes; order Xylariales; family Xylariaceae; genus Xylaria; species Xylaria sp. Z34. Next base: position 325,578 of record JBAWJW010000008.1, read on the forward strand.
TCATAGGGGTTTTAGATCAAGATGTTTCTGATTCGGTCTCTCTCGCTGTTCCGCAACTCTATCGCCGTGGTATAGAGCGCATGGAGTGGACACAGCAAAAGTTCTGGTAAGCTACGATTAATTGTTTAACTTGTGTTAGCCTATCATACTAATTTCCAATTAGGACATACATGGCAGACGGTCTCTATCAAAGCGTCATCACGTTCTTTATCCCCTATTTAGTCGTTGCCAACACTCCAACTATTACTGGCAACGGTAAAGATATAATCGAGCGCTATCGACTTGGCGCTTACATCGCTCACCCTGCTGTTATCACGATCAACTTGTACATTCTCATCAACACGTACACCTGGGATTGGGTCACGGTATTGATCATTGGCATCAGTGACTTGCTGATTTTCTTCTGGACGGGTGTTTATACTTCGTCAACGTTTGCAGCGACCTTTTATGGAACGGCGGCGCAGATCTACAGTGAGCTGTCGTTCTGGATTGTTCTGGTTCTCGTCCCCCTCCTCTGCATAGCGCCGCGTTATGCTAGCAAAGCAATACAGAAGGTGTTCTGGCCATACGATGTGGATATTATTCGCGAGCAGATCACTTCTGGCCAGTTCAATAACATCGCCAAGGAAGGAGAGGAACGCAGTCCAGTCGACACAAAGGAGAGCATTTCCAGCTCTTCGGGCTCCTCCCGACGCAAACACCAGCCGCAACAGAGTGTTGACGAAGATCTTCGACCGATCTATCCTCCTTCCATCGCAGCAACTTCCATAGCCGGTCACGGTCCTCGTAGTCAGAGGGGAAGCGACGGAACGAACTATACTCGGCATGACCTATCGAATGAAACGCCCGTCAACCAGCCCGCCGATATCCCTGAGATGACGATTCGACAGTCTGTCGATCGTGTACGACCGTCGTACGACCGCATGCGACAATCAATGGACCGGATGGACCGAGGAGTCCGAGCCAGTTTCGAGGCTTCTAATGACTTTACAAGTGCTGCTATGCTGAGTCGTTTTGAGTCAACACAGTCAGCAGGACCATCCGAACCTGAGGGCAATGGGTTGGTCAGCCGAATCCGAAGACGTACTCGTGGCAAATCGTTCAAATCACCCTTCGCATTCCACAAAGAGAACAATCACATTCGAGAAAACGAGTAACCTATTCGTCTCCAGCCCGCAATTATATACATTTCCGAGGCCTGCGTTTATCAGGCCGCCTCCACTCATTATTTCCATTTACAGCATAGGCTCTTAGTTACCCCACGATCTGCAATGAGCAATCTACGATACCTACGGGCATGGATGGCCTGCCGTACTTCCGATATGGCTTGAGCAGTCCAGGACGCGTCGTCAACTGCTTTTCTGGACCCGGCGTTGGCGTTTTTTTTTCTCTCTCGGTGCATAGTATTGGCGCAGCCATTGTACGAGGCGATGATGAAGGTCATAATATCTTGACCCTCCGTTTCTTTCTTTGGGAACTAGACTCTTTTTTTGCTCTGACACATCCTTACCCTATACTTTATATCATGACCGTCGCTCAATGCTAGGAGCATATATCGCCCTCTATCATTTGGTTTTTTGCTTTCGTGTTTTAGTTTTGTTGGGCAAGAGGGGGACGGCGTTCAGCGTGTAAAGAAGAAATACAGTCCTTGTTCATACTGGAGAGCAATGGCATTTGTCGTCGTCGCATGGATGGGTGTCGAAAGAGACGTTAACACCTCATGGCCACTTGCGAAAAAGGAGGGTGCGTCATGGCTCCCCCTATCTCTGTATATAGACCTTTCGCAGCAGGCAAGGGAACGCACGGCGATTTGAAAAGAGCTCAGCTGAGAGTAAATATTAATGCAGCGCGAATTAGCAGTAGATGGAAAATTTGAAGGCTATTGAACAATACTCTTTCGATTTGCGCGCTGTGTTCTATATAAATGGTAGTAATTTGAAGCGGCTCGGCTCGGCAGCGTATTCGTTAAGATGTCGTACTCGTTGCTACAAGGCATTTCGCGCCCCGCATTCCTAATTCAGTAACAAGCTCACATTAGCGACGGGACCCTGAGAGCCTCGTCAAATGGCCAACTTGTACGAATTAAATAGGAAGTTATTGGCCATTGAGCACTCTTTTAGGCGGTGACGACTGTCTCGATGGGCTTATTGTACCTGCGACTGAAACGGTGACATCCGGGTTAGTCGCTGGTGTGTTAATTGTTTCACATTCGCCGTCTCAACTCCCACCACGATGGCGAATGATCTGGAGGTCTGGCTTGACCAGCTGACTCTGCTCTTGCGACAGTTCCCGTAAGTCTAGAATGCCCCATTGATTGCATCAGAATCTAACCTGTCTGTAATCTTTTGACATAGCATCTATAGGATTACCAACCTACCGCTGCCCGTCTCCCTCGGCGCAGCAAGCATAGCACTGGGCGCCGTGTTACACCTCGTCTTGGCCTTGGTCAGCTTCTTAGTCGAAAAGCCTCTCCGATATTCGGTTCCGCCTCCAAAGCTGCCCGAGAAAGAAACTGTACTCGAATCTCCGAATATCAAGGCTGATGGGACGACGGCGATACAATGCTATGCACCAGCAACCGGCCAATTCCTGGGCTTCGTGAACCCCTCGACCCCCGCCGGTCTCGATCGCGCCATTGCACAAGCCGCCGCCGCCCAGCAGAAATGGGCCGAGACGAGCTTCGCCAAGCGACGGCGGGTGCTGCGCTCGATGCTGCAGCACATCCTCGAGAACCAGGAGCAGATCTGTAGGGTCAGCTCGCTCGACTCGGGCAAGACCATGGTGGACGCGCAGCTGGGCGAGATCATGGTGACGGCCGAGAAGCTGCAGTGGACAATCAAGCACGGCGAGAAGGCTCTGCGGCCCGAGAAGCGACCCACGAACCTGCTGCTGTCCTACAAGAAGGGCACTGTACACTACGAGCCCCTGGGCGTCGTCGCCGCCCTCGTCAGCTGGAACTACCCCTTTCACAACCTCATCGGTCCCATCATCAGCTCCATCTTTGCCGGCAACGGCGTCGTCGTCAAGGTCAGCGAGCAGACGTGTTGGAGCGCGGCATACTACACCAGCATCGCGCGGGGCGCCCTGATAGCGCATGGCCACGACCCGGCCTTGATCCAGAGCGTCGTTTGCTGGCCGCAGACTGCCAACCACTTGACCAGCCACCCGGACATCGCACACGTCACCTTCATCGGCAGCCGGCCGGTGTGTCACCATGTAGCAGCGAGCGCGGCACGCACCCTCACGCCCGTAGTCGCCGAACTAGGCGGCAAAGACGCAGCCATGGTGCTGGACTCGGCCGCGCGCGACCTACCGCGCATCGTCGACATTCTCCTACGCGGGACTTTCCAAGCCAGCGGGCAGAACTGCATCGGGATCGAGCGCATCATCGCCACGCCGGGAGTCTACGACAAGCTCGTCTCGATGCTCGCACCCCGCGTCCGCGCGCTACGCATGGGCCTAGACAAAGACGTCGGCGCCATGGTCTCCGACGCCTCCTTCGCCCGTCTCGAGGGCCTCGTCTCCGACGCCGTGAAGGCCGGCGCCAAGCTCCTGGCCGGCGGAAAGCGCCACGTGCACCCAGAGCACCCGCGCGGCTTCTACTTCTCGCCCACCCTGCTCGTCGACGTGACGGCCGACATGGCGATCGCGAACGAGGAGTGCTTCGGACCCATCATGACGATCCTGCGCGCCCCCTCGTCGACCGCGGCCGCGGTCCTGTCCCTGGCCAACGCGCCCGCCTTCGGTCTGGGCGCCTCCGTCTACGGGTCCGACTCGGACCCCGAGCTCCGCGCCATCGTGAAGGGCGTGCGCGCGGGCGGCGTGGCCGTCAACGACTTCGCCGTCTTCTACGCTATCCAGTTGCCCTTTGGCGGCGTCGGCGGGTCCGGCTACGGTCGCTTCGCGGGCGAGGAGGGGCTGCGCGGCCTCTGCAATGTCAAGAGTGTCTGCGAGGACCGCTTTGGGGCCCTCGGAATCCGCACGGCCATCCCCGCCCCCGCGCGATATCCCGTCGCTGATCAGGAGCGTGGGTGGAGGTTCACGAGGGGTGTCGTGGGGATCGGCTATGGGCTTACCCTTGGGGATAAGTTCTGGGCCGTTGTGGATATTTTGAGGAATCTGTGAGGGAGAGAGTTTGTGTGAACGGAATGAGGAGGAACTCTGGTAGAGCGCGTCGCCGGCTCACTCACACTCCATTTTGATTTCTACCTACCTACCTACCTACCTACCTCGTACTCACTCATATGTGGTGAGCAACAGCCGGATTATCAGATGATGCATTTACGACGGACGCCAAACGTAACACCTGATAAATTGCAGAAAAATGATCCACGAGCGAAATGCTGCCAATATGTTCGTTCGTTCGTTCGTTCGACGACAACCAGTATCAACTTCTCGGAAAGTTCCTAAGTTAGTTACCATCTGGGCCTGACTACTCTTCACCCGAAAGAGATTCCATGAATCTGTTGCTGGATCTTGCCATGAATCAGTTGTTCGGTTCTCAGGCTGACTCGCATGCTTGAGAAGGGTGTTTTGATGCTGAAGAGACCAGGTTAGGTGTCTTAATGAGTAGGGTCTCATAAGCAGATGAATCAGGTGCATAACACGGAAAAGAATCAGTTAAGCATGTTAGAAAGCAGACAGATAGCGTTAACATTTCGTAATCATAACAAAATGGCTAATATCCAACGACCTCCTTTATGGAGGCGGCAAATTAAATGCAATAGGATCGGGACTTGGAAGTAGAATTGCAATGACGCTTGTGTATGTATGGATCATATGTGAAGGCGTCGTTATTCACGTCTTAAGAATATCCCTGACGCAATGGATCACCCGGTTAACTATTTTCCCGTCCAAACGCCTAGCCATTAAAGCCGTTTTACATCTAAGCCTGCGCTTTTTACCCGTCTCTATCTGCCAGATTATTACTATCTACGATATAACACACAGCAGGCAAGACCAGTCCTGCAAAACACCGGGATTCCGGTAATAGACAGACAGACAGGAAACCTAACAACAGATATCATTGTCTAGCATAGGCTCGACGAAAGGGAAAAAAACGAAGGGCAAAGCGAGGCCTAAGCAGCAGCACCGACAAGGGCCCTCTGAATGCGCACGAGCTTCCCGAAGTCGAGCTTGCGGCCCTCGGGGGGCACGTGTTCGCCCGAGGCGATGCAGAGGACGCGCATGCGCTCGTCGTAGCGGAGGCCCGTGAGCAGCTTCGGGGTGATGAGGAAGTACTGCGAGGTGTGCTCGCGGCAGGCGATCTCGACCATGCGCTCGTGCACCATGCGCTCGTTGCGCGGGTCCATGCCCTGGTTGATCTCGTCGACGACGCGGAAGGGCGCCTGCGCCATGCTCTGCAGCGCCATCAGGTAGAAGATGGTCGACACGGCGCGCTCGCCGCCCGATTGCCGGTGCTGGTTTAGTTGTTGGAGGGTCTCGTTTTGTCTGTCGTTGTCTATGTGTTAGTGGGTGAGGTATTCCAGGGGTTTTTATAGAGAGAGAAGGGGTAGGAAGCTTGAAGAAGGAATTCGAGGAGAAGGATGTGCGCGGTACTAACCTGAATTTGACTTTGATCTCAATGGCCCATTGCTCAAAGTCTTCCTCGTCCTTGTAAATATCTACTTGACCAGCGCAGTTGATTTGCTCAAAATTGTAAGCGAACGCATCATTGATCTTGGTAATCAGGGCGTCGACGCGTGGCTCCCACTTCTGCCTCAAGTCGTCGATCTTGCGCGACAAGGAATCAAACTTCGCGTTGAGCTCCTCCATCTGCTGTGTCAGATTCTGGATCTCTTGTGCGCGCTTGCGGAATTGCCGCATCACCGCCGGGTCAACGGCATGAACATATTCGAGCTTGCTTTGCTCAGCTCCTATATCGTTATCGAGCTCCTCGACAGTTTTTCCCGAGGCGAGCTCATTCAAGTAAGGTAATCGATCGGGGTCTTCTGCCACGGCTTCCGAAACCATCTCCCTGGCAACCTGCGCGTCTTCTTTGAGTGAATCGGCCTCCGCTTTGGCAGTTTGAATCTCCGTTTGTTCGTCGTCGAGGCGTCTCTTGATGTCCAAATTGCGTGCTTCTAGCGCTTTAACATCTGATTTGGCTTCGATGAGACGGATCTGAGCATCTAGTAGTGCTTGGTGAGCATCTCGAATGCCAGAAAGAAGTTCTTTATGTTGAAGAACAGATCGTGCTCTCTCAAGCACTAGCCCGTCTGATTTGGCAGCATATTCACAAATACGTAACCTTGCCTCAGTTGTACTCTTTTGGGCATCCTCTAGTTGGCCTCTCACAATAGCTATTCTGGTTAGTTGATATTCCAACTCAACATAAGCTGATGAATACTTACGAATTTTGTCTCCAAGCGTTGCGTATTGCGTAGCAGCTTTTTGCAGCTCATTTTTCTGCTGCTTTAGGGTTTCCTAGCAAATCGTTTAGCACTGTGCCTACACCTGATGGATGCAGAAACTTACAATTTCTTGCTTGGCTTCATCTTCGCGTTCTCCGAGACTCGTCCTCTTTTCTCTTATACTTACACCTTCTTGCCTAAGCGTACTTAACTCCTGCTGGACAGCCTCCATTCGTCGTTCAAGGTCTACTCGTTCACGCTCATCAACAGGTTGATCTGTCCAGAAGCGACCTGGCATAATGGATCGAGTACTGGTTGACGTGGCACTTGGGCCATACTCTCTGCGTCTTGCGACACGGTATATCCGCTTGCCAGCCGCCCAGGCCGGTATTCGTTCAGCAGCCATCACCTGTTCATATTGAACATTGCTGATATCCTGTCGAGCCACGCCCGATATGTGGAGTTTTTTCTCTCCGCACAGCATTGCCAACACTGGTTCGGGTCCTTCCAAAAAGTCAATAGCATACGCATCGAGACCGAGTTCGCGAAGCTGGTCCTTGGGTATAGCAGGTCGAAAGGACGCAAAGTCATTGGCGCAGGTGCGAATCGGAACAGAGATAGCCATCTGGCCATAAAATTGGTTACTAAGTTTCTTGTGATCGCTAGGAGTTTGGCAAATAAAGCAGATGAAGTCATCCTGGCTCAGCAATGATTGGACTTGGTCCGAGTAATTATTGTCCGTGATCGAGCAGCTAAGCATTGGGGGGCCGAATACTTCTTTCTCAAACTGGTCCTGGTTGTCCTGGAGCCATTCCCAGCCCTTGGCGGCGTCTGCATGTATGCTTCTTAACTGTGCTAGTTTCTTTCCCTGTTGTGAGTCCAGGTTTGCAAATTCTCTCTTTAGGGTTTCCATTGCAGCCTTTTTAGAGGCATTCAACCCCTTGAGTTCATCGAACCTATCCTCAAGCGTGCGTCTCTCTGCTGCTATTTCCTGAAAGTCACTGTCCATTTTTCGCTAAAAGAGAACAAGGAGATCCGAGTTAGCATATTGAAGGAGCATTGCAAAAGGATAGGAAACCCACAATTCTGGTGTTCCATTCAGCAGGTACAAACTCGGGGGGTTTGTCCTTCAACTTGGCCTCTAGGGTCGTGAGTTCTTTGCGTCTCTGTTGGATCTTCGATTTGATATTTCGTAGCGTATCTTCTTCAGCTTTCACCTTGTTCTCTTCGGTTCGGATTGCTTCATCGTATGATTCAATGACGCGCAACGCTCGCTCCCCTGCCACTTCGGCCTCGCGCAAAGCCTTCTTCCTCTCAACTACAACAGGCTCGATCTGCTCCTGATACGCTTGTTTTCGGTTCACAGCTTCTAGGGCAGGCCCACAGGCATTCTGTAAATCTTCCAGCTTTTTCTTTGCATCCCTCAATCGTTTCTTGGCCTCGCTGTACTTCAAGCGCTTGTCGTTATACTCAGCTACAGCACGTGCGCTCCTGAGGTCTTCGACTTTTTTCTGGATGGCTTCCCGTTCCTGCAATCTGTTGACGTCGGCCTGAAGTCCCTGCTGACGGGATTCATGATTCTTTAAAATCTCGGAGCAGTTCTCGACCTGAACCTTCATCTCCTTGTGGTCTTTATGAAGTCTCTTGAGTTCCATCTGCCAGTCAAGAACCTCCTCGGGCGCAGCGGCGCGAAGAGTCTCTTCGAGAAGCCGAGTGGGAGTCAGGCCGGCGAACTCGGCAACCTTATCTTGCGGTAGGAACTGGCATAAATTGTCGATTTGGATGCGCAACTTGCGTGTCAGCTCTTGTATGGCCTTATGGGTGCTCTCCTTGCCGTTCAGCCACCATTTGCGTCCGTTATCTTCTCGGTTGATTTGCACGCGGATAATATGGTTCGCTCGGTCCTTTGGTCGCTTTTGTAACTCTACCTCGATAGTAGCGCTTTCCTGGCCGTGCTTCACGAACTCGCCAACGTGACTAGCCCGCCCAAGATGCTTTGGATGGTACCCTAGGCCGAGGCAGATGGCACACACAAGAGAACTTTTCCCCGTTCCGTTCGGACCAATGACCATATTTAAGTTGGGGCCCGGAAGGAATTCAGCGTGCGTATAGGTGACGAAGTTGTCGACTCGGACCCGGACTATGGCGCCGGGATGAAACTCGTTTAAGTCGGGAGTATGGCCGTTTGTCGAGGCTCGGCCATTGACTTTGCGTGTAGGGGGCTCAGGGGAGGCATCACTCGCCTCTTCTCTCTCCTCCTCTGCTTCCGCTTCCCCTTCTTCATCCTGTGACACATGACCATTCATACCTCTCCGTCTTTTCGATGAATCGGAAGTGGCTGGCGACGGTTCGGGATCGTCGTCTTCTTCGTAGACGGCCCTCGACCGCCGGCGGGGTTCAAGGGATGGCATGACGAACGCAATTTAGAGCGGGATGTCGCTTTGCCCAAATTATCGCAACTCTTGGTATACGAAGGTGAAGGTGCAGTGGGGTATTGTCTCGCAATACGAATCTTACGTTACACTGGTTTAAAGTCGTGCTTTCGGAGACTGGCTAGGCAGAGTGTGCTTATCATAGGAAGTCACCATCATCACTTATCGTGGTCTATGCGGCGCGTATAGCGGCCAGCAACAAGACGCGTAAGGGTACCTACCGCGTCTTAATTAATGAGTAGATTCGGGAAAGTGGGGAATCACTTAAGCGGGGTGCCAGATCTTGAAAATGATTCGCTGAGCTAGCCCAAATAGGCACTCTCCCATATCCTTGGAATGCCAGCTTTAAGCCGAGCACTCCCATCATTCCCCACGATATTGGACTGAATAAATAACATGCAGCACAACGGGAAAGATCTCGGCCCTTCGGTGAAATGATCTGTACAAGACACTATCTTTAATTAAGATTTCAAGCTATCATAAAAGCGCAGCTATTTAAAGATTTGCATATTTAAAGATTTGCATATTTAAAGATTTGCATATTTAAAGATCCATTGTGTTGTTGACTCATATCCATCCTGCAAGTGCTTCGTTTGTTTACTCTAGTTTATAAGCCAGCCTGTAACTGAGCAACACCGAATACAGTACACACGTATGAAAAGGTGAGATTGTATTGAAATGTCCTCACGACATCCTTCGATTCCTTCATAATGCTAATTGGATACTACCTATGTAGACTGGCGGTGATTATTGCGGTGGTGTCAACGGATATCCAGGCAGGTAGGTAGGTAAGTAAGTAGGTATTTAAAGTGTTGGATGTCACAAGCAGGCATGCAGCCTAAAAATAACCATATCTTAGCTGATGTTTATATGACTTACATGTACCTATAGCTGGTGCATCTCTTCAACTGGAGTGTCTAAGTGTTTGGCATTAGTGATTTCTTGCAACTCTTCCAAGCTGCCCCCTCCACCAGCATTCCTCACACGATTCACATGCTGGAACTCTCCCACTGTACTAATGCATTCACGTCTGGGCAGCTATCCCCTTCGGTTTTCTTCAAGCTTTCTATCATTCCCTCTTTTCCAGACGTTGGCACCCTGCCGTTGTCCGCTGCATCAACGTGTGGCACACTTGGACACACACTCATTAATTTACCTGCCCTGATCCTCTACTTATCTATAGCTTCTTCTGAACCTGTTCCTAGCTTGGCTTTTCCTGATTTCCCGCGCCTGTAGTCTAAGAATTGGTGTCCCATTCTGTTTGTTCTCATACTTTGCCTGTACAAGTGCTCCCGCTATCAGAGCAAAATAGTTTTGCTGCATTGAGATCAGCACGGATATGCTGGCTTGTTCGCCCAGGACATGGCTGACCGCGGAGGCTCCAAGACTCGCATTCGCCGCGCTCCTCTAGGAGATGCAACCGATCGGATCGTCAATGCTTCGCCCCAGAAACCTGGGAAGCACAGCAGGCTGTCAAAACCTGAACCGAACCCATTGCGAGCCCATCCAACCAGCGTTGCCTCTACCAAGCCTCCCGGCCAGAAACGAACGATATCGTCATCCAGCAGCCTCGTACTCAAGCCAAAACGCCAGGCCAGGCTCAGCAATGCCGGTTCCCAAGTCTCGTCTCATTTACCCACCCCAACCCCAGGTACCAAAGAAACTTACGCGGATAATCGTTTCTCTCAGATTTCGACATCCAGCGGCGCGTCAGGCGGCAACCGAAAAACGCACATCGGGCCGTGGCAACTAGGAAAGACTTTGGGCAAGGGCTCTGCCGCACGTGTCCGCCTAGCTCGGCATCATGCCACCCAAGATGTTGTGGCCGTCAAGATATTGGCCAAGAACATGACCCAATTGACCGCGGCTGGGAGTATGGCGGAGCTAGACAAATGGGATCGCACCCGAGATGAATTCAACTCCCAGAGACAGATGCCCTTATCTATCGAACGCGAAGTTGCTGTGCTCAAACTTATTGACCATCCACATATTGTCAAGTTGCATGATATCTGGGAAAATCGTGCCGAGATGTAAGTCACGGGCCCCAGCCACTCTGCCCCCCTATAAAGGGTTGTTCTAGATCTTCTCTTATAGCCTTTACTTTATGTTTCTTTTCTAACTCTTCTATGCAGTTATCTCGTCTTGGAGTATATGGATGGTGGCGATATGTTTTCGTATATTAATGAATATGGCCCGCTGCCCGAATTCGAGATGGTAGGCTACCTTCGTCAGATACTCAGCGCCTTGGAGTATGTCCACTCCTTCAACATTTGCCACCGAGATCTCAAGCCAGAGAACATTCTCATGAAGTCCAATGGTATAGTGAAGATAGCCGATTTTGGCATGGCAGCTATTCAGCAAAGCCCAAACCACGCCTTGAGAACATCGTGCGGTAGCCCTCATTATGCCGCCCCAGAATTAATATCTCGAACTCGCTACCAAGGCGACAAGGTTGATATCTGGAGCATGGGTTGTCTACTCTATGCAACCCTTTGCCGCCGGCTTCCCTTCGACGATCCCGATGGAAACGTGCCAAGACTACTTGCAAAGGCTAAGAAGGGCGTCTATTCCGTCCCAGATTTTCTCAGCAGAGAAGCTCGGGACTTAATCGCGAGAATGCTTACGGTAGACCCGGCAAAGCGTATTCCGATAAGAAAGATATGGCAGCACCCCCTAATACGGAAATACCATGATCTGGATGATCTAAGCGATGGAAGCCGGGTGCTCAAGTCCCGAGCGAGTGACAGATCCAAGCCCGTGCCACCAGAAGAACTCGACTTGCAAATACTACGGCAGTTAAAGTCGATGTGGCACACATTTTCTGAGAAACAAATTGCCATGCAGCTGACCAACGCACAGTATGTCTAAATATTCCATGTCATTATACCGCAGAGTTCCCAATCAAAATTAACATTGTGTATAGACCTAATGATCAGAAGCTTTTCTATTGGCTGCTTCTCGGCTACCGAGAAGCGAAGCTAGAGAACTACGATGTAGACTTGACCTATTCTCCAAGCGATTACCATCATCTACGACCTGCGAACTGGAAGAAAAAGATCACTACAGCTCAATTTCCGTCTCGGTATGGGAGGACACCTTCTCGATTCACTGTGATCTCCACCGTTCCTACAGACGGCAGCATCGAAGAAGCGGGCACGGACGGGGGTACAACAATCGTGAGCTACGACCCTTACAAATCTTCGAAAATATTGGGCAGCGCCTACGCCAGCCATGCAAAGATTGTTGTTCACCGTAATGGTAGCATAGCCAACAACTCGAATCGTTCTTCGAACTCGCGCCAGGGTCGAAGCGAATCCTTTAGGAGTATTTCCACTCACTCAAAACAAGTAAGAAGTGGCCGCCGCATCACAGCGCCTGCGGCAATGCGAGCGTCTCGACAATCATTGGGTTCAATTCAGAGCGGCGAGAGCATACCGTATACGAGACCGGCTTCTCGGCGTAAAAGAGGAGTTAACTTCTCACATGTTCGGATGCAGTCAGGAGGTCAGCGCGGAGTAGCACGCGCCCCGGCTAGTATTGCTGGGGATGATCTAACAAATAAGTATGGCAATAACCCCCTTGCGTATTCTGTCGAAGATTCCGAACTTTCCAAAAATTGGAATGGGAGAAGCAGAGCGGGAACACAGTCTATGACAAACGTGTCTCAGACATACCAGGACAGTACGCATTGGAATGAAGACGTGCGTGAGTTCAGCCACAGCATAGCGAGGGATTGTGATGATGCTTTCAATAGCTCTTTGCTTGACCCGGAGTCGTATCTGGACAATACTCCAGATGAAGTGCCAGACCCAATACATGTCAAACCGCTATTCATTGTTTCAGCAGCGCCACCCTCGGCTCCTAATGGCAGGAACAACGTGCGTGAAGGCGATCATCCTTGGGATCATAGGCCTTTACCACCAACACCGTCCAACACGGCTTCTGAGATCCCGACAGCAAAGAAGATTACTGGAGAACGATACCGCCATAGCAGTACCCCGGCATATACAAATCGCGGTGCATCACAACTTAGCGGTGTCGCTCTAGGGCGAACATCGATAGCAGAGGAAGAAGTAAAGCGCAGAGTTGCTTCAGCGCCTATCTATTCGCAGTACAGCACTCAATGGGGAAGAGACAAAATCCCTTTGCCATCCATTAATGAGAAATCAAAAGAAGACAACAGCTATAATGCTGGCGATAGACATCGAATTGTTTCGGCGCCGGTTTGGTACGCGGAAGCAGGTTCAGCGCAGGTGGATGAGACCGCAGGTCTTAGGTACCTCTCTCAGCACGATAACACTATACGTATTGTCAATTCGCCTTCAACTAAACCACATGCTGAAGTCGAGGCTGCTCGAGGTGTTTCAGTTTACTCTGGGCCTAAGCAGGAACTCAACCTCCGCCAGCGGTACATGAATGATGATCCAGCGAGCTTCTCTGCAGATGCTCAAGCTCTACACAAAGATTTCCCAAATCCTAATGCTACCAAGAAAAAATCATCATGGTTCAAGCGCGTATCTAAAGACCAAGACGATGTATTCAATACCGAGGGAGAGTCCACTTCAACTCAAACCAAGCGTCTCACCTACGCATCCACGAACTCTTCGACCGATGCGGTTGTTCCCCCCGGTAAGAAGAAAAGCTTCCATCTCGCTTTCTGGCGTAATGACAAGAATCAATCTGAGGCCCGGATGTCGCGAGCAGGTAGGTCGAAGTGATTTGATACTACAAGATGGGTCATACTAATAACAAACACAGGATCCGAAGCTGACGATGAGCGGACTTCGAAACCGGCTCCCATGATCAGTAAACCGGCCCGAATAGCCTATAATAATAATAATAAAGGTGGGGATCAGACTTTAATGCGCAACATTGAACCGCAACAGAGCTGGCTCGCTCGCTTGTTCAGGGTCAAGCCGGCGACTAAATATCTTTGCTTCTCAATTTCGCGCCGTCGCGCGCGACAGGAAACAGCCATCTTGCTCAGAGAATGGCGCCAGTATGGTATCCGTGATGTAGAAGTCGACAAAGGGAGAAACATCGTCTTCGCTCGAGTAGGACGGCCAAACTGTAAGTAGACTCCCTACCCGACACATCACGACTTCGCCAAGACACATACTAATACCACATGCCAGACCTCAACTTGAAAGAGGTTGCATTTGCCGCTGAAATTATGACGGTAATTGAACACGGAAAACGCAATCAACTATGCATTGCTCGTTTTACGCAGGAACGCGGGGCCGCCAGTAGCTTCCACAAGGTTGTTGATACGATGAGTTCGGTGTTTAAAGACCGAAATCTACTTGTTGTCGAAAAGCGAAAAGTCAAGATGATGATCAAGACGCTGAATTCCTAACGGCATGCCGATAGAAAAACGACGTATCGGTAATCTTCCCTTCTATATCTCGGAGCACACGGCGTTAGAGGACCGCAGTGCAAGCAGAACTGGGATGAAGTGTCATAGAGTCGACCTGAGCTTGTAGAGAGTAGGCTCTCTATCTTGATTCCTGTCGTTAGTTTCTCTTCGGGCCATCATGCCTTTACCTAATCTGTAGGCTTTTCATCTACGTGTAAATGGTAACTGTGGGAAGATGGCATGGGAAACAGAAGCTGTGGGTAAAAAAAGTGCGTGTGTGTCACCAGGTGATAAGTTGGTTGGTTGGACTATCCAATGCTTCTTGAATGATTGACATTGAACCTTATCTTTCTAAGCAGATGAGAAACAAGCCGGGTCAATCGACAGAGATTAATCTGGCAATGGGCCGGCTGGGGTAGTATTGTGATTGGCGGAGGATAGGTGTACCTAATGATTCAATGAAATATTGCCTACACCCAATTATCACATCTATGCTATACGTTTAGCCTCGTAAGTCCGCAGAGCTCTCTACAATACACTGCAGCTAGTGTCATTGAGTCACCAATATCATATATAGTCTAGTAGATACTTAACATAAGGGGTCACGGGTGGGATCGGCTTCTCGGCGGATTTCGGAAATGGTCGGCAAGATGGATAGGGTGTTAGGCTCAATTATCCGACCTCGGCTCGGTTCATATCTGGCCTAGAATACTAGATAGGAGACTTGAGACACGCTTTGACGGTAAGTAGACTGTTTTTATTAGGGCAGTTGGGCTTTGTAGCCGGTGATTCAATGCTCTAGAGGTCTATGGCGATGTACGCTACGTAATCCAGGTATCTACGAGGCCTTCCATCCCGATGGCGGAAGACGAAGGACGAAACTTGTTTTGATAACAATAAGGTTTTGGAATTATTTTGTTATTTAAATGCCATGATTGGCAAAACGCCTTCATTCCAAGCGGTCAATTCTGCGATGTCGCTGTGCGTCTGTCTCTGATGTGGAGATAAACAGTGATAAGCTCACTGCTGTATCTCCGAATTGGTGGTAGCTATTTCAAATTCGGATCTCTGACTTTCAGAATTGATATATATTAGCAATTGATGCAATGAATTTTTTACTCAGCGGTAATTATCTGTACATGTCATTCAATTCTGCGACAACGTAATAGACTGTTCCTCCACCGGAGAGTTGTTTTGTTTTAGAGGGGCAGTTTCTATTTCAGCCAACCAACTCACATGTGATTCCGCACCCCAGATTCCAGAGCTCGGACCCTACCCCGAGATAGCTTCAACAAAGGACCAACGAGGCAAAGAAATCTTGCCATTGTCGCCCGGCTCTGATTCCGACTCGACTCTGTGCCAGACTCCTCAATTATCTTTGCAGTTTCAATACGTATTCGGAATTTCATTAATCAACCTCAATCAGTAGTACATATAATCACAATACCAGTGTTTTATCTATCAAGGTTCACTGATATCATAGCAACAGCTTCCCCACACTTTCACAAGCTTCTGGGCTTCTCTCCCCGCCTGTAATACCCCGGCTAGTTACCCGGCCGGCTAGAACAAGCTCCTGACAACCACTCAGCTATCGTCCTTCTACCCGAATCCAAGCCCTGTCAACTCCGTCGCCGAGCTTAAACTCAACCGTTATCACATCTCCAGCTATGCCGTACTAGGATATCATTTTCTGTGGTATTGGGTACATCATACATCATACATCATAAAGTAGCACCCGTAGGCAGTTCGTCAATCGACAAGTAGACCAGCTTCATCCTTGTCCGTTCGTCCTAGCTCTGAGAAGCCGAGCAACTGAAATACATCATCGCTCCGCTCACCCTTGTCATTTCTCGTGATCGGGACATCGCCATATGCCGCCTACCTAAGACCGTGCATCCTAGGCTAGTCAGGTTGAGCGCGAACACGCCGTCTAGAGTAGGTATATAGTCGTTTCGTGCCCCCTCCTCTACCTACTTATTACTGCTACAAGCCGATAACATCCACATTTATATAATATCCTCGGCTAACTATTTCCCCAAAGCTGGACTCCCATACACATTATAGGTCCAAGCCAACAATTCAGTTGTAGAACATTACTATACGACTTCACTGAGACATCAAAACGTTGAAGTAAGAGGCTGTCAGAGCAATTTCACTTAGATCACGACGTCTCATCTATACCCCGGCTTCCTAATTCAGACGCGCACGGGCGCTATCACGCTTCTATCATATCTTTATATCAAGAACAACTCACAATGGCCAGCACCGACGCCATTCTACAAGGAGTCTCCATCTCCGGGAATGTGCGCCCCGAGCACAAGAAGATTCTCACACCCGAGGCGCTGGCATTCTTAGCGTTGCTACATAGATCTTTTAATGTCACACGCAAAAAGTTATTAGAGCGCCGTGTGTTGCGCCAGGCCGAGATCGACCGCGGCGCCCTGCCCGACTTCCTCCCCGAAACCCGCCACATTCGCGAGGACCCGTCATGGAAGGGCGCGCCGCCCGCTCCGGGGCTTGTTGACCGTCGTGTCGAAATTACTGGCCCAACTGATCGCAAGATGGTCGTAAATGCCCTAAACTCGGACGTTTGGACATATATGGCAGATTTCGAGGGTATGTACAATTTGATTTCCATGTCTTTGCTCGGTTCGTGAAGGATATAACGCTTAATGCTTTGCACCTGGAGTTGTATAATTGAACACTCTTCCAATACTTAAGGAATTAGATGAAGATCTGGGAAGAACATGGTGTTTGTTAGAAGATGGTGTTGACTAATGCAAATACAAGACATGAGAAACTGACGAGATTTTTAGATTCAAGCGCCCCAACATGGGACAACATGATTAACGGACAAGTAAACCTCTATGATGCCGTAAGGCGCCAGGTGGACTTTAAGCAGGGACCAAAGGAATACAAGCTGCGAAATGACCGCAAGTTGCCGACTTTGATCGTGCGACCGCGAGGATGGCACTTGGAGGAGAGACATGTCACAGTGGACGGAGAGCCGATCTCAGGCTCCCTGTTCGACTTCGGTCTATACTTCTTCCACAACGCCGTTGAATACCAACGCAGAGGATATGGCCCTTATTTCTACCTGCCGAAGATGGAGTCGCACCTTGAAGCGCGTCTGTGGAACGACGCTTTCAATCTCGCCCAAGACTACATCGGCGTGCCGCGGGGCACTATCCGCGGAACGGTCTTGATCGAGACAATCCTGGCGGCCTTCGAGATGGAAGAGATCATCTACGAACTGCGTGATCACAGCTCGGGTCTGAACTGTGGCCGCTGGGACTACATCTTCAGCACGATCAAGAAGTTCCGCCAGCATCCTGACTTCATACTTCCCGACCGAAGCGCTGTCACCATGACCGTTCCCTTCATGGATGCGTACGTTAAGCTGCTTATTCAGACCTGCCATAAGCGTGGTGTGCATGCTATGGGTGGTATGGCGGCGCAAATTCCCATTAAAGACGATAAGGAGGCGAATGACAAGGCTATGGAGGGTGTGCGCGCAGATAAGCTTCGCGAAGTTCGTGCAGGTCACGACGGGTATGTAGCATCACCGTTCTATTCTAACCTCTTACTGCCTTTGATCCGGGAGATATGGCCCTCTGACATTGGACACCTGTAGAACATGGGTTGCCCACCCGGCACTCGCCAAGATCGCAAGCGATATTTTCAACGAGCATATGCCGACGCCAAATCAGCTGTTTGTACGACGAGAGGACGTCAAGATCGGCGCCCGCGACTTGCTGAATATGAACGTGCCCGGCAAGGTTACCGAGGGAGGCATTCAAAAGAACCTGGCCATCGGCCTCGGATACATGGAAGCCTGGATCCGGGGCATCGGCTGCGTGCCAATCAACTACCTCATGTAAGCATCAAGCCTCGTGCATTTCGCCATCCCCCTCTTCTCCACTTTGTCCTGGTTATATCCCTCACTTGGCAGAAACCTTCATCTTTCTTGGGGGGGAGTTTCGGCTGTAACCCTTCCCAACAAAAACCGCGCGTCTCGTCCACATTATCCTTTTCCGGGAACTTACAGAGTCATGAGAGTGCTGACTCATTATCTTCGTCACAATAGGGAAGACGCCGCAACAGCTGAGGTGTCGCGCTCGCAGCTGTGGCAGTGGGTGCGCCACGGCGTGACGACGGCCGAGGGCCACAAGGT
Organism: Xylaria sp. Z34; assembly: GCA_037356055.1. Classification (NCBI taxonomy): domain Eukaryota; kingdom Fungi; phylum Ascomycota; class Sordariomycetes; order Xylariales; family Xylariaceae; genus Xylaria; species Xylaria sp. Z34. Next base: position 343,893 of record JBAWJW010000008.1, read on the forward strand.
TGACAAGGCGTATGCGCTGCGCCTGCTCAGGGAGCAGACGGATCAGCTCGCGGCCAAGGCGCCCAAGGGAAACAAGTTCGCCCTGGCCAGCCAGTACTTTGCTGGTCAAGTCACTGGCGAGGACTACGCCGACTTCCTTACTACGCTGCTGTATAATGAGATCACGGCCGTGGGCACTGCTGCGCCTGCCAGCAAGTTGTAAGACTGAGGTTGTATCATCTGTGTGGAAAGTTGGGGTGAGAGTGAGAAATATGCGTAAGCTGGAGTTATCATAATTGGTATGGCCGAGAGCAATTGTCCACGGGAAGAGAATCAGAAAGTAAGGGACTAAATTCTCTGAATGAATGAACTGTAATTTGTTACTTGGATAGTCTGAGAATTGCCAAATTAAATGAAAACTTAGGGATTGTAATCGTTTATCACATGAATGAATTGACTTGCGAGCTCGGGCATGCTCTATTTCATTCAGAATACTTTGAGCACTTAGTAATAATATGGTATAGAGGACTGTACTGGTTTGAGGAAAACATGGACTGGGAATTTCTATCGTCTTCTTAATGTTGCTGTTCTTCTCTTTTTCAGATTTCTAAGTAACTTTTCAAATTTGATATCATTAACGCCCGCTTATCACTGTAACAAGATCCTAAGGGATTGGATGAATGTTCAATATTGCAATGATCTTGTATGAAAGCCCCGCTTTCGCTCTCGCTCTCGTATACCCTGCCTCAGGCACACACGGATAGCTCGGAGGCGAAATTGGCCGTTCATGTGGTTACATGATAATTGCAATCCTATTTTGAATCAGATACAGTCTCAACCCCTTAAGTTTGTGTGATAGCCATCGAGTCGTTTCTACGCATAACTTCGCCGCGAAATCCGCTTATATTTGAACCAAGATCTCTGTGTCAGGGGGCCTATCGTGTAACGAATCGAAACATCGCCTGGATGGAATGGATACAGAGCTTATCACTAGCCATGGGTTCCTTATCAGAGTTGTAAGATACAGACTGCGTCGAATCGCGCGCTGGTTTATATGTAGATAACTACCAATGGAGAATTCGAACAACTGTTGGCCGGTGGAGAGGCGAGGTCGAATTTCTGAGATATGTTTAATGTTGAACGCCAGCTTGATACAGGAGAGGGAATAGAAAGTTTAATTATCGGCTTGTATTCGGATGGGAGGTTAATCGGTAATTACGGGCATCAGGAATAAGACGTTGAATCTGGCGCTTCAATATGACTAGAGGGTTGAACAAGGTTAGATGTGATGATGCCGCTTATCCTTTGTTGCTGATTTAGGATTTTTTTTTGCAGAGGTCTTTAGCATGAAGGTGGAAACATTGTTGTTATGGCTCTGAGGACAAAAATTAAAGTGTTGTGTTTTGCGACATCGTCAGACTCTCGCAAATCCTCGCGATACTTACAGCTGCATACCGCTCCCCTAGAGTGACAGACAAAAGGAGGAATTTTGTATTTAGATCTCTAGCCTGTAGATGTAGTGGTTGGAGCTCCTTGTGCGACAACAAGTATTCAAGACTTACCCCTGCGTTGCTATCGTTATCTAGAGGTCGTGATAGACATTGACTTCGTGCTAGGCCACAACTTAGAATCTTTGTAAACCTAAATTGCTTAAATTTGACGTCAGACATGGGAAAAACTTCAGAAAGAAGCTTTGCTTATCTCTTGCATGGACTTATCACAATCTAGATTGAGTCTATAGACAAAATAACGTATCCATGGCGATGATTCTGCTACTGTGAGTGATCACTTTCTCATCCCCTGGAAGATTTTGTAGCTAATAAAAGTTACCATAAAGGCATGGGACTAGGTGGTTCACCAGACGTGCTCTGTTTTACCTATCTTTAGTTCTTGTTACGAGGCATGCAGACAAGTACATAGGCAAAGAGACTCCAGTGTAAAGCGAGATAACGTCAGCGGAGGTGTTTTAGAGTACTTCGCGCGACAAGTGTTCAAGTACATAGTTCCTATCAGTTAGAACGGTACTTAACTAATAAGGCGTCTGACAGTGATTGAGACCGGTAAGAAGAGTATTGTAACTTCCAAATATAGAACCTTCAAAGTTTAAAAATATAGTTTTAAGTTTACGTGAACCTTTATAGCTTAGTCTCATCGTTAAGAATTCTAGTTCGCGTCTCGGTGCCGGAGTTAGTGGGTACGACGACAAGAAAATTAGCGGCACCAAAGGAGGTTAGGAAGACTTGGTTAATGACTATTTTCGTTGTTCTTTAGACGAATAGTTAAAGGAGGTGCTAACTTATGATGTCGTAGTACTGATATAGCGACAGGGCTATTTGCGGGGATGGAAATCTATTCGTAATGCGTAAAGCTCTTTCTGCGGTACTTGTAGAATGAATATACTGATCTATTATATGCCTTAGATGAATAGTGTTAGTATGCAAAACGGAGAGAAGAAACTCATTTAGTTTATCTTCGAAAGAATATTCCACCTAATAGTATGACATATGTCCTGATAGACTAGACTTTAATAAAGACTTGCATATCGTGTATGTAGTCATGTGGGCGTGAAATTCCTTGCGAGGCTTCTTCTACCTCTGTTTGTCTGATCTACCGAGACAGCAATACAGGGCAAAAGCTGGCAACTAGAAGCGATAAATTGGCAACTATACGCGAAGCTGGACGTATAGACTCTACATCTCGCAGGAGAGGGGATCCTTTGGCCCCCCTGAGTCCATAGAAGATCATTACAACTTGAGTACTCTCCGAAACCCTGGAATACAAGCCTCGTTACATTAGGAACTTGTTTTTGTATCGTTTGATCGACTGTAGGGAACCCTATAAACATTGAGACGAACTGGTTCGTTCCTTCAGCATGTAAGGCGACCCCAATCATCGCCTATAGGGGACATCTTGGCCCCCAGGTAACCTAGTTGCAACAATGCAAAGCGGTATAGGGACGAGAAAACCCTACGTTGTCTTCTTGGCGGTTTGATGTCGTAGTAATTGGAGGTTGAAAAGTATATTGCTCTAGTAGGTTAATTTTCTGGGCTAAGAAAGGGGGTAACATTTGATAGGTTTTATTATAATTGGCAGAACGTTACTGGGTCGTATAGGTATCGTGTTTAGTAGATTATGTCCCGCCTATTCTAGGTATAAACCAATATACTCCTTTTACTCCACAAGTCTCAAGATATGTGTTAAAACATTAAGACTTTCATTGATTTAGGAATAAATGTTTCATGATACGACGGAGAGAGCGGTCAATAGCGTTGCTGACTTTTCAGTTACGAAATGAGCCATGATCACGGATGTTCCGTCTTCAACATCGATTAGTAATCTGGTAATAATCGGTTAGCGAATATAGATTTAGACGGGGTAATCGAGCCGGAAAAGGTATCAGTTAAGAGGACAAATCCGAGCAAGAGCGAGGCAGATCCCACCATGGAATGAGCCGAACTATTCGAAAATGTCCGAAATATCGTTTAATAGTCTCTTGTATAGCGTCCGCAAGGAAAATCTCCGAAACTAAGCTTGAACTATAATTAATTTGAAATTCTCCGTCATTGACAGCCAGTTCCGAACGGGGAAAGGGCAGCGGCATTGTCATATCCAAAAATATGACTATGGTCACGGACCAAGCACCAGAACCGACACTCCCAAATCCACGTGAGGGTGAGAAACAAACGGGATCAGAGTAGCGGGTCCGTAGTTCGAGAAGAGGATGGCTGATCTAAACAAGATTAGGCAATGACGGACCACACATGCAAAACATTGGCCGCACACCCACGTCAGATGAAGGCATAAGGAGCATTTGTCAATATCTCAATCCTTCAGAAAGTTTACCAAACCCTTGGTATAGGCGTGACCGAAAAGTGAGAGGGAAACCGAAAATCGCCGAAGCGTTCTAGCGTGGTTTGCTAATAGAGACCCTATTTGTCTAGCTCGACTCCGCCTTAACAGCGGTAGGAAGGAATCCTTCATGGGACAACGTTCGGTGCCGTAAGGCATCGTTGAGTGTCACTATACACTCCGGCGAAAATAGACAAGGGCTTTCATCATAAGTTTGAGGATGGTCAGATTGTATAATGAGACTAGTTACGTTGCACGCGGAAGTTGTATCTGTAGTTAGATTTATATCGAAGTACTACCTCTCCGCGACGATGCAACCGACGTATGCGGATGGTGGTACTAGGGGTAAGCTTCGGAATTGCATTGATGAGTTGTCCTTCATTAATACCGATCATACATCGTGATTTGATCTACTGGGAGGCTTCTTTTTCCGATGTTTGTTTATTTGTTTGTTTGTTTGTTTGTTTGTTTGTTTATCTTATGCCTCGGCTGCTTAGCTGTGCTAGGTCAAAGATTATTCGGCCTCGCCGTTCCCGTACAAACACCAATCATGAATACTACTTTAGGCAGACTTACCAATAGCCTTGCATACGTTCATATCATGATTGCCAAAAAAAATCTTCGTGGCGAGAATTAGGCCATGGCCGTATCACGTAGCTCGCACAGCCATGTTCCGACGCGTTTGGATGAGTTGGCATCAACAGGGCCTGATTTCGGGTCGCTGGTTCTTCGAAAAGTGTAGATACCGTAGCAGGAAGGGGCCAAAAAACATAACATGATCTACTATTATTGCCCATTGGTATTTATCTCGGGCCTGCGAGCCGGCAATGGACCCCACAGAGGCCGTGTCTTCGGCGCTGTCAATCGGCATGTCGATCGCTGACCGAAGCTCTTTGTCTTTGGGGGCCGTGGTAACTATTAAGACACGGTTAATAGTTTGCGAGACCTAGTTTCCCACGTGTTCCAAGACGAAACACTTTGATGGTGTTTGTTTAAGGAGGGTTGCTTAATCGACATCCTTCGTGACGGCAGATCGGAGACAGAAAAGTCTAGGTTGTTGAAAGGTAGTATATGCCCCTCAGAATGGGACGTTAAATGTGGAATTTTCATCCCTATTAGCCAGTCATGACTTAATGTGATGAATCCTTCCAGTCCACTATCACCCATTTCATGCCATTCAAAGTACAAAACCAGAGACCTGAGCTTCATAATGTAACATTGAATGGGCACTGGTGGGAACCCCTGCGTTGAGCCGCGAAAAGGGAACCTTCTGACTTGTCATATCGGCCCGCGTCGTTGAGTGTGTATATGATAGGGCAATCGTCGAAGATGGACCGTCCCGTGTTGTATCTCAGCCAGCTAGTGTCCGCCAAGCGCGGCCAACCTCGCGGTGGTAACCGCCAATAGGGTAGGCAGGATCGAGAGATCTGAAGGGACGTGCGTAGCCGATTGAAGTTCACCTAAATGTAGTCTACTACCACTTGGGAGTAGGGAGAGGGTATATCCCTCGTCCACGTGGCTTCGAGCACGAGCTACCATCTAAGAATAACAACATGAGACAAATCCTGATCACGCGAGGCTCGAACTAGATAGCATTTGGGTGCATTTGGGTGCATTTGGGTGCATATGTGCATATGTATGCTGCGGGAACTTTGAGTATAGTGGTTGCATCGACAATCTATGACTGTCCTTCTCACTAACTGTGTTCCGTTTTGATGGGTAACGGCTAACTAGGGTCGGCTTTTCTCCGCCGCATTGATGAGTTCAGCTCGAAGAATTGGCGTGGCTCGCCCGCTTCGGAGAAAAGTCCGGTTGCGCTGCCTCTCACTTGCCCTGATGGGTGTCATATGTTTACGAATATATGAGTGGCGTATTGGCGTATTGCTGATCGCGGGTTGCTCGGATGGAGGCTGAGAGATTCATAATACTCTTTGACAGTTAATAGACGAGCCTCTCGGGGGCGCCTTGCGACGGGCGTGGTGACGAAATGTTGACACGAAGTCCATCGGCTTCGCCAAGGTCATGACGCGAATCCATATGACCCATTTGATTTCTTATGGGACCTTTGGCCTAGAGCCTCAGCTGCTCTCGCCTTGATTCTATCAATAACATCTGTCTGCCACGCGCGCAGCGACCACCTGGGCAGGCCTCGATAATATCAGGAGGACTCCGTAATAATTGCTCTCGCATCAAACGGTGACAAATCTAATTCTGGTAATCCTGGACGGGGATTTGTCCTCGCTGCGCTCTCGTACGGGCAGAAAGAAGTCGTCACTTGTGGTGGCTTGCCACTAAGGGAAATACAAACAGTTTGCGGCGATCCTGTACCTCTCTGATCTGTAATCGCCCCTGCATTTTTAGTCCACTGTCTTTAATGCGCTAGCAGAGTATATGAACCGCCGAACTACTCTAGGCTGAACGCTCTTACTGGCATTGTGGGTGCCGAAAACGTGGAAATGGGTCCCAAACATTCAACAATGCTTTAACCAAAGGATTCCATGAGACCCATGTTCCCATGTCTCAGAAACCTTGGGTGTATCGTGGTCGCTAGGAATCTTGCAGCTGAGGTTGCTTGACCCTCTCTTGCGGAACTGGTGCAACGTGCTCGTCAGCATAGTTAGCTTGGCAAAATCCTACGCTGAGGACTAGGCCAGTTAAGGGGTGTAGCTGTAGCAATAAGGTAACCACTTGTACCTCTGTTTTGGCCAACGATTACATGCAAGGTTCTTTCGGGGCTGTGGTGGTTTGTTTTCAGGGCCTACAGTATGTTCAGATGATAATAATAATAATAATTAAAATCGACGCGCGATGATTAGAAAGCTTCGTTTGCGTATGCTATATAACTATGTTGGGGGAGCCGCAGCTTTGTATCAATCAAGCTTTAAGTTAAGAACCACGCCCAAAGCGTTCAACGCCAAAGTATCATCAATTGTTGAAAACTATATTCACATTTACCTTTTACGATTCAAAAAGTCTCTGTTTTCAGAATAAATACCAGTCGAAGCAGTCAACTACTTGACTTGGTAACTACAAGACATATCGGAAGCTTGACGGGACCTTGAAGGGCACGATGCCTACACACGCCATGTCCATCAACAATCTGTGTAATGATTACACGCAGGAAGACTATTCAAGAAATCATCTGGACTGGGCAACGCCTGAGGACTGGGACGCACATCAAGACACGATTCGACGTCTGTATCTGGACGAGAAGAGACCACTCAAAGAAGTCGTCGTAATAATGGAGTCTGAATATGGGTTCCGCGCTACGTACGTTTCTTAGTTTTATTTCTATTCTTGGGGTTACAATGCGCGCTATTATACAGTGCTAGTCTTGGCCCTTCCCCGCAGAATCTTAGAATGTCAAATTCTATAGGCGTGAGGGGCGCAAGAGGGGCCATATTCGGTCCCGATCAATTATCTTGAGCAGAGAAAAGAATACAGTAAACTGACTAGAGACTGTCTATTCTAGTGCCAAAATGTACAAGACGCGGCTTGCGAAGTGGAAGATGTTGAAGAACCGACCTCGCGGAAGCGGGCATTGAATTGTTCGAGATTATGGAAGCTATAGGGATTGGGGGCAGGAATATGGATACGACAGAAGACGGTTACGGTTGGCACGCGTATTAAGTTTAAGGAGCGAAGAAGAGCATTGCCAATTGCCATTGATTGCGACTCTACCACTCTACATTACCGATTTCCCGGCGTCAGCTTTGTGCTGATGAGATTCCATGCCCTCCACTTCTTCTTCCCCTTACATTAATTAACCCCTCAAACCGTCAGAAGTCAATCAATCCCACATGCGACAGGAGTTTCGACTTGGTGGTTCAGCAAGACTCATGCGCGCCGGGGAGGGACCCATGGAATCAAGGGAATCAGTGTAACACCCTGAGTGTTACTGGCTTATACACTCACTCGCTCGCTCGCTCGCTCATTCACTCGTTCAAAACACTCACGCACTCGTTTCTACATCGCCCGACCGCTCGCTCGCTTGCTCGTTCGTTTGCTTGCCGGTTCGCAGCAGCCTTGCTGTTACTGCGTTTCGCGCATGCGAGTCATGGTTGGCTGCAACAACCCGCCAGTCTGTCTCACCGACCTGTCATTACCCGAGGCTCTTTTGGTTGGAATAAGCTGTCATGTCGAAGCGAGCTGGCTGACCAAGTGGACAAGCCAGGCCAGGGGAAGAGAGAGGGGTAGAGCTGCACCATGCATCTTCGTGTGGCCGGGGACCGACTTTCTAGCTGAAATAAGTTCAGCTCGTGCCGCCGCCGTGCAGCTAGTTGTTTGGTTGGCTAGAAATGAGGAAGATAGTTGGGGATTTGCTGTGACACAGTTCGCCAAGTCTATACACTTAAGCAAGAAGTTGGTATGACCTCGTCTTTGGAAGCCTTGATATGCAGCAAACCTGGCGCCGGGGCTCACGACTGCGAATTTGCGGCCGTACGCGGTGCCACGGTGGTGGGACAGCGTCGTGTATCTGTATCTGTTTAGGTGTTTGGAGTTCACCATATTGGGTCTAGATTGAGGGCTATCTGTAATAAGCGAATATGTAACATAGTACAATGCATGTAGAACCTAAATCAACCAACAAATTCTCATTGATCTTGCATATTGGCGATCAACCCCGCGTGCAGCTCTCAGCTGCGGTGTAGGATCCTTGCTTGCCTTGTCCTCCCTCGCCTGGTTATTGGTATATGCTTGGTGTTTGTCGATGACGCATATCATACTTATTCGGTGGGAATGCATTAGCCTCGCATCGACTCGCCTAAGGTTTGTGCATATACTCTATGTACTATACCATCACCGTCGTTCTGGTACTTCTGTTCGGTCCTTCGGTATGATCTGGACCAACCTTACATGCAAACAAATACGCTCTTACTCTACGGCCTAAATGCGGCGTCATCACCGCAGTGGATCTACTGTACACCCGTCGACCCATCCTCGCCATCCCACGATGTCTATAATGGAAGATTCTGCCCGCACACGTGAGCATCGGTAGACGCGGCGTGGAACGACGGTGAAGGCTACTCGTCATGTGTTGTTTCAAAATAGCGAATACGGCCAATAGGCGATTTGGATTCCCCTCAACGACCAACTTGCTACCGATGCGGATTTCTGACTGACCCAGGAAAGTTTCCACAACTTCTTCTAGCGCAAGAACTAGAGTCTGGATCTTCAACAGCGAAACTCTACCTAGTAATGCTAAGTAAGGCGCTGTGCCACCCACGTGCAGCCCATGTTGCTGTCGGCCCTGCTAGCTCGGAAACGTGCGAGCGTTACATTCTGGACACTACCCCTGTGGACGTTCGTGCGCTATCGCGTCACCTAGTCGTAAATACTTTGTAGTTGAAGATTCTATGTTTTGTTGAGGCTCACATACATCTTACACGTTGAATCCGCCAGTGGAGCGACTAATACTAGCTTCCACGAGGCCTAGTATTGTGACGACGACGACCACCTTAAATTCGTGAGCCTTTCGTCTCGTTTGATTTTGAACTGTCGTCACCTGCGTGGTTGCTGCACTATAGGCCTTCACCCTGCTGTACTTGAAGCCGAATCTAGTTTTGCGATTCACGCCCCGTAGATCATTACGCATATGTACATAAACCCGGTGCATGGGTTCATGCACTGATCATGTATGTACCTCGCCTCACCATATGTGCATATGTAATAGGTAAGCTTGTATGCAGCTATAACAGAATATTATAGGAGTTACCAGAGCCGCAGAACTAACCGCTTTGATTTCTTTTCACTATCGAAATAACTCTCCGACCTGGTAGTAGACTTTCGCATATCACATCTGGAGCTATTAAAGCATCACCGATCGTGTGCTCCGGTATATGCTGTACAGTATGGTCATCCGCTTACCACCACCCCAGTCTATTATAGGTCACTGTACGGGTGGCCATGCTCCGATCGTCTGCTAACGTAGCGGCAAGGGCCGGAGAATCAGGGGGATGGCATGGGTCGATTTCCGCTCTATCTAACCCTAGGTTGCGCTACGAACCTTGTTGCTTCTCTTTGAAGTCGAACCCGATGCGTACAGTGGTTTCTTGGCGCCTTGGTGAGCTCGTCGAGTTCTATTCCGTCTTACTTGTGCTACGCTTAGAACTTGGGATCTCGCGGAGGTTTCCTACAAGCTGTCAGCAAATCGGAATTTTGAAGGATCAAAGGATGAATTCTTGGTACGTGGGTACGGGCTCAAGGCAGCGCCGAGCTGACCATTAGGCGAGCGAGCGGTGGTCAGGGTGTCCGTATATTCCGACGAAGGCCTACCAACCTCAAACGATGACATGAGGGACGAGGCCGAGCAAGGTACCGGAGAGTTTCAAATAAGTCCGAAGTTGCTGTTCGTCTCACCTAGCAAAGGATTATCGTCTCGATTAGGAAATGCTGGCCTGAGGAACCCTTGGACCACCGACATCCGAACCACGGGCATCTCCAGTTGAGGAACGCAATACGACAGTGTGGGCCCGGCAGAAGCAAGGAGCTGACTATTTCAGCAAACACAATATTATGTTTACTAGGTGTAAGTTGTGTTGCTTCTGACCTTTAGACGAGGTGAGATCTATCGTTGGCAACAAACTAACACCAACTTTCCTTGCAACAGCCCTACCTGTTAGTGTAGTGTGGGCTGACCAGGTATTGCGAAGTACACTGCCCTCACGCCCTGGATTTTCTAACATTAGAAAAAACCACGCATTAGTATATCCACTAGTGATAACTAGTCCCAAAAGAATCCATGTTCGGGTGTGGCATACTGAATTCCACTTCAACGACTGTCACTCTCTTGTTTTTCTCTTTGATATCTCTTTTACTGTTTCGAGTAATGTTCTGGAAGGGATCCGTAAGACACGCTAGAAGCTTTGTAAGCTCCACTGTTTGAGAGACTGAAACGACATTTAATGGGGATCTGAGAAGCTAGATCCTCTCTTCTCATCGGATGATTCCTCTTTGGGATGGGACGTGTCCCTAGTGATGCACCTAGAACGTCTCTACCTTGAAGTTTGCCCAGTTACATAATTAGTTTGGACGGTATTACAACATCGAAGACTTTGACAGACTAGGTAGGTGATCAAGTGCAAGAAATAGCACCCCCTAAATAGGATACTAGTTCGGCACCGGACCTATCCCACTTGACCCCAATCAATAAGTAAACAATATATTAATGATGACCTCATCAGCCTCACGTTTACGAGACGGCAAATTTCAGCCTTATGAGTCTTGGGACGCGGGTAACGTGCATAATGCTAGATGCATGTCAGATGCGGAAGTTGCTGCTACCTTCCTCTGCGACGCAATCATTCACTAACGAAAAACATTCCTACTTAGGACTTTACGAGCGCGGAAAAATTGGGGATTCAATAATTGAAGTCAATAATCCAACTTAGATACTCCCAACGGACCTGCCGTCATTCCCTTCGTATGGGAGACATTAATAGCACCGATGGACCACCGGTTCCATGAAGAGGTCGCGTGTGTTCGTAAGGAGAGCTGCGGTGCTGTCCGCTCAATTGCTAGACTTTATTGGGTCTAGACTGCCAAAAACCGCCGGAATATGGACTGCTATTGTACCACTTTCGGATACCAAGTGGCGCGGAACCCAGCGAAGCACCCTTAATACCGTACTTTAAGACCGGTACCAGAGAGCTCGAGAAGCCAAAAACGGACTGACAGCTGAGCTAGTTGAGGCTGTCTACCGCGACCTGAAACAGAAACAGGGCGGTCCTGCTGAATCAGCCCCAAGGTGTCAGCTTAAGCCTGAGAGCACGGATTCCTCATCTCTCTCGCAAGCCCTTCCCCATTCCTTCTAGAAGTTCTGAAATGTGACGCCACTTAGATCATGTCCCCTCAACGCTCGTGACATGACAAACCATACGGCACAGCAAGTGAAGGGAGGAGCTTTGACAGATCAATTCGATGCATGCACACCTCCTGCGTGGGGATCTCAAATGTAAGTGCGCCACACAGGTCCACCAGCAAGGGTCGTGATGAAATCTACCTAACAGCTCACCTACGTATAATATATAGCCCACTTGCTTGTTTTGTCATTGTAATCGATACCTAGTTGGACATGTAAAGTAAGCTGTCGATAGGTAGATGTTGACGACACCGTCATGTTATATTTCGATTGGCGTCGGCTAGATCTGTCCTATTCTGCAACAGCTTCTGCAGGGCCAATACTACGAAAGCTTGGTTTTGAGGATTTGTCTATAAAGTACTGTACATGATCGATGTTTATTATGTGGCGCAAGGACCTGACATGATTGGGTTCGCGTGATGATCTCTACTGTGTTGAGTTGTTGGCTACGATACCTTTTCAAGTAACTACAGGTACTTACATATTGGATAGTAAGCAAGCGAGAGTACCATACATAAACGACATGGGCATCGCTCAATCGAAAAAAAAATGTCGATGGGGTGCTTTGCCATAAGTGCCGTATACTTTTCTGCCCCGATGATCGATATTTGGCGTTAGGAAATCTAGGACTTTGCTTCTTACAGTCTTAGAAGACTCAATAATCTTTTGCATTTGGAACGTTACTTCATGTAAATAACTATCGTCATGCACTACGCCGTTAAATCTCTCAGTAGCACAATCCTACTTAGATATTTGATGCCAGAGGGCTTGGCGCTGTTTTCGCCTGATGTATATTACGCCCGGCGCATTGAATTGAATCATTTGCGCCTGATTGAGGCGTCTGATAGTATGATATGGGCTGAAAATCCGTCCATGTGCCACCACGTGGTTCTTTTTAATAGCCTTACCTCTTACCACTATCTGGCTACCCGAGTACGCACGTAGAAATGCCTACCTGCCTACCTAACCTACTTCTACATAATTCGGAGAAACTCGACGGCGTCCTTCTCCAACCCGACTGCCTGGCGCACCCCCTGAACAGAAGGTCCTTTTCCCACACCGCATGCAATGCAACCCTTTGCCCAACAAACGATAATGCTCCCGTGAACCCGTTTCTTCTTTTCGCAATCCTTCAAGTGGCAAGCATTGATGATTACATGATTGCCCTGGCATTGACTCATCGGCTGGAGCCCTCACTTTCATCAATTGTTTGCTGTTGTTAGCATTATGTGGGCGTCCGCTTGTTTGCCTCTTCTTATGCTATTATTATCCGCTCTTCCCCTCGGAAATTCCCGACCGTGATTGTGGTGAGAGTGATAGGCAGGCAGGTAGCCGTCGCGGCAAGGGCGGCGTATTTTCGGCGCAGATAAGTGCAAACGAAGTGGAATAAGTTGTGCGATGAAACCAACGAGCAAACAAAAGGAAAAACAAATCCCGGCGTTTTACCCGTGTGTTACTGAAAGTAGGACTTCGTGGCTGTTTCGTTTGGTGTTGTTGGTTCTGTTCAATCCTGTCCATTCCTTTTCGTTGATCCTGTAGAGGACGCTGCTCTCAATCTCGTCTTTATCGCGGCTGATGCGAGGACGGTAATTAAATAGAAAGAAACGAAAAGAGTTCAACCTTTAGATTATGTAGACGAATAAGCCATGCTGAGTTGATCATGGCACAGATTCTCGGTAACCCTTTTTACTCACCTTTAGGTGGTTGTAGTTTGAGACGAGTATCCTAAAATAGATTATATGCAATCAATCAAATGGGTAAGGACACATACGGCACTGCATGTTGGTCTGTCCGTCATGTAGGTAAGCACAAGGGGGTGTGATTAGTAAATAGCCGATGTATTATACCGATAGAGTAGACACAAGTCACACTCGAGACCAAATTTAAGGATACGGCACGGTTACGATCACGGGTTTGTTTCCCTGTCCATTGATCTGTTTGAATCCTAAACCGGCCCAACCGGGCGCCTTCTGATTCGAAGAAAAGCGAGTTTAGAACATGCTTCCATTCTGGGACTTAGATTGACGAGCCAGCCAAGACCACCAGGCTAGCATGCATGGTACGTATCTTCTATCTACACATGATTGACTGCACGGACGTTGTGTTACGTATGCGGCTCTTCGTAGGAATTGGGATGAGGCTCGCTTCTCAGATGAGTTATTCCTTATAGAATTATTAGTCATTTACGGATGCGTCAAAACTCGAGAGGATCTTCAAGCTCCGCCGTCACGGCTCTTCGTTAGTTACTTGTTAGCAATGTGAGGATCGCATAAATGATCCGTCAACCATGTCGTACAGAACAGGAACAAAATTGGGTCCAAGCGACAATTGTCGAAACAATACAGTACTCGGTTAAGCCGAGCCTTGTTGACTCGTCGTCTTCAATACGTGGAGTCAGCCGCGAAACACGTAGTCGGGGCTTGGTTGAGACTTGGCTGTTCCAGTGTTATGATGGGGTTGAACGTCAAGGGTTATCCATGTGCCGGAAACCTCGGGGCGCAGTCGAGTTACGAAGCGACGTGCGCGTTTAGTCGCCGAAGGACTTCAACGTTTCCGGTAGGACAACAAGTTGAACCGTATTGTAGTATGGCATTGGCAAGTAGTGTGATGGATTGAGCAATGACTTTACGGCGAGAAATGAGGATGTTGAAAACAGTTGGTGACTATCATCGTCTTCTTGATTTTGAGTCGGGTATCTCGAACTATATACGCATGAGCTGTGCTTGAATTTTTTTGTACAATAGAGCCTTCAAAAGGCTCCTTTTCCTTTTGGCGTATTACCATCATCGTTGTATGGCATGGCCTGATGCTATGTTTTCCATGTTCATAACTCATAACAATTTCCCATAATTTGCAATCGCTGCTTTTGCTGATGCACCTGTAGGAGATGCTTGTTGTGTTCGCAGGACAAAGGTCCCCCTTTTTGAGTAGTACGACTTCATCCTGGTAGTTTAGTCGACACGGATGACAACTCTCCATCCAAGTGCACCGGCTTCGCGAATTGCGCACGCTAGACAAGCTCTCCTACGGCGGCTTATGATTGCGTTCCAACCTTTCTCAGCGCAGAAGGCACGTACGAGGATCTCTAGGTCGGAGCCAAAGTGTCGCCTTCGTGTTCCGAGCTCCATCTTGGCCTCGGGTATTGTGGGAGGCGGTGGATCGACGCGTTCGAACTTGCTGGCCCCCGAGCGGGCTGTGCTAGGGCGACGCTCGATCTGCGGAGTGGAAAGTTGGATTGGAGGTGAATTCACCGGCTCGAGCGCGAACGTAGACGAAAGGGACGACATGCGTGAAAGGGACGGCATGTCTGGTGAGCGTGGCGGCGCAAAACCAGTTATGCAGTCAATAACCAGCACGCGCTGGGGTCTATTTGCAAATGAAGTTTTCGATGATACACTGCTTGATCTTCCGTGTGATGGAGAGGATTTAATGAGATCTTCGAGAGACGTTGAGGCGGGTCGGTTTAGGAGATCTGTCAGGTGAATGGCGGTGTATGTATAGAAACGGTGAAGCGGGTGTCCTAAGAATGTCAGTAAGGCTCGTAATGTTGATCTATATCAAGATATATTCACCAGTGGTATGTGCTGGGCTTGAAGGCTTGCCGTTGAAATCGTGACCACCCACATCAATTTGTTGGATGGTTGGGCTTGATGGGGACTTCAAATACTTTACATAGCTCGATGCGGCACATGGATGTGCTGTAACAAAGTACACGTCATTCATGAGCCGAAAATTGAGATCGATATCTTGGTCTGTGGCATCGTGAGACATGGAAAACGCCACCGATGCCGTGTACGACTGGTTTTCAGAAGCCTTGTGTGAGTCGGAGGATGGCTTCTCTATGGAAGGCGTGGCGTGGAGATCCAATGACTTGAAATCGATTCGAATATTGGATGGCGGTCGATTCTCGTACGTAGCTTCGTGAGGGATAATGAAATCGGCAGGAAGTATGTCCAAAGGATCAGCATCGCCTAGCACATTCGATTCCCTTTCAACTGAAGCTTTCCCCCATATGCGGGCTTTCTTCCCGATCTTGGTCACGTCGTCTGATGACATTAGTCGCATATCACACTTTGGAGAGAATCGAAATGAACCTACCACGAATATCCTCGACCGTGATGCTTACCCAGCCATCATCAAAGCTTTGCGGCATCACATCACTTGATATCCAGCCCATGCATTCGGCAGAACCCCTGCCTGCGGCTAGCACACGACCGACAATACAAGCCGTGCTCCAGAAGCTTTTCCCACTATATACAAAACCTTCACATAAATTGGCAACTGGGCCTAATCTTGCGATGGCTTCATTGTCACTTTCAAGCAGAGTCGACATAAGAACATGAGACAATGCTTCCCCCGGTAATATGAGCCCAGAAACGTAAGACTTAGACAGCCAGCCAGATGCATGTAAAGCTGCATCGACTTTACGCCTTCTGGCTTGTTGCCTCCTCGTATTAACTGAGGCGTCATTATCGCCAAAATACGATGAACGTCGCACATCGCTTGTTGGTACAGAGACATTTATTGGCGTTCCTTGCCGTAATGCTGTCACATTCTCAGACACCTTTGTTGCCGACACTTCCAGACCCGGCCAGCGTAGTTTCCGAGCGAAGTGTAACAAGCCCGTTACCTGCCTCTCGGGAAACCTCCCTTTAATAGTGTACACATGTTCGGCGGTGGCATTGTGCCGATGTTGAGTATGGTCAGTGTAGTGAGCTCCATGCATGTGCTCATGTTTGAGGTTCATCTTACTCGTCAACGCCGTTAACCAATGTTTTGGAGTCGCTGGCTCTGAGGAGATCGCATTTGTCTTGGAAATGGTAATATTCTCCAGCCATGACCGAGCAAGAATAAGTGACCATCGCACTGACATGTTGGCCTCTTTCTCAAACTTGTGCACATCGGACTGTTTCAGTAAGTGGGTGGCAATATCTTCGCCTTCTGTGATGGCGTCGAGTCGAGTCAGAAGCTCGCAAGACAAGAGAATCTGGAGTAGTAGCCAGTATCGCTCTTCGCTCCGGTCTTGCGCGTCGTTTCCGTCGCTTATCGGACAACCATCATACACTTCGTCATCTAGAGGAAAGCCCCATAGAATTTGGCCAAGTCGTATTCGCCACTCCACACGAGAGAAATCGACCCAGGCGTTGGATGCTGCGAGAACTTTGACCAGAGCGTGTATCTGCACTGCTAGACCATAAGGTTCCTTGGGATCAATCACTCTCGTTGGTGGGTACAAAACCTTCCGAAATAGGTCGTTATATAGCTCCTGGGATTTACCGCGCCATAATGATTTCCCTCTGTGATATCTCTCTTCCACCTTGAGTAATTGTTCCATAAGGCTCGCATCGTCTAAGTGACGCAACGCGTCCTTAGACGATATGAGTCTCTGTCGCTGTTCAACGATGACGGGAGCTTTGGACCCAAGGCTGTGGAAGCCATACTGCTCTTCATGCAAAGCGTCAGCAACAGAGAGTTCAAGAGCGGCCTGGTAACCTATGGTCCCCTTTTCTAGACCTTGCATGCTCAACATGCCGGGTCGTTCTCGACATCGCGAGTTGAAGTGGGGCCGTGTCTTAACAGTGGGTGAGGGTGCAGACGATGGATCGCGCTGGATGAGACGGGGGACAGCCGTTATGCAGCCCCAAGCATCATCTTCGATTTGGGCGTGGTCAGTGAGGTCTCGGATAGTCAACTCTTCATTCAAGGGGAAAGCTACTGAAGGATTGGGTGCCCCTGAGCCATGGCCTTGAGACCGGGCGAAGAACTGCGGAGCTCCGGAGAATAGCTTCTCAATCTCGGTCTCATTCAAAGTGGCCATGATGCGGTTTAGTTTGAGGATGGGGCGAGGTGGCCTGCCATCAGCTTTGTCGACCGTGCCCGGAGGAGGCGGAGACGGCAACGGTTTGTCCTTGTTAGAATTGAGGGTTGACCGGGGTGATTGCGGTGTCCCGGACGACGGAGATATGGATGAGACCTGCTTGGCGAGTGGAATTAGCTTGCGGTAGCGCTGTTATACTATTCTGCTCCCGCAACCTAAAATTCGGTGGGTTGATTCACTCTCGGCGGCAAAGGAATAATAGCAAAAAAAAAGAATACTGCGGCTGGCTGATGGAAATGAAATCACTCATGCAGGAACGGCGTATGAACAGTTCACAAATACAGTAAGGATAGCCGGGGTCATGGGATCACGAGAGACATGCGACTGTGCATATGCGTACAGAGACGAGAAAGAGATGGCACTGGCAGCTGTCCAATCTGCTGGACCTGGACAAACCCAGTCGGCGGCCAGGTGACCAATTGGTTATGTACCCCCGACGCCAACACGAGTCGGAACCATGGAACCATGGAACCGTTGGACCGCGTCGGAGGATTGGGGTTTTGGGGGCAGCGGATTGAAGAACTGGAGTGTGTGATGCGGGGGAAAGTAACACACTAGAGCTAGTCTAGTTTGTTTGTGTAAGTCTGGCCACGATGCTTCTTTTTTTACTTACAGTACCACCGGCTGTTTTCTCCGCGTCGTGATCGCTTTTGTCGCTGCTGCGATTATCTTGTAGACGACTGCCTAGCTTTGCCTTGGAGGTAGTAATCAAGCTGCGAAGAAAAGCCCGCTTTGTCGAGCCCTGCCAAGGAGCTTCGCCAGATTCGGACTGCGCAATGCTTTCGCCGCTGCCGCTGTCCCGGCCCTCTTCTCTCGCTCCTGATGTCGCTCGCACTTCGTTGACAAAGTCACGCGCGGAGCGTCTAAGTGGCATCAAGGATGGCATTCTGTAAATTCAAGAAGCGCGTCTTGTGTTGACCTTTTTTTGACGGCCTAAGGCGGGACACCGCGCAATAGCTGCATCTACAGCCGATGTGTGATAAAAGAGCCAAAAACATTCAAATTGGATGCTACCAAGACCTTTGACGTGTGAGAGATACGTTGAATTGGGGTTGAATGTCGATAAGAGTGACAATAATGACAGTGAATGACACCGGCGATGATGGTAATGGTGATGGCGATGGTCAAATAGCTTTCAAGTACTCGTAAGACTTTCAGTCTGCTAACGAAGGAAAGCATCTGAGATGAGTTAATTTTGCCATTTCATCGTAAGCTGGAGCGATCAGAGTGAAATGCGATACCTGTATCTATTGATATCTAAACCGTGCCACAAGGAAGCAAGATCAGGAAGCAAGATCGAGAAGCAATCCGCGGCCAGGATTTCTGTATGGAAGCTTATTCACGTGCGGTATCTTCCAAGATTCCTCTGCTCACATCATATTATTAAATGCCCTGCCAGTGTCTCAGGATCAAACTGGCGAGCTGCCAGGAGCAGCGGTTCAAGAGCAAAACAAAATAGCGTGTAAGGAGTTACGAAACCTGCTGATCCAAGTCGCTGGGTCCCGGTAGATAGGTTCTATGACTACCTACTGTGCCTCTGCGATGGGATGACGGAATGACGGAAAAAGAAAACCGCCATTGCAAACTGCTGCAGACTTTCATCTGAGCTTGGACGGTGTTAATTTGGTCTTGTCCCGATTGCCTGATACTGCCCTTGTCATATGTCCGTTCACCCGCTAAATATTAACGATGTCGCAGAACTATTTATGCGGGTAGTCTCTTCACTACCGTCAACCAGGTAAAGACTCGTGACGCGTCCGAAGTAGAGTACTAAATGGTTCGAATGAGACCCTCTTACAAATCAGGTCTGTCTGTCTACCTATGCTGTATTAGGTATCCCCATGGTTGGAAGAGGAATTCTAAGGCTCAACCTTCAAGTTGTTGGGTATCTGAGTCTACCTAACAGGGCAAGAGGAATTGATTGGGTTTTCTACAGGATATAACTAGAGATTATGCAGATCAGATCAGCTTGAACGTTGCCGACCGAGGAGCGCAGAAAAAGCAGCACTACACCACGCCACAATCCTTACAAAACATCTCGATAGCAAATCGGATGGGTACTTTTGTGGCAACAAAAGGGTGGCTAACGGTGCTGTGACACGCATTTCAACATGCACAACGCATCATTTGATGCTTGGGCCAAGATCAAAGATATGGCTTTTCTTATGGTGCTGGCGTCACAGCATACGCTGCTATTTTCAGCTCCTGACTAACTATAGCCTATCTACGTTACCTATCTGCTACATTGCGTAGTCTGGCTATTGAGATAGCAATATTCCGAAGACAAGGCGCGCCTCGTATCATCTTCGCATCTTCGCATTTTCTCGGCGGATATGTTGAGAGGGACTTTCGTGATCAAGCCCCTGTAACCTGCTGAAACATGCCAGATTGTCGATGTTCTTTTGTGGGGATTGCCTGATTTGCTTGCTTCGACGAAGGTCAAGAAAGTGATCAGTGTATCCTCCGCCGTACGGCTGCCTCACCCATATTCCCCTCAATTCGGCGACCAATACACCAACCACAACCTCACAGCTGTGTTGTTATTGAATGGTCATTCGCCGAAGTACTTGTTCAGCCATATGGGTCTACAAACTTGACGCGTGGGGCAGCTATCGAATGTCTTCACGTATACGTATTACTCAACATCATACTATCCATATCAGGATCGTCAAGATAACGTAGTTTTGGTCGTGGATTTGGGATTCCCATAAAATAGCGGTCTGGCTTTGTTTTGTCTGTGCTGCCGGCAAAGCTTTCTAGTTATTACCAAGAGTATATAGTCGGTAGAGGTGGAGAAGGCATGTTTCATGTTAGCTGACGATAGCTCATCCTTCCTCCACGTCTGCATGATTCTCACCCAACTGGGCTCCCCCAGTCGTGTTCCAGGAACTAGTCTGGCGCTACGATCCGAGGCAGTATGGAATTGATGGGTATTATCATGTAGCGGGCCCTGCTCGCCCGCCCTGTGTGAGCGTAATGGGAGAGATCTTGCGGCTGACAGTCCAATACTTCAAGCACTGCTACGTGGAAAATCCCTGTATTATAGGGGTCACAATATAATATCACCACTCATTGCATTAAACGATCGTCGCCCAGGGTGGCATCCCAGCACCATCCCAGTTGCTCGTGGCAGCCCGCATTCGGGAGCGAATACTACGCTATTCCACCTACTCGGCCGGCTTGGCCATTAGCCAACCGCAGCGCCGGGAGGTTCTGCTCATCACCTCCCGACAGAAATGTGAGCCTACGAGTTCGCCTAGTCCCGCACCCTCCGAGATAAGAAACATTTCAGTCCTGAGCGTGACATTATAGGAAGCGTCGCAGCTAAGGTGCGGGTCACGCTAAATTGTGCGAGTCACGCAAACCGCTGCCAACGATCGCCCTATTGTGAGTTTCAAGTTGGTCTGCCCTAAATATTGTCTGACCGTCCTCATGGAACGAGCACGAATAACCAACATTCCTACTCCCTCTAGAACCACTGAGTATATAATAATTGACCTTCCCAACATAGTATCAATGGGGATAGGGCTAAATCCGTCTCGGATACCGAAAATAGTTTGTCGAATCGCGATTCGTCATAGGCGAGTTTGCGGAGGCGACGGAGTTCAATGCTAAATAGGTATATCAGCCTTTATTCAGCATGCGTAGGGCTGGCTGATCCCCCAGAGATGGGATCCTTTGGGTCACATCATATCCTAGTTAGTGTACCAAAACGTAAATATTGTCTAAGGTACAGCGACCATACACCCACATGACACCCTCAGTCTGAATATATAGTCCCAATCCTTTTGGGCTTTGGCACGTAACCGAAACCATAGCATAGTCGTAAGCCAGACTTGAGTCTGCCCGGGGAGGGTTACTTTCGCAAACCCTCCCCTACAATAGCTAAAGCAAGTAGCCCCTGAATCCCCTACATCCAGGAACATGCTCGTGACTCCAAATAAGCTCCTTTCTTACCCGTCTTATTCCAACGACCTCATTGGGGCCAGGATGGTTCTATCTGCACGCCCTAGTCGGGAGTACTCGCGAGGTTGCGAGTTTGAAGAAGCTGACAGCGGTTGCCCTGGCGGCCTCTGCAGGTCATGATTATCAGACAGACATATGCACAGTCCAATGTCACCACTGCATATATGTGGAGTTACAGTCTCATCCGTCTAGGGCTCCAACCAAGCTTAATGGGAGAATTTACCGAGCTAGCCGATACAGAAGAATTTGCTGAGCAGAGAGGTATCCGACCCAAAGCCGAGGCCTCCGCTTAATCTTCTCGAGATAATCTTGTTAACTCTGTAAACGCAGCATAGTAGAAAGTCATAGAACTACTAGGGACTAGCGCCCAAAACGCAGGAACCGCGATGAACAGATAGCAAAACGGAAATAGTCGTTTCGAAATATCGGAATGCTTTATTCTTAGTAGCGGGGTATCATTTCTCCAGAACGCCTTTCCATGCTAACAAAACACACTTCAAAACACCCATCAGAAGTGCCTGAAGGACCGGAGATGATTCGACATCCAAAAAGTCTTTATTGACAGATCCATCGGACCGTATCCCTCAAATCCTGAATAGATATACCCGGAGGGACAGGGCTTAAGCTGGGGGTGTATCGTGAATAACCACGAGGAGATATTTCGGTTCGGGCACGATGACAAACTCTTGTTTCTTGGTGCGCAATCTTAGCAGCTTTAATTCATCCTGTAGAGAGTGGATATGCCCGTTAGTCTTTTGCGGTTGTTCATTCATCGGCACTCGTGTACGCCAGATACAACTTCAACGAAGTCAATGGCCATACCTCATTATCAATCTCATCTACCAAGCTTCCCGCGGTGCTGAGGAAGCTCCACACCATACTTGCAAGCTCCTGTGCAGCTAATGATTCAGTGTCTGTGTCGGTTTGAACGTCGGCCGAGAAGGACCCGCCAGCGGGCGTGGGCAGTGAGGGGGAAACGCCGGTGCCGTTGGCATTCGAGGCGGATTTTGCAGGTCGGACGGCGGCAATTTGACCGTTGGTCTTCAAGACAGAGCCGTTTAAGCGATCGAGCATGAGCCAAGCTTTCACGCCCGGCTTTTTGGAGAGTCGGCGCAAGGCTTCCTCCATTGATTCGAGATTGACTGAACTCTACTCGCCGTTAGTGTGGTAAATGATGTTGGTGTTTGTGGAACGCACCAAGCCTTTATCCGCCATGATTGAGCTCAGACACTTTTAGATCGATGCAATGAAATAACTCTTGTCCCTCAGAGACTAAATGGAGTTGTAAGAAAGTGTCGTGTTTAGGCACTTTGAGTGAACCTCCAGAGTTACGATTTAGTGGGGTTTCGTCGCGACGCTGTAAGGTAGCTTCAGCCACAATCGACCAGGATCCGGCAAGTAGGTAATTAGCAGCCACGGGCATTGCAACACCAAGCTATTATTTACTGCAGTCTACCTAAGTTGTACTACACCATAGGGGGTAGTCTAGGTATCTTGTAGGTAGCGCCACAGCAGAGCCATCCCGCTATAGTTCTGCCTTGAGCTACCGCCAAAAAGTTCATGATGAGATGAGCATCATCTTGCAACACCTCAAAAGTGAATGAGGTGCTGGCATCGAGTCGTCTCACGAAGCTCGCTTCGTCGCGAATCTTTGTCGTCCAAATGAACGTGTCAAGATGGGCTCCAGCGACAGGAAAAAGAAGGAGAAGAAGAAGGACTTTCAGAAGCCCAAGTTGAAAGTCGGCAAGACTAAACCGAAGGCTTCTAACTTCACTGACACCAGCTTCCAGTCTAAGTGTAGGATGCATCATTTACGTAGTCTATTTAAATTGAATGTATCCCGCTAAATATTTTCTGCAGCAATTGTCTTGCAACAGCAGCTCTCCGAGGCCGCGCCCGATGCAGTAGAGCGATTCAAACACCAGCTCTCCCTCACGAGCTCTCGAACCGACACACAACGTCGAGATGCGCTGTCCTACTTGACTGGACAACTTTCGACAAACCCGCCCACGAACCCCGTGGGCACGTCAAGTTTACTTCAGAAGGTCCTCCCGTTGATGCCGGATTCTTCCAAATCCGTTCGTAGCCAACTTCTGAAACTCCTCCAACAGCTTCCAGCAGATGAGGTCCGGCCACACCTCCAGAAAGCTATGCTATATATCCGGGGCGCTATGACACACTTATCGCAGGATGTCAAAGATGACGGGTTAAACTACATGGAGTGGATTCTCGATGCTGCGGGCGAAGACTTGGTGGCGAGTCCGGGCTGCTGGGTTAAGCCCCTGAAGGACTTCATGTCAGTGTTGGGATGGACCATAGCGACCGCGCCATCAGCTGTCGCGAAGGGCGGCTGGACATCAGCGCCGCGCACTACCTTTGGATCCAAGAAGTTTGGGCACTCGTTCCCGCGACAGATGACGGTGCTGGCCAAATTCTTGGAGCTCGGGTTTAAGCCCGAGGCCTCGAGCCCGTGGACTCCCAACGACTGGGTTACTGGTATCAGCACGGTCCCCCGAACGCCGGACCCGTTCGGATATTTGGGGCTTTTCAAGCCCCCTCGAGACGAAGACAGCGAGATATACCGCAATCGGGAGGATAGACAGGAGATATTCGCCAGAAGATTCATGGATGCTGTCGAGGCCGGCGTCGAGATGGCCAAGAAGGAAGGGGGTGCTGCTGGGCGAGCAGCTGCTACACTTGACCAGGTTCTGAGGGATGGTATGGGTGATTACGAACGCGCTTTACGAGTTGATGATGACGAAAGCATGTGGATGGGATATATCATATAGGTGGATATGAATATCCGGTATGTATTATACCTGATGAGGTCTTTACATCTACCTAGGCACTCTCTCACGGCTCCTTAAAAAGCAGCGAGTGCATGTCTTTATTTGTGATAGTTCCAGTTCTCACTTTCCTCCGCACATTCAGCTCCAATCCAATTACTTCAATTAACCCTCATATTATTAAAAGAACGCTCATTCCAAGCTCGTTTATAAATCCTCACAGCCTAAGCAATTTGCGTATGCTTTGGCCTTATTAAAGGTGTGCTGGCTTTTCACGTATCTTAGAGTCTACTATTAGATATCTCACCACTATTATATCCAAACACCTACTACTCTCGTCGATTTGCTCCTTCCCTTCCAGTATAAGTGTGTACTTAGGTACATTCAAGCCATTCTCTTCATGCACAATTGTTGACTCCTAGTAGTCGTGCCTACCTAAAATGTCAACTGGTCTCACCTAAATAGACACCTCCCTACTCCACCTACCAACTTCCCTCCTTCATACGATTTCCTTTTTCACAAATCATCTTCTCAACTTTACGAAGACTTTAGCACGCACCAAAGTCCTGAGGCACTTCGATATTCAAGATAGTTGCAAGGCTATCACTGTGAGTATCTCTAGTTCTTTGCCCCGTCTGCTTTCTGATACATAATCGTCCTTGTTAATGTATATATATCAACTCAAGACGATCCCTTACCTTTCCCACCTTACCTAACCAACTCCTCTTTAGGTCAACATAGCCACGTCCCTTGTTGTTGAGGCTGAGAAATTTCTGCAGTCTTTTACTACATGTGAGTACTTGTATTTCTGCTGCAGTTGCGAGATCCCTACTTGAGGTCCTGCCTCTACTGCAGGCTCCCGCTAGTGCCCTGATATTCCGTTTGTTCTTTCCAATTTTTTTTTACCAGAACAACAACACATATATGACTTGTACCTAGGTACCAAGTCTCAGATATTACCTAATGCTCTTGCCTCCCTTGCTGTCTAAGGCCATAACTCCCTCTAAGACATCTCTCCTGAAATTTTCATCCAGCTCGTCCTTATCACCCACCTTTCTGAAGTTGATCTTCTAATTTTGCCCTTCAAGGTCCCAGTTGAAGGTCAGATCCTCTCCTACATGTCCCAGTCTCTATTTCCAGTGCTCCCAAGTATCCTGCAGAGTCACCTTGCACGCAGCTGTATCACCACACTCATAACCATTGATCTGTTACACCGCAGTGTTGTGAGCCTGCACTGATCAGCCTGGAGCCTGCCACCATCTTGTTAACTCTGAAGACTTCTTCTCAAATCTCCTCTTCCGTACTAACTCTTGCATCTAGTCACCTTTAACTAGGCCTCGGTTTCGATCCGACAATTGTATCAAGGTAGGCTCAACTATTCCTTCATCATCAGCGGCTGAATTATCTACAATCGCCGTGGAAACCCGCATGTTTCGTTGTCGTTCCCACTACCTAGTTCACAATCTCATTCTTACCGCAACTTCCAAGCCAAATCCATCTTTTCATCACCGTACCTTACGGCGCTATTCAGTTCAACTAAAACCTCAAGGTTTCTCGTCCCCTCCTGATCCATTGAAAGTGACGCGCAGACACTAATTCCAGCCCTCCCAGCAAGTTTGCAGTTCTCGATCACGACCGTTTGCATCATGTCGGGCTGGGAGAACAATGATGAGTTGAAGGCCGCACTTCCAGAGGTGCCACAAAGCCATGGTGGTACTCAAATCGCAGGTGCGGCAACTGAACATCGCGACGCGCCCATTGAAGACTGGGGCGAGAAAACCCAGAACCAATATGACATGACCGATCAAGATGTCTCGTGGGAGGGAAATGCGAGAGTCTATGAGTGGGACGGCGAAGCTGGTGACCTTGGTCCTGAGCATCCCGACCTCGAGTTCCAACTCTTCGGAGACCCGGCTTTGCGCGACCCCCAGGGCATAGACTTCAGCAAGTATGTTACTTTTTGAGACAATTCGTATGCCTTATTCTCACTAATTTCATAGGATTGCCACGATCAACGTGATTCAAGAGGGTACTGAGCGCGTTCAGCCAATCAAGTTTTTCAAGGACGCCGGCTTGCACCCGGCTATGCTTCGAAATGTCGAGCTGTGCGGCTACAAAACCCCAACCCCAATCCAGCGATACTGTATCCCGGCCATCAAGATGGGATACGACTTGCTTGCGATCGCTCAGACTGGTAAGTGATAGGTTTTGTTTTGGTCTCTCCACATAGGTTCGCAACGGCCGCTAATATTTGAACTAGGCTCGGGCAAGACGGCTGCTTATCTCATTCCCATCCTCAATCATCTAATGGGAAAGGCGAAGAAACTGGCCGCACCTCGCCCTCACCCGAATGACGCGGATGCTGGTGCTCGAGTTCGTGCTGAACCATTGGTCATCATTGTTGTGCCTGCTCGTGAGTTGGCGATTCAGATTTTCAACGAAGCTCGCAAGTTCTGTTATCGCACCATGCTCCGCCCTTGCGTAGTCTATGGTGGAGGCCCTATGCGAGACCAGATTGATAATCTCCAGCGAGGATGTGATGTGTTGGTTGCATCGCCGGGACGTCTTATCGACCTGATGGAACGTGACCACGTTTTGACCCTTCGCAGAGTGAAGTACATGGTTATTGATGAGGCTGACGAGATGCTACATGCTGACTGGGAGGAGGAGTTCAACAAGATCCTCGGCGGTGGAGGTAAGTTTGAATGATCCCATACTTTAAGAGTCTAGCTAATGCGGATGATAGAGCAGGAAGAGGGCAATGTCAAGTATATGCTATTTTCTGCCACGTTTCCTACTGCAATTCGACAGCTAGCCAAAACGCATCTCGCCGAGAACTATGTGCGTGTCAAAGTCGGACGCATCGGAAGCACCCATGAAAACATCAAGCAGGATATCGTTTATGTGGACCCATCCATGAAGAAACAAGCTTTGTATGACCTTATCTGCTCCCTGAAGCCGGCCAGAACCATCATTTTCGTCAACAGTCGAAGAGCTGCCGATGAGCTTGATGATTTCTTGTTCAATAAGGATCTCCCTTGCACATCCATGCATGCCGATCGCACTCAACGAGAGCGTGAGGATGCAATCAGAGCGTTCCGAGCAGGAAAGACTCCGCTTTTGATTACCACTGGTGTCACTGCTCGTGGTATTGATGTTCGCAACGTGATGCATGTCATCAACTACGATCTTCCGTCTATGGACCATGGCGGTATCCAAGAGTACACTCATCGCATTGGTAATTACTCCTGAACTTTATTTCGCTTCTCGGACTAACAGAAATTAGGTCGTACTGGTCGAATTGGTCATCACGGTGTAGCTACTTCGTTCTATACGGAGCGAGATGAACCCATGGCCAAGCTTTTGACGATGACTCTCATGGAGACCGGCCAGGCTATCCCCGAGTTCCTTGAGCAGTATAAGCCTGAAGACACGGATATTTCGAAGCTCAAATTCGAGTATGATACGGATGAGGAAGATCCAGGCGAGGAAGGAGGTGCCTGGGGCACCGGCGGTGATACAGGCACCAACGGCAATGATGGCGGCAATGATGCAAATGGATGGGGTGCTCCTACCCAGAGTGATGCCCCTGCCCAGAGTGGTGGAGGCGATAGCGGCTGGGGTGCAAGCGGTGCCTAGTGAGGCCGTGAAACCCAGGTCCAGCAATGCCTCTACGGTTTCGAGATAGGTTCTCGAGCTTGCGCTTGAGATCCATCCTGTGTCTTTTCACGGCGGTCGGAAGAGGAGACCTTTGACGTGTAAGCCTCGCCACCATGATTACATATCTGGCGACATCTTTTCGTGTTTCAAGATTTCATCCAGTAGTTATGCGAACTACGTATAGGTCAGTACGATACTTACTCATGGCTAGGACTTGACAGGAATGTCAAGAGGCCATTCATTGAGTAGTATCAGATTTGATAGTCTAGCTAGACAGACAGAAAAATTCACGTTGTGTTGATCTATTCGCCGTTCCCTAATCCAAATAACGTTTGGCCTTATCCATATAGATTTCATTCCCTTAAGCACTTATGCTCGTACCTGAACTATAGGATCCGTTTCACGAAGGACACTTTACCACCATGAAACAACATCATGGACATGGTCAGTCTGTTTGTGAATGGTCTACAGCGGACTTGATATCCAGCAACCATCTCTCTTGGAGTGCATGATTGTCACGGCCCACACCGCTGGTGGCTCCAGTAATGACTTATTGTTATTGCACGGAGAAGGAGAAGTTCTATCTATACAGCGAGATTTCCTGGCCAGTATATATAGGTGCGGGCTGAAGGCCCGTGCCCTTATACCCCTGACCTCCGGAGGATATTCCGTAGTGTTCCATGACAATGGTCGTCATCACCAAATTGTATTCGACATAAATAAATACGTTGTGTAAATGCCCGGTTCAGCACAACCCCGGTCAGCGTGAGGGGGTCTTATCGGTTTCTTTGACTAGGAGAATAGCTCGATGTATGTATTTGAGCTTGTTAGAGGTGTGATATGAAGAGAATAGGCGATGAGCGTCTCGAGGTCTGTGTACATCTTATTGAGATAGGGCTGCGTGCCATGTTCTGTCTTCGTGCCTGTGTAGGGGCTAGGATAATGTGATCGCTGCCATTTCGAAGACTTATTTAGGGTATGGTCGTGGAGAGTAACATCTTCCTCCTCAGCTAGGCATAGCTACTAGCTTGTCATAGACTGGGAAATAGGATTTTTGAACCCCTTCTCGTCAAGTGGTCATCTTATGGGTTTCAGTGATGTATTGGGGACCTTTCTACTGTCGAAAGTTATATTGTTAGCTTTACGGGTGGCCTCCTATTATTACCTACTAACTCATGATGACATCCTCCTGTGGTATCCTTAAGCAACTTAGCATCTTGGCGTGAGAGACGGATTGGACCGAGTACCGCATCTCTGACTGCGATCTGTTCATATAATGTAGCCAAGCTTAGCTCAGGATTCATCCTTATGCGGGCCAGATACTACGAAATGGTGCTGTACTACGACCGAGATCGGCGAGAAGATAATCGGATACAATATCATCAAGGCGTCTTGGGGTAGCCGAAGGGATCTGCGATCATCTCGTCTGCATATAAGACAACCCGGAGTAGAAGTAAGTAAGTTGATGCCTAGTATATCGATACAAATTGGCGATATATTTGAGTATTCGAGTTCCTTGGCAATTCATACCATAGCTTAAGTATCTAACTCCAGCCAAGCAACAAGCACAGCGCTATATATCTTTGTTTTGATGAGCGTTGGAGAGTTGTGACAAGCTGTGTATTGGTAAGGTTATACTCTCCCTTATCGGATGAAATGTAAAAGGACAGCCAGCCCCCTTCAATATAAAAGATCGAAGCGAAACGCCATATCAATAGCAATAGTCTAAAAGCACTATTGCCTGTGTTATGAGGAGCTTTTTACGCAATTATTCCAATAGAAGGTAATCAGATCCAGGTACTAGTCCTGAGGCTAGGGACAAAGCGGCTTTAAGTCAATGAGAACCAAAAGGAGACATTAAGCAGTGTGAAGATTGAAAAAAAAAAACACTATGAAATATATAAAAGAGATGTATAGGCTACCTATACGAGTGCCATTGGTTACCCACGGCTTATGGTTTGAGATTAGTGATCTGGTGTTTTGGAACACTGACGAGTGAAGTCGATAGTCAAACGCATCGGATGACTGCCCCCGTCGACACCTTATATGATGTAAGGAGTACGTAAGAGTAAGACGAAAGAACTTTTGTTCATACTACTCAGCCAGCTCTATGACTGAGTAGTATCCAGAAGATCAGATGTTACCAGTAACTCCGCATGCTCTTTCCGAGGAGGAAGAGAAATTTACGAGTACCTTTCGAAGACCTACTGAAGGTAGGAAGCGGTGTAGGTGAGAAGAGAGAAAGAAACCTCTGTGTGCACGAATTGCGCATATATACTCTGCTACCTATGCACTGGAGCGCAGCCAAGTTACTTGGCTCATCGATCCAAGCACTGAGTACGAGCGAAATAGCGAGGCCTACTGTATGTATCTCTTGGTCTGCTTTCCCACTCGCCAACTTCTCCTTGGAGCGGAACAGGCACTCCAAAGGGCCACGCACTCGCATTGGATACCAGAAGAACTAGTCCAGAAGAACGAGCCCACTAGTGGTGGCAAATAGAAAAAATTCTGATGAATCATGCACTCTCGGCTTTTCTTACTGCTGACCCAACACCGGTACCACAGGTTCGGACCACACGCGTAATTTGGTTTGGCGAAACAAGCGCGACAGGAGAGTAGGTAGTTTTGGGCAAACCTGCTAGAGCGTGGTGATAGATAGGCCGGACTGACTCCGACGCTGTGGGACGTGGGATGAAGCAACTAGAGGGATTGTGAAGAGATAGTGTGAGGGTAAGTAAGGGAGGGTATTATAATAACTCACATCTTTAATGTCACTATCGTGAACGACGCGGTCGTCACCCCATAGAAAACCCCGGTCAGAATTCACGCTGTGTACTAGCATGTTGTTATCCGAATATGCTTAGTATGACCACTTCCGGATTTGATCACAGCTATCCACCTGGGTAGACATGCGCATAAAGTATTATTGGTGGTGTGGATGTGTCGTTCTTAGGCCCCAGTCACGATGCCCTTGAAACATCTGGGAAGGTTCTCCTCTTGGCACTACCCAGGCCGGATGTTGCCTGGAAGACGGGAACTAAACGTATCGAGAGTGGATAAGCGGTTATCATTCCTTGCATGTGATTGGGTGGGACTCGATTTCAATACTTCTCACCAATGACTCACCCGCCGGTCGATGGCATGGCCGCGTAGCATCATTCCGCCTGATCTCAGGTCAGCAAATCACAAATTCACAAAACTCACGCAGGAGCAGGCCCTGGTCGGTGCGTTGGGCAACTTGCACGTTTATCAGCCAACCGTTTGGTCATCGTAAACATTCGGTTATCCACTTGAATTTTGAAGGGCATCAAACCACGACTCGCAACAAAATCGGGGGACACGGAACAACGAATGTCATGATAGGCTTGTTTCCTGTACGTAGTAGACGTGGTAGGAATCGTCCTGCTCAAAGCGGGTTTCAGATTTGGAAGCTATCTTCAAGGTTCTGTTTCTGGATCTTTTTTCAGAGACTCATCTAAAGCTCTTTTAGTTGTTTGCTAGTAGCTTTTCGGTGCGCAAAAACTTGTAGACTAGATCCTCATTTCCACTCAACTTTGGGCTCACTCAGTTACCGACCTAATAGAAAGGACAGCCGTATTTCGACGGTGTCAATGTCGATCAGTCGGTAAGAAAGTTGAATCTTGTAGGTAAACCAAGCAGGAATGAATACCACAAACTCCAAGTCGATGCAATTTGGCCACAAGCTTTCCAGGCGCCAAAGTACCCGTTCCGGGAGAGGTACTGATAGTAATGCTCATGTTACTTGCCTGCAACGCTCTCTCCACTCCTGTCGCACGAATTATTACCCCTAAACACCAAACTAAGCCAGGTCATGTATGGCCCCTAATAAATCGTACAAACAACAACCAGCCTTCCTGGCAAACCTCCCGTAATGCCGCGATCCAGAAAATGCATGGAGATCGGCAACGCGCTTTTCGAATATCTCCTGAACCTGCCTTCCAGGTTGTCTATAAACTAAGTAAGCTTTAAGGATGGTATCAAGAGTCCGATATCAATGCAGTTCCCCCAAGACAAAGGAAACAGTTGAATATTATCACAAGGATTCGATATGTTCTAGATCTCGAATTGGCTGCAGTCTGGCGATACCTCTAATTCAAGATACCTTCCCACATTCCCGGAGCACCGGGTCCCCCAACTGCGGGGTGAATTGCGGGAATAACGTAGTTGCGAATGGTGCTCTCAGCCGAGCAGCAAAGCCGCTTCCTGCATCCGCCGCGGAAATCGAGGACAGACGTTTGACGGGAGTCAAGATCGGTTACCGATCGACTGTCTACAGTTCTGTCCTGCCATTGATTTTCATTATGCGAATTATACTGTTCAATCAGTATCTCACGGACGTTCTCTTGCAGAGATTCGTCAGTCGACACCCGCCGATTGCGCTTCAAGCAAAGCCGCGGTGCTGAATCGACCTGGGCATTTGAATGATGGTAGTTATGTAGTTCCTGTAATGCACGTGCTGCATCTGCAGCGTCTTCCATATCGCAGTCTCGCCTTGTCAATGGCGTTTCTAACGACATTTGATACAAATCCTTGCCCACCGTGCCGGTGTAGGACTCGGGTGAAGACGTCATGCAGTTTTCTTCGTAATCCTCTGGGACAGAAGCAATGGCCGGTTTCATGCTGTACCTTTCACCGTACAGCTTCGCATTTCGGCATCGCGCCTGAATATCAAGTTTGACAGACGGCGCGCTGGCCAACGACGAAGCTGACGAGATTGAAGATGAGCGTGATGTACGTGACGTATCCGATACCATCGATTCTGGCGAGGATGCTGTGGAGATAGAACTGGCAAGGGAAGCACGACGCGTTAACATGTAACTGCGGGGCGACGTATTTATAGAGCCTGGCCATTTGTCTAGACTTTGTGACGCAGACACCTGTGCGGCCTGAGCCATAGCGAAACTCATGGAGCACCTTCCACCAAGCAAAGAAGTAGCAGTGGCCACGGCGGGAGTACAAAACCCAGTTGATTGAGGCGTCAAGCGTGGCGTAGGAAGCAAGCCAAGAGCAGGGGCAAGGCGTCCAGGCGTATGTACAGCAGCGGGCGCCGGCTCCATTACCGTCAGGGTAGGAACAGCTTTAGGTGTATGAGGCGAAGGAGGAGCTTCGATTGATGAATAAGATCCAGCTCGAGATGGTAAAGGAGAAGAGTTCGAACTAGGAACAGTGGCCAAAACTCCCCGAGAGGGTTTGATGGGTATTAGGTCCTCAATATTCTCCAAGTCAGGATCGAGCTGTAAAATAAGATTTTTCCAGTCCAAGGTTTGCTGCTCGGATATTTGCAGGCATGCAGAACCCGAAGTCGGAGGTTGAGAAGGCCTGTATTTCAGTATGATCTCGGTCCAACGCTTGAACACAGCATCGGTTATGTGAAGCTCCCAACTCACTGCGTTTAAAAAGGCTATCTCATTCTGATTGATCTCTTGAGTTGCAAGCCCAGAAATCTTGCTCCAAGCCCGGGCAGAGTAGTTACGGTCCTGGAGATATTTAGAAGCCAAGATCAAAGCAGCTAAAAACATGCGACGGCCACACTGGAGCGCTCGAACTGCATGAATGTCTTCAGGCTGCTCCATGGTGAAGTCATGGCTGGGCACATGTGGCTTGATGAGAATCAAGTAGTACAAAGCAACTTGCAGAGTAGAGTAGCTGGTTCGAGAGCGACGCAGTGTTTCTTGGATAAAAGTGCGCAGCGGAAGTACAGCTTTGTGGCCCATTTCTTGTCGGTGAAAGACAGAGGCCAGTGGCCATATGGCCTCGACTATTTGTGTTGACGAATCTGGATATGTTGAGCGCGTGCCACGGGGTGTAGGTTAATCGTTCTGAAGCTTACCAACGAGATTATCGACAAAGTTGACCTTGCGCTCACTTTGGCGCGCAAGGGTGGGAGGGCCATTTCTAGTTATGGCACTGCTATTGGTCCGTCGCGGATTCTTCCGAAACGCCTGAGCGATCTCGGTAATTTGCGACGCATCACATGCAGAATCGACCCGGTAAGAGTTGGTTTGTTGTGAGAAATGCCAGGAATCGCATTGCTGTGAAGAGTCCGAAGAGGTAGAAATTGTGGTGTCTGAAGCCTGAGATGATGGCTCAGAGAATATAGAGGTCTGGGAGGATGAGGCAGACGAAGCTAGGGAAGGTTCGTATGGGCCGTAATTCAGCGAATCAGGTTCGCCGAACATCATTTTGATAGTAGTGGGGGGTGAGAGGTCGAATAGTAAACCTCCAGTCGCCCGTCGAGCAGAGTCAACCAATTAGATCGTTACGTAGGTATAGGCGTGAAATCTATCGTCAAAGTAGCGTCCTCACAACAGTGACATGCGTAGATGCACTGCTGTTGAGCTTCCAAGATTCGAAAGAAAATGGTGTTCAGACACGGAAGTCTAGCACCAGGGTTTCACGGACGATCAGACCAGAGGACAAAGCAGGACGGACGACTGAGGTAGAGAGCTGAGATATCGCAAGCATTGTGTGTTTTTTGTTTCGATCGGAGAAACAAGTGGTTATGTGACGGCAGGTGCAGCAGCTAGATGTGCATCGAGCTGGCTGCTACGCTACCTTGTATATGTCACAAAGATCGAAAGGTCGGGAGTGGTGATAATAATAGTGGTGGCAGGCGCCGGGTCGAGTACGTATATCTGGTGTGTAAGCGACGGTATGTGTGAATACAGACGGTCGTGGTGTAAGTCGGAGTTTGGTTATGCAAGGTACGGGCTGCAACCACTTTCAACCGACGAGGTACACATGCGGGTGAAGAAGGTGGGATTGGCGCTTGTTTTAAAAGAACACCCGAGGCTGAAGGCGAATAGTGGACAACTCAACAGGTAACCAACAGCGGTATGACTTGGTTGGTCCCAAGGGTGGGATGAGTCGGCGCGCTGAAGGCAAAGGGGCAACCGAAGACGGAACACGGACGTGGCAGGGTGGCCAGGCGGTTGACTGACAGTGGTCTCACTTAGCGTTGGTGGCAGCCTTTGGGCGCTGGGCACGCCTGCGCGATGACTCTTATCTCGTGATTAGGTGGCGAAGGCCTGTGGGGGGGATTACCGCAGTGGTGACCAGCGGGTGTCCTTTGTTGTGTAATGGTGGTACAGGTGGTCCTAGCGCTATTGCTGTGCTGAAGCCTGAGATGGCGCCAGACAGGGGATCTCGAATCGGGTGCTTTAGGTGGGCTGGTGGCTAATTAAGAGAGGAGAGGCCTAGAAGGGGCTAGGTACCGATGGGGGAGATGACTCCAAGTGGCACAACAAAGCAGACCAGACCAAAGGAGCCAGATCAAGTTCGTGACCAAGTGTGGAAGCCTAGAAGGTGAATCGATGGATGAAATCCTGCCGTTTCAACGCCGGTGCAGGTGGCAAGCGAGTAATGCAAATAAAGAATTGAGAGGAGATTGTATCATTCCTAACGAAATAAAATATAGAGAAAAAAGAGGAAGGGAGAAATTATGGAATCATAGATGCGTATTGAGTTTTCCTGTTCCTTGATTTGGAGAGCTTTTGCGTTATACAAACTTGCAGGCTTTTGTTATTTTGTTATTTTTGTGAGCTGGGAATATGTCTAGAGGGATCTTGTCATCGAAGAAGGGAATGCAGTCTGGGGATCGATGACGATGATTCGTTTCACGACGTGTAAGTGAGTTCCTTTGTTGGGGCGCAAGAGTACAAGTGAATGCCACTGCGGACGCAGACAAAGGGAGAAGAGAAGCGGTGTTCGTGCGAAAGGGAAGTATAACGATACGTGGGGGGGCAAAAAAAAGAGCGCTTTAGTACACAAGTCGCACTCGAGCAGACTTTAAAAAGTCGCCTCTATTTTTTTGATCCTCAGATGTTATAATCGAACATTGCGACGGCTTTGTTCGATGAAGAGAGGGAAAACAGGGGGACTCGGTTGCTGCTCGGGGTACAGACGAGTTTTGAATACCTGAGACTTCGGGCTGCACTGCGGACCCCAAGAGAGACGGTCAGGAGAAGATGGATTTACCTACATGGGAATTGGTGTGTACCCATCCATGAGTGAGTCTACCTTCGACATGTACAGATGTAGCATCTGTAATGTGTGCGCTGTATGTGTCCCCAGCGCCTGTTGCACTTCAGCCAGTCATCTTCGATTGTCTTTCAAGAACTGCATGCTCACTGCTCCACAGACAGCCCGAAATGAGCAAGGGAAGACGAGATGGTACACGGGACGGAGTGCTTGCAGAGCCATCGCGTCTGTGATTGGCCAGAATGCACGAAGAATGAGACAAGAGGGGCAACTATATCCTCGGACATGGCGTGGTTGCAGTAATGGATACATCACCATAACAAGGTAGCGTTATATAATATGCTGTGTTGATTGGCCCAGCCCGATGACCCCACCACACCTGCAGAATGGCGCTCCAGCACACTTCGATCTTTTTCCGCTAGTCCCAACCTTGTACATAGACACGCAAACAGCTTAGCGTGTTGCAGATTGCAGATTGCAACTCTGGATAACAGCCCCCCCAGCCACTGCGACTATGGAAATTTGATTGAGGAGCCATGAGGGCGAGGAGTCATCAGTGTATCACGTCTTTATTACATACAGTTACTATTTCCAAGACCCCCCCATCCGTGATGCAGCTCTCACCTGGGATAGGACTCCTCCCTCTGGACTTGGTGTGTTGCGTGCATTCAGAACAATCAAGAACACGGGAACCCCCTTTCGACAATCTGCTGCTGTTGTTAACCACGTGCATCTCTGATTGTCAAAGCCAGAAACTGTAGATAGTTACACCCGCAACGGGATGAACAAGCGATCCTGTCCGGACAGATGCATTAGCAGCCAATCTACCTAAGATAACATATACATATACATTAACCTATTCTAGAAACTTTGTAGGCGGTAAAGGATCGGAATCACCAGGCTGCTGCAAGTTGATGCTATTGTTGTTAGCATGCGCCGTGTCGGGAGGTCCGTATTGCTACCACACTTGACACCGCACTTGACACCATTCAGGGAGCCTTGGTACGTTTCCCATCCCATCCATCAATGTTTCGAAATAGGGCATTGAAACACGACGAATAGTCGCAGTAACTCTTGCAGTTTGGACTTGTATCGTTACGACGATGCGTAATCCCTAGCCTTGTCACATTCTATTTCTATATTTGGTCTCCCAACTTCGCCTTGTCTTCTACCTCACTAGGCAGTAACTGGTACCCCAGAGAAGGCTGTACTCTGTTCAACTATCGTGGCGGTGGTGCCTGCTGCTATTTCTTCCGTTTATCGGAGAAAGAGAGACATCATCTAGTCTAGTATTGCGCCACTATCCTCTCAATAATACAAGCCCCGTCAACTTGATCACCAGAGGCCGGTTCTTATCTTAGAGGCTTTATCCTAGATGCTGTAGCTCACAAGTTGCAAATCGATGTATGAGCGGCCATTGTGTAGAGAATGTTACCACTTCTCAATCGCCATTGACCATATCTCCACAGCATGGGTGTAGAGGCAGGGTTTTGAGCCTTTCAACAGCCATGCAGATATGTAAGTACGACAGTCTTGACAGTCAACCTACAGAATCTAAGTAAAAGAGCGGCCGTGCTTAGAGTTTCATCAAGCCCCCATCCATTTTAGAAAGCAGTGTAACACACCAGCTCTACGCATTGGTTATCATGATAATCCTAGGCAACGGGCGTGCATGGCCATATTAACGATTATCGTAGGGCATGTATGGTTGTCTATCATGCTTCACCAATAATAATAAAAACACCCGAAGTAGCTCGGCATGCGAATCCAACCAGGCCACATCAGATGGCGAGAGAAATTGGATGAAGCCAAAAAGGCCTGACATGAAGGCCACCCGCGATAGCGAGTCACGGCGCATCACAGGAACCTGTTTAGCCTCTCTCACGACTATCTTCGCCACAGCCAATGAGGTGGCGGATTCGGCCTTTTGGTGGCAGCCCAAGCCGCGATGACTCAACTTTCCCATCTCAGCTGTTCAGTACAGTACCCATCTACTTAACCATCAATGATCCTACAGGCCAATTCACTCATACGCAGAAACTACCTCACTTTCTTCTTATCGAGGAAATGACGCGAGATCGGAGTGACATTTATTCCTGCTCACTTATCTAACATGACGCCCGGTGCTTACAAGTGCAAATCATCTTCTTTTCACGCCTCGCCAATGCGTGGTGTCACACAGCTAGGGGGGTCCCATGGTGGTGGTCATCGCTTACGAAAACCAGGCCTAGATTGCTAGTGTCACAGTCCAGTTTGTTACCCAAGATTCGCCTCTCAGCAAGTAAATAAGCGCTTGGAAGCGATCTTAGGTTTAGGCTCGTACACGGAAGGTCGGCTGGGAAGGAAAAAAAAAACCAAGTGAAAAAAATCCTTACCAGGAGTAGCATCATAGTTAGACAGCGACTTGCAGTGTCCCCATTTACTACATGCATCTCAAATCTGTCCCTACTCACCTTGGTACCAAATTCACGTCCGTAAACTAGGCATGCCACGCATACAAACTCCGCATTCTCCCGGTCATCCGATGCAAGAGGGGCTCCCCAGAACCACTGCACGCACGAACACGGCAATCGTCTGTGTTCTGGAAGCAGCTGAATTCTAGAATAACCTGGAAGTTGTGAGAGTAATGGATCATGAGATCAATTCCGTATCTGGTACAGCTGTCATAAACATTAAACAACATCTCCAAACGTAAAAGCATTTTTGCAAAGCCACCAATCTTTACGAAGCCATGTGCAGCCATTTCAATAATAGGCTACTTAAGAAGCGGTCGGGGAACTGGGATAACATCTACGAGGCCGACCGGTGCATAAGTGTGCTGGCTGCCGTAAATTACATACTGCCAAGGGAACACCTGAACGCTTTACTGTATTTAACGACTTGGCTCCTCAGCCAATAAAAAGATGGTCATGAAATCAGCATGAGTAATAATGGCCAAACGACAATTGCGTGTCTGGACAGTAGTTAGTACATTACCACACGACGACAATGTGGCCTATCGTGACTTTCTTAGGTCCACTGGGTTTACACTAAGCAGGTTAGGCTGCTGTAGCAAACGCGACAACAAACAAGGCCCGATAATAGACAAAAAGTCATGATCTTGAGAGATGCCGTCCATCGATGCCGCTATCCTATTGTCAAGGTGGCGAGTCCGAGACATTCATCTTGTGTCTAACCAATCAAACTTACTTATGTAGACCAGCAAAGTATCATTCCAGGGATTCAGTTATACTCAAGACACGCCACATCCGCGTTGTCTCTTTCTATTCTCAGCAATAATGAATCAGAGCGACTCAACGTCTCCAGACACGCTCGACACGAACTACGTAATGTCGAATGTTTGATTATATGATTACAAAATGCGCGGGAGGGCGGCATTCGCTCTTCACCGCGCGCTTGTCCGGTAACACCACGAGGACTCAGCCACTTGTCGTGTTTTTTGCGGGGTTGAGCAGTGAGCACTGCCATCATCCGGTACCTGAAATTGCGCGTCGCAGAGAATGTCCTGTCAATCATACACGAGCCAGATCCCGTGACCCCTCGGCATTGTCTCAAAGTTACCAACTAACCTATCAGTCCACATCGTCATTACTCACCTAAAACCCGAAACTGAAAGGCTGCCTCCGGCTGGTGTTGTTCCCGGACATTCGTAGGACTTCCGTCACAACAACCCTGTAAGACTGTGAAAAGGCCGAATCAAAGCGTCTCAATTACCAAGCAATTACACTAGGCGTTACTCGGCAACATCGGGGCCGTTACGACCGCGGAATTTTAATTAGATGAAGTATTTACGGTATATACAAATTACCACAAGCGGGATGAATGACCGCGACCATGAATAGAGGCCAAATACAAATTGCCTGACGGCGGATTACACAAGCACAGTCTTACTAAGCTCACGATGGGTTGTTTGTCACCGCGCGAATGGATATGATTGCGATCATATGAGTCAACAACTTTGATTATACTGTATAGCACAGCATTTCCCCGAACTCAAGGCATGCATCTTGCGTACCTTTATTGCGTATAACCGGGGATAACTTCGCCTCTTTTGCCCCTTCATGATCCGTATGCGCGTACCCGAAAGCAAGTAAACAAGCCCGTTGGGGGCAAACTAGGGCGTGCGCATAGGCCAGATGAAGGCAGAGAGACCGGCGTATACCTATTTTGACCCTTGATATCATCGAATATGCAGACACGCAACACACCTCACATCAAATGCATTTCAAACCTAAGGAATAATGAGTTTCGTGATTCACTGAGTCAGTCGTAAAATGTTGAGTGTCTCAGTACCTATGATCATGAGATGGTAGCCGAGGTAGCCATTGTTCTAGAAGTGTTCTACGCTCGGCCGTAAAAGTCGATCGAACTCCTACTCCTCAGTTTAAATCCTCCGCAAATCCTACCTTGGAGTCCTGCACGATTACTTACATACCTAGCCTGGAAAGTTTTGTTAGCGTGAATGCGACCATCCCACAAACGATCATGATCATCTCTCTTCATCGTGATTGGGGATGCAACCACTTGCTCGTGTATGTATGTATGTAGCTTTCCCATGTCCCGAAATCATCGATCACAGGGAAAACGAACCCCGCACCAGGTCACCTTAGTTCGGCTCTTTGCGATACCATGATCGCCACTACTGTTGATTATACTGCCCAGCGCCCGTCGGCCGCCGGCACTGTTATACAGTCATCCATGGACCGAATGAAGGGGCTCGTGTAAGATCGAACTTAAGTTGAAGAACTAGAAGCATGGCGACTTATCAGTTAGCGTCATCTATTCACGTACGAGCAGAAATATCCTTGCCTTCAGTCACCAGAGGCTGCAAAGCAGATCGAGCTTAATGTGTATTTTTTTTCGTCGATGTTAGTATTCTGCATGTGCTTTGAGTTCTAGTTGGTGCTAAGTATGCACGCCACACACTCCTACCTACTTGA
This sequence comes from Xylaria sp. Z34, assembly GCA_037356055.1. Taxonomy (NCBI): domain Eukaryota; kingdom Fungi; phylum Ascomycota; class Sordariomycetes; order Xylariales; family Xylariaceae; genus Xylaria; species Xylaria sp. Z34. The sequence continues at coordinate 384,813 of JBAWJW010000008.1, forward strand.
TAAGTTGCTTGAAGGCTGGCGGGCTAGGCAACAACGTTTTGAGACCCCAACCACACAATGGTTGCTCAATAAGCCCCAGCCGGAACATAGCGTCTGGCAGCCCATCACCTTATTCTAAAGGGCGAGTATAATCTGATACTCTATGATGCATAGCCGAGTGGGTTGTTCGCCTCCCTTGATGTCTCTGGCGAGTTGAATAGGCAGCTTTTGCTCCGTGACAGATTGCCGAACCACGGATCTTGAAATCTAGGTCTAGCCTGTCATATCGCACAACGTTCCTTGTTTCTAAATGTGCTCTCGCCTCCGACTCGATTCTAGCACATCATCGAGTCAAGGGCTAATCACAAGGATAACACAAACCCTCTCAGCCTCTAGGCAGGGAGTCAGCCGCCCGTCGCCTGCAGCTAGCCTGCCTGGAGATTCCCAACCCCCAACAGCAAAGAGGCGCGACGACTTACGATTATCGGGCGTTCATTGGATTCTGGACCATGGGTCTTACCTTCAGGGCTGTTAGTAGTACCAAGCGGGGGTCAGCCCGCTTCAAGCCCCCTCAGAGACGGGGCTATCTCATGCTCTCAGCCTGGAAGCGTTAAACTCCAATAGCAACCCGTGAACACCAGATGTACAACCGAAGCCTCGGCGCTTAACTGTCATCATTGATCTCGCCTACTTCTCGATGTTACGTCATAGCGAGTTCAACAAAGACCAGCGAGGTTGTTTCGAGGCGTTTCGCAAGGGATCCCCGGATCGCGGCGGTGGAGGTGGCGGAGCCACCGCGGCGGCACGTGAACATCGTCTAGGCCACGTCTCGTACTCCGCTTAGCGAGCCAAGGCCGCCCAACAGCAATTGGCTTTTGACTTTTCTTCTACTCGGAAGATCTCATGTCACGATGTGTGTCATACCATCATCTCTTTGTCGCCCGCGTCGGACCTCTGGAAATTTTGAACGCGTCACGAGATGCCATGACTACCCCGAGATTCTACTCAAGCAGGATCCGGCTATCTACGGTTGAGGAGCGCCAGACCAATAGTTTCTTCGAGGCTTCGAACTACGATGATATGACTCTCGCCATCGTGGATCTTTGCCGACGTACCCCGCGTTCTACTCAACCGACTGACAAATTTCACCCTACCCAGCTGCATCTTCCCTTGTACCTCAAGCAACGGAGCAGACGGGGTAAAATAACAGGAGGGACATAAGCAACGCAAAGGGCTTACGAGTACTCCGGCAGCCTGTACCGGATTCTCCACACCGCATCTCCGGTTGTTCGACATGATGAGGAACTTGCAATCCGTCATCATCACACGGTCAGAGTGACATGGGTCTCACATGTTCCTATCAAGGCTCAATTCGTTGTGATGTTGAGTGAGTCAACAACGTAGTTTCAGTACAAGGTATGATCAATATCAAGGTAATCGCACAAGGCTTATCGTTGCCGCCGTGATATCACAAACCCAAAATTTGAGTCACTAGCCTTGTAGGTTTAATTTCCACCGTAGTCGTTTTACTCTGTGTTACTCATCGCTATGATAGACTGCTTAAGTGTTTCAGATCATACAACATGAGGATTTCATGTAGAATTCATAGGACATGGAGTTTACTTGTTTCTCACTAGTCACTTAGTACTGCTAAGCCGTAGACCATGTCGATACCAATCATGACAAGGCCGAGATGCTTGCTCTTACACATGATGAGTCACTGGATTATATTTAGTGATGCTATGATTAGACTTCCTTCCACTATCAGCGAAAACTCTCACTATGGTAGTTGGGATTGCAATTGTGTGAGTTTGGTATTCGCCTTTCTCTTGGAAGTACATAAACTTATGCATGCATTCTGATAACAACACATTTTTTGAAACCCGAACGAAAGACCAACTACTACTCAAAACACTTCATTTTGATGCTTTTGTTGTGGTACGTATATAATGGGTGAGGTTAGGTTCTGCTTTGATGGCGTCGTGGTAAAGAACTGCAGTTCTATGCCATGACAGGTTTGAGCCTGTCGAATGATGGTGCACATGAATGAAAACGTTCTCGTACTGAAAAAGACTGAATGTAGAGTTTCTAATTGAGAATTGTCCAGAAGATGGAAGCACCGCTGCTTAAAAATATATCATTCATGATGTGATGTCTGTGCTTACTAATAATGGCTGTGACACACTTTAGTTTATGATTTAAATATCCTCATTCGTACTTCATAGTAACAATGCTAAGATTAGGCAGAAATTAGACATCGTGCTATAAACTACAGCCCGCTACATACTTTGAATAAGTTGTAGTCAGTTGAACCCCTTTTACATATTCACGGTTTTTGGAGGAGGTTAACATACTTACACTGTAACTACACCGCAACTACACCATAAATGATGTAATACAACAAAATCCCCTTGCAGTCATGTTATATACTACTTATAATGGAAGAATCTTGGTATAGAAGTTTCCGAGACTGGAAATCCTAAAATCCGAAAACAACTCACCGTGCCATTTGCGGCGCAGTAGATGGCTGCCTGCCAGGGTATATTACCCCATTCCGTATAGCCACGCATTCTCCTCCGCACTTTCGCAACACACACCCATTCTTGCTCTATTTTCTAGCTTCATTTCGCACTTACGGCAGGCCTGTAGCAAGAGGAAGTCTACAAAATTGACCTATGCGCCATTAGTATGGCCTCTAGCGACCTCGAATCTGGCGTCAGCGCCACGGGATGTTCTGCTGATATGAATCTCGACATATGGCACCTCATTTTTGGTCAAGTACTAAGTGTCACCCCGACCCGCATCTACTATATCTAACGAATAAAACACAGCTAGAAAGTCGCAAGGATCTTTACAATGTCTGCCTCACATCGCGCGCTTGGTACACGATGGCCATGCCCCATCTATATAAGGTCGTTCCCTTAGCGCCGCGACCTCATGACATATTTGATTGGGAACGTAAGAAGGATCTGATGTTGTTCGTTCATTCTCTTTCGTCTAGGCTGCTGGATACTGAGAATGAAGAATTGAGGAAGGCGGTGCATGAATTGGATTTCGGAAACTTCGAAGACGCATACTTCGAAGACGCATTTCTCAATGAGATGGAAGAACGATTGGTGACACTAGTTGATAGCCTTCCGAATCTACAGCGAGTCAAGTAAGATTCTGGGCTTCTTTAGTAGACGAAGTGTATGCCGCTAACCAGAACATCATCCTAGGATTAGGAGCCGGCTCACTCAGAAAGTCTTGGGAGACCTTGCTGGACATAGTCGACGAATACCACTTCATCTACTCGGCGAAGATGGTAGGCGACAGATCGAAAACAATTTAGAGAATGTTGTAGCCCTTGCAGCGAAGGTAAATCCTTCCAACGAGAGCGAAGGACCAAACCGGCGTATTCTAGGCATCCAGAAGCTCTTGTTCGCTTGTCCAAACCTAACATGGCTTTCTCTTGAGATTGTTGGGGGTTATGGCGGATGTGTAAGAAGCATGCCCCGTTTTGAAAGGGTGTACTCCTTTCGGCTTTCTGGCGACGAAACTTTTCCACCATTGGAAGGGTTATCGCTCAGTGGGCATTGGGTCGACGAAGCTGAGTATGAGCAATGGCAGAAAAAGTTCCAGTGGTCAAAGTTGAGATCGCTCGCCATTGGACCCCGATATACAGCAGACTTTCTGAAGCTCGCTGCGGGTCACGCCAAATCCTTACAGGAGCTTACAGTTAAAGTTCACGATGATGCTGATCGAAAGACTGCATGCCCGCCGTTGGAACATTTTCTGAAGACTTTCACCTCCTTGGAAAGCCTGACTGTTAGGGGGTACCACCTTCCAATAGAGCCAATCGCAAACCACCCAGGCTTGAAGCATTTGTGCCTGCACTCATTTGAGGTTGTGCATGGGGATACTACGAGGCCGACACTTAGTGTCGAGCAGCTTCAGGAGCTTGACAGGAGTTGCGCTCTTCTCGAGACGCTGGAGATTGACCTCCACCGGGACGGTGAATGGGTAAGTAGAATCGAGAATCAAGAGTACGAGAGTCGGCTAACATGATACCGTCACAGCCTGAGGACATTCTTAGAACACTCGCAACGGGATTCAAGAATCTTCGGCGCTTAACACTCCATCTCGAGTTGGGTCTCAAGAGTGTGACGGGGATGCGATCACCAGACCCGGAGACTTGCGTACAGACAAAGCCCATATTAAACAAGGACTCTGCCAAAGAGGTGGGACAGCAATTTTTTGAGTGGAGGTCGTCATCAAATCTGAACACGTTCGTTCTCAAGACGGGAGAGCCTCTTCGAAGGTACCCCCAGTGGGAGCCAGCCTATAGCGTGTTTGAGAAGAGAAACGGGGAGACAGTAGAGGTTCATAAGCCCTGCAACACAGGGGATGTACCCGAGGTTACGATTATGGACAGATCTCCCGGGTCATATTACTAATGTAGTGAGATAGAGGTCCCTTAAATCGTAGCTATTACAATAAACAGGAAGCAACACTGATCGGTGAAATATTGAACACTCAATAAGAAAACTCCAGCTTTCGCTGACGTATAACCGTGTTAGTATCTCACGACTGGAGGAAAATGGCCCATAGACGTGAGTTTAGTTTGTTTTAATCTACGAGAGACTCGATGCTAAACACCTAGTCCAGGTTGTCGTATCATATGTCAACAATAAAAACTGTCTTCGTTGCGCGAAAGGGTCTGGACCACCCTTCGTGTGTTAGCTTTAACTATGTACATAACTATTTATCATGAAGTAGAAATCATAACATAGATGGACGAAGAAGCTTAGCTCCGTTTCACGAAGTCCATTCTCTTGGTATTTGACAAGGGTTTGCCCAATGACGGTTTCAAAGTGATGCTATCTATATCCAACTAGAGAAGCTACAGCAGAGAGATATTGTGATTAGTTCAAGTATAACGCTATTTCATTGGCTTTTGATTTTTCATATACTAAGCTTTAGGTTCAGTCTCTCAGTTTAGTTTGTGTTTCAACGAAGATGTGAGGTGTACATAAGCTTCTGGATAACTTGCATCTGTGTGTTTAGTGCTAAACAGTTAGTTAATTCAGGTACCCCATGGAATTTCTCGTCATAAATCCAAAGATAATTATTGATCTGATAAGTTAACTATAAAGAGAAGCGTAAAACTGGAGTGCTAGTCTCCTAGATGGAGGTTCCACGAGAGGGAAGTGGTAGGATGCACGAATGGAAATTAACAAAATTAATCAAAAATAATAGTACCGGTTCCCATAGATCTTGACCACGCGGGGCTTGGCTCGGGCTCACGTATCTCAAGTCTCGGCATGCGGCTGATTCGCTCGACCGTCTCGATTATTCTGCCGTGTCCTTTTCTATCACGGGTATATACCGTTATCCTTTCTCTCGCAATAACGGCGTCGTTTTGCGGCCTGTTTGTCTTCATCCTCCAAGCATCCTGTCTGGGGTGTTCGTGATATGGGTCTCGTCTTGCAATTCGTCCTCGAGGTTCGACGTTTCCCAGTCCTGTGACTCCCGGGTACGTCCCATGTGTCCTGTGCACCACTGCAAGACTCGGTGATATATCTCTTGATGGTCGTTGAATGCTTCGCACATGATTACGCATGCGGTCACAACAGTGGTTACTCGTCTCTGTCGTTGGCGCGTTGTGCTGCTCATCTAGCCATGCTTCTAGACGCTGGTTGCCAGCCTGATGTGTTTGGCTGGGAACGCTCGTCGCCCCCGACTGGCCACGCCGATAATTGTTTCCAACATAGTTTCTATCAGCCTGACCGTAATAGCCTGGATCAGGTAGAGTGGCCTCTCGTTGTGAGCTGCGTCCCCGCCTCTCCCTTGAATCTGCCCGTTTCTTATGGCTCGCCTCTCTTCTCTCAATTCTGGCGATTTCTTCCCTTACTCTGCTATTAGATCTGCTCCTCCGCTCGCGAGATCCAGGCCTAAGAGCGAAACGTGTCCTGCCCCTTGATCTCTCTTCTTTCAGTCTGGCGGTCTCTTTTCTCAGCACCCTCTCCCCTTTGTGGAGATGTTCCTCCCAATCGGCAACTGAGTTCTCACTGTATTCCGAGGGAAACTCATCCAAAAACTTGCGGCTGTCATTGAGGGTATCTCTGAGTTCTTTGAGACGCGCTTTAGAACCCTGAATATCGCCCTTGTAGTTCTTTGCCTTATCGTACCATCTTGTCAATACCTTGACTCCAAGATCGACTCCACCCTCAGCCATGATGGGCAGATTGAGAAGTATATTTCAAGCGGGTTGGTTAGGGGAAAACCAGATCCATATTGAGTATTGAGTTTGAAGAGGATATTACCACCGGAAAGTAAGTAGGAGGGTGCCTAAATAGACCAGGAGGCTCTGTCAAGCAGCGGCGGTATCGGCACACGGTAGTGTTAGGGAACTTAAGCGACGTCGCGTGCAGGCACAGCCATTAATACTAATCAGGAGTTAAATACTTTCATAAATACCTTACATATAACCAATTGCTACCTTGGTGGAGATTGGCCGATCGCCTACTGCCTGTTATGGCTGAGCTTAGAAGAACTTGGGGTTCATCTCTGGGGTAGCAACCTGCATGTGATCATGTACCCCTGGGAATACGCGCCTCCGTTTCACTCCCGTGATTTCCCCTGCTGTCGAAAGGTGTTGAAAACCTTCGTGTCCCGGTTATATTGTTCCTTGGTGGCATGTTTTTGAGATCTACGCTCTCCCCTGAACAGACCTGGAGGACCGATTGTGCAACGTGGTTTGGTGTAATCTCAGGGCTAGTAAGTTTTAAAAAAAATGAACTTCTTGGAGAATAGATCCGGTTGAAGAGTTCTCAGCCGCAAAAGGTGCACACCAAGTTGATAGGTATATGAGATGGGGGATTATGTCAGCCTAATGTTATCTACAATAGCTAACTATAAGCAAGTCCGTCCACCCGACATTCCATTCAGGTCGTCGTTCTGCCCCAGAATCTGTCCAGTCAACGGACATCTCAGGGGTGGGGTAGTTGAATGCTGACTGCACTTCATTCCATTATAGAGTGCGTCTCGTGTATTCAGGAAATACAGACACATTCTCCTCCAGACGTAGGCTGGCTGTCAGTATTCATCCGTTTCGCGTCGAGGGCGACTGTGGGTAATAAGAGAGCTCCGTACGAGACCGCCAGAAGACATAAGGAGAATTAGATTGGCTTGCTACTTGCATGCGCGCGAGTCCCCAAAGAAGATTAACATGCCATTAACGCAACCCCTTAATTTTCGCCGTCAGGCTCCAGTCTCCCAGTCAATTTGAAGAGCTGACGCTGCTCTTTACAGAATAGTACCGCACAAGGTAGAACTTACTAATAGAGCAAGAGACAAAGAAATATGCTTCCTCGACGAAAATTGTTTAGTTGTTAGACTGAGCAACTACATCACGTCGTGATATTTGATAGTAAGAAGGCTCTGTAGCGGGTAGGGTGACATTGCATATCTTGGCGTATTTTCAGCGCCGAATTGTTAAAATGGTTCGCGGACAACTCCTGGAGAGATGGCTCATCGTCTCCTCCTCACCCCGCTACTGCGAATTACGGAGTGACCAACGACGATGAGTTTACCAGACTCTCGCCCACCACCGTATCTTGAGAAGGCATCCGGTGAAGGCTTGCAACTACCCTGACCGAACCCTTAGGTCCCCGTTCCGAGATTCACCATCAGTTCGTACTACGTCTCATCATTAATGAATCACGCTCCAGTCATGGTGGAAAGTACCGTACAAGACTCCGTATCGTATAGGCGTTAAGTCCGCAGTGGGGCACTGCTAAAAGGGCTGTGCCAATATTCTACTAGTATCTAGCCATAACCTTCCCAGGCATGAAGTCGCATAACTAACGCAGTGGGCACCTCTAGCCAAATCTTTGAAGGTTGAAAGCCTCTAAGCATAAAAATGTAACCTAAAAAATTATTCTTCAGATTTAAGATAACGAGCGTTATGTTCGGTTATTATTGGCTAAGACTGATCACTCCAACATCCGTTTTATCGTAACGTGCAAAAGGTGAAATGGTAACGCCTGCAACTACAAGGAACTGATGCTAAGCATAATCGATTTTCAAACATCTGGACAACGATATTCAATGCTTAAACACTTCGTCGCCAGTTAACTGATTTTATAATGACCACGCCATTCTACAGGACATGATAATGTCACAAGGCGTGGGAAAGAAGCTCCCTATATACACAAGTTTCAGTAATTGATTGGTCCGGTAGATAGACAGGCATAACCAAAGCTCGCCATAGAGAGTACTAATATACGACTACCAGATAGTAATAGAGAAATTTTTAGTAAGTTCGCGAGTAACGATTAATTATGATATATACACGCTTGCCTTAGGTAGTTCTGCCAAATTTAATACATGCCATGCAACTATGTGTGCGGATATGCAATATTGAATTCTCGGTACAAAGTGTTCTCATTGTGGCGATGCAAACATTTCACTGTTTCTGTAAGCGCGCCTATGAGAATCCCTAGTCTCTATGCTCAGCAACGACTTCCCACGTGGCAACCCGGAGGATATCCGAGAAGCACCGCCGGGCAGGTTAACAACGATTGTCATGTCACATCTGAGAGAACTGTCAGAGCTGTACCCATCTTTAGTGACGAAGCATCAATTGAAAATCCTGTTAGGCCTGAAGAAGTAATGGATGCAATCAAGTAGCTTAGTTAGTGTTATATATCGGCCGCTTTAGCTAACCATGGCTGGTAATGAGCCGAATAATGGGGCGATGAGAGAGCTTAGTGACGGAGAATTAAGCATTGCTCATGGTCACAAATAGATGATTTTACCTATTATAAATGCATGCCGATGGTGCGGCCACCAGTATCGTATGGTTTCATGCCGGTCTCCGTCTTGTCTGTTCCCATTTTGGACTTTCAAAGTCCGGGGTCGATGCCAAGCCCGGGTGTTATTCGCGGAATCTTGTGATCTACGGGAATATTGTTCTTAGATCTCAAAAAGGCAAGGCTGCCTAGGTGCCCTTAGTTGCAGCACTTAAGTTGAAATATATAGTATAAAATCGAACATCATGATGTTACTGTTTCCTTTGTTACCGCAAACTTGATCTTTCCAAATATTAGCTCTCTACACCCATACCTCATCATGAAGGCCAGTGTATTCTTCGCCCTTCTGCCGTCGGCGGTTATAGGTCTCAGCCTCTACGGCTCGCCTCCAGTTACACCAACCAAAACTCTAGATCGCCGAGACACTTGGGGAGGCGCTGTCTCTCTGGGTCCGACCAGATCACGAATCACGAAGGCCGTAACTACAATCCTCCCAGGTACTGCACCATCCACGCAGAGCGGGGTGCTTTTCTTATGGCCTGGAATGTCGAATGGGACTGGGCACCTGGTGCAAACGACCCTCGAGTCCTGGCCCGACAACTCTTGGTGTGGCGCCGCGACTGGCGAGTGGTGCATTCGGTGTTCGCTCTTTGGCTCTTTCGGTCAACTGGATGGGCCTGCCTCCCCGGTCCCTGGCTCAATGTCTGTAGAGATTCTGTATGAACTGCAGAGTGATGGAACAACCTGGAAGCAGACAGCGAAGGATGTAGCTACTGGACGTCAACTCAGCACATTTTCGTATGATAGCGGTCCGTACATGGTATGCATCGGTTATCACATCTATTCTTGTTTGGCAAAGAGAAACTAACAACTAAAAAGACGGGATATGGCACCGGCACCGAATGCAACGACGGCTGTACGGGCACCATTGCAGCTCAAACGTACTCTAACACTGTCATCACTTTAGCGGGGGCAGATGCTACCTTTGGCAATACCATCGCCACTTCTGGAGGCGCTACATACTCTGGTCTGGCGAGTAGCGATAATAAAGTTTGGACCATCCAGAGAATGAACATTCCGGCTATGATTTAATTGTTAGTCTTCTGATGAAGATTAAAGAGGTTACATGGTCAGAGAAGAAGTAGGGCTTTAGAGCTTACCTCTGTCACCGATTTCAGCTATGCTATACCTCCAACTCTCTCAGCTTCATCATCAATTCATACAATTCAGATTAACCTTTGCTTAAGGAACTTCAAGTTGATTCAAAACGATTTGCTAATAGTATCTCTGTCTCTTCGTGAAGAGGCTCCTGGACGTAACCTGCTATGTTGTATGCAGTACAATGGGTTTTCCATTACTCAACTTGCAGGAAAAACGGACCATCCCTATTTTTGCCTCCAGGTAATATAGAAGTTGCAACAAATGGGGCTAGTTAAAGCCCCGAACTTAGGTGCGTCGAATATAATTTCAGCCTAAATAATGTGTATTTTCTCTTTTTCTTTCTCGGAGAAGTGTGATGCAAGGATCACGTGAAGCCCCCAATATTTAGGTCGCAATTAATATGGGAGATTCCATTTTCAGATCCCGAAACCTCCAGCCCTAGAGATTTCCATACCAACTCTTCAGCATCTATATGCACAACTTGGCCGAGCTAAAGAACAAAGCTTCAAGTATAAACTCAGTATTGACTAGACAGTGGCTGTAGGCTAATAGTTAGCTACCAAATTCACAATCTAATTCATGACTCGATAGTTACGCGTAAACATCAGCGCCACTAACCGAAATGCAACAAAGGAGTAGATGGCGTTACAGAATATATTATCTACGTAGTCAGCATACAATCCCCCAATATACAAGTATTGATATTCAGCTGGAATCCGGTGCAGGGGATGGGACAAATACTTGCATTCCCATTCTCGAGGTTGATTCAAGGTTAACCTTACTAGTATTTGATTTAAATAAGTACTTGGTTTCATTCAAGCCATGGTCGACTTTAATAAGAATATAGGCTATGTGAAAGAAACTCACCGAGGTAGGTTACATTTTAATAAAATGCCTGACCGTAATCCTAAGGTCGTAATCCATGGCGCAGCAGAATACTAGGCAGATTCGGGCAAATTGTTGCACCGCGAAGCTCGTAGACTGAAATCAAATATCAATCAATGGCCACCCTTAGTCTCTCAATGTGTTAAATGTTGTCTAGCTATGGAGATATTTTCAGGTTAAGACAGAACACAGCTGCAGATTATAGCAGCACTCAACACGATAAAGGGATGAAGATATTTACGAGAACAAACACGGATCTCTGGCCGTACGCGGCATCTTCGACCGGACCCTACCGTGGACTCCTTGCTCAGAAATATCCCTGCTGGGACGCCCATGGGCCGGCCAGAGAGGCGTTTTTCACAGAAATCGCAGACAAGATCAAGAGTTGTCTAGAACAATGCCTACCAGAGTCGAATTCATTTATTGGGTATACCTTGTTCATGGTCGGCAAGTCTCCCAATAAAACAAAACCTTATATCATGATGGTATCAGACGACAAGCAGCGTCGTAAGGCCGCGTTTAAACTGATCAAGGCGAAAAAATTCATGGCCGAGCACCCAGGTTTTGAACTCGGACACTGCTCGGTAGCGGCTGAGTTCGAAGATCTGCAGCAACTTGGAGATGACGTTCGCGACCCTGTATCTGACTCTGATTCTACTTCAATCGCTAGCCAACATCTGACACCTTGTGCAACCCAACCCTTCTCCTGGACACAGCCAACCAAGATTGGGTTCCACACACCAACCGGCCAGCACAATGGCTTCGGGACATGCGGTGGGCTGTTTACTTACAATCACGAAATCTACTGTTTCACAGTGGCCCATGCTCTTCATCAAACGACCATGCCTGAGCCAATACGTCATACGTCAGGTCATTCTTCCGTTTCCTCGAGCGACTCTGACGATTGCGAAATGACTGGCATGGATGAATGGGACGATGATGGGGAGGAGAGTAGCGATGCCATTACCGTCGCGAGCGCGAGTAGTCAGTCCCCTTTTGAGCATTCAGATAACGAAGATGATCTGGTTGATAAACAAGACTCATCGAGTTCATTTGATGATGATATTCCAAGGACAAACTGTAGCCAAATGGCGGTTAACCCTCTGGTCGTGGAAGACGCTGAATTGATGAGAGATACGGATGCGGAAACATGCGAACAAATTGGGTCAATCATTGGGATTGAACGCGACCTGGACTTCGTCATTATGCGCATCGCAGCGGGCATCAAAAAAGGCATCACAATGGACAAAGCCGACCACGTCCAGTCCTGTGAAGAGCTTCTAAAGCTTGCCGAGGATTATAAATACGAGATGACTGATACTTCAGTCGTCATCAAAACTAACCATTATGCTGAGATCTACGGCAGGCGATCTAAAAGTCCGGTCTACATGCGATTACCGGGCACAAAAACCTTTCAAATGCTCTACAACATTCATTTCAAAGTCCCAATACAGGCTGGTGATTGTGGCAGCTGGGTCTCCAATGGGGCGTCAGGACGGCTCGTTGGTTTTGTAGTAGCTGGCAGCCCAAGGACTGGATGGTGTTTGGTCAGCCCTGCTCGAGTTGCACTCGAGAAAATCATAGCCCTTCTAAAAGGGCTACCCCAGCCAAAAGCAATGATGGTCCCAAGAGCGTCTACTGAACAACCGTTGATGGCCAGTGTTCTCCCACCTGCTGCAACCCCAACCCCAAGACCAACCCCAAGAGGCCCAACTCCTGGGTTCCTGCCAGTGGAGGCAAGCGGCCAGTTATTTCATGACGCTCAGGGAACATCAGACTCAAGGACCCCTATTGAAATCAGTATTCAAGCGGTCCTTGACACAGGCTTCTTTCGTTCTGAAGAAGAGTGGACGTGTTATCGTCGCAACTATTTCTCCTGCGTCTGTTCATACAACTTAACGCCTCCTGACTATGGTCTACCTATAACATATACGCCCAACGGAGAATCTACTGTATATCAGGTTGTTGGGTTTGCGATATCCATTTCAGCCGTGATATCTAATAGTGAGGGTCAATCTATCGGACTGATACAACACACGCCCAAAAGAGACAAACCAACATCCAATCCAGGTAAAATAAAGCTCGGCCCTAAGCCGCTTGCAAAACCTCGGATTCTGCCAGGGTTGGTCGCAGGACCTTCGATGCCCAGAGATCCCAGTCGGATGGATAGCGATAATGGCCAGAGGCCGCATATAACGGAGCATACGTTCGAAAGACTCCAATTCAACCGGGCAACGGCGAAACGTCGAGCGAGCCAGGAATACTTTCATCTAATCGTGGAGCTTTATGCTGACGTAGGCGGGCATGACTTAAAAATTGCTTCTCGAAAATCCGAAAAGTTGATAGTGCGAGGTCGTTCCCCGGGCCATTATCAAACGGAACGCAATGAAACTGCATCACAGTCTAAGCCTGGAAGTGCCGAGACTACTTCTATTGGTCCCCAAGACCGCAGACGGTCTTGGTGTATCCCACGAGCTGGTTAATCAGAGGAAAAAGACTGACTACTGCCCGTCTCCCACAACTCCTTGTGCGCGTGAAGTAAATAATGGGTGATCACTTAGTGTATAATCATCTGGAACTAGGATGCCTGGGTACGGGAAACGGGAAACTTCTATGATAGTTACGGCTGTGACACAAAGGAGGATGACATAGTTCTTGTAAGCAAGCTATCGAGGATATGTTCAGCGGTCGAGCTCCGGCAATGGATTTCCAGTTATTTTACGTTCAAGAAACGTGCCACGAATAAATTACACATCTCCCGAGAATAGCTGACTGATGTGTTATCTCTGACCTTATTAAGTTTCGACTTACGTGTCACATAGCATTTCTTCACCTCGCCAAAGCCAACGTTCCTACTTAGTAATCATACTATACTTTCGAGGACCCAGAGAAGTAACTTTCTCACCAGTAGATATATGATTTAGCTCTTACCCGTGTACAGCAACCCAAAGTGGTGCAATGGCAGCACGTCCGGGTTGACACACAGTCCCCTATATGCGTGGCTGTGCCTTCGGGGCAGGAAATCCGGGTTCGATTCCTGGCTTTGGGAACTCTTTTTACTTTGTGACTTCGACTGAATTGCTCCATTATCCCGATAGGAAGACTTGAGAGATTTTGGTCAAGTACCTATCCTGAAGGTGGTTGTTTTTGTATGTTGTGATAGGGGCAAAATGTCAGGCACTAAGTACACAGGAGAAACTCGATGAAAGATATACTATGGCTTTAAGAAGCGGCTCGAAATCTGATTTCGGCACGCTGTGGGCTGGAACAAGCCTGTCTACTATCGATATCAAAGTATAATAATCACATCGAGATTTCATAAGAGAGGATGGCTATACAAGTCAAACGGAATGAAACAAGGGAAGTCTGCACATGGCTTGACCCGTGTTGCACACTTATACGGGCCGCCAACAAAGCCGCATATACTTGTTCTCGACCGGGTCACAGGGCTGAAAGTCGGCTTTGAAGATTGCTCTCGACTCTTCCTGTCTTTCTGACAATTTGCTATTACATCATAACTTATAGACAACCTTTATACCATGTGATCACTGTTAAACCAAGATGCGATACTAAACAAGAGACAGAAAACCGGGCTAATTGTAATACATCGTGAATGGGATATCCAGCTCTATAATGGGTATATACACTATGACTTGATTTCGTCCTCCCATTAAACGCTTAGAGGTGAGAATATGACTCGCCCAGGCGCACGCGGCCTTCTCTACAATAGTAATCTACAAGGATCCCGAGCCATCCAAACGCCAATCCCGACATGTCACATCTATCTATGAGATCCGTGGAACGCCGGGCCCCCCTTTCCAAACATATCTATACATAATATTATACTGGGGGAGACCAAGCCAGGGGTCCTCTCACCACCAGCTCTTCTTAGGAGCTTTCTTGTCGTCGGCCTTACTCATCTGTAGTCGCCGCAGCTTCTCGCGGTTACGAGGATCTAATAATCCCACATGGCCCTCGTCATGGAACCAGTGGTAACCTCTGTCCCGGCCTTTTGGTGTTTCGCCCTGCATCTTGATGCGCTGCAGGTGTCGCAACTTTGAAAGGCCGTATTTGCAGACTATGAGAGACATTATGATGGAGACGGCGGTAACTGCACCGAAACCCCAGTTTGTCTCCTCGATAAAGTTCTCAAGGTTAGCGCCGTATAGACCAGCGATAAATGTACCCATGGCCAATCCCAAAGTGCCGACGCTGAACTTGAGGTCAAGCAGCATGAGAGAGTTGCGATTGGCGTCTAGAATGGCGCGAATGCTAAGAGGCACGAGTCAGTGAAGTTTCCGTTGAAAGAATGGACGAGCCTCTCACATTTCCTCGGTGTTGCGGATAGAGGACACCAAGTTCTGCGCCTCCTGGACGATTTCATCGCACAGTTTGTAGTAGGATTCCAACAACATCTCCACTTCAGTATGATCATCTAGTTGCCGTTGAATGTCGTGGGTTTTCTCAGTTAGGTACATAGCTACTAAGTCATCGTCGGCTTCAAGCAATTCGTCAATAGCATCACGGACAAGTTTCGCCTTCTGCTCGAAAGTGCTAACTCGCTTCGAAAGAATGAGGAGCACACGCAGCTTATGCCGATCGATATCGTCCTCTAACTCGCCTAGAATGCGGATAATGGGGTCTCGCACCGCCTCGAAGTCGGCCTCTAACTCCTGCGTTACGGACTGTAGAACAGCTTCGAGAGCACGGAACTCGTAAGGAAGACCGCCGTTTGTGGCCGGCGCTTTTTGCTGGAGCTTCCCTTGTAGATCATACATGAAAGCAGACTGCGGATAGGACGCCTTTGTGCCGTATACGTCGAACAAGAGTACCCGATTATGCTTAATGAGGACCTTGAGATGTAACAGGTTAAGCAGTATCGACGTAGGACGGACGAGTATGTGCGGTAGATTGGACGAATCAATCTTGCGTAGATCACGGGGTAAAAGACCAAACTACGCGGCGTTAGCTAGGCTGTTTGGCAAGCGAGCGCAGTGCTGGATTTGCGAATACCCTTGCTATCAGCTCGGTCTTCTTGAACTCGCTGTCCACCAGTATGACGTTCCCATTCTCATCGACTTCGGTGCAGCGAAGTCTGGGCTCAGAGGCGGCCTTCTTGCTGAGCTGGCGGGGGGTGTTGAACATGGAATTATTGCCGCCGTCGCGATCGACTTCGGGCAGGTCGTCGGGTTCCAGAGGTCGGCCGGGCCTGCGCGTGCCGAAGCCCCAAAGCCACTCTTGCCATGCCGGCCGGCAGGGAGTGGGCTGGCGATCTGAGGGTTTGTGTTGGCGGCGCAAGGCCACATTCGGATAAGGCGAGCGCTTGACCTTGACGGTTCGAGGGCTTCGCGCCGGAATGAGCGATTGGAAGTCGAGTAGACTAGCCTGCAGAGGGGCTGGCGGGCAACGGGCGGCGCATTGGGATCTGCGGGAAGTTGGCGCGACGGAGAGGGACGAGATATCGTGATTCGGGTTGAAGAAAGTGAAACTTTGCGTTTGCTGGCGAAGAAAACGCAGCAGCCCGACCGAGGGCACCGGCAGTCGGAGAGACGCCATCCGAATGGGGCAGATGAATAAAATATGTACCGCT
Organism: Xylaria sp. Z34; assembly: GCA_037356055.1. Lineage (NCBI taxonomy): Eukaryota > Fungi > Ascomycota > Sordariomycetes > Xylariales > Xylariaceae > Xylaria > Xylaria sp. Z34. The sequence goes on from JBAWJW010000008.1 coordinate 401,223, forward strand.
GTGCTTTGACGATGTGGTGGGCAAGGCTATGTCCACGGCCTCTCCAGTGACGGTAGCATCTCTAAATAGGTACGTGGAAATAGATATCGTCATCAGCCCGAGCACCAGGTTGATAGCGCGGGCGCTGAGAGGTTAAAAAAAAAAAAGCCTGGATATGCGGTAGTTACCTAAGTACTTACCTATCATGAGGACAACCCGGCAGCTGGACAAACAGCTGAACACGCTGATAAGCGCGCCTGACAGTTGTCAGCGGGACTACCGTGAAGTACATACATTGTAGCTTGTAGCGTGGGGTGGTACCCGCGGCGCGGGATGGTGGGGCTTCAAAGAACTGACCCATGTGAGTATACCGATCTGGACCATGACTTACAGATCCAACCCGATATCCAAGCTTCGAGACCTGAAAAGGCTTCGAAAATCAAGAATTTAATTCATCATATGTTCTGAGACAGTTCGCAACTCAACCTCGATTGCATAAAATTAACTTTTCATTTACATGAATACCATCACCTGGTTTCAACACATGGAACTTACACCAATCAGGGTGCGCGGCAAACGGCGTGCCAGGGGAGAACAACCTGTTGTCGCTCCCCCAATAAAGCGCCCCAAAACGGATCGGAGCCAGAAGAAGCAAGCCAAGGACCGTCGTCCTAAAGCCTCCGAGATCGAGAAGTCCATGCCTCTTGAAATTCTCGAGCGTATTTTCTGGCTGAGTGAGAATGTCAACCTTCCGCGTGCTGGTCCTCGCCTTGGGCGCCTACTTTCCGGCCGCTCTACGCTGCGTGAGACCTTTATCACTGCGTTTGAGCCAACGTGGAACCTGTGGTTCGGGCGTGTAGTTCAGGACAGTCGGCGTTATCAAGAACGGGAGGAAGATGTAGATCAGTGCGGCGGAAACCCCAGCTTTCAAGTTGGTTTCCCTACGTTGCTGACCCCTGATGCCATCAATTAACATTCTCCAGTCTGATCTGTTAGCCTGTTCATGGGCGACGATTGATATGATCCTTGATTGTCGAGACATCTGGGTTCGACGCCACGCGCGAACTCGATCATTTCAATATCCTGCGTTATGGGGCGACCCTATTGAACCCAACCCTTATAATACTGGTTCTGGTACTGCTGTCGGAATGAGTGACATGGAAGAAGCCAGATCTTCATTCTACCGTGATTACAATGCCTTCAGAAATATCGAATGCCTGAGCACTTACTCTGAGGCGTCAAAGTATATGTCAGAGAGTGATCCTAATATTCGGATCGAGGTCCACAGATTCACCGAAATACCAGATGACCTTCTAACCGGCCCTTGGGATGAAGCCTCGCTACAGAAGTTCTTCTGGCTTGTACAGGCCGGCGCTCAATTGTCTCCTGGCCAGACCTGGGAAGTTACTCGTGAAGGCTACAGCAACGCCATGTCGGATCAGTATAACCCCAACCTTACTGTCATACGGCTACTTAACATTCTAGGTGCATTCCCGAAGTGGCCGAGTCATGTAAGAAGGCAAGATTATGGCAACATTGATACCGTTATGCCCATTTTGAGTGACAATAAGGCTCTGAGGGCGAAATACACCTACATTGAATGGGTCTTGCTGAATGGAATACCATTCGGTTTTTTGGAGCTCGATCGCCCCTTGCTCTTAACGCCCTAAAAGGATTAGGACGGGTATTAAGCTACCAGGTGTTCTATATGGAGCGATTCGTCTTTGGGGGTTGAAACCACAGTTCTCCATCGCCAGACGTTTGCAGACACCGTATTTTTCTTCCAAGCTCATCAGGAGAATTCGCAGCTCATTTAGGTGGGCGCGTGGCTAGTCTCGACCCCTCAGCGCAAACCTCTTTGGCTCTAACGAGGTAATCTCTCAGAGATCGGTGTCGTTCTTCAACAAGCAGTAAGTCCCTCTTTTGAGATTGGAGACATAAACACCCAAATTTCTTTTCTGACTTTAATTATTATAATAATCAGGTTCACACCTAGTGTTTTTATTCAGTCCGTATTCAAGTTCTCCCCCTACTGTCCCAAGAGGCGCAGCTCCAGCCTAATAATACGACATCAAGAAACCATCCTGTTCTCATGAATCTGGGCTAGGGAACCTAGTGTAATGGCTCTATGAGACTTCTCGAGATAGCTTCGGAAGATTAGCGGTTAAAGTCAAGTGCGTTTATCAAACCTACAGGTTCCCATAGGGAAGACTACGTGAGTTTCCTGAAGTCTAAGTGATTCAATTCTTTTGAATAATTAATGAATGAGTCTAGACGATAATCCAAGGGGTGATTAAGGATAGTGTGCGTACCCAGAGCTCTGTCTTCCTCCTTCTCTCGCATCTCTCCCGGGGATGATCGCCTTGGGCCCGGCTCGCAGATCCTAAGCTCTGACAACGCTCTTTCCTGAAAATTCTAGGCCCTCCTGTTGTTCTATAATGAGATGATCAGGTCGATGAGCGAAAGCCTAGTTTCACCTGCAAGGTCACGCGTAGTAGCTGGTAAATCCCATCGTGATACTCCGAGTCAGTTATAGCTATCTCAGGCGTGTAGCTATCTCAGGCGTGATTTACGTGGAAATAGAGTGAGCTTCCAAGAATACATTGCTGAATTGCTGGGAGTGACAGTCACAAAAAATGATACCCCAAGATTAAGTTTCGAAGCCATTTATATCAAGCCTATGGTATCTTTCTGGTTGCAGGATGTGGAAGCTGTCAACCCAGAGATAGAGTTACCCAATATCGAGACACAAGTTGTTAGGGGAGGCTAGCGGGGTCCTAATGTCGGATATACGACAGATATTTGGCTATATAAATGTCTGGGGCCATCCTAGCTAGCTGGGAGAGACTTAGGAATCGATAATATTGAGTCCTTACTCCTAAGTTCGACCTAGCAGCGGCCTAATAGTAACTTTACTTTACACTATGTACTCTGACACAAGTGGACAGCATTAACTACTACTTCTGATAAAATACAGTTTTTTGAATTGTTGGACTCCTCTAGACTCTTCATGCCTTTAGAACAAATATGTAGCTTTGCCGGCGAAGCTAATGCAATAATACCTGGTCGTAGTCGAATAAAGGCAGTGAATATTCCCAGGCGCTCAGGGCCGCGTATTCGACCAGTGATGTAGTAGCACCACTTGATAACTCGTACACGTCGACTAGCCGAAATAGCCTAGTGCGGATCCACGAAGAGTAACTGTACTCCCCTTGCTCCCGGACGCAACAATGAAACCGCCTCGTGATCTGGCTCGTACTCAGAACCTAGAGTGGTGCGCCAGAGGTCGTAACACCACCTCCTATAGTAGTGGAGAACGAATAAAGTGATACTGCCACGTATCCTCGCCTATAGACACCGTCGCGATGGCAAGCACACACTTTTGCAACTAAAACAACATCGTTTTGACGAGAAGGTGACCATGGACAATTTACTTGGCTGGGGATGTAGTCAAAGAGTCACGTTCAACCCTGTATCATGCAGTGATTGTCAAGACTGAGACGACCTCCTATACCTTAACTACTAGCGGGAGCGGACAGGCAGCCATGGAAAAGGGCATATTGTACTTTTCTTACTATTGCTACTTGTTAGATGCATGATAAATATACAAACGAAACATCTTGCTAGACGCTGGTTTGTAGACCAAGAGTGGAATTACATTAGGAGTCAGATTTGTTTTAGCTAGCATTGATAAAAAATTGCTGGGCCTATAGATTTCCTACCATTTTCTAAGTCGAAGATGAAACTATGAGGTTGGACACGGCACTTGTAACGGCTTATTCCGATCATATCACATAATCCAACAGTTATATATTGATGACTTGGTGACGCTACTGACTTGGGCAGTGAAAGAGGGGGCTTGTTTTCATCTATCTATAAGGGAGCCCACTGATTCACGGAACTTGCCACATACTGCTTCAGTTTCTTACGAATTCTCATCGATTCTCTACGAGGCCCATTCAATTGGATTGAGCACAGAGTGCGTTTTGCTTTCATTTAGTTCTATTCGCCAATTCACGTGTTTTACATAAGTCGAAGTAATTCTAGATTCCCGGGGGACGGTTCCCAATTCCGACTCCATGGTTCGGTGATTTCTAACTTCGCAATAACATATGAAGGGTTTTGTTTGCCTTACTCCACCCTCCATCCTTTGTGAAATGGAGTAGGCGCCTATTCGTGAGAGTATTTGCTTCACTAGCTGAGGAGTGGCAAACAACTCGAACCGGTTCGAGATTGTCTAGGATGTCAGCAATTAGCCCTAGTGCCTTACAACCAAGCTGAGGAAGTTGCCGTCACTATTCAACGCCACCAGCAACCCCTCTTTCTCCCTACATACGGAGCGTGAGGTTACCCTTGTAGTTCTGTGCAATCTATTCACGCATATTAGAACCCACCATAGAACCGCGCGGGCGGACCTCGGTGGCAAGGAGTAACACGGCACGAGCCAGAAGGTGAGCTGGCAGGTCACCAAACAGGGATTTCTCCCTTGTGGAATAAGAAAGTTGGGGGTTGGGAGCTGTGATAGATCGTCCCTGAGATAAGTCAATGCTAAGCGCTTACTGCTGTAAAAATAGCACCACATTCATGGGCTAGACCGGTCTGGCTGCACAAACAAACACAAACACGGGAGTTTCCTACAGTCACAACGTAGCACAATGTTCTTCTTGAGCCCTTACTAGGGCGACAACTGTACAAGACAAACATTCATTGAGTATTACTCTAACAATACGCAGACCGCCTCTTGACGCCCAGCATCATGACAGTAAAGCCAGGGATCAATAAAATCGAATACAACGCGTTACCATTGGTACAATAGCTAGCTGGGTGTATGAGGCTGCACAAGGGTAAGCAATCTGATTCCTAGTGTGCAGTCTCCAAGTAGCAATGTCCAACAGCGTGAAAAAAACAAAAAAAAAAAAAACAAAAAAAAAAGACAAGACTAGCCATAACCATCCCCTAGTGCGCCTCCCATCCTAACCGTGCAGCTACAACAACTGACTACGTGGTTTACACTGTCAAACCCATCTTCAACTTGTATCTCGTCAACTGATGTGCCAGAAGCGATCTCGATACATGTTTCTCGGTCCTCCAAGATAGATTAATTATGAATCCTACTGTAGATAATGATTAGTTTCGTGAATGATGCTTCATTTGAAGTTAGCACTTACCCTCTTCTCTTCCGCTTCCTGGTAGTGGTATCCGGGTCGAGGGGTTCGTCGTCAGATTCGATACTTGGTATAACCTGTTGCTGAGGAGGCTGCGAAATTTGTGAGATTCGTGAGAGTTCCTGTTCTATCTCGCTATTACGCAACCACCGACAAAGTTCGATACCCTTCTGAAGCGGCACCCATATGTCCCCATCCTCCAATGGAGGCGCAGCGACCTTCTTCATCAGCAGCAAATACTTCCTGCTACGCTTCGCATCGAGGTCTGCTGCGAAACATATCTCGTTGGCGTTTACATGGGAATCTGACATGCGCACGTTTACTCGCTTGCCCCCGATGATTGCGTAGTTCATGCCCGAAGTCCCTGGAGTAGGCATTCTTTGTATTGAGATGGCCTCAGGTTCGGGATCCTCAACCCTTCCTGGCGTGGGCGGCCACTCTCTTGAGCCATCTATGTCAACTATATCCTCTTCCGTTGATTCATATCCTCTTGGTGTAGGTGCGGTTTGCACTAACGCAGGATCGTATGGGCCCCATACTGAATCTTCTGGAATATTATCCAAAGCGCCGTAATTCTCGCGTGACTCAGAGTAAAACTTTTGACGATCATTTGTGGCAACACTGCTGTTCGAACCAGACCGTCTGTAGGATGTCGGAGTCCCTGGCGGTCCTGAGGTCGTCGAGACGATAGAGCCTGTCACACTATCGTAGCTTCTAGACTTATTCACCCTGCTGGCGATAACAGCCGCATTATCAACGCTCTGAGGTATCCTGATGGGACCAAGACCAATACGGTCATTATTGGAGCCAGGAAAAGCTGGCGAGCTCCAGTAACTCATAGATAGGGGCCGGTTTTCAAATGATGCTGGCTCTGTTACAACGCTGTCGGACCCTAACTGCGCTGCATGGTCGTAAGACAGCGAGCGAGAGTCTTCCTCTTGCTCGGTGACTGCTGGTAGCTTCTCCTGACCTATTTCCCCGGATTCCTCCGATCTGTGACTGTTAGGCCAGGACGCCGTGCTTATCAGGCTTTCATCATGAGGGACATGAGAAGCACTTGTAGGATGGGCATATCGTATGTTCCGAGTAGAGTGGTAGGTTGCCAGAGATGTTCCGGGTACCTCTCGCGATTCATTCCTGTAGTGGGTTGGACGTGATACTTCCTCAACAGGATGCTCATCTACCCGAATTATCGTGGTGAGATCATGCGATGCGCTCTCATGGTGACCGGGAGATGGTACAGCCCTAGTGGAAGGTCCGGCTTCAGTCTGTATTATCGTGGACCCCTCATCCGACGAAACATAATAGCCAGGATCGTAAATAACAGTACGCGGCGGGCTATTCGTAGTTATAGGAGACTTTCTAGCGCGCTTGATTCCTGTTACACGAGTATCGTCTTCCTGTAGCGGTGGGTCGAATGCTATCGTCGATAGGTCGGATTCGATGTCACCAGATAGAACAGTGGGCTCCAATGACTCGCTGAAGAACCGATGCTCCATGGCTTGCTTTGCGGAGGGCCGATGCTCTGGATCGAATTGGAGCAAGCTGTTTACGAACGACCAAATAACGTCTTGGGGATATAGGGAGGCTAGGTGATTCTGGACACATTTGTACCATCGAGGGTCCTTGAGTCCGCAGTTCTTGGGGGGATCTGGAAGTCCGTAGAAGCAGTCCAATGCCATTATGCCCATAGACCATATGTCCACCTTGTTGGTATAAAGACTTCCATCGTCCTTAAGCTCAGGGGCAACGTAACGAGGTGTCCCGACAAATGACTTGAGGTGGTTCGACGTATTGGCCAAACCGAAATCAGTGAACTTAAGGCATATTGTCGGAGTGCGGCTTTGGACTATGACGTTAGCAGGCTTGATATCTCTATGGGTAACGTTTTTGCCATGGAGATAAGCTACGGCGTCGAACAACTGTTTTAATCCGGTCTGAAGTTCCACATTATTAAGAGGTTCAGTCTTCATTGTGTGCTGAAGGTCCCGGCCTCCTAGCTCCATAGCCACGACTTGTTTACCTTGATACTCATTGGCGGAGATGAACCGAATAATATGCGGCTAAAGTCTAATTAGTTCCACCCAATAGAGCGATATCATCAACCACACTTACATGTTTGAGCTTCCTTATGATTTCTATCTCTCGTTCGTTATATCTTCCGAATGTATGGAACTGCTTTACTGCGCATTCATCGCCGCTCTTTCGATCCTTTGCCGAGTATACCGTAGCTTGAGCTCCACGGCCAATTCTTGCGTCAAGGATATAGTCAGTCTCTAAGGTCCGCCCCGTCTTCGTGCTTGATTTTATTGCTAGCTTTCGTAGGACGGGGAGCTTTGACGAAAGTCTGGCCCGATACTCAGACCAATTCTTGAGAAATATATCCCTATGACCGCTATGGTCGGGAATTCGGATTTCGATGTCGAAGGAGCCGAGTTTAACGGTTACGACCTCGTTTTCTCGAAGTTTTAGTACCTCATGGAGCCGAATATAGCCAAGCAACTGTGATTTGATATGGGTGCCCCGTTTGCTCAGATTCTTTAGGGTCAGGATTCCGATGTCCCAGTCTTGCAAGATGGCGAACTGCTTTCTGCTGACTCCTCTTCCTTGGTCATTGTCGAGCAAGATGTCACATTCATCTTCATTGCTACCAAATACGAAGCCTCTCTCAGATTCCGCCATGTCATGGACAGAATTCATTGTGATTTGCATGAAATATGACGCTTTCATTTCAGGAGCACTACAAGCTCGGGGTTAGTTTTAGGTGCTGTGGTTTTAGTTCATAAATGTTATGCGACTGGGTCCCTGGGAGCATGGATTGGTCTGAGAAGAAGCTTTGCAGTCTTAAGTCGCTAAGGGAAGGGGTAATTGACTCTGAAATACACTTACGGGGTGAGACTCCGGTCATTGTCGTCAGATATTGAACGTGGACTGTCGGGGAGCAGATCGCTCGCGTAATCCTGTTCATTCTCTTGAACGACATAATTCTCATTTTCTTGAGTGACATACTTCTTATTTTTGGGATCAAGAAATAGATGGTCCTGATGAGAGTGCACTGTGAAGAGCGTCTTAGCTGCGATTTCGTACTCCATAATGGATGTTGTAGAAGAACTCTAGGTTTCTGCCTTCTCTTTCTCTGTTGGGAGAAGTAGATGCTCCAGGTACTCCAGCACAAGTTTATGTTTATGATATGGGAGATTATATACATATCCATTGGGACTACTGGGGTGGTTGCTCAAGAGAGACAGTGAATCTCTTTGCCGTATCACTAACATGAAACGCCTAACATACAAGCACATTGAATTGCTTGTTGCTTGTTGCACACGAGGGTCCGGCGGCTGGTGAATAAGGGATATACTAGATGATTGGACGCGAAACTAGCCTTAGTACAAACAGTGAATACCTTGACCGGGTCGACCGCCGGTGAATGAGAGACTCCCCCCACTTAAAATGTGGTAGATGGTGGGAAGTCTCTCATTTAATGGTGTTCGTACATGTGTAACGCCACCCATCCCTTACTTCCCCACCCACCGAGGGGGCGCGTCCGAAGGCAAACCTCAGCACACAATCTTCTTCAAAGCTTATGACCCAGCACAATAAACAACTTCGCGCTTCGTGTTACATATTGCCTCTGAACTCGAGTTTGTCAGGTATCGTGAAAGTATAATTACGATAGATTTGTGTGCAATTGACCCTCTAGTCAAGGAGAGCACAGGCCAGACTTCCTATCAACTTGCGCATACCGCGGACTTGTCTTCAACGACCTCGCTCGACATCGCGTCACCCTTGATAATGGATGAATCAAATTCTACGCAGCTTCTGACGGAAGAAAATCTGGGGAGGCTAGAAGACGTGCAGAAACAACAACTTCCTTCTGAATCCTTAGCAACTTCAGATTTTCTGCCCATTGACAGATTAGAGAAAGCAAAGCGTCTGGTCTACCGCTTCTTATGGCGACTGCGGGACATTGGGCCTGAAGGCGACCGAATTCGCGAAGCGGAAGATGTCTACATAGCCGACAGATCAGTTCGCTATCGAGGAAACACAGTCCCCGAGCCCGACCTCGAAGATCCTAGCTTCTGGGAAGCCAAGATGGGATATCTGATCCGAGAACACGGGCCCTGCATCAAACTCACGAAAGAGAAACGCGACGTCTACCGAATGATGGTGACTCTTCGAAATTTTGGACGGGATGGTCGTAAGATCCTTGCTGACTACGAACTGTACATCGCCGGGAAGGATGACGTTCGTTATCGAGGAAACGATGATTCCAAACCTGATCTCCAAGACCCTGCCTATTGGACTGCTCAGTATAAGTATCTAAGGTCCAAATACCAGCCATTATGGAAGGCACGGTATCCGCCTCCCCCTCCTGAATCGTACAAGCCGCCCAACACGGCGCAGAGGGAGAAGTTTGCTGAACTTCAGGAAGCAGCAAAGAAGAGTGATCCGTTGGCTTCAATATGGACCTGGTCAAAAAGGAAGAGAGAAATCAAGGCATGGTCTAACGCGCAACATGCAGGCAAGAGATACGCAAAATATAGAATCATGATGAATGCTAACATGGAACAGGTTCTAGTCCAACGAGGGTAGAAAGCCTAACACTCCAAGATCCGCCCGGGCAAAGTACTGCAGGCGATGTTGAAGATAGCATTAGCTGCCGGTCGGTAGAGATGCCATACTTTAGATGGGTTGATGCATACAGGGGTGTCTATGAAAGGATGGCAGCCCTTTGGCAACTCGGAGGGGAAGGTCGCGAAATTGTCAAAAACGACGAGCTTCGCATTGTAGACAAGTACGATGTCCGGTACAGGCGTAGTAGAGGCCCAAAGCCGAACCTGAAAGATCCAAGCTACTGGGAAGCCAAATGGGCATATTTCACTGACAGATACATTTCCCTCGCTCGAGACCCTCGTACGGCCCCTGCCCCTTCTCTCCGTGTTCGAAACGATACAAAACAATCACTAACAGGTTCCAGATTACAGCTCTCAAATTTTATCTCAGTTAACGTCAACTCCAGTGGACTTACCTATCCCCAGCCCATCATCAGGTGCTCTCTCTCCTACACCCAGCCGGGTCGAAAGTCTTCGGCCTAGTCCAGAATTGGTTCGGGCTGAACAGCTGAAAGCAGCAAAAGAAACATTGTATGATATTCTCAGTTCTGATTTCTTCCAGAAGGAAGGCCGGAAAATTCTCGAAGACGACGATGTATACATTGCCGGCAGAAATGACGTCCGTTATAAGCATAATGTTGGCCCAGAGCCCGACCTTCAGGATCCTAAGTACTGGTCAGACAAGATTAAGTACTTCTATGATTACTTCCTTTCGTCTCTCCCACAAGAAGGTAAGCACCATACTTTGTTAGGCCATATGAAAGGGACGACGAACGGTCTCTGACATGGAATAGAACGGGATACTATGAGGCAGCCAATAATTTCACCAAATGAGAGCACCTGGCACTCGGCGCAACCACCCCTTACAAGACCGGCTCCGGCTTCACGAAGCGCTACTCCATTGCTCGACTCAGAAGTTCAACCTCAAGCACCCACTGCGATGCCCCTTGAGAACCGAGCCACGCCAGTGTATGACTCTATGGACAAGGAGAATTGTGCGCCATGTCCAGATGGAGTTGCAACACAAACCACGATAATACCAAGAACACCCAAGAGAAAAAGAGGCAGCGACTCAGATGATACAGACCAATCATCACATCCTTCGAAAAGGAGCAAATCAGGAACGGGGCAAGCGAGCTCGACCCGTTCAACAGCTACAGGGGGGTCGCCTGCAGAAGCGCTATCAACGAGAACACCGACTCCAGAGGCCGTTATGCGGCAACTATGTGCGTCGGATCCAAGGCCTGGCCGTAGTTTGGCTCGAACGCCGGTAGCGCCTATATCAATAGACGTCGAAGATAGGCCTGTATTGAGCGAGAATCTGGAGAATAGGCCTGCGTTAGTCGAAGAGTTCGAGGATAGGCCTGTAAGAATAGAAGAGTTTGGGAACAGGCCCACACTGGTGGAGGAACTCGACGATAGGGCCACGCCAGCACCGCCCCAGCGCCGCAAGAGGCAACGCAAGACGTACGAGAAGGAGCGGACCAGCCGGAGGCTCGCGGGACAGCTGCCCGAGTTTGGCTTGTTGCCGGAGCAAGGTGAAGAGCCACAACCCTACAAGGCGCCTTCGCGGCCGGCCGCGACTACAAACAAGGTGGACTGTCTGCGGCCTCGTAAAGATAAGATGATATCGAAGAAGCCGGCGCCGGCCAAAAGCACGAAGTCTCGAGCGACTCCCAAACCTACTAATGGGAGAGCGGGCCCTCAAACGAGGTCACGAATGGGGTCGAAACGTAATTGAGAGCCAAAACCCGTACATATGTATGAGGACGTCGTCTTTGAAGGATGTTCAAGGACTGAGGTACGATTCCTCTTTGATAATATTGTATAAGTGGTCGAGTAGCAAGCAGAGCTACCATATTCCACGCTGCCAAAAGGTATATTTAGATATTTGGACGACTGTTAATTGCGATTTTTGTACATAAAAAAGAATGAATTGCAGAGGCGTCTCACCTGTTGGCTTTTTGAGAGACTGCTGAATTGAACATACGATGAACATCGATGACATGGTCGCGAACTCTATGTGAGTGAATTATTCCGATCTGTAAGACATCTACGGAGCTTTTGAGGTTGATTTAAACTCTACCCAACTATCATGAGCCCACGAGAAAATGACGACACTACACCGTTCGTCCACCCTGGTTACACACGCGTCGAACCCGTTAGAGAGAAGCCTCTTCCCACAATTCTTTATAACTAGTAATGAATGCTTTCTCAGACCAAGGAAACTGATTCAAGACACCGAGTACTTCCGGCCATGATTTATAAAAGCCTCTAAACCTATAAGCGTTGTTCGATGCTAATAGTACGACGTACTTGGAGCGTATGGCTCCTGCTGGAGCGAATGCTCCGCCAATATAGAGGAGCCACAGTAGCAAATCAGGGTGATCATCCCACACAGTGTCGTCGTTCGCCTGTTGTAGTTCGCGGAGTAATTGTGAAGAAACTTGAGGCTTTGAGATTCGGAGTCAGTAGATTCCTCATTGTGGCTAATAGGGGTATTAAGGTCCATCTTGATTCAAGGGCTGGTTCACCTACCGGAATTACTAGAGGGCACCAAACCTTGCAGCATAGCACGGCTGAGCTCAAAAATGCCGCAAGACGACAGCATAACATGACAGGAGAGAGATCCAGGAAGCTCATAAGCCTAGATTGAATGGATGCTGTGTGATTATTGATACATGCCATTATCCCTGAATCGCATCTTCCGAATGGGGGGAATAGTCGAATGCATTGCAATGCATGCAGGTCTTCAAGCACCTCGATGAATTCTCTGGTAAACAAGTGGGATCGCACTTGAAACCCGGGCGATAGCCGAAAGAAGTCTGGGGGCAATGGGTCTCTTGTCCACTTCAGCTCTGAAAACGTGGTGTGGTCGACTACACGACTAGATCCCGCTAACACCGAGGAATTCAGGTCTTGCCTGTGGGCTAGTATAAGAGTATGACACAAGAGAGAGGCAAATTGTATCTTTGCTTACCAAAATATGGCCCGCTTGATTCCGCGAGTCAGATAAATGCCCTTTGTTTGACACATTTGAAGAAGCAGACGCACTGCTCCCATGTGAAGCTGGACCTGGGATGTCATCCCAAGACAGGCCTGGATTATCAAATGTTAATACAACAAAGGAATACCTAGCAGGCAAAAACTTGCATACCTCCACCCCGGCTAGCAGCAAAATGGCTCCAATCGTTGATTCCGAAGTAGCTTCAGCCGGGGAACTCATCTTCTCGCGAACGTACCCGATTGTCTGGCCGCGATATCCAAGACACTCTGGGTTTGTGCTACCTCCAGCAGACGCGAACGTCAACGACAACATAACCGCGCTCAGAAGAGCCGGATCACCGAAACCAGTCCGGAAAACCGAGCCGAAGCTCTGGAACGCAAGTTCTTCCGCGACGCTGAAGACCGGCTCCGGGGCCTGCCGGGCTTTGTCTGGAGCATTTCTCTGTAAGTCAGTCCAAGACAGCTAGCTCTCAGCGACGAGGATGAGCTTACAGTCGCCCAGAAGTGTCTGCAGCCTCGAGGAATCGACGGCGAGCGTCTGAAATGGATCAAGCATGGACGCAGACAGGGAGCGGAGCGGCGCAATCTCAGTCCCAGCCCGAGTTCTTCTCCTGCTAGAACTCTCTGATTTGTCCTTTGGAGTCATCACGCGGAAATTGTTTCTCTGCTCTTGTTGCATCTCCCGCTTGCTTCTTAGTGCTTGCTTTACGGCATGTGACCGAGCCAGACGTCGCGCGGCACGATCCTTGGCATCATCTGGGGCTTGGACTGAGATAAACTGAAATTGCCCGGCTCACGAAAGTTAGTAGCGAGACGAGACCCAATTACCCCCTTTTTACTTCACATACCTACGACAGTTTCGTTTTCGGCTTCTGTAGAATTGTGACTTCTTGAAGACATCGTGCATGGCTGCTGACAAACGGATCAGTCGTCGGGTTATCTTGAAGACGCTCGGCTAGCCATTATTAACGCAGCCAGTCAATACGATTATGTACCTGACTCTTGCTTGCGTTCCAAACAAGGGTCTAGTCAGTAGGTTTTCAGACGTGACGTTCTAAACATCGTGCTCGATTCATGATTGCTTATAAATCATCCTCAAGGGCTTCCCACTCATTCTTGTTTAGCGCCGGTAATGTAAAGATAGTAGATGCCCATACCCTTTTTGGAAGTATCTCGTTTCCCTAATTGGAAGTATGTTGTTTCCTTATTCGGAATCATCTATTTACTCTAAATGGACGTCTTTCCATAGTAGTATCTCCTGAGTATGATTGATTCCTCAACACACATGCCTAGGTAGTCTTGAAGCGCTCTGGATACTGTAAGCGCTTCTATCGTACCAGATTTTTCTCTCATTGCGAGTCTTCCGAACTACAAGATCCAGAGATATAAAGACCTCAAGGTCCTCCCCATTGAGAATGTCGTCTCGTGGATATCACAATTATCAGAAGATAGCACCTCACTTCCCGCTCCGGAAAAGCGAAATCCTATTATACTACGTTTTTAATCATTCACTATGGCCGAATCACGCCTTTTCAAGCCACTCAGAATAGGCAATGTTGAAGTGAAGCATCGGATCGGAATGGCTCCGCTCACTCGCCGTCGGGCGACTAGCGAGCGGGTGCCGACGCCGATGATGAAGGAATACTACAGCCAACGAGCCTCTGTGCCTGGCACTTTTATCATTTCAGAGGGCGTCCTAGTATCCCCCGCAGGTGCTGGAGGATACGCACACGTCCCTGGGATTTGGAACCAAGACCAAGTCGCTGCCTGGAAAACTATCACCGATGAAATCCACCGCAAAGGCTGCTTTATATTTTGTCAGCTCTTTGGAATGGGTCGCACGGGAGATGTTGAAACGGCTAAGAAAGATGGAGTCGACATCATAGGGCCGAGTGCCATTCCAGTCGCAGAAGGCGCCCCGATTCCACGCGCCATGACTATCGAAGAGATCAGGCAAATGACTCAAGACTTCGCGACTGCATCGGAGAACGCAATCAAGGCGGGATTCGACGGTGTCGAGTGCCACGGGGCAAATGGCTACCTCCTTGACCAGTTTCTCCACGACACCAGTAACACACGCAATGATGAGTATGGCGGAAGTGTGGCAAATAGATCTCGCTTCCTCGGCGAAGTCATGAAGGCTATGGTTGATGCTATCGGCCCCGAACGTGTCGGGCTCCGTCTCAGCCCCTGGAGCACATTCCAGGTAGTGAGGATGGAGAACCCCATCCCGCAATTCGTGGATATTATCAACAAAGCCAGCAAATTAAATCTTGCATATCTTCACTTAGTCGAGTCAAGAGTCTTTGGTCACATCGATTGCGAAGCTCCTGAGAAATTAGACTTCGCCTACGACATCTGGAAGAATCCCGTACTTGTTGCCGGGGGGTATACGCCAGCAAACGCACAGAAACTCGTCGATGAAGAATACCCCGACAAGGACATCATGGTGATCATCGGAAGGCACTTTGTTTCGAACCCAGATTTGGTGTATAGATATAAGAAGGGGGTCAAGCTCAACGCGTACGACCGTGATACTTTCTATGCCGTCGAATCAAGTGTGGGATACGTGGATTACCCGTTCAGCGAGGAATATCTGGCTAGCGTGAATGCTTAGAGGGGCTCGCTTGGGATTAAGATACATATGTGTTAGACTTTGACAACTTCCATGTAACCATTAGATCGTCAGAAGTTGCCATTGTTAGAATAAGATGTTAAGGAGCGCACGGACCACTCCAAGATCTCAAACTTAGCCCGTTATGGGTAGTCTATAAACTAAGCTTGAACTAGTCTAGTCTTCAGGGGCCAGCAGTGCAATTTGATTCCAAATGCGAATAATGCGCAAGTCGACCTGCAGGAACAACTGGGAACACTGACACCTGGGACGGTTTGATTGCGTCAGTGACGGCATGCGATATCCGAGCCCGAGTAATCCGCCTGGCTGAGCTGTCAGAGCCCAATCCTGCTTTTCGCTGCTCAGCTTTGTCGGTTCCTCGACTTCGCCAACCGCCAACCGCCATTCGCCATTGTAGCGGGATACGCCGAAGCACTCGGTTATTGCGCCGCCGCTCATAATACGAACCAAGTCCCGGCCTTCGCATGAGATGTCTCCCTAACTTTGGTCCCAGGATGCGTTTGGGATGCCAGCTATCGAGAGCACAAGAGCCGAGACGCGGTGGACTACCCGCATAGTCCCTGTCGTACTTGCTGTTGCTGTTGCCTACGCGACATACGTCGTCGTCGCCCGTGTCTGTGGTGAGTATCATCGCGTTCTGCCCGTCCACGATACAGTGAACGCTGACTATGGTGTTTCTACAGTCAAGTACCTGCTTGCATCACTAGACGAGACTGGGGCTGCCATCGCCATTCTCGTTCTCTACTTCTACTTCTTCATCTTTATGATATGTACCTACTCTCGAACCCTTTACCATGCGAATTTCAATCCCGGTGTCGTCCCACTGGGTCCGCGAGCAGTCGAACGACTAAAAGCGAAGGGCGAGAAGCGGATGGGGCAGTCATATGGCACAGACGATCTTGAGGGCCGGGCTTATGAGGCCGGACCTGACGACCCGGACAGCCCTGGACTGGAGCGTTTCTATTCCCGAGACGCGTTTGTCTGCGAGCCCGATGGCCGCCCCAAATGGTGCTCCGAATGCTGCAACTGGAAAGCAGATCGTGTTCATCATAGCCGCGAGATTGGCCGATGTGTTCACCGCATGGATCATTACTGCCCTTGGGCTGGCGGCATGATCGCCGAGAATTGTAGGTTATCCGCTTCGGCCTTTGTCCTTGGCACCGCTGACCCTAAGCAGCCTTCAAGTTTTTTGTGCAGTTTACCACATACACTGCATTGTTTTGCGCAGTTGTCTTAGGATCAAGCGCCTATGTACTTCACCGTCAGGTCGAGCATGGTGCTTCTCCCGATCCTTACCTTATTGCAGTAATAGCGATAGCGGCATTCTTTGGGTTGTTTTCATTCTTAATGACCGTCACCTCGGTGCGGTATGTTTTCCTAAACATGACGAACGTCGACATCTTATCATTCCACCAGAAGGTCTATCACTTAGCGGTGAGAGTGCCTCGGGGAACGAGGTCGGATAGATTCGGCGTGATCGTGTACCCTTTGGTGAAGCGGGGGACCAGCTCACATAGTAGAATGAGCGGCAACTATCAAAGGGCTGGACAGCAGTCAGGAGATCTGCCCGCGACTTCCCGGGATGATCTCGCAACGCGAACTTTCGCAGTTCTCGAGACAAATCCGGGGGAGAATCCATGGGACATGGGGTTTCGGCGCAATTGGCAATCGGTCATGGGCACGAACCCCCTGGATTGGCTACTTCCTATTCGTCACTCCCCTTGCACCAACCACGACAATGGCGAAAGCATGTACCCTATGGATCGTATCCTCGACCAGCTTCGTAGTAGATACGGCCTCCCTGCCGGCCCCCCGTCGGACGAGAGTACTGTCATGGAGATGAGGGGTTTGCGGAGTTAATGGATACAGGATGCGACTGTAGATCGAGGCTGACGATACCCTTGTATTTACCCTTATGATGCATCGAACATACGTCAACATGGTAGCACCATTCTTTTTTCATCTGTTACATATTTGACCACGCTGGTGTGTATCATGCATTTCCAGTTGGAATTCGTAATTACATATAATTATGTCTCACGGACCCAAGGGACTGGGACTATACCCGAGACCCTTCGGATCAGGACCTCTATATCATATATATAACTATAAAAGCGTCTAAAGCGGCATGTGTATGCTTAGGTGAATGAGACGGGCTATGGAGCGCGAGGAAGGAGCGAAAGCCAGGTTTTCGTATGTATAACTTAGGCTGCCGCCTAGCTGCGAGCAGGCCCTTGTACAATTTCGTAAACTAAGTACCTACCCGAGGGGACCCGGTTTTGGGACACTCTGTTGACAGAGATGTCGGCGCTATTGCTGGTCTTGGTCGGGCTGGTTGTTTTAACATGGCCCGGCCAAAACACCTCAGTTCCAACCTTTCCTAACTGTACGCTATTCAAATGTTTGCCCTGTTAGAAAAGAACATAATTTGACAGCAATGTTAGAACAAAAACAGAAGGACTATCCGAATTTTATCATTTAAAAAGATAGTTGCAGCTAGAATAGTACGATAGTTTTGAAATGGAAAGTACGGGACACAGTCTTTCAGTAACGGTGTAATACAATACATGTACCAGACTGCTGGAAATTCGGTTAGTGTGACCTACAAAACCCAGAGTTCCAGCCTGTTCAAAAAAAGAGCGTCCCCCCTATAGGTAGTCCTAGGTGCGGGTGCAGATGTAAGGCCTAATCCACAAGAGGCCTTTCAGTTAATATGTGGATATAGACACGGAGGAAAACGGAAGAATACTAGTTATAGGACTATTAGCTAGACACCTTGCTAGACATCTTGGATATCACCCCTGCTATCTGCGAAGAATTTTATTGCGCTTTTGTAATGACCGAGAGTGGTCTATGTTGTAGCAGAGATGGAGCAGTTGACATAAGAGTTACCGTAATAGGAAATGATCCAGGTGCTATCTCTCGTGCCTACTTTACATTTTATTTTGTGTGATCAGGGAATTACCAATCAATTGTATTTAATGCTTTAAGGTGCGTATAGTGATATAGTCTCGGTGATTTTAGCTGATAGCGTTGAAAGCGTGGACTTATGTGTACCAGATAGAACCAAAAAGGGGGGGACCCAACGTCAAGCACTACCTTGCTTGCCAATGAGCTCGACTATACTGTGTTCAGTCAATAGACTCACACGTAATATTTGACCGTAATTGCGTATAAACCAAACGATTTCCGTAGGTAATGTTATGTACCACCTACTAGTACATTCTATCCGTCTTAACACATACTCCGTTCTGTTCTCAAGATAGAAATAATATAAGATTAAACAAGGGCTCGACTCTTCGTATCGACAATAGAGAATCACCTCAGTTAATTTCGAAGAGCACTAAACCGTCGGTGTCCTAATTAGACACACCTATTTTAACCCTTGCTATTGTGTGAAAGGTCCAAAAAATATCGCTGTGATATATTCCTGTCAATATATGTTGCTTCACTCTACATCACTAAAATACCAGAACATTTCCTTAGAAGCAGTAAAACCCATGATGAACTACTTGGATAAACTTCCATTGATTGAGTTTTAGGGTATGCCTACGATGTATACTTACACGTGTGTTGGGGGCATTTTCTGGAGGACATGTTATGTACCGCTCGAATAGGTAGGTCACAACGAAGAGATTTTAAGTGAATAAGCTTGCAAGCGAATGTCGTATGATTGTTTTCTAATAAAGCGAGTGACACCGAACTATAACATCCTTCACTCTAATGTAAGGCACGAACCTTATATATCCCATGAACGAGTGGCGTATACATAGTAGTATTATACCCAGAACTTTGCTACCACGTCGGAGAGAAAAGTGCTCTTGGTAACTCTAGTATGATCTGATATACTCCGTTTTGATGGAGAGGTGTGATCTAGGTGGTTTTGCAATCCTCACACTTTTTATGCCCGCACCCCTTGCAACAGGCCTCGTCTTCGTCTGTCGTATACTCGAAGTAATCTTCGCGATCACATCCTGAACAGATATACTTGTCGGACGTGTCATGGACTTCGTTGTCGGGTCTAATGTTGTCATCTTCGGGTTCAGGAGTAGGGGTGCGATCTTCGGCCCTGCCCCCCTATTAGATCCATCCATTCATAGGCAGAAATTGACTTACATCGTGAACTTGAGACTAGAAGACAATATGTAGCCAAAAAAAAAAAAACAAAGATAACAACTTCTGAAGAATATGGTAGTCACAATTGCTGTACCAGTGGATTTCTTTGATTGTGAGGAACGGTGCCCGAGATTTTGAGCTGGTGACTTATGATTTATGGACAGCTTTTGGAGTTTTCTACACAGTTATATACATGAATTATCGTCCTCGTAGGACTTTCGAGATTTCAATATTCAAGAGCTGCATCGTAGTGATCGGGAACGCCGTCGTCAGTTTCTTGTGGTATCAAGAACACTGATCGCTAGATTCAACCTGTGTTCAGATATTCCGTGGTACAGAGCCTCAACCTTTCCATTTCTGTTATTCGGTCTGAACATTTTCACTAGCCGCGAGGAGACTAGGAGAAAGGAGGTGACAGGGGCAAAGGCTCTAAGTGTAACCCTGCGAGCAACATCTTAATCCTCTAGATTCATCCTTACGGCCAACATAACCACGAAATATGTGGAACTGACGTTATCTTTGATCATGACACGCCTTTCGTGAAAGCCACCGTCGTCGGGACCGTCCCGCACATGAGATCGTCGAGAATTAAGCCGACCCGGGATTCCTGGAGTAGTAATTCGATGCGGACTACCCGCAAGCTGTTAGAAATATGAATGCTGCTCAACTCCGGATGTCCTAGTAGGGGAGAATTATGTTGCCTTATTAGTAACAACTCTTTATCTGGATGCATATTGTGTACTACAGAGTTTCCATGTACCTAATAATCCTAAGGCAACCATATTAAATCCGCTGCATCGCAACTGGCTGCCTTGGGGAAATTTTATTTAGCGTTCCTTTCTGTCGGGACTCAGCTTCAACGTAAAAGGAAGGTACACAAGTGCCATGCATGAAGAAGACGAATAGAAGCAAAGGGACTCTTGGTTCGAACTTAAGATCTATAGATACACGATAGTTTGATCAAGTCACACCGCTTTAACGAAAGTAAGGAACGCCCAATATCAATGATTTAGCTTGAGGAAATGGCGGGACCTGAGCTTGCAGGATTCCCCTAGCCTTGCAAAAGGGCAAATACCACACACGGATATCTTAACGTTAAACATACGGTTGAAACACCATTAAATAGATGTCACACCAATATAAGTCTCTATTAAGCAGTTAAGCGCCATTATTGCTTTATAAACTTCAATGGGATATTTACTTTGTCTAATTGACGTGTTCACATCGATATTCAATCCGTAACGGATTTGCAATTTCCACTTAGTTTACAGCAGCGGAGACATACAGATTTTTAGTACCAGTGGAATGGTAATGCAACGTAACTCCCGATACGACTTTTTTTACTTTTTCGATTCCTTCGACATATAGAAATATTTCACTTGATTATCAAGAATACACGAATGGAGCAGAAAATGATGTTATATGGCTCTCTTTCCGCAGGTATGGTATTACCAAGAATTAGGGCTCCAGGCAGCGCGATCGTCATTGAGGCACTAGAAGCCTCTGTACAGTAGTAATTAGTGATGTCATAATCATATTTGACCTCAAGAGAAGCGGATTTCGATGAAATGAACGGCGTAGCCGAGTTTTCTTTCACGGCGGCACGGAGTCATTCGGAACCATTAGACTAAACAGGCTAAAAAATGCGGGATATTTTCATGACGAGCTATGCAGGCGCATGGAAGGAATATTTTGTCACACGATTGGTTCCTTATGCGTGCCATCGAGGTGGGGTTTCTAAGGAATCGTCGCTCTGCGAATGTCATCTTAAGCCATGGGGAACGAACTGATGATGACAGATGCCTATAACAGACACCGAAATAATGCGGCTCTTCAACTGATTCTCGACAAATCCCTACAGCAGACATAAAACCTAGCGAATCACAAGAGACTTCTAGAAGCTTGTCTATGTATGGTACTAACAGTCTTACTCTCTTGGCAACATCTCGCTGTTATGTAGGCAAGGGTAAAAACGGAGCCGGGAAAAGGGATCACCTGCAGCCTATGCCGCTTTTCGGGATGTCAGGACGCTTTTATTAAACTCCTCAGAAAGAAGGCACTTGAACTTGAACAATGGTACATTTTCAGCTAGGGCGTGAGCCTTAAAATTCCGGAGCTTCAAAATAGGGCGAGGTAGCAGTAGACAGTTTATATTTAGACAGAGAAAAAGTAAATCCGCAAGAGCTAGCAGGCCATTTATTGCTTCCGGCCTTGTACTAATATTCGCTGCAGCAGGCTACGTCTGCGTTCCACCGTGGCAATATCAGCATTCTCCCACCAAATAGCATCTGCTCATAAACAGTACATTCTAGAGAAGGCTCTGAGAATACTGAGCCGCCCCTATGATTGGTCTCATTTTGGGCTATCTGATCCTATCACAAGGCGAGAAAGTCCTATCCCAACACGGTGAAAATATTGATAACACTACTGTTCCCCATGAAAAGCGAATGGGAAAGGGGAAAGGATGTGGAGGACGGGAACCCCGAGGCCACGAGAGCGGAGTCCCGGCGAGCTGACCTCAAGTAAGCAATTAATATACATGCAACTGCGCCTTCTAAACCCGATGCTCGCATGCACACTACTCTAGGTGTATCGTCCAGGATCGAGATAAAATGACATAGTCAAAATCACACTAAGGGAAGGCCTGGTTTCACCAACTCCTAAGGCCAAAAGAATTAATTACATCCAGTCTGTAGTGTGTTGGGGGCTAAAATGAGGCTCCGGTGCTGATTTTTCTAGCACTTATTGGCGACAGGCAGAAGTTTAACACTTCGTAGTAATCGGAGATGATTTCCTAGCGGGAGGCTCAGCTAGCCAGGTACTTTGGGACTACAAGGCAACGTAAAGCGGGCAATATGACGCCTCAAGATACGTCTGACCCGCATGGAGCTACACTTACACTGGTTGCGTTTGGGATGGGCTCGTTGCTAATTTGGCCGGGCCCGAACGCCAGACCGGTGAAAGCTAGAGCTGACATGCCTCCAGACCGAACGCCTACGGCCTTTTATCGGAGTAGCAAACGGTTACATGAGGAAGTAAAAACCGAATAAATAATCATAATTGCGAGACTCGGAGTATCTATTGTTTTCCTGGTGGTAGAAAGACGGCGGGCATACCGGAGCGGCCCCACAAGCCCTTTTATACTGATATGTCGCATTATGCTGATACATACGATTTAGAGTGATCGATATGCTATGACACTATTATGAAGCTATCGAGGTGTTTGTGTCACCTTCCAAATGAATCCACTTTTTTTCTCTAGGCGGTCCCGTCATCGAGCTTTGGCTGGCTACCTTTTCATGAGGTTGTATCCTCCCGCCTCGTATTGTCATTTTCACATTACTGTGTTGCAATGCAGTCCGATACTAACCACTCCACGCTTAGGTACCTCGAACTCTTGTAATAATAGTTTCACTTTCTGATTGGATTGACCAGCTCTTTTCGTAAATCTCTGCAACCCCCAAGGCCTTGGGTAGTCCAAGTCTTGATGCCCCCTCCCGGATCTTCAAGAGCCATCATGAGCCGTTGCGAAATCTCGGTGTCTCGCTAGCCCGTTCAGTTCCTGCACCTCAAATCACTTGCATTCCATCCGCAGCGGCACGGCGAGGTCATACTTGTCATGTCAATCACATGACTATTTGAATATTTTTGCGCCACCCAATTAAACACGGGCACTCTAACTATCAGCATGTCTTCTCCATCTCCTGGTTTTCAAGTGTCCTCTCCCGTCCACGGCGCCGGACGTCGCAAATCGAAATTTACCTACCGCCAGTTGGGTATGCTAGCTTCATATTCGGCGTCCTCTCCTTTGCGAGTCATTGCTCATATTGATCTCGATGCTTTTTACGCCCAGTGTGGTATGTATAAATCCTTCCGGGATGGTTGTCTTGATGATTATTTGTTAAGCTATCCATCAAGTACATCACCCCCCCGTCTGTGCTTAGTGCGGTCACGCCGCTACGACGTTAATCTGATAACTAATTTGTCTTTCGCGCCATGCAGAGATGGTACGTTTGGGTATCGACGAGGAACAACCTCTCGCTGTGCAGCAATGGTATTTGACGAGCCCAATATTCATATCCATTCCTTTCAATCTTCCTCACCTTACATTCATCACCCACGTCATGGTTCAATTCAAGCCAATCTAGTTTCATGTCAAATCAATAACCTTACTATGATAGGCAAGGGTTGATAGCCATCAACTACCCAGCACGTAAGTTTGGGATTGGTCGACATTGCACTGTGACGGAGGCGAAGAAGCTCTGCCCGAACCTTATCGCCCAGCACGTTGCTACATGGAAGGAGGGGGAAGAGAAATGGGCGTATCATCCAGATGCACCCTCTCATATTGGGACTCACAAGGTCTCATTAGATCCGTATAGGCTTCAGTCCAGGAAGATCCTGGCTCTGATTAAGCAATGCCTCCCAAACAACATGCAGAAGGTCGAAAAAGCAAGCATAGACGAGGTTTTCATCGACCTGTCTGCCCAAGTCCATTCGATATTACTTCAGCGGTTCTCAGAACTGACCGATCCACCTCCTTATGACGACCCAACAGAGAAACTACCTCTTCCTCCAATCACTGCACTAGATTGGCAAGTTGACGTGTTGGTGGATCTTGACGACGCCGAGACCGAAGTCGACGATCCTGATTGGGACGACGTGGCTATCCTGATCGGATCTGAAATCGTTCGGGATATCCGAGCTGAGATCCGTCGAACCTTGCACTATACCTGCTCTGCTGGAATAGCGAGTAATAAAATGCTCAGTAAATTGGGCTCTGGTCACAAGAAGCCCAACCAACAGACGGTTATACGTAATCGGGCCGTCGGACGATTCCTATCGGATATGAAGTTCACTAAGATCCGAAACCTAGGGGGGAAACTTGGCGACCAGGTTAAGTCGGTGTTCAACACAGAGTCGATCGAGGAAATGCTTCATGTTCCAGTAGAACAACTCAAGCTCAAGCTTGGGGACGAGACAGGACTTTGGTTCTACGACACAATTCGGGGAATTGACTCGAGTGAAGTGACTTCACGAACGCAAATCAAATCTATGCTTTCTGCTAAGTCGTTCCAGCCGAGTATCACTACCATGGAGCAAGCTATCAAATGGCTTCGGATATTTGTCGCCGACATATTCTCCCGTCTTGTCGAAGAGGGGGTCCTTGAGCACAAACGTCGACCTAAAACAATTCATCTGCATCATCGCTCCGCAGGCCAGACCCGCTCACGGTCGAGTGGCATTCCACAGGGGAAACCCCTTCGGGAGATAATTCTATTTGACATCGCTAAACATATGATGGCGCAAATAGTCAGTGAAGGCAGGGTATGGCCCTGCGCAAACCTTAGCCTAAGTATTGGAGGTTTCGAAGATGGTGTTACTGGGAACATGGGAATCAGCACTTTTCTACTAAAAGGTGACGAAGCACGAGTATCGAGGGTGACATCGCGCGAGTCTCCACTCGACCTGGCCTCACATGAACCGCAGGAGAAGAAGATGCGCCTCGAAAGTACTGGAATCCAACGTTTCTTTCCCAAGAAGGAAACATCGACTGGAGAAGATGAGGAGGACGGGAAGGAAGCTTTCGACTTGGACCACACGCATGAGCGTGTGAAACAACGGGTAAGTGACTCGCGCAGCCGTCAAGTCTCCATCGATTACATGTGCTCGCGCTGCAATGCAGGGCTTGAAAGCGCTGAAGCATTGCAACATCATAATGATTGGCATATGGCCAAAGACCTTCAGGACGAGGAACGTGGCAAGTCGACATTCGCTAGTAGTAAGCCTGCTGTTCCACGCGGTCAAAGAAATGCGACTCCCACGTCTCGTAAGAAACCATCTGGGGGCGGCGGCAAGAAGCTAGAGCAGGGGCAGAGTAGGTTGAAGTTTGGATAGCAAGGCAGCATCCCGAGGTGGTTCACATGCATACATCATCCACTCAGCAGACGGGTCCACACGCGCTACCCCCTTTCGCTTGGGAGTAGCTTCCGCAAAAACACATAAGCCTCTGGCTGTTTGAACTGACAAGGCCAATATCCTGGAGAAGGCTGGGGTAAACAGTTCCTGTTTCGTCGGCGCCAGCTCTAGCGTCAGTATATGATCAAGCCCCATGCTTGAATGTGACCTGGCAGAGTCTGAAAGGGGTTTAGAGTTGGCTTTGCTGATGATACCCAGTATGACCGCCTAGTTGTCTAGTGACTAGTGTTATTGCTTAGAGTCGAAAGGTTTATCGAGACGCCTTTGGCGGGATCGGTATGCAGAACGGGTCGCTCAATTATCAGCGTTGCGTCTTGTTCATGAATGCGGCACCAAACGATTCCCTCCGATGGGTTACTCTGCACGGACCTGCCTGTCACGCAGCGATAGTGAGGAGCGGCTCACACATATTGACATATAGAAGCGAAAGGAGAAGACCTAGATAGGGATTTGTTTCCAAATTCCGAGGTGCATGGCAAGATGTCTCGCAAGCATCCTACAACCTATTAGCTACAGGGTTCTCTACTAAGCTGTGAATGGGTATGCTGCTTATGCCGTATGAGGTCGCCTTATTAGTGCGGGTGCAGCCGAGGCCGGCTGCTAGAGGCGCTCGCTTTATCTTGTGCCTACAGCCCGCTTGCCTCTTGCCACCAATACAGCCAATTATATGCAATCCGACATTTACGGAGAGCACTGTATGGCGGGTACGTATGTGTAGAAATCTCTCTACCGCTTTGTTATACGTAAGCACGAATATATCATCAGGTTCCAAAAAGTAACGGATAAGCTGAATGATGATTGGCTCCGCTTGGTCTTAGGCATCCAAAAGTGGAATACGGCTAGAAGTGAGAAGTGTTGGGCCCTTGTGCATTGATACCCAACCCAATCTGCCTGCTGTCTACAGTAAACCGATATCAGTGAAGCTGGCAAGGTAATCCATGACTTCCATTCACAGCATGCTGAATGAAGTCTCGGCGCTGTGTTTCCTATAGTGCCAACTACATATCCCTTAACACAAAGTCCTCTTACTCCAGATTCGTGCAATGCTGGTCCTCGTTGCTGAAACGAGCAATACATCATCACATGGCTCCTAGTGGGTTGCTACTAATTTTCTACGGTTTGACTATAAACGTGCTTAACTCGCTCATGATGAATCCGTGGAGTCAGGCTGTTGACATCGTATTTAGCTCTTGGCCTATTGAGCACAGAAACTCCGTGAACCCCGGAGCATGAGGTCTCAATAGATGACAATTTGTGAATGCATCGCCTATTCGTCCGTCCTGTGTATTGCTTATACGAGTGGCCCTCAAGAAGCAAGTTGAGTAACACATGAGGGTCTTCGGAGGACTGTTCCAGCCCTCTTGTTCACTCAGTCGTGGACTACCCGGACAACAAATGGCAAGCGAGTGGATCAAGAATGTACCAGTGAAACGATGCCGCCTGTAATCCTCTCTTCTAATGGACGGTTGGTTATCAGATAACTGGGGGTTCTTATGAATGTGAGGCTTCGTAAGGAGAGTTGAAGGAAATGGCCGGATTTTGTTGTATAAGAAGCCCCTTGTTTCCGTTCTTCCTACAGTCACACTCAATCGCTGAATGCACTTTGGCTCTCTCATGGTATATGATCATCCACACTCGGCTAAGACAACAACTACATATATCAAAGCTAAACAGCATCAAAGAGTGAGGTGTTAGACCGGACTTGGAAGCGTGGTTTCTATCTTCCATTTCCGTCACCGACGAGCACTGAACCTCGCATAACACCACCCGACGTATCTAATCTTATATATGACGGCATACTCTCATCGACTTTTTCTTGAAGACAAAAAGTTCAGCTCATTCACCTGGACTGTGTGTATTCCTTCCGCGACAGAAACAGGTCATGCTCGTAAGAAGCATCTATGTAATCGATATCCAAGCAGAAAAAGGAGATTTAAGATTTGCAGACGAACATCAGACGCGTCAGCAAGGGGAACAGACATATCCATTCCTACGGCGTCTCACTAGCCACAGCTTGACTACACATACGGTGAAATTTCACTGCAACCACGATCTTACGTGGATTAAGTCCCTAAACTTCAAACCCAACTTGCCAGGCATTTTGCCCAACCTTCGTTTTTGTCACAACACTGTACAGCCACACAGTACAACGGTGCATCTCCACGACCAACTGTCCATCGCTAGCCCACACTTCGCCTTGTACAGAGCATTGCCTAGAGCTGGTTTCTCCCAGTAGCCCAGCCCGGCGTCAGTATTTGGTAGCCTACTGTAGTAAGGTGCGGTTAGTGGTCTTTTGCCTCCGTTACGCTGCATCTTCTGCTGCGACCAACCCACAGAAGCCAGGAGTCATCAATCTGCAGGCCGTCTTCGCGCTACTACACTCCTCGTCCGCCGGGGTTCCTCGATTGGCCATCACCGACCAATCGTGGTCGCATTAACAGCATCCTCGGGCCAGTCAGATGCTCCCACGCACACCCTCCGATACAGTGATACTGCTCCACTAGCTTGGCACACTACCATCTCGTCATTGGATTTCTAGCTCGAATAGGGAGAAGCCTCGAGATCTCACCTGACTGGAGGCCCGCCTGGACTGCTCCTGTGCCTCCTGTCGATTTCAGGGAAGAGGCAAGAAAGACTCAAGCGACATCACTGGTAGAACGACGCAGACACAGTATCGCTTGCACATCACCTACCGCTGCCCTGTCCCTACATATTATTACACACCACAACCATACCATCATCATCTGCTAGGATATCACCTCAACATTGCCCTGTTCAGAGGTGTTTTATCTCGTCGTGCGAAAAAAAACTATCCGCAGTATTTGCCACTCGCTCGCTTGTGATATAGCCCTCCCAGTCGTTTACCGACACGGTGATCCTGGTCCAGCCTTTTTAGTGGCGTAACTGTGGTCCTGTCTGTTCGAGCCATCATTGTTCCGCTGCTGGACCTCCGGACTTTGTCCACTTATACCACCTTGGCATATACGGTATACCCAGGTACAGGTGCACGTTGCCTACAAACATACTGTAGCATACTTACCTGCCTACTTGGACAGTGTACTAGAACTGTAGGGTGTTGGGTAGGACTTGGGGAAAATTGTTCCTTGGTTGTTGCCTGTCCGCTTGCTTCCTTTCACTATTACTTGTCCTGGTGCAGACGGACCCCATCCTTAACGACCCACATTGCCAAACCAAACCCGCCCACCGCCCACCGCCGTCGCCAGGCCGCCTGCACACCCACTGCACTACAGCAGGACGCTACGCACACCACCAACTGCCGCCAATCATCCGGCCAGCAAGCCCTGGCCCCAGCCCAACCCCCGAACCCTTTTCTCTCGTCCACCGCCCCTCTCTCTCTTGCGCTTCTTGGATCTCTCTCTTCTTTTCTACATTCAACCCCCCGCCTTGCTGTCTCCTCTGCCGACCCGGATTCTTTTTTCTTTATTTTATTTCTCTTAATATCTACCGGTCGACCGTCGGACAGCCTCCTCTACCGCTACGAACAACATGGCACGCAGACCCCCCCCTTCCGGCAGCAGCGGCCTCCCACAACAGACTCGCCAGAACGAATACTTCGTACCTAGAGATGGCATAGACCGTGAAGTCATCACGGCCGATATCTGTCGCTATCTCGGGAACGATGCGTTAGTAAGACCGGGCAACTACGAGGCATGTTGTGCTACCCGTCTCTGACGTTATTCCCGTTGACCCATTCTAACGTGCTCGCTTTACAGAACCCCGAGAATGGCCAGATCATTCAAGGGTATTTCATCAACGCATACCGCAATTTGACCTCAGTGAGTCGCCGTCCTCGTCCTATCATAGCATCGCCCGCCGGGCGCTGACAATACCTGTGTCGCAGGCAATGATCCAAGACTTGAAGGCAGATTCCGCGCGGTGGGATCAAGAAAGGCGGCAACAGTCAGCTAATCGGAATAACGCTGGCGGAGGTACTATTGCCTCGAACGGCGCGTTTGGCAGATCCTCTAACACCAGTCCAGTCCAGTATCGCAACTCAGATATCCATCAGTCGCGACAGTATTACGGGCCGACGGAAGCTTCGTATTCTGCAACTGCTGGTAATGATCCTTATGACAATGCTGGCCCCAGGTATCCAGGAACTGGCTCTTCCGGTTATACAGGAGCCGCTAGCTCATATTCTCAACAATATGCAGCATCCCAGGGTGGGTATACCCAACAAGGCTACACTGCCAATACAGCCCATTTTGCGCCGCCTCCAGGCAATGTAGCTCCCTATGGAACCGGACATACCGTTGCGTCCCAAGGATATGCCCAGAGTCAAGATCCCCCATATAATATTGTGGGTGCAAATCTGCGTGCAGGCACCCAGTCCCAGACAGACCCGTATAGCAATGATCCCTATGGGAACCCCAGAGATCCAAGAGGTGACCAGAGAATACCTGTGACTAGTACTATGGCACCCGCCAGGACTACTTATACAACAGCAGGGCCTTCGTCAAGCCAGTCATTTCCAGGACAGAACGCCTATTATCCACCAAGTGCGACATCAACTAGTGCGCCCTATCCCCCAGGAGTACAGCCGGGGGACGCCTTTTACGGACGTGGTGCGTACACTAGAGGCTTCTAACTTGACAGCTCGTTCTGATTATTTAGCATCTCCAGCAGGCACGGCCACCTATAGTGCCGCTTCAGATCAACAGTATGAGAGCACCCCCGCCCATAAACGTACAGGATCATCACAGAATACTCAACTGCCAAGTAGTGGATCATCGCGGAATCGCGGCGAACGCGAAAGTGTTGAACGGCACGTCGAAAGACCGCGTCATCGTACCGGCCGGTAATCTGATTCCAGAATCATAGCCTCGGAGTTCCGGATTTGGATCTTTGCCTGCCTTGTGAGATTATCTATTTGTTTCATACCCAAGGAGAGGATCCAATAACCAGCCATGGTCTCTGCCGGAGTTATCTATTATCCAAAGGATAGACTTGGATTTGAGTAAAGATAATACCCCAATCTTACAGAGTTGCAAGTTGCAAACTTTGTTTAATAATGCCACGGGACATCATGATACTGGAACAACTACGTTTCACCATTTTACCAGTTGGGCCACCTTATTTACGATTTTTCGCACATGAATTTGTTTTTCCCACATTGGACACGGCGCAATACCTGGAGCGGACCTTTCTTACGACATGTGCATTTGACTGGCCGTTCAACTTGTCATATTTCCACGGTGGCTCTCATGTGAAGGGTGGGGGCTTGAGAACCGGGTTGCCGGTCCTGTTTTTAGGAAAAGAGTATTTGTCTCATGGTTAGTGATATGGATGATGCCGCATCCCCTCAGCTGTCCGGATCCAGCCCAAGGTTGGGGGTTTCTGTTTTACATTCCTGGGATGATTCTGGTTCCATCGCCGGTCGCGGGTGAGAATTTGGGAGGGCTATTTGGGACGATGTTACGCTAATAGACAGGGCATACGATCCGGGCAGCGAGGTGAGTACTGGACGACGGCTTGTATATATATATGCCAACCTCTGCGAAGGAGTTTCACATCTCACATTGTTTCGCCTAGGAAAATGCCTCGTGGATGATATCTCTACCTCTTAACTGATCAACTCACTGACACAGCCCACACTGGAAACCATGGCGGCCATGATAACCCTTTAAAACACGTTACTGGATCTTCCCAGGAATCCCATTGCGGGCTGCTTCTGAATCCAAAACTCCAAGGACTGTACGACGACCCCTGGGTCACAATGGCCATTAATGTCTACCTCCTGAAGCGCCAGCCGGCCTGGAAGTTTCCGTGCAAAACTGCTGAGCACCGCTTACGACTCCCGGAGCCCAAGATGGGATTGAACTTTCAAGGCCATCATATGCAGAGTTTTGTTACCATTCTCTTTCTGAATGCCAAAGTTTCAATTTTTCTTTCTATGGTCCCTTTTATTCATTGGGCGGAGCAACTTTTCTCAAGGCTGCGGATAATACTATCCGCCGTAAAGGTCAGGTTCAGAGGCAAAGACGAATAACTTGTCCCCTCGGAGTCAATGCTGGTGACTATTTCCAATATTTGGGGTTACTTGAAGATACAGTCGCTGTTCCAAGGATTCCGCTAGGATAGAAATCTCTTCCAAAATTCCTGCGATGCGTACCGAGGGAGCCAATTCCAGAAACCTTAAGGGGGCCGCACTTCAGCAGTCGTTGGTCGAATCAGGATCGGCTATGTTTTTAGCGTCAAAATTATCGCATCCATCCTTGGATCGGAATCCCTACTTCCTTCACCATTTCAGGCCTCAACGGTGCCAAAGGAATTTTGAGACTTGAACTTCGGAAAGTTTGTGGCTTGGTTCATGTTTGTACGGACTTCACTACAATTCTACTATTCACTCCGGCCCGGATCCCATTTCACTAGCTACTGGAACAACATTTTTTTGCGACACTAACCACGCACTGACAGGTCAAAGAATCTGCTTGAAACTAAACAGGGAGCGCAAGGACAGGACGCCAATCCCATCAAGGACTTGAGTGGTGACTTGAGTGGTTGTCGAAATTGTACCGAGGTGTGGTGACAGTAGTGGGGATTAACATGAGGGTCTTAGTCGTCCAGTGATACAACAGCGATATTCGACGAGCGGCTGTCAGGAAGTTAATGGATGTCAGTACGAGCTACTCGATCATATTATCAATCATGTACAGCTACCAGAAGTGCTGGGATGCTCAGCTGTGTCTGCGCCCTCTGGATACTTAGATGATCTATCATCTGGCGTGTGTGTGGCTCTTAAGCATCTGACAGGTCATTTTCTGTTTCCATCATACCTACCATTGTGTATAATGTCGGATAGGTGCAAATGATACGGGCCTTTACGTTATCGTTTATATCATCCGCTAAGCCGTGTCAACATCTATACTAATCATATGGACTTGGTCGAAAGTGGCGAACCCTCAATTTTACGTAGAATGCCGTCGCTCCGTTAATGGGGAGGTGTGATGCAATAGAGGTGGGTGAATTAGCGGATAATGTCCTTCAAATGTAGTCCGGCGAACACTAGACTCGACCCCTCGTTTCATGGGAAGCTTCATAATAAAGATTGGAGATTATCTCGCGCTTTCGCCCATGTTAGCAGCGTGCGCCTGCGAGATGTAGTAGGAATAAATACTCGTCCTAACAGTCAGAACTATAGCACATTTACACCTAGTGGTCGACTTATAATACTCAGGCACGGTAAAACTACAGGCTCTCAGCAGGGAAGCGCTTCATGTGAACAATTTGGGACGACTCACGTAAGAACCTTATGGGATTCGCGTCGTGGTAGTCAGCCAGGCAACTATCCGGTAGTTTATCTATATCCTAGGCGTATCCTTCCCAAGCCACGTTTAACAAATAAGACATTGCCGACAGACCTAGATACGGATCCCTGCATCCAGCTCCCAACGAAATGGCGGAACGACAAGGCGCATTTCGCATTCCATATTCGAGTGAAACCGGGAGCATCCTTTGCGGCTTCGCGTATTTATTTATTCATGTGATTCTGTACATCACCCCGGATGCAGCAAACGGGCACGACCTCGTTTGCTCACAACGCCTTTCACAGGACTCGAGGCTCAATAAGAGAAGCCAGGCTCGTTTTACTGCTGTCGAATCCTGCAGTTTAGGCTTATCTACTTACCTGCTTCAAATTGTGCGTTTTAAGTGAAAGCGATAGGTCTGGATGGGGCCAAGGGACGAGGGCTCTGGGGGATGCAGACCTAACTGCATTCGGCATTTCCCTGCCACACTGGTAGATATAAAGTGGATCCATCATGGGCAAGCGCCGGAAGGGGATTGGGCAGTAAATACAGGTCCAAAACTCCCCTCCCCCTCCCTAATCCCTAAACCGACTTTTGAGGGGTGTCTCGACATCCCACTCGCCCACCAGGAACACCTGGCTGACAGCGGGCCTCGCAAGACTGCCACGTCCGCCAGTCCGCCAGTTGGCCATCGCCTAATCCATTGGATTCTGAATGAGTAAGGTCAATTAGCAGGCGCATAGATAGGGCCCCCCTAGCGAAGATAGAGGTGAATAGATATATACCTAAACTATCTATCCAGTCCACTAGAAAGGCTCCGGACCCGGCGAAAAACCTGCCTCTGTGTGCGGGTGTATGGGTTTAGACGAAGTAAATAGTACCTACTCAGGTACGTAGTTACACAAATTAATCACTTGATGTACGGCATCTGGGCATGTAAGGAAGTAGTGCTGAAGTAGCGGGCCAACAAGTTGAACGGGCTTATAGGAGGTGGAGTGTCAGGTAGGTACAATACCCTAGGGCCTACACGTACACCCAAGGTACCCCTCCATCCCATCTAAGAATGGTCCCCCGAACAATGACACAGCGCTGCACCTATTAATTTTCCCTGATAATTTTTTCCAGGTGCATGTACGCTTGCTTCTGCTGTCTGACACCCAGGCCGGGGCTGGGTACCTAACCTATTGTATTTTGCACTGCTTCTGCTTTTCATTAGCTGAACCCTCACTCTCGTGAATCCTCAGGAGGATCGGCCTATCCACTATCCACTATCCGCTTCCACATCCACAAGAACCTGACACTCAACTCGGCCACCATTTTGCCAACCGTCGACCGTCGACCGACAACCACAAACCGCCCGTGCCCCCTTCCCTCCAGTCGATGCTGTCGATGGGTGCAGCTTGATGCCTGTTTATTTCTAGCCCGTTCATCTTATCGCTCCACCGCCGAATTCCCGCTGCTTGCCCGCCCCCCGTTCCAGCCCCGTTCCTCTTGGGCCGCCCACCATGGATGCCAACGTCGTCAGGAGTCGCGTCCTGGCCACTCTCTCGGCCGACGCCAACGTGCGTCGGGCTGCCGAACTCGAGCTCAAGCAGGTACGTGTGACTCGCCTCGTGCCGTCGTGGCCGTCTGCGTGATGCGCCCCTCCATTGGTCGAAGCATCCAGCCGCGTAGCTGCGTGTTCTGTTTACTAACAAAGCACCTCCGACGCCCAGGCCGAGGGACATGCCGGCTTCACCGATGTCCTCCTCGAGATCCTAAGCACCGAGTCCGAAGACTCCGTCCGATTGTCGAGTATGCTCTTCCTCATCGAGTCTCAGTCAACTCTGCTCGCCCCCGAATCTAACCGTCCTTGCAGCCGTCATCTACCTCAAGAACAGGACGAATCGCGGCTGGTCTAGGAGTGACCACTATCCCGAGGAAACCCTCATAGCTGAGGATGAGAAGCAACGCTTTCGCGACCGCATCCTCCCCATTCTCGCCGCCTCGCGTGGTCCAGTCCGACAACAGTTACTACAGCTGATTCAGCGCATCCTCCACTATGATTTCCCTGGGAAGTGGCCTAACTTTATGAATGTTACTCTGCAACTTCTCCATGCCAACGACCCTCCATCGGTCCTCGCTGGCCTACAATGCTTGCTCGTCACCTGTCGCGCATACCGGTTTAAAGGAAACCAGGATAATGAAAGGGGTGAATTTGACAAGATTATCGAGGCCAGTTTCCCACGGCTGCAGCAAGTTTGTAATGAATTGGTGAACCAAGAAAGCGATGAGGCTGGAGAGATGCTTCATATCGCTCTTAAAGCCTACAAACATGCAACATGGGTAAGTTTTCTCGGCTAGAATAAGGATATTCTTAGATACGAGAACGACGCGAACGTTTCGATTCTGGTCACTAACTAGTCAACAGCTTGAGCTCTCTAACTACTTAAGGCAGCACGACGTGAACATTGGGTGGTGTACCATTTTCATACAAACCGTCTCCAAGGCTATACCTGCCTCAGCCATGCCCGATGATGTTGATGATAGAGAGCGCCACCACTGGTGGAAGGCGAAGAAATGGGCCTATTTTAATCTCAACAGGCTGTGGATCAGGTTAGTCGTTTCTCAATCTCAAGTCATTGATTCTAGGAACGGAGCTAATATCTGATAGACACGGCAATGCTCAAGGTCTTACTACCAAGACTGATGAGACAACTAAATTCGCTAAAGACTTCGAGTCTACAATCGCGCCCGAAATCTTGAAGCACTACCTAACTGAAATTGAGAAGTGGGTTTCTAAGACAACTTGGTTAAGCAAGCCTTGCCTTTCTTATACTCTCGTCTTCCTCGACGAATGCTGCCGCCCTAAGTCCACTTGGAACCTAATGAAACCGCATTTGAACAATCTGGTTACGCATCTGGTCTTTCCGGTTTTATGCCTTAGTGCGGAGGACGTAGAGAAGTTCGAGGATGAGCCAGAGGAGTATTTACACCGGAAACTCAATTTCTATGAAGAGGTCTCCGCACCTGATGTGGCCGCCACCAACTTCCTCGTTACCCTCACCAAGGTGCGAAGAAAACAGACTTTTGAATTGCTCCAGTTCATCAACAGTGTTGTAAGTGAATACGAGCAAGCGCCGGAAGGAAGTAAGAATCACATCGCAAAGGAGGGCGCCTTAAGGATGATCGGCACTTTGGCACCAGTTCTGCTTGGCAAGAAGAGTCCTATTGCCGACCAAGTCGAATACTTCCTTGTGCGGTATGTCTTCCCCGATTTCAAGAGCCCACAAGGCTACTTACGTGCCCGGGCTTGCGATACGATCGAGAAGTTTGAGCAGCTTAATTTCAAGGACCAAAACAATCTGCTCATCATTTACCGTCATATTCTTGACTGCATGGCCGATACAGATCTTCCAGTCAGAGTCACGGCGGCGTTGGCTCTGCAGCCACTAATCAGACACGACGCAATCCGTATCAGCATGCAGCAAAGCATCCCTACCATCATGCAGCAGTTGCTGAAGTTGGCTAACGAGTGTGATATTGACGCCCTCGCAAACGTTATGGAAGATTTTGTTGAGGTGTTCGCAACCGAGTTAACTCCATTCGCCGTTGCTCTCAGCGAACAACTGCGGGATACATACCTAAGGATTGTACGTGAACTATTAGACAAGAACGAAAGCCGCAATGATGATGACGGAGACTATGGAGATTACTTGGATGATAAGAGTATTACAGCCCTGGGTGTGCTTCAAACCATTGGCACCCTGATTCTTACCCTGGAGAGCACACCAGATGTGCTTCTACACATCGAGGCTGTCCTGATGCCAGTGATTCAGATCACTCTACAAAATAAGCTCTACGGTAACTACGCTCCAGTCTGCCAATGTGAGCTATCGCACGGACTATGCTGACCCGTTTCACTCCTTAGATCTATACAACGAAGTCTTTGAAATTATTGACAGTTGTACTTTCGCAGCCAAGGGCATCTCGCCAACCATGTGGCAAGCATTCGAGCTCATTCATGCGACTTTCAAGTCTGGTGCCGAGTTGTATTTGGAGGACATGCTTCCTGCTCTGGACAACTTTGTTCAATACGGTGCACCACAACTTGTCCAGAAACCCGAATACGTGACGGCATTATTCTCAATGGTTTCAGATATGTTCCAAGACCAGAAAGTCGGTGGCGTCGACCGGATATGTGCCTGCAAGCTTGCTGAGGCTATGATGTTGAGTCTTCGTGGCAACATTGATCAGTCTGTCACCGGCTTTATCACGATGGCTATGGCAGTACTCAACGGGCCTGAAATAAAGGTCAAGTCTTACAAGATCCATCTCATGGAGATGGTGATCAACGCGATTTATTACAACCCAGTCCTAACGTTGGCGGTCCTCGAAGCCAAAGGTTGGACAAATAAGTTTTTCAGCCTCTGGTTTGGGAATATGGAACATTTTAGCCGCGTTCACGACAAGAAGCTCTGCATTGTTGCTATCGTATCGCTACTCAGCATCAACGCCGATCAAATTCCCGCTAGCGTGTCAACTGGGTGGCCGAGACTTCTACAGGGAATTACCTCTCTCTTCAAAACATTGCCTCACGCTATGAAGAACCGCGAGGAAGCCCTTAAAGATGATTTCACCTTTGATCCTAGCAGCTACGACGTTGAAGACGATGAGGAGTGGGGTGAGGATGATACCAACTGGACCGCCGAAGGCCCTGAAGAGGAGACCGATGGCCGGGATGAGAGCACTGCATACCTCGAATTTCTCAATGAAGAAGCCCAAAAATTCTCTCAAATCGAAAACCAGTATCAGGACGACTCGGACGAAGAGCTGGGAGAGGACAGCGTGCTCTTAGAATCGCCATTGGACAAGATCGAGCCTTATCAGCTGTTGCGTGGCGCTCTGATGAGTAAGTCCATTCAATCTGGTCCAATATATACCTGTGCTGTTACTAACCTTATATCTAACAGAAATGCAACAAGAGAATCCTCAATTTTACTCTGGTTTGACTTCACATCTCTCTCCAGATGAGCAAAGTGTCATACAACAGTGTTTTAACCAGGCGGAGGCCAACGCTCAGGCCGCTGTCCAGATGGCTGCCAATGCTGCACAAAGTGGTCAATTATCACAACCAGCTGTTGCTAATGGTGGAGTGAGGTAGAGATGACTCCCGGTTATTGTAAATGCTGTGGCAGTCTCATAGTTCTGTCAGTGATTTAATACCGCCACTGTACGCGGCGATGACTAAAACAGAGTCGCAGTTGTTGAGACTCTGTTGGAACGTCTATTGATTATCCACGGTGCGCAAGGTATTGACATGAAAACAAATGCAATTTAACAAGTTGTTCCCTTTGGGTATTGCAACGCGTCTCTCTCGGGGTATTAGCGAACGAGACGCAGGTTGTCGTCTCTACATAGCATAGGGTAGCTTAGATGGGTAGGTAGGCATGGCCTTCATGGAGTTTGCGAGAGCATCACTTACGTTTATCGATCATCTATATTCCGAGCGAGCCAGAAAAAGTGGGAGAGCCGAGAGGGATCAAGTCAGATGCTAAGTGGATGGGATGATCAAGCACATGGAAGTGCCAGACCCTTATATTAAATTTGCAACAGACCATTGCAATTATAGGTCGCAATTACACCAGACGGCTATGTGGAAGGGAAGGGTAACAAGAATCTAGAACGTGCGAACAGCTTTAAAAATTCAAAATAGCTTACAGCCCAATGAGTATTTAACTTGCAGTCAAATTGTCATATCTTGAATGTATAATTTGCAGGTTTCAAACTCCATTAAAGACGAAATTGATATAAGATCAGGCCTGGGTCACAATAAGGAGTCCAGCGGCCGATAGAAGTTTACAGGATTGGGCCTCAAAGGGGCATAACATATCTCCGAAACAAGAAAGGCTGGGATATAGCTTTGACGAGTTCGAATTGTGTACGCAGTCCGTACATTGGGCTATGCCAAAAGCTCTCTACTAATCGTCTGTATAAAAGCAATACCTTGCTCCCTGAAGTTGTCTTCCTCAAGGTAAGGCTGCGTAGCATTTAATACCATGTTTGATGGGCTTGCCATTGTCCATGTCGGCCAATAGGGCAGTCCAGTCTGGACGCCGCTCTTATCCGCATTCGGATCATGCCGATAGACAAAGTTGAGATACGCGTTGCCAATATCGGCGCTGATCTCCCTATGGCTCTGGAACTCTGGTAGCGGACCGAGGGTGCCCGTAATGTTCTGGAAGCTGAATGCCACGTTGACGAAGTGCTGCACCCCGTCCGCCGCTTTAGTAGCGTCCCATGGTCTCGTCGCGAAGCGGTACGAGTATACGGGCTGCTCTGCGACCGCGTACTCGGCGCATAACTTCCGACGTCCCGCGATCATCACGATGTCGCCGTAGATAGCGCAGGAGCGGCGCCATTGCAGCCCGTTTTGCGGGAACAGGGTGTCGTTCGTCACGTCGTAGGGTGGTTCGTGGGAGGGGTCGTTCGGATAGAGGTCTAGTAGCTTCCGGGCGGAGGCTGGAGAGATCTGGTAGGGTAGTCCGGCCAGACCTGAGAATCCGGGATTCGATTGTAGACCGTAGTAGAGCTCGGTTGAATCGTTGAAACCGGTTGGGCTGAAGGAGATGCCCTCGTCACTGTTGCTGCCAAGCAGGAGAGGTACTTTAATGAAGGATCCGGCCTCTGCCAAGACGGAGGGATAATCTGTGAGGAAGTCCCTGCGTATAAGCATTAGATATCACACATGTGTAATCAATTTTTCCCAAGATCATCGTGGTGACTTACCCATCAACAAGCGGATTCCAGTAAATGCTCCCTCGAGCCGCAAAGAGCTCATCAACAGGAATAGTACGAAGACAAGCCAACTTATCCGAGGTACCAGCACAACCCACCGTCCGAGTAAGATTCTCAAACGGCGACTCATAATACGCCAAAGGCTGCAGCGCGACCCCTATCGCACTCCCAGACTCAAGTATAGCAGCATGGAAAAGCCCGTCATCGCGACCTCCGAAGGAATGCAGATGCAGCGCGATCGACTGCGCGCCAGCAGACTCGCCCCAGACCGTGATCCGATCCGGATCGCCTCCGAACGCGGCGATGTTCTCCCTGATCCACGCCAGGGCTAGTCGCTGATCGAGGAGCCCGGCGTTCGAGCTGCCTTCTGCGAGGACTTGGGGTGATTGCAGAAATCCTAACACGCCTATTCGATAGTTGATTGATACCGCGATGATGGGCTGGTCTGATTCCTGCGACACGCGAACAATACCTGATAGGTTATACTGGGGATCGGCGCTTGAGCCGGAGAAGAGGCCACCGCCGTATATCCATACTAATACGGGCAATTTCTCTGCGCCGTTGACCCCGTGAGGTCGGACCACTGATACATACATACGTCAATAAGCAGGTAGGAGGGAGTCAGGAGATGGATCATACCGTTAAGAGTCAGACAGTCTTCTGAAAGATCGAAGTCCGTCCCGGATTGGTAGCAGCTATAACCATACGCAGTAGCGTCCAGCGGCGTCTCGAAGGAATCGTTTAGTGACTGCGGCCACTTGAAGCGCAGAGGACCCGTGGGCGGTTGCGCGTAGGGGATGCCGAGGAAGAGGTCCTGGTCCCACGTTTCTGCGAGGTGACGGCCGTGGATGGTTCCGTTCTTGACTACCACGCTTGGGATGGAAGTTGTATTGCCTGCTGGAGCCGCCTGTACCAAAGAGAAGATACAAGAGAGCACGAAAACTAGCTGAGACCGCATCTTGACGATAATCCGTTGGAATTAGCTGCGCTGTCTAGGTATGATGACAAGGTATTACGCGAACCTCTTGTAGATTAATATGTTCATCAACGAACTATCTAGCCACTTATATATACGTTAATACATGACGTCGATTATCTCACGATATCTTCCATCGGACTTCGGACTTTTATCTCGAGCTTTGTCGATGTCGTGCTTATAACAGAGAATACCCCTGGCGGACTCACCTCACTAATCATCGCTCAGTGGATTATGTAATTTGTCAGCATGAATAATTACACAAAATCAAAAAACTAGCCCTGGATCTCTGATGGAAAGGTATAAGTAGCAACAGAACGATCAGCTCAATTGTTGAAGGGACTGATACGGAGATATTTTTCGTACGAAGGGAGCCTCAAAGTTCGGACTTTAAACGGATTTAGGGTGTATTGACTACTTGATAGGGCAAGTTCTCAGACCTCAATGAGTATGGCAACCGTGTTCGGCGCCGATCATCTGTGTCCGAGTGAGCTTGAGAGCTTGTAGCTAGCTGCTATAAAGTAAATATGCTCTGAAATTCGATGAAGGAAAAAATCCACTAATATGTGTATTGCCGCTCTCCATTGATCAGAAGGATTGCCTAGTCTCCTCACGAGAACTACTTGCGGCTACAGCGTAAATTGACAAGTACAGATGAGAATGTGCTGAACGACGACGAGAATGAAAGCCACTGCCATGAAAGAACAAGTCCTGGGATCATCTCGTAATCGCACATATGTTGACAATGTACATCTTCCAAGGGATAGGAGAAATCCAAGTAGACTTCCGAAGTTCTTACTACCGCGGCAGCGTCCGCTATTTCCGCCCGCAGACTCCTGATATACTTGCCACTCAGTGTAGCCCGAAATTTGAGAAGAACGTGGTAACTTTTAGCCATATTAGACTTACACTAGTCAGATGCGAACTCTAAGCATCTACCTAAGTTCCTAGTATCCAGGTACTCCCAGATGACAGACGGATCGTTATGAATCCATCACACTCCTTTGTCCCCGGGACTGATTATTCAGGGTCTTGTAAGCCGTTATACTCGGCCCCCGTGGGCAACTATTTCCGTGTCAGAATGCATGGACAGCACATTCAAGTCATGGGCGGCGGCGTTTTGGCGAGCACCCATGACACAACACTGCTGTATCCTTTGATTACCCATGTTCAGCATGCTCAATTCACTACCTATTTACGCTACGAGTCTGCCTAGCTAATTGTTCTATCTCTTGCCTCAGCAAATGCTAAATTGTTCTTCCTTAAGAACTCCAGACTTGTCATTGATATAACAGCTGTTTCTGAAAAGGAAAATTATTCTACCATCGCTGTATCACGACCAAAGACCATGGAATTAGTCAGGAGTCTTTACATGCCATAGGCACGCCAGCATGGTGTATGTGCCTGTGTCATAGGTCAGCAGAGTTTTCACAGTAGAATTTTAACACGAGATAGAAAGTCATCAGCAGAGTGTAGAGAACGGAGCTACGACAAAGTACGATAAGATGGCGGAATAGATGATAGGTGAGGTGATCATGGAAGAAGAATGAGGAGGAAGAGGTGATGTCTCGGAACTCGAGGTGAGGAAAATTCAGCTCCAGTCTCGATGGGTCGTCATTTCTCGCTTTTTCGCACATTCTTCTTGCCTCGGGAGGCTCTTA
This sequence comes from Xylaria sp. Z34, assembly GCA_037356055.1. Taxonomy (NCBI): domain Eukaryota; kingdom Fungi; phylum Ascomycota; class Sordariomycetes; order Xylariales; family Xylariaceae; genus Xylaria; species Xylaria sp. Z34. The sequence continues at coordinate 443,398 of JBAWJW010000008.1, forward strand.
CTGCGTTTCAACGTGCTAACTCTCGCTGGAGGCAAGCGCAATAGTATCCAGCCCCCTACGACGTCATAAACCGTCGTACTACACAGTATTAATAGATACCTCAATGAACTCATTGAACTGGGCCGAGACTTCGCCGTGATCTTTCTGTAACGCAAGAAAGGCGGTAGAAATATAACCAGGTATTCATGGTACAGCATACGCTGAACTCGGATTTTGCGTTTTTGTGGTTCAGGGATGGAGTGAATGTGTAAAGAGACTGAAACGTATGCGTGATAGGCCATTCTATGAAAATTACGTTAAATACTTTCATGAATAGCTCATCTTAACGTAGAACCTTTCTTGCTCTGTGTTAGGCTGTTACGGTCAGGTATTGATAGATACATTATACTTAAGTATTCTAAAACACAGACAGTCATAGGCATGATAATACTAGTCGAACAGGTGTGGTCGGAAACGTTGCCTGGAAGGAACCATGTTATTAACTGTTTGACTTCATTCAATTTAATATCATGCAAGAAACGTACGTCCATCTCATCTCTACGTCCTCTAATTTTCTTTTGTATGAAGGGTAGCTCCTTTAACAGGAGGAGACTTAGCTAGGACTCCATAGAGGAATGGTGCCACGAAGCTGTTGGTTCTCGTTGTACGACCCCCATGGTAAGCAATTTAGCACCCGTCGACGCAGAGTAAGGTCTTCATATCACACCTGCAGGATATAATCATATCCTGTTCGTAGGTCTAACTGAGCGAATAGGTTCGCGGTCACTTAACCATGTTAGTGGCATGTTAAGTGGTGGGCCAGCAATTGCCTCTTCGGGATGCCAAGGTAAAATGGTGCTATGTGATTGGCTTACCACCCCCCTGAACTGCTTCGCTAACTTATCGCAAAGGGTAAAATGCCCGATCTATAAGTATGCGAAGCCCAAAAGGGCAATGTCCTCGATTCCCATCAAGGCTAATTGCTTATTGAGCCTCTTAAGCTTAAGGCGCGGATTGATATTTGATAAGATAGATCTCATGAAACTAAGGTTCTCGACGCCATATCGAGAGTGATCAGTGCTCTTTATTCACCAACCAGCTCCTCCCTTGCCCTCGCTAAAAGAATGTTCATGTGCTGGGCACTTGCTTAGTGTCCAATGCGGCATCTTTGTATAACTCAGCCCTTGCAAAGGTAATATTCGCCTAGATCTTCAGCCCTTGAGTTGCCGTGAGAGATTTATGGAATTATTATTCAGATATGAAATAGATTTAGTTTAGTAGGTAGTGCGCATGCAACCTTTTGAGAGCTTCTAAACATATACTTTATTGTATCCTTGAGAACAATATTAGCCTGCGACTGTAGGTTTAAATATCTCAATTTTCAATCTTTAGAAGCTAAATGAGTTAAAGGCATCTGGCATAAGCAACACGATTTTAGTCCCCAATCTGTTCAGTACTATTCGAAGTGTGATATCGCATGATAACTTTCCTTGAAATAGTCCTACCTCTCAGTAGGGCCCTGATGAAAGCCTCCACGAAGTCTTGCATTACTGGTAGTACATTAACTCAACTTCTTGGTCATAAAGTCGGCCAGCTCATCTAAAAGATCAACGGTTTCTGTAGGGCTGGCAATCCAGGCGGTGGTTGCTACGCTCCGTGCTTTAAAGTCGTTGCTCCCGGCACTAAGAAACTGATCTCCGACGTGCAACGTCTCCTCAGGCCTAATCGAGATTGGCCGGCCACCGTTCTTCCCCCCAAACCACTCTTGGCATACGGCCACACCCCAGCTTTTGTCGCCGATGTCAACAAATACGTCTCGGCCTCCGTTAAATGCACAGAATGGTACGACTTTGTTATTACGATCGGTACCACCAACACTAAGCTCAAGGGTCTTCTGTGCCACAAGTACCGTCTCTTCGAGCGACTCGCGGGGGATGCGCACGTTGGGGTCACTTGGGATGATTCCAACAGCCCGATCCTTCCGCATGAGCGTAGCAGGTAGTTTCATAGTTTTAATACAATCGCGTAGTGCAGCCTCGGCAACATCTAACAGAGCCTTGATGCTCGCGTCAGACCAAGCGGCCATCTCGGCCGTAAGCCAACGTTCCTGCGGGACAGGTGCTAGTAGATGAGGGGAAGTCGGATCGAATTCAAATAAGTAATTAGCCTCTCCGCCCATGATGACGATATTCTGTCTCTGTTGGGGCGTGAGTGCGGTTGACTGTGCGATGGCGTCCAATAGCCCATGGAGACGTGCGTAGTATCGGTCGGCGGTGGTGTAGCCTGCAGCAGTAACGATGCCGATTTTGACGTTTTTGAGCAACAAATCTATCATACGTGGTATGATTGGGCTGCCAGGCTCCAGGCTCTGGCCATCATCATATAGTGTAACGTCTCCATCAAAGGTCGCGAGCTGCAGAGCACCGTGCGTGGTAACAGCCATCAGCTGCGCTGAGTTCAAGATGAGGCGGACATCATTGAATGATGGTGAGACGAAACGTCGTGATGAGATGTATCGCTTACGATCTTGGAATTTGAATGCCGCCTCCAAAGGCAGCCTTGTGAAGAAGGTGCCTATTGGGGGAACGAGAAGCTTCAATTTGGATGGGACTGCATTCATGTGTGCCTGGTGTGCGACTATGGATACGTAAGCCACTTGATCGCGCCAAGCAAGGGGAAGAATAAAGCGCACTGTGGTCGTCGATCATAACCTCAACATCTCTCATGATCTCGGCATAGCGCCTGTGCGCCTCCTCTGACATCTGAGTAACGCTGACGCCGTTGGTTTCGAACACACCCGTCGGCTGAGAGTAAAGCACGAAGGGAACTGCCAGCAATCCCTTGATCCATTCTGATATTATGTCAGTAACAACCGATCATGTACAAGTAAGAAACTGATCAAAGTACTTTGAGGGCTAAGTCAATTTTCTGGTCGCATTACATGATCATGGAGCGCAGAAACGACATGATTGGAACGTCTAGCCGTCTCGTTAATGGGCTGTCGTATCCCACTGTGTCATGCGGGCCAAAGCTTATAAGCATGCTGAGCAGGTTGGGTTGTTGGGCACAGGCACGATTGAAGAACGAAAGGAGGAGTGTCGTGTATATGAACGGGACAAGGTGATGGGGTAGGGGAGCTAGAAATACCTATAAATTGATCTCGTCTATGCGTCTTGAGGGCATCTGTAAACGACAGTAGTTAGGCTACAGACAGGACAAAGAGATCGGAAAGCTGCAGGAGACTTGCATTCTACCCTATACCGCGTCGTCATTGCGCTCAATTGATCTAGACAAGCTCCTTGAATCGATCGAAAACTATTGTAAGGGGAGGAAACAGTGGTTTTTACGAAGGAATTGGCGGTTCTGCTCTAGATCGGACTTTGATAATAATGCCAGATAGTTGAGGAGGACGAGTATGTTCGGATTAAATAGTCTTGTTGAATCTGTCTTATTACGGTAGACCGCCTGACCCCTAGCTACCTCGCTAGGTAGACCTAGACTTCCCCCTGAGACCGCCTAGACCGCCTAAGTAGAAGCCCGCCTGTAAGTAGCCGCTGCAGTCGCGCTTATGGTGGCGCTACGACCGTTTTTGTTATAGCGTCAACTACCTCGCGCTTCTCGCTGCCCTTCATCGGGGATCTCCCCGCAATCTACAAGTATTTATCAATCTGCAGAAGCAGGTATAAATATATACATTTCTTGTTCGTCACAAAGCTTAATTGATGGCTATAACAAGATGTTATGTAGCTTTCATATTACCTACTCCCCCACGCTCTTAAGGGATGATGTCATCATGCACTGAATCCTTGCAACTTTCTCTCCAGAATATCGCCAAGAAGACCTTCAAGAACCAGTATTCTGCTTGAGTTAGCACAGAAAATTGGATAATCAGTATTTGTTCCGTACTCAACTCTGCAAATCAGGCCTACTTACTCCCAGCTTGCCTACGAAAGTGTTTGCTATGTGTCACAGAATGCTACTCTCGGAAACCAGGGTGTCGAGCACGGGTCCATGGCCTATTGACGAGGGGTAAATCTTACAGAGTTTTCCTCTTTGTGCAAAAACAATAAGTTAATACTGGAATCACTGGCAGTCAGGACTGTGACATCTAGCCTACGTCTTAAATAGTCAATATACGATCCAAGCTTGAAGCTCTGGATGTTGACTGCGGTGAGAACATCCTTACCATCAGTGGAAGACCTCAGGTATTTCTTGAACAACTGTTCCTGAACTCGAAACAAGGTACAGGTATTTAAATAGCCAAGGGCCAGCTAAGAGGTAGATTATATTCCTACAAGGTTTAGACACCACTATCCTTAGTAAGACTGAGGGATTCTTGTGCTTTCTCTCGTCGTGTTATTGTATCCGATCTCTTACTTTATATGAAGCTGGTATTGCGCCTCCCTAAGGGCCCGAGTGTTATAACCTGATTTCACTCTCTCATTCTAGCATGAATTTCCATCTCATAGAACGAGCAGGGTAGTGCTGAATCCTCGGATTCCGGGAAATCCCAGCTGTCATAGTCTTTCCACATCTGCCACGTCCTTGGAGATTCCGGGTCAGGTAATAGTTCCCTAGGCAGTGCGCGCATTAGCTAGAATCATAGTCGCGGGAGCAGGGTTACATACTCGTACCGGTCGGTGACCTGATTGGTCCTTCTATTGCAGATAATGGCGACTGGCCGTGCGAGATCCGCGATTATCTGCTTGACTGGTGCAGTAGAAGAAGGAGAGATCACGATAGACTCGTCATCCAACTCCGCGAAGCCTCCGGCTCCATGTTCTCCCACAACTTCAAACCCGATTTCCCGCAATACGTCCTTCGTCTCATCCGAGTACATTGGGCCTTGGGTGAGCAACCGTAAACCCATGTCCCCGGTGTTAGTACAAGAACGGGCAATGTCGGCTATTGTCAACGCAATCGCATGATGTTGAAAGGCAAATTTAGCTTTGATTGTTTTCGATGTCTGCGTACTGGACGGCTCGGAATCCATATCGCCCAGTCCGAAACAAATGATCTTAGTCACCTTCTTCGCGTTCCCATCTCCGCCTAAGAGCTTACGGAATTGGGATTTCAAGGCTTCGCAATCTGCACTCGCGTTCCATTGTTGTCGACTGGTTTCAAACAGCGACCGAAAGTTCTCAATTGGTCTCTCGTCGTTGTGCGCCACCTGGTTCGTCCAGTCAACGAGACACGTGCAATTATATGCCTTAGGCATCACGAGGGGTCTGGAATAGACAAGATTCCAGTACTCTTGAAACTTGATACTCGGCTTCCTAAAGGTTAAATTGGCAGTTTAGTATGAAGATTTTCATCAAGGATGAAAAGCTCGTAAGACCTACCAGATTGGCTTCTGAACTCCAAACATCGGATTCTCGATATTGAGTATACTGCCATCGATACGGCGGACTGTGAACATCTCGGTGGTACACGATTGCGCGAGTTGTCGTTCGATATCCATAAGATCCTCTTTCCGCCACAGCAAGACTCCTGCGTCATATAGATCTGCAGCTCGTTGACTGCTCGTTTGCCAACAAGAATCGCCACAGTCAAGCGGTGGTTCTGAGGGCTGAGCGCGCCCATTTCGTATGGTAAGAGTCACCATATTGGCCTATGAGAGTTAGCATTCGAATACAAGTAATACAGGGAAACAGAGTATATAAATGCTACTGTCTGAGTTCCCTGCTATGCAACCTAGGAGAGGAATGTAAAAACATACCAGTAGGTAGTCAAGTAGGATGTATGACTGAAAAAAGAAGAAGAAGAAGGAGAAGAAGAAGAATGGGGCCCGGGAATTCTGGGGGATCTAATAGTACGTATAGACAACAACAGAGAGGGCAGTGGGGTGTATTAATCTCCCTTGTTTCACCGATCCTTCTAGATAAACAAACAAATCTGCGTCAATCTATGAGTGGATCCAACTACTTAAATGCATACATCAGACATAATATTCAAATATGAATTATGGTAGAGTCAGCTAGGGTCTCGTCACCGGCCAACATCTGAACGGGCGCATCAGCCTTGACAGGTCTCTGGCAGCCCTTGCCGTGTGACACCCTGGGTGATTATAGCTTTCTCTATCGTGAAGACTGAGCTGTCGGCCGAAATATCAATTGGTTGGGGACTTTTCGCGTTAGCCGGCGTGGATTATGGTTCTTTTTCTGTCAATTTCACTTCTGTAATAAAATGAATAAACATCGAATACCCCAGCAGTGATAAGTGGGCGCAACAACACTAGACAAGATACGCGGTGCCATCTTCATCGAAGTTCTTTTTTCTTCTAAGTTGGCCAGTCGCAAGGGAGCTCACACCCACAGCCTTTGATTATCCGGCAATCGGCACAACCTCCTAGTACCCTGAAGCAACAACCGAGGCCTTACCTCCCAATAATCACAAGAAGCAATGGTCTTCTTCTAGTTTTAAAAACCAATAGCAGCCGAAGTCAGCAATGAGAGTGAAGTTATATCGGGAAGACATACAACTTGAGACGATAAAATTCATATTTTGATCCACTCTTTTTATAGGTTAGCAAACACAAGACTAGGTAGAAATGCTAATTTAATCACGATCCCAGACAATAATGCTGTTGATCTAATAGGTAACCGCCATATCGTCTTTAAGTCTGCATTTAGAGCAGCCTAAGAGACACGAGGCTATTTGGGAAGCAGCGCGGTCTCAAATTAAACGATACATCACATTCTGCAAGCCTTGTAATGAATGGGCCAAGCACGAACATACTCGCAATCTCATGCTGCAGCTGTAATGTTTGTGACTTGGTCAACAGACTGGTTTATTGGCCGCACACTTGAGTCATTTTAGGGAGCTGCGGACACGGAGCGCATGATTTTCGGTTCATGTCCTTAGGAATTTGTGAACGATGTATATAAGAACTTTCTCTCTTGCTGGATTATGAAGGTAACATTGAGAACAAGATGGGACGAGTAAATTGGTGCGGGACACGATGCTTCTATCCATTTCAAACAATTATAAGCTCACGGGCGGATGAGTAATCCCAGATCAGGGGTTCTGCAGCCTTGAAAGTCACGACAATAGTGTTTTGCATCCAACAGCGGGTATCATCACTTCGAATTTAAGTACTAACAGTCGTGTACGTAAGTAACCGGAGTGTAGAATTATTGGCAATGATCCCTAGAACCACCAAAATGAGGATATCGTAAAGACATTGGTACTGATTTGATCTCTTGCGTGTAGGGTTTCCGAGAGGAAGCATAGCCATATGCATAATGTGGTCCGCCATTACGATGAAGGAGATTCACCCTCATTGAGTAGGCTCCGGTCTTGCACCGCCTTGCTTTCTAAAATAATCGTTAAAATATCATCCAGAGAGGCCGGAAGGAACAACATCCTCTAATTTCTACGAAGGGACTGGTGTTGCCTGCAACCGAGCCTCTACAGTTTCCTTACATGAGAGATAATAACGTTAAATACATTTTGTTAGCTTCGAGATCGTTCATCACCTCTAACCTGATTCCCCCTCTATACTACATAGAGACCATATGCTCGGGTTTGACGACTGCATTCTAAGCTGTTTACACAATGAAGGTACTGCATCCATCTACTGAGCTATAAAACAGGACCTGGCTCTCACAAATAAGAATAATAGTTATTGAAGTCATCGACTGCTCTTACTTAAAGAAAAGGAAAATACAAAGGGGCAAAAAGCTGCTGAATGTTGATTCATAGTATGCAGCAGTGATTATCCCTTCGCATGTAGTTGATATCATTTTGTCCAAGAGGTTCTCGAGATGGAACGCTGTCGTGCATGATTCTAGAACAGACTTGGCCTCACAGGTGGAGTTCCTATCTCGACGACTCTTGCCGGGATGTAACGCTACGTAGCCCCGATAGGCCGAGAAGTTTGTCACCTCCAACCCACTAACCCGGAAGACTCACTGACTGATGATACCTACCTCACATCTCACATTTCGGCGTTGGTAGTAGCCCCAACTTGTCCCGCACATTGGAACTCCAACATAAAGATGGTACATAATGCCGCCAATGTTTTCTAGAATGCTTGGCAGTATGCTGATGTTGCTCGGCGTTCCAGCGGAGGTACCTAAATCCAGGAAGTATGCCCGATAGTTGGAGTGCGGTAGAAGATTATTGGCCCCGACGACTTCTTCACATCGCGTCAAAAACATCGATTGAAAAACAAGGACCGCAATCGTACACCGATCCTGAGGGGAATACACATGAGAAACCCCGTTACAGTATTCTGTCGTACACGTGGGGCCGATTCCAGATCAAACAGGGCCCGACTTTAGGAATCAAATGCACGCCTTGAAAGATCCCAGCCATCGACCCGAACCATTTCACAGTCGATAGCTTCGAAAAGGTTCTCGACAAACTCGCAGAAGATGGCATCCAGTGGGCATGGATTGACATTGCGTGTATCGATCAGGAGAATGAGGAAGTCAAGGCCGACGAGATTGGTCGACAGGCCGCCATTTTCCAAAATGCAGAGAAAGCCTTCGTGTGGCTTTCCAGCCTCCATCCTCAGGACTTGGCTCCAATGATTAGTTCTATTATCGAGGACAGCCTCGAGATTTCAAACCACGTTAACGAGCGATTTGCTACGTCAACGTTAGATGTGGAGGACCTTACCACTAATATAGACTCGGATTTCGAGGACAACCTCCTTGAGACCCGAGGTCACGTCAACGAGTGGAATGCTACGTCAGCGTTAGCTGTGAAGCATCTTGTCTCCCGTTTGGACTCAGCGCTCGAGGCCTTCTTTGCAGATAAGTGGTTCTCATCTCTATGGACGCTTCAAGAGATCGTATTGAGGAAGGACGCCCTGGCCCTCTCAAGAGATGCTAATCCTATCCAATGGAGCCAAGGATACCCTATGTTCTTCGCCATATTTGTCAATCACTGTCAAAATCTCTATCAAGACCTTCAGGCCCTAGATGACCTGCCTCACCAGCCAGGATGGCCGGACAGCTCCACCATGGACTCGCTTGGCGGCTCAGACGAGGAGACGGTGGCCCATATCGAGAATATGAAGAAGCTGATACTAAGCGCCGGTTTTTACTATCTCTTCAGCGATAACCCAAACGTCCAGTACGGCACGGCTCAATACCGTAAGACGAGGGATCCGGAAGATCGGATATATGGTATCATGCAGATATATAACCTCAAAGTAGGGAAATCCGCTCGCCCGCACGAAACCCCAAAGCTTCAGGAGCTTCGGCTCGAGTTTGGCGCGGAGATAAATACCCATTGCCCTATCATGGGTCAGAGCTACATCCATACAGTCGAAATCCTCCCACAACACACTTGGTGTATCACTGAGATGTCGACCGTGCCATATCCGCTCAGGACCTATAAAGAGCCCAATAAGCAATGTAGCATCTCGGTTAGCCCAAATGGAATTGCGACGGCTCGCGGGAGATGCTGCCTGTTCTCGGAATTCGTTGACACGCACCTCGATTCGTCGCCTCCTCTACAGCTCTTTTTAGACTACTACGTCATCAGCAAACTTGCGTTCCGCCCTAATAGACTACTTTGGCCATATAAAAAGGATGATATTGATTCCTATCCACTCCTCTACGAGATGGGACAGGAACTGTGGATTCTGTTGTTAGGCGATGTTCTATCCGGGCAGAGACCTGCCGGGTCTGATAGGACACAAGTTGGTCTGCTCATAGCTCGTGATAAACAGTATGCTCAAGAGGCATGGGTCGATGTACCGTTCCATCGGTATGGAATCTGTGCCTGGTGGGAGAGCGATCCAAAGCCGCTACAATGGAAAGACGTAGAGCTTTCGCTGAGCTGAGTTTCACCCACTAACTAAGTCGTCCTCGCGCAAGGGCGAGTTCACATCGATAAAGTTAGCAGTTATGCTTTAGTAATGTATTCTGTGCAAGACCTAAGCAATTATTTGTAGGCATCTTTTGGGTTTGACTGCTACCAAACACTTCTGGTCTTGTTTTCTTAGAAAGAAAATCCGACTTTGAACCTCTTAGCTACGGTATCTCCTATTACTTTAAATGTTTAAGGGGCTTGTCCTGCCAAACACCCCTTAGTGTCACAAGGCATAGGCACAGAACAAAGAGATTGCTGTATATAGCTAGGTAGCGTCTACGAAGGTGTTTAGAATCCTTCGCGCAACAACGAATGTTTATTGCGTACCCCAATTACGGAGTCCCTAACGCTTAGCATTCCTGCATTGCTAATAGAGTGATGGGAACACAGTCTCTGTGCTATCGAGATCGGAGAATGTATCCTTATTTAGTGGTTTGGCAATAATAAACCTACGATTTATTAGTTCAATATCTTCATGCCTTCAAAGATTCTAAATATGATGTGTTAGTATGCTTCCCTGGGTGAATGATGAGATTATTCTATCCGCTATATTGCCAACCTTCTGCGCCGTGTCGATGGCTTTCAGACGAATTTGCTAAAAATAAAGTTAACGTATGAAGCGGCATGAATTACTAAAGATTCTGAGAGCGGGCGCAGAATACACTCCAATTAGTAGCAGTGTATATCTTTGACGTCTACTAATCTCCTATCTTTAATGTACTCATTCAAAGGGGGTTGCTCTTGGGATTTTTGGCGTTGTCGACGGGTGTCGACGCTGCGACGGGACAATGAGACGTTATGCGACTGGAGGTGAGCTTCTTGGGAAGAAGTACGAGTTCGAATACAATTAGTACCAACCCTTTAGAGATATTCACCTGGTACAATAACTATTGGTTATAGTGTAATTTATTGCAACGATTCACACATGAGAAAAGGGGACTTCCCCCCTCACTGGCACACCCTACTGCCACAAAACTATAGAGCAACACCAACACATTACTTACCTCATTATAGACCTCTTCATTTAGAAATGGGTTCACTTGTAGACACATGGAAAACCCATAATTGACCATCCAAGTCATTATGCGATGCTGCTACGACACGACCCCTGTTTATTGCGCCGCGGAGAAAGAAACTACTATAGCTCACAAAGGAGTTTTCCGGAGAGCGTGGAGGTAATCAGATTTATTATAGTGCCTCGACTGACGAACGTTCTAATCATGAGGACTACATTAACCACGTTTCATACTGACGTTGTGGACGGTTATCATCAACCCTCTCGCAATTGTGCGACACTACATGTTGGACCCAATACTTATTTTCTCAATGTCTACGGGGTAACTACTAAGGCACGAGCCGTTGGAGAGAAAAGCAATCCTGTTACGAACAAACTACCCCTGTTACGAGCAACTTACCCGGGAGACGGCCCCCAATGCTAACGAAACGGACATTTAAGGTAATTAATGGCTCCAAACTCCATCACATACAACAATTGGTACAACAATTGTGTTTAATTTTTCGGCGGGATGGCTAGCCTTTGTTGGGAACATGCAACACCAACTCGGTGATGTATCATTCATGTCAGATTCTAATTTGTCATCACGCGACAGACAATACGGTCAGTAGGCATGCCCTTTGTGGCAAACCCAACCCTTGAAAGAGCCAAGTATTACGCGCATGATGTCGAGCCTGGTAGCCTGTCAGCCAGCCAGCCAGCCAGCCGTCGTTCCCCACGGCAGGCAATTCTATAACTTCTGACAAGTTTCGCCACATATAGGTAGGTGCAATCCTTGCTTACGCTCAGCCCTTGTCAGGGAAGGGAAAAGGGTCACACGTCATCGGGATTATCATGGTCAATTCTACGACTCGGAAAATTCTGTACTTTTATGTACCTGCTGTTAGATACGGTCTAGGTAGGCTATATATGATGGTTTCGGCGGTCGGTGGTTGAGCGGTATAGAGGGAATTATGTAGGGGGCGTCAGAATACCGTAATGCATGTTAAGCCATGTTAAGCTTACGTCTTTAATTCACGCCATTCTTGTCAAACGAACCCTCGCTGCCCGCCCAGCGATGCGGCTCTCGCCAAGCTCAAAGGCCAAGACGGCTATCAGGTACGGAAATGGGGATTTGCGATCGATGTGCATTTGCTGATGCTTTTTTCGCACGCGACAATAGCTCTCGAGCTTTACGACATCTATAATTCTTTCACAACATGACTAGTTTCTTGCCTTTCTCACCTTGTATCGGGCTAATTGAGCTGAATACTAGGTGTAGGTAGAATGCCAAAACTCGCCCAGACCCAATTGAGACGGGCTGAAAAGAATACAGCGGCGCCCGCGGTGAGCTCTGCAGAGTCACGACCCTTTCTACCGGCTTACGGCCCAGTCCAGCCCAGCCATCCCAGCGAGACGACCGAATGGGGGGTTTACGTCGCCGCTCGTCTGCGAGGGACCAACGCGCAAGGGTGAAATGCGACGCAGCGTGAACCGGGTCACAATCCCTCGCAGATTCGACAGTCGCATGATGCATGAAGAGCCGGCCAGCTCTTTTCTACTACGGGTGAGACGCGACCATGTCCTTGGGATGTTGTAGGCAAGGTAGTGGTGTGAGTGATATTCCGGCATTGGCTTTTCCATGGTTCGGGTCCAGGCTCCATGTCGTCCAATTGGAACGGATTGCATATACCTTGATTGACGCAGTGACCATGGAAACCTCAGTGATCCAATCCATCAAAGGGGAGGTCTGGAGCTTGCAGCTGCGGTCTGCAACATCCAACATCACCACCACCACCACCACTACCACCACCCCTGATGGAAATAAAATGGATGTCAAGGCTGCATCTAGCAGAATCAGGTAAACCGCCCCATGTCCGACTGATCGTGCACATAGGGACAGGAATACCCCGGCGCGTCTATCTACTCCCCACGTGTTGCGCACCTATGGGACGACCGTCGCCGTCACCGTACAGGACGCTAATAGGTCATTGGTTCAGAGTATCAAGAGATCGCCGCGATTGACGAGGCGATCGTCTTTCAGTCACCGGGAAGCTGGCGCAGAAGGCGGGGGAATCAGATGCAAGGGAGTTCCTTGAGGGCAATGAATCGCAGGCTCGGCAGGGTCTTAAGTTGAACTTCGTCAACGCTTGGGAAGGCCAAGGCAGGGGTTATCTACCCTACATCTTTCTATCCGCGGCACGGCGTGTGGCATATGCGGAGAAGACGCTTGTAGCTAGGGTTTGCCGTGAGTTCAAAGGCGGAGAATTCCTTTCCATTCCTCATTCTCTGTTTCCGGAGGACGCTTATTATAAAATGCAGTTTCTAGCGGGATGGTGTGCTCAGATATATGTATCTGCGCATCTACGGCACCTCAGGACAGATACATGACGCACAAGCTCGATGTACACTGTCAAGACTGTTTCACTTTTCATAACTTGCCATCTCGGCTGCCCCTTTTAAGCCTTCGCTTTGGCTCAAACCGGGACCGAGATGGGCGTGCATAAGATAGCTCATTGTTCTGTGTGGGCTGGGAGATAGTTTGTGGGTAGATAATCGTTGATGGTAGGCATAATAAACCCAATTGATGGGGCATGACCCCCATTTCCACGACCGCTAGGCGGTTCTTAAACTCTTGTCCCGCTTTCCCACCGGTCATCGGAAGCGCGATGGATAGAGGATTGACGGATTGACGATAGTCGGGATAGTGGGCGCGAATCATCGTGCGGCTTGCCAAGAGCTCTCTGCTCGGAGGAGAGCTGACTTGGGAGAGAGGACCCTGGAGAAGCGGAGAGAACCGCTCAAGTATACTTAGTCTTTACCAGCTCTCCTCCGTTAGCCCAGTGACAGGCGGAAAGATGACGATACGACATAACGAACGCGCAAGCACATCCGGGTCAAGTAGCGTAGATTCTGGACTTGTCTGCAGAAGACTTCTTCTATCGCGGGAATAGAAAGAAAGATTACACTATCGGTCTGATCGCATGCATTCCGTCTCGATGCGCGTGATGTGATGCAACTCTGCAATACTACAACACCAACAACGGTCGAAGGTTTGGTAATGAGAAACGAAGTACATACCTGTTCCTTACCGACGTTTGATGGTGGGTGGCACACAGCTTGTCGAATGTGTGTGATGTGCTTCGAACTCCCAAGAAATTGCCAATCCTTTCAGTAGCTAGAATAGGCACAGTAGACAGACCCCCACGATGTGCTCGTATGTTTTGTGCACCTGACAGCTCGACTGCCCAGTCAGCAAGCATACAATTGGGCATGTCCATGCGGCAAGGATCCCGCACACTCAAGAGCCCTTAACTTTTGCCAGTAATCGGCAGGGTTTGCGACAGAGTGAAGTAACACAGACAGCATATTGCACCGGGATACCACTTATTATTACTTGCAGTATTCAACGAAAAAAACCTGTAAGTTAAATGATCGTCTCCCAACAAGCCGTCTTGTTTGGCTTGCGATTGCATCATGCGGGTCGCATCATGAGTAAAGAAATGCTTATTTCATGGCCCCGCTGTTCTCGTCACACCGTTTCGTTACGCGGTAGTTCGTGCAGCACAAGCACGACGAAGCGATCACCACAAGGGAGGAACAGATTAGAAGTGGAAAATTGGAATGTGTCGACTAAGAATGGTCCATACAGTAGAGTAGACTAATCTGCATTTTGGATGGAGCAAACACCTGTTTGCCTGACTCGGTAGCGCAAGCTGAGCAAATTAAAACCTACCGTCGTAGTAGCTCGGTAGGTACTTACCTATACCATGACCGTTGCAAGTTGCAACTAGGAGGGATTGTCTAGTGCAAGTACTATGTAGTACAGGCATTCACAGTTGTTTGGTTATCTGGCCCTCGGTCAGCCTCCTTTCGACCAAACCCTCGGCGTTCGGCTCTCGCACAATCATTGACTGATATGAGTGTAGCGTATACGTAAGGACTAGGAGCGGCGAAGGTTCGCTATTCGGTTATCGAGTAGGCCGCTACTTGTCGATCGCCTACGATGCCGTCCAGTGAGAGGCAGAACGCCGTTGTGGGGATCAAGTCGGTAGGCGTTAGCGGCTATGAAGACGGCCCTGGTCTGCCGAATCAACTTTGCGCATACCTTACCAAGAAGGCACTTACCTATATAGGTTGTTTAGTTACACAACGCTAGACCGGTCCAAATTGTCGGATAGATTGCAGCTAATGTTTTAAGATCTGTGTTCACAATCATTCAAGAGGGTAGAGATATGAAGACCATACTGAGGTAACCTAGGCTCGAATTTATCAACAAGTTCAAACTCTATAGTCTGATATGGGGAGGCGGGGCAGCTTTGAATCAATGCTTCCAAGCTCCATATCATCCCGCCAACTGAAACCACCCTGAAGCACTGCAATCTATAATGAGCTTTACTTCAACAACTTGGGTTTCGCTATGTAATAACTCTGTAGAACAAATATGGGAGTCAGAAGCCAAGGGTACCACAGCCGACGCGAGGGCGAATCTCAGGCCTGTATTCGCTTTCTTCTCCGAATCGACATTCTCTGTCTGCGAGCACTCGCGGAAAGTTTCGGCTTCAAGGGCCGAACCATGGCTGAGCCATGATAATTATCGAAGGTAAGGTTATGTACGTGCCAGCAACCGAAGCTGCAACGCTTCATAATATAACTGGTTTCATTTATCCCCAGATCCGCCTGTCGATGCAATGTGATATTCCCGCCGTAACGCCGTGGTATGAAAAGTGAACTTTGATCCGGGACATTACAAGTATCGCCGTGATACTTTAGTAGCCCGGTTTGCCTGGCATTGGCGGTAAGCCATGACCAGTACTCATTGGAGGAAGATGATTGTGGCAAAATATTTTGCCATTGCTGCTTTTCATGCAGTCTTTCTTCGAGGCGTCGATGTATTTTACTGGGTCATCGTAGCTCTCGAGCTGGCAGCATTCCACATTCTTCATCCATCGGTTGGTAATCACATCATTCATTGTGATCCGTTTCTTTGGATTGGGATGTAGCATGCTTAGTAGCAGACGACGGAGTCCGATTGGTTTGACGAAGTACTCGAAAGGTGCCAATTTAGGATATGCTTCTTTCCCTTCCTCGGATTTTGCCGCGTTCTTTGCATCAGCTTTTTCCCAGCCGGAGACCAGATCATTGTAATTCTTCTGGGCAGGATTTGTGAGTCCTGCCTCAGCCTTCTCCCACAAATTGGCATTGAAGATGAGATAAACCATCACGATGGCGGAACTCCATACGTCTAGCGCTCGAGGATCGTATTCCTCCTGTTTGCTGAGGACCTCAGGGGCAATGTAAGGCAGGCTGCCGCAAATCCCGGGCTTGCAAGATCGTATCTCACCCATGGCAACACCGCATTGACCTCCGGCCTCCCTCAAACCAGGATGTATTCCAGAAAACACTTCCGAAACGCCGAAATCGGTAATTTTTAGTTTGCTATCTTTTGTGATGAGAAGATTCTCCAACTTGATATCACGATGTGCAATGCCATTTTTGTGAAGGTAGTTGATACCCTGGCAAAGCTGCTTGAATATGCACGTTCGATCGCCGTCGCGGCCCTCTTCTCTTAGATACTTCTTCGATACCAGGCTAAAGAGATCCCCTTCGGAGCAGTATTCCATCACGTGGTTCCAACGTCCATGGTTGGTACATAAACGAATCGTCTCGATGACGTTCGGATGGTGTAAACTCTTGGCTATGCTGTATTCCGATTTGATCTTCTTCTCGTAGTCCTCGAGCGACTCATTTGAGGATTTAGGCCGGAACTCCTTGACAGCGTAGAGTTCGCCGGGATAGCCTTTGCGCACCATAAGAGTGACCTTGGAAGTAGCGCCTTTGCCTAGGTGCTTGCCGTGTCGACCAAACTTGGACTGGTACTCGTACTCTTTAAGTAGCTCAGCAACGTCGACGGTAAAGTCGTCGGGAAGGCTCAAGCTCAGTCTTCTAGCCTTCATGCCTGTCCCTGCATCCGGTGGGATGGCCCAGGGCTGGCGCGTCAAGTGCTCAGGGTGGGGATTCTTCTTGCGCTCCAAGCTTCTCGCTCGCCGAGGCGGGTGGTTCTTAGCAGTACCGCCAACAAAGTTAACTTTCTGACGCAGCGAGAATCCTGTATGAGCCCTGTTCTTTTTTGCATTGTTTTCGAGAAAATCCTGCGAGGTAGGCATTAGGGAGGCATCACCCTTCTCTTTCGAAGCATTGGCTACTTCGAGGGGGGAGCCGGGCGATGGTGGTGTGTTAGATCTCGTCGTTGTTACCGAACGATGGAAAGAAAACCGGCGACTGCTACGGTTGCCAAGAAATCGACCTGCAGATGCCAGATTGGTTTCAGATGTACCAGTACTGTAACTGGGCTCTTTTGAGACCGGTGGTGTAGAAGCTGCACTAGCCGCGCCATTTTCTTGGTGATAGCTACGCCTAAATAATGACGACATGGCCCGGGACAAGGTAGATGAGGAACGCCTTGTAAGAGGTCGTGATGTAGGCGTAGTAGACGGGTTCTGTTCTAGAGAGGTAACAGCCCCTTTGGTTGGCGTTGAAGAACCCTCTGTTGTCAGTGCATGCGATGCTGGTTGTAACCCAGGTTGCAAGTGGTCCTTGGCGTTCTGGTTCAAAGTAACATCTGAATGCTCCGAAATGCCCAAAGATGCGCTAGTAAAGCTGTTCGGGACTGGGTCACGGTGGTATAAGTCTTGACTATCACAAAACCGGAAATCTCGTGACTGGCGGCCGCTGACTGGCGTAACAGGATCGTTGGGGAGAGATTCACTGCACGTTTCCTCGTCGCATTCCTCGGCAATCGGAGTGGTCAAATCTGTAGGGTGCCGACGCAGTGAGTCTATTGGGGTCTGCAGAGAACTACAATACGACGACGAACTATCTGTGGAGGAATGCGAAGGGGAGGTGGATTGTTCTGCTGGAGGTGGGATAATTAAACCAATGGTGTCGAGAATTAAACGATTAAGGTCGGATATACCTGAGCGCACCGTCTTGGACGAAGATGGAATGGGCCGCGGGGCAGAGGTAGCAGATGGTGATGGCACTGCTACTACTGCTGCTGCTGCTGGTTTACCGGGAACGGGGACGGTGGCCGGCGTGGCTGCGGAGGCAGTGGGAATAGGAGTAGGAGTAGGAGTAGCGGTAGGAATAGTAGTAGAAGTAGTAGTAGTATTAATAGCAATAGAGTGCATAGGTGTAGTAGAAGAAGAATAGGCGGTAGTAGTTGTGGCAGTGGTAGGAGACGGTTTTTTTGTAGGCCGAACAAAAGAATGGCTACTAGGATGCGCGTTGGCGTCAGACTTTGGCTCGGCGCTGGAACCAGAACCAGAATTAGAATTGTTGGAATTACTGGAACTGGAATTGCGGGCGGCAGCCGAGGATGCTGTTGGCGAAGAGCAGGATTGTGCGGGTGCTGATGATGACATCGCTGGCACCGGCCAGTTCGCGAACGCTTGTGCCTGTGGGGCCATGGTTTGCTGTTCTGGATGCCCTGAAAACCTTGCGAGCAAATTGCGGTGTTGGGTGTTGGTAGTATCCCGTCGGTGTTCGTGCCTTGCTTGTTGCCGGTGCCCGGGCCTTTGCTGGTGGCTGATGTCCAGTGTATTGAAGGCCTGCGACAAACACCTAATTAACTAATAACAGGGCCAGCGGGCTCAGGCTAGGGACAAGTCGGCCGAGTGGGAGATTGACGTTGCTTGTCACGGGTTCATGGACAAGACAAAGAACAAACCAATCAACCCTGGGCTGACTAAATGGACGTCGAAGGGAAGCAAGACCCTTCAAGATTGAACCGGAGGAACAAACAATCGACCAGGACTTGAAAGAGCTTGAAGGGGGCGGGAGAAGGGCGCGTTATGAATAAGTGAGCGAGTTAGTCTTGCACTTGAGTGATATACTTGATCGACCCAATCCACCCTTCTGCGTTCTCGCAACAAGCAGGCCGATGGGGTTAGAGAACACAGCAGCCTTCGAGCCCTAATGCACGCTGCAGTTATGCAGGGAGCAGCGCTTATGGGGCAGTGAATGTAGCAGACCAGTACAGGTGATAAGTTACATAACACCCCCTTGCCGCGACTGAGATGGGCCTTCACTTACACCGATCCACTGCAACGAGGTAACGTTGAAGGAATAGCGCCTGGAGAAGGGTGGGCTGGGTGGGATGGGGCCCTGGTTTAGCGCTTGTTGTCAATGGGGCACTAAGGCGTTGTAGGTCCTTGTAGTATGGATATCCGCGCGACCTATTGGACAAGCCAGTGCTGGATATCTCCGGACTTCAAGAGCACTCGATCAAATTCCCGCAAAATAAGTCCCATGCCCTTTCCAACAGGGGGATGACGTATCCGGTCCGAGGAGGAGCCCCTAGGCGGGCGTTGTAGTGGCCCGTAGATTGATAACTAGACTATAATGGGGAAGAATGGTCTGAGGAACAACAAACGAAGGCCGAATGAATGCGGGACATATATATATGAGCTGGATGGTTGCTCGTTCTTTTAGAGTTTAGGCTCCGGGCTGTGAGGATTGGCTAGTGAGGAAGCAAATAATCCTGTTGTAAGTTCAAGATAAAATTACCACGACTGAATTATTATATAGTAGAAGTATGGGCCACTCTTGAGCACTAGCATACAGAGAACAAAAGAGAGAGATGGCAAGCAAAGGCTTCTCTCTCGGACTGAGGAGGGAGTACCGGGAACTTTAAGAATGCAATGTAGTCTTGGCTGATTCTTCTTCGAAGATTCGATGCAGCCAAGTATTGTAGACCCCCTGGGTATTCACAATCAAGGAGTGTTGCACGGCTGGCTGTACTAAGAGGAGGTTAACATGATGGGTCCGGAGATCTGCATTGCCCAGATGCCAAGGCACGCAAAGGTGGAAGTAGGTCGGAAAATTGGCGGTTGTCATAGAACAACACCACTTATGTCAGCCCAATAGACGATAGATGCTCGGCATGGCTACTTGGTCTGAATTTGTGTACATGTGTAGGCAGGATCGAGATTGCTTCAATCATAGGTGCCGGGGCTCTCTGGAAAACCTAAGTATAGCAGTCCGGGGTAAGCCTAAGTACCTCCCTACTGTACGAAAGTAGTAAATAAGTTTACTGTCTACGACACAATGTCTAAGTTTACAAGTCGACGTTGTACGCCAAGGAGACAACTTGAACGACGTGAGTGGAAAGGAGATCTCGTCAGCTAGTATCCTCGAAACGTCTACTTGACATAAGTGGTTCTACAAAATCGGCGGTCTTAACATCATCGAAGATCGTGAATGCTTGGTATTTTCTATTAGGTCGACTTGCAGAAACAGTTTAAACCGTAGAAAGCTTGGCCGTCTCTTCTACTAGAAATCAATTGGTAAAGATGTAGTAAGTACGTTCCCCAGGCTTCGATTTCGCTATGGATTGTGAATCACATGATACTAAGTGGATGACAAACTACAACAGGAGTGCCAAGGTCTGCCAAGAGTTGAACCAGAGTAATAAACGGTAGGTCTGGAAACGATACTTCGTACTCGACATAATGAAAGTTGTTTCGGATCAAGTTCATGTACATAACGGAATTAAAACAACGAGACACTTATACGAAGCTCTAGCATAATACCTAATGCACTCAAGTAGCATCGACACCGGCGTCCGTTTTCGCCGTCGCCGTCTCCTTCCTCGCTCTCATCTTGATAGACAAAGGGTGGAGCTTGTAGTCGCGAATTCCGTACCATTTCAAGATGTGTGCAGCACCTAATATGCCCAGGAACCAAGGAAATTGAATAGTATTATCCCTCGCCAAGAGTTCCAAGCGATTGATATTGTGAATCTAGTCTACGCTACTCCTTCGTCAGAAAGGTCGCCAGCCATTTTTAAGCACCATAATCTATTTCGAAGTACAGGTCCGTAGGTATGGCCCGGACAACCTAGTAATATGGAAATCCAGTGGTTGTAACTAAATGCCGCAATTTGCTGGCAAGGGACTAACCGACTTCGATACCTGGTAAATGGCTCGGTAAATATCTGGGGATACTTGTGGAGTCTACTGTATAAGCGCAACACACCCAGTAGAGAGATAGTAGTGGAATTCTATTTCGCATCCCAGTCGAGCACGGTCTAGGTACATGGTCAATAAATGATAGGTTTCGCGACGCAGGGCAAAGCATCAAGTTGTTCGCTACGGCTAATACTTCGATATCATCATGATGATGTATGAGAGAGTCTCGGCGCTGACTTGTTGCAGAAAGTATGCAATTGCCTTCATCGTCCTAAGAAACGCCACCGACGACGCCGGGAGTCAACCTACATACATTGAAGACCCATCAAATAAGTCGAGGGTTCTTAGAGCCGCTTGGCAAGGCGCACTATCGCTGTGCAGCCGTGGCGTGTACCTTGTCTAACTATAATAGTCAGTTCGGGTCCGCTAACAAATTCGCTTCGCTGGTACCTCCGTCTGAGCAACGATGCAGAAACCTACATAGCATAAGTCCATGCAGATCACATACCTACTATATTTAAACTGCAGTATGATATTGAAGGGAGAGTACAGTAGTGAAACGAGAACAATTGGTATGCAAGGTGGACATGTAGCATGAGAACGATGCTGATGTGTCAGGACTAGACTATTTTACGATAGTCTATACCTGCTCGGAGCGTGGGGGTTGCTCCGTCACGGACTTTTGGGTCACGATACATACTGTAGCTTTCTGCTAGTAATTAATTGGCCCTGGTTAATTAGCAAGCAGGTGTCTTGTTCTTTAACAGACTTGGCTCTTCCCACCAGTCACCATTGGGAATTTGTCACTTCAATCATTGGCATTCTTGGCTGCTTGTTTGGGGAGAATTAAATACTGTACCATAATAGCGACAAGCTTCTTCATAGTACCGTCGATAACTTCTAGGCATCCGGGTTCAACAAAGTGATTCGGACGTTAACCTTTTCGTATCTCCTCAAGCATGTATGTGGTGTTTCTCGTTTAGGCACCGGTATCACCAAAATGGGCAATCCGTCAAGGATGCTCAACACAACGCATTCAAAAGAGCGTCAAGACGGAGAGCGAATTCTCGGACCACTCCATATTGATCATATACTAAATAGCCAGCCTGATCTCACTTGGTCACGCAATTGTCCAATAGGTACTAAAGGACAGCCGCAGCATGCCTGGGATTGCAGTCCTATATTACATGTACGGTACTTCAACTATTTATGCGTAAAACCGTCTTGGCTAGCGTATGAGAAACCGTTATGTTAGTTTCTGACCCATCTTATATATCATGATTTGATTGCCAAGTTGTCTGTGCAATTCTTTTGGTGATATCGCGGGATATGGTAGACTTTGATCGCTGCACTAACAAGCGCCAGCCTGCTGAGGCTCTTGGCTTTCAGATGGACATAAAGATCGGCAAGTGGGCATATTCCAAAACTGCAACAGCGTGAATTGGCGGTCTGTTATGAGTATAAGTGCCTCGACTATTGAAGCATAACTGAGTGATCAGCTCAATGTAAACACTGGTTGCGACTCTTAGGACTTTGAAGGCTGCCCGGTATGTGCTTGCTATTTCCGCACGAAAATCTAGGATATATTTGGAAGCAATTCCAAATGGGGCGGGATTTGCTATGCTGGCAGTGTGACTTAAACAAATAGGGACCGTTGCGGCTTTACACGCTGCCAGCAATGCTAGGTTCAACTGGAACGGTCACAATAAACCATAGCCCAAAGCGACCGCCCCTTTTCCCGTAACGGACTGCCAACATAGCCCTTCATTTGGGCATGCCCATGTGTGTGTTTGCCGCATCGGTAGTGGGAAACGTCAATTGGCTATAACCCAGGTGAGCTTCACACCACAGCTAGCCCTGTACGTCAGCCCTGAAACTTTCAAGTCATCAGAAAAAAGTGGCGGTGTATAAGCTTCTGGAAAGGGCTCGGTACCATACAACCACCACCATGTACCTCACTTTAAATGTATGTATGTTGCTTGCAGGATCATGATACAAGTTTCCTCCGGTGAGCGACGGTCCAGACTCCATTTATCGTGTAAATCTAAAGCAGCGGTACCGTCGCTATATGACATGCTGACCGACAGGGCGTTATTATTTGCTGACGGCTACCACCTCCCAGGTCTCTCCAGGTTTTCTTCCCCACGTTTAATCCCCAGAGGACAACCCTCCCCTGCCTTCACCGTCGTGTCGTGTGCCCTCTTACCCTCTTACCTTACGCCCCCTTACCGCATCCGTTCCAATAAAATCCCTCACAGGCTGGTTCAATTGTGTGTTGTGCTCGGTGCTCACGCGACCGTAACAAACAAGGTGTACAATTTGCACGCCGAATTCTAGAGTCGCCCAGAGACGGACGTGCCACGGCAAGGGGATAGCACCCACACCATCCCGCACGCCGCAGCCAAGCCGGGTGGCCCCCGATGGACCAGGGAGAAAGAAAAGCTTCGTGTCGATGTATCAGGGGCTACGTCGATCTGTTCAAGCACATAAGCTAGAGGATGCCGATGTTTGTACTCGATACAGAGCCCGAGCAGCGAGATGCCACAGCAAAATCACGATACTATTTTCACTCACCGATCACGGCCA
This sequence comes from Xylaria sp. Z34, assembly GCA_037356055.1. Classification (NCBI taxonomy): domain Eukaryota; kingdom Fungi; phylum Ascomycota; class Sordariomycetes; order Xylariales; family Xylariaceae; genus Xylaria; species Xylaria sp. Z34. Next base: position 466,756 of record JBAWJW010000008.1, read on the forward strand.
TGACAGGACATCGAGACTAGGATGTAGCCTCAGCATATATAGCTTAACGAATGATATGCGTAGCGATTACGCTGGCATGTTGTTGCAGCTGTGGCTTTCCTCAGCCTGTGCAAGAAAAATACCTCATTCGAATGGCGGTCTTCATGTCTATGTATACTACGTGTAATTCCGCACGGCGTACAGCACTGTACACGTCACATTCCCAAAGGCCGCGACGTATATCAAATCGAAACTACGCCGAAGTACAATTTGTTAAGGGACTCGAACCTCATACAAGCCTTCTCGTTTCGGTGGCTTTTTCGTATACCAGGTAGGCCATTGATCCATGGTGCGAGTTTCACTGCCGTCCCTGCCAAGCCGATGATGCGCGGATCTGATCTCTTGGTATTTGTGAGGCATGCCTATCACGAGTTACACGTCGGTCCGACAACAACACTTGGCAATTCTGATGGGAAACAAAGGAGACGGCACGCAGACCTTGGCGCTTCTGAAAGCGAGACAGGAGAAGCATTTGGACATGCTTTGACCCGTTTCGGAGGAAGCACCACCGGCAGATGCCAATGTTTCGTTTGAACGCCGCCCGTCTGACCCGAAGCCTCTTGGCTGGTTTCGCTTCGGGCATCGAATACAAATAATAATACCTTCTCGATTGAGCTTGAGCTTTTACATCATAGGCATCACTACACTTTTCGTCACCAGGCAGCGAGTACTGACTGCTCTCACCGTGAATTGCCAATTGTAGGTCACTGCTCACTCATTGTAACTTTACTCATACCAGACTTATGCCTTGTCTCGGCTCTTTTGAAGTTCATGAACTTGTTGCTCACATTGTAAAAGGGGAATCGCAGGGTAGGCCCTGGCGCCGAGACGGCTACTAAGCTTGCCAAGAAGGTGGCGGCTGTACGAAAGGCAATCCGGGGAATACTGCCAAGCTGCAACGAGTCTGGCTGTGTTGAAGATGACACCACTCTGATCGGCCACAATGGCCAAGGTCACAATTATTTTTACCTGTTGTGTTCCAGTTGGTAAGCTGTGGCACTCCTTCGGCGATATCTATATCGCCTTGAGATCTAAAAGAGCTGTTTGTCGCAAAGCTTTCGATCGACGCCGACCCTCCAGTTGTGACGCAATCTTGATGATAGCCATTCGACAAAATAAGCACATTTATACGTAGGATTTTGGCAAATGGATCGTCACTGATAAGCTGACATTGAGTAGGGTTTAAAATAGAAACCGTTCGGCACAGCCCGAAAAGCGCGCTATTAGCTTATCTGTGGTTATTCGTGCGCGCTCTATGGGAGCGATATACGTCGAGCCTGGCATGAAGCTAACCACTGGTGATTTGTATCAGATCGCAATCCAGAGCAAAATATACAAATCTCCACAGAACATGACTGATAAAGCAATGTAAGCAGTACCACCAACGCTTGGCTCGGTTATGAAAGCTTTCCGACCGCCGAGCGAACTTTGTTCAATTTGGCCCAACTACGCACATCTCGAGTAGCACAGCATTTAGACATCTGGGCTGCGTTCGCTATTGGAAGCATCAGTGACGGATGCCCCGAGCGTTTCATATCGGACAAATGATATTGATCGAAGTCTTAGCTGATCCAACACTTCTCGGGGATGGTTATAAGCAAGTATCACATAGCATACCTCAGGCTGAGGTTGTAAGATCGACCTCAACACATCATAATATCACCAGCCAAAGACGATATAGCAGCCTTCCAGAGTCGCCGCAAACCGGCGTCATCATTCCTAAACCCATTGCAGTCCTATCGCTTTACATTCACATATAAAAGGCATCAATCATTGGTACTCTATGGATCCTACATTAAACACCAATCAGATCAGTCAGCCAATGAGCCCTACAGATGGTAGCACATGGTTGTCATCTGCGAATAGTTATATACAGCTTACCTTAGGCGCTTGACCCAAGGATCCTGGTAATCCAAAACAACCTACTTTAGATTGTTAATTGCACACGTGCCAGGTAATTTATCACAGATACATATCATTCACCGGTCTTAATCTACATTTCGACCCAACATCGGCATCTTGCAGCTGAATAGACCAACCAACTAACAGCATACAATGGGTTAACATTGCAACATACTTACCCCGGAACTCTTCAGAAACCCAGTGTAGATCCTTTGGAGCTAAATGTAGCCCTGTTACCATCTGGACAATGTGATACCGATATCTAACTCTCCAAAATCACAAGTTCACTTGGCGGCGCCAGTTGTGCGAATGACTGCTACTCTCCCACCCCACTGAGCGAAACATGATGTTGTTAACAAAATACTACAACGTAGTAACGCTAGCGTGACTTGGCTGATCACTGAGCAGTCGGGAAGCAAGGTACACGAAGACTTGGCACCGAGATCGACATACCAATGGGCAACTAAACCGTCAAACAGACTGTTTAATACATAAAATACAAGTAGGACCATGGTTCTAGTGTTTCGAAGAGATGGCATAATACTACTGCAAATCAGTTAGACGCGACGGAACTTCTTATGTTCGCCGAAACAGGCGCCAAACCACTATCCCAACAGCTTTTCGTTGTAATCTCTTTATTATTATGTGTTACGCTTGGGTCTATACAGGGTTCAGGGTATTAAGATGTGTGGGATCACCAAATGTCTCGTCGTTACTTTTGTTGAGAACGGTGCTCACGTGAGACTTTACACCCCGCCTAGTGCGTCTAGTTGGGCTCATTATGAAGCAGAATAGCACAGAGAAAACGTTGTGCGGCGCGTCTTTTTCTACCCTTAGGCAGACCAACATATATTACACACGGGTGCCAAGGGATCTATGTTACAAGAGTCTGAATTGCAGAAGTGTAGTTGTGTTTGATAGGTTTTCTGCCTCATAATATTGGTTGTATGCAGTTTTATATCGGTCCAACCGGATTCAAGAGTCCGTCTATCGTCACCCGGGATAACCCCCGTCTACTTCGTTCGCTGAGAAATATTATCTTGAAGATGAGTAAATTAATGCATATCATATGATAAGCTCCATTGAGTCTTGGCTCGCGTCAAAGTGAGGCGAAATGCCTCATTTAGTGTGCGGGTTACGTCATGTCCTTGGATCATCAAACCATATCTTAAATTCCCCTTTAGACAAAGCTAGTAACACAGTTTCACTATATTTGGCAATTATAAACGGCGTATTCGTTTGGGATGCCTTCTCTTTCACCGGTTTCTTCGATGTTGCTGCTTGAAAGTCTGACAAAGTTTGATCGAATTATTTCTAAAGCGGGTCCTCTCACTCACATACGTACATATCCTGCTGATTACGCTCATCAAAATGCCGGGATTGTCGTGTAGAGCCTGATAGAATGTATTCCAAAGTCCAATGAAGCTGAGAAATGGATTAGCTGTGCAGTGCTTATTGCTAGAGAGAAGTAAGCAGTAGTAAAGACAGTGGCGACAATGCTAAGCAACTAGCATGTTGCCGTGAGTAGTAAACTTGCTTCCGAAGCCATGTATAGCGGTGAGATGAGCTGGTTGGATCCTTGCTTGTAGCGGTGATCGAATTACGGGCTTAGTGGCACAAATACCAACGAATTCGAAAGAACTGACATCTCCTACGAAACCATCTAAGGGGGCCTCGCAGTTTGTCGTTTAGAAGTTGATACGTAAGCATTGAAACAAGCGTTGTTAAAATCTGGTTGAACAATTCGTTAGTGGCGCTCCACCGTTAAGCATTCTAGCAGGGCTGCCTAAGACTAGGAAGCTTCAACAACTTTCATTTGATCCGTCTTTCCCCTCAAGGTCACGCCTAAATCTACATAATCTGTCCGATTTATTCCTCAAAAAACTCTTATAACAAGGAGTACGTTTCTATTAAGAATCTTATCAACCAACGCTGCTTTATGCAACGACTTCTTTTTTCAAACAGATTAGTATGGAAATTATCGATACGACGCAGCAGGTGGATGATATCGCGGATAGAATAATCTTATTGTTAACCCGGGGAGGCATACTAACACATTATATTTAGAATCGTTAAAGGTATGAAGATATTTCATTATTCTCTAAAGCTGTAACCCGTCCACGAGTTCTTCGGTCTAGACGGACTTTACAAACGCAACTCACAGCTCGTCAATGATGAGCCCCCTCCAACCCATGTCTAGTAGCACGTTAGTGACTCGAGAAGAGAGGAAAATCAAAAACGCAAAGCAGTCGAGTATCTAGATATGGTAGGTAGTGGCTAGCTCAGGGTTTCTGCCTCTGCCCTGCCGAGGTCCCAGGCCATTGTGAAACTTTCTGATAAGTTCCCATAAGAAACTCATAGCGGCGACGACGACCATGATATGATCATGATAGTGACAGTCTGACCAGAACCTCTTTGTATGAAAAGTCCAACTATTATCATCAAACTTATAGCCACTTTACCTGCTAACTCTACATGGCGGAACCCCAGATGTCATGGAATGCTATGAAATATTCTCCGGAAGTCAGGGGTATAGGGCACATACGTATATATACTAGCGGTGAAATCTCCGCCATGTAGATATAACTTCTCTTCGTTGTGCAATAACAACAAGCTAATACTAGAACCACCAGCGGTATGGACCGTAACACCAGACTTCTGAACATATCCCATCTTGACCAGCCCGCCCCGACAGTCTTGAATCATCCAGCAACCTCCTACCACCTTTCCTCTCATTACGCCACCATTACACATCGACATACCTCACTGCATAATATGTCGCCTCGCCCGTTTACCCACTTCAGTTACTAGGGAGAAGCACTGTCTTCTGCGCCTGTGAGATGGGAGTACTGCACAAATTCGCTATAGAAAACTGCCTTTATAAAGTATTAATCGCGACAATACAAGATTAACCAAGCAACAAAGCTTTAGATGAGATTCCGGCATGCCACATTACTTTAATTCAGTCATTAAATAGTTAACTAATTTTCATTTTCGCTAGTTGAACGCCTGTTTAAGCTTAAGCCGATCTAGCAGGTTCCTGCAAACTTCAACATTTCCAACGCCATACGAGTTGCAACTATTGCATTCTTCTTGTTTGATAGCTAGAAAGATTTGGTACCATGCAAGCAATGTTAACATAGTAAATCTATCGGACCAATAGACAAATATGTAATCATGGAAATCAACAGCCTTAGTAGTGCATGTACGAACTGCTGCAATTCTACCACGGGCAAGGCTTGTTCTCTTTAAGTTAGTAAGTCAAAGTTCAATTCATTCAAGCAGAATTAAATCGTTACTAATAATATTAGACGAGGATGACAAATGACCACTTAATAAGCGCAAAGCCGATGGAAGTTTTAAAGGGTTTTACTCGGAAAATCCTTAATCAGTCTACTATAAAAGAGATACAGGAATAGCTTATCATAGTTCAGGCAGAGATTTGACTTTGTTTTTATAAGAAGCTAATTGCTTCTGACAATAACTCGAGGAATTCGAACGCGCGTTTATCTGAGAAAAATTATCGAACCAAAAGTTAATAAACGCTGTAAGCTGGTTTGAACAATGCCACTCTTATATTGCGCATAAAACGACCAGCAGCTCTGCAGGCTCGTGGGCTATAAATTGGGTAAGAAACTGTGTTAGCTCTAAGGCTACGGAGATAGTAGTTAAGATACTTGTCTTGTCTGCGTCCGAGGACAATAATGTGAAGTAGCGGGCCCTGGTCAAGAAGAGAAATATCCTCAATTGGCTCTCCCGAGCCGGAAATTCGTCTTCGCCACCACCGCTAGTTTCACTCGCGCAACGCACTTCCTCTTTCTATGCCCCTCCTCTTCTACCTCGGTCTCGCCCGCGGCCCTTTGTGGTGAGCACATCTTAGCTGGCCCAGAAAACTTAAGCCTAGGCGACTTAAACTCTAGTTGCAAGATTATGATTTGCTAGAATGGATTATAAGATGAGAGAGGAGTTATCCCGCGATTGTAAATATGATTGATTCAACTAGTAAAGAGTAACTAATAAATAGAATTAGGCACTATCGTCTGATACAAACCTCATAAACGCCCATATGGCATCTGCAGAGGCATTATTCAACTATACCTACAGTATCTGGTGACATAGTAGGCTGCAATACTAGTGCCGAGCTGCAGACATTACGCTTTGATCAACAATTCAAATTGAAATTCTACTGGTTTGAAATAAGTGGCCTCTGCAAAACATAAATCACAAGAGAAACAGTGCGGTTATTGCGTGCCAAGGCTTGTACCTTGGTCCACAATTGCAGGGGCTGCAATTCGCAAATCACGCTTTCTAAGAACTCCCACCCCGGTAGGTACTGTGCGTCATCGGGTATATCTCACACATAACTCTACGTATTCCCCTAAAATCTTTCATACTCATTTCATAAGCCTGGCATCGCAAGCTTCATACTCTCCCGACTTGTTGTACTGCTTGCAAGATGGCAGGAATAGACTTAGATACGCCCAGCATTTACCTTTCTGGTTCCACGAGGCTCGGGTCTCTCCCAACTGAGTCGTTCCGGCTTGGCAAACCTTCATCCTTCTCCCAATTTGTCGCTGTGCTCGAAAACTTCGGTGTTCCCGGACCCATCCATCTAGATAGGTCTAATCTTGAAAATATCAGGTACTATAAACGCATTGGTTCTGGATCACAATTTACAGTGTTCAAATCTATTGTTGATGGCGTCTTCAGAGGTCAAGTTATAAAGCGTGCCCAGGTACAAGGAAGCGATTTTGAAGACTCCAATGGCGATAATGAGTCGCAGCAGCTGAAGTTGAGAATAATAGATTTAGAGATCCGTACCCTTTGCGATGAAAGAGTCCGTCAGAGTCCACATATTTTATCACTTGATGGTTGGGGCTTCGACTACTCGGATCGAAAAGAACTGAACCGCTGCCCCTTTCTCCTTGTGCAAGAGGCGCTCTGTTCCCTTGGCGATTTTCTGAGGAACCCAGCTCAGCTCCATGTTGAAAGAGTTTGTCTCGAACAGAAATATACAATCTGCCTAGATATCGCATCTGGTCTTGAATGCCTCCGTCAGTGTGGCATAGTACACGGAGATCTTAAACCGGACAATATCCTTTTGTTTTACGACAAGAATCGAGAAGGACGATATATGGCCAAACTTGCCGACTTCGGCTTGAGTATTTTCACTACGCAGAGCAACGATCTATCGTTTTCTGACTACCGGTCGACTCCTCATTGGCAGCCCCCTGAGACTGTTTCTACCGGACACTACGAGAATATAGAACCAGACCAGCTTTTTAAATGTGACAGTTACTCATATGGCCTTCTCGCCCTGTCCACGTTGGCTTTAGGCAATGCCAAGTCCCCGCTTGGGAACTCGGAGCAACGAGATGCAGAAAGCATCCAAGATGAAATTAATTGTGCCCTCGCCAGTTCCCGCGATCTAACTGTGGCTGAGAGGAAGGATGCAGGCAAATACTCCAAGCTAATTTTTCAACACTTTGTCGTGGATTCGCCCCCAGGTCGTTCCTTTGTCTCCCCGGAGCTTTTAGAGGATGTCAAGTCCCAGGCCTATACAGCGTGGTAGGTTCTCAGCACACGGACTTATTACTATCAGTCCGTTCTACATGTCTCGAGGTCAAATGAAGAAGATTGACAAATATTTATCTCTATAGGCATGTTCAACATGTTGTAAATCAGCTCAAGGGGTCCGAGATACCAAAGTTTGCGTATCATCAGCGCCATAACTTCCGGTACTGGTCTGTCGTCGACCATCCAACTTTCCGGCAGCTCGAGCGAGATTGGCAGCAGTCTATTTCTGACAACACCTTACCAAAAGTACCTGGTGACGTGCTCTTCGGCATGGTTTGTATATATTGTTATCTCAGACCTCCTGGGTTCTGCAAACTTGCTCTCGACTGTTGTATCGCCGCTATCCAGCATTCTCCCCCAAATCCCGCAGCGCAGGGGTTAATAACGAAGCTAGTGAGTGCAATAGAGCCTATTGAAATAGGCCGTAAACAAGAATTCGGTTTTTCAGTTATAGAGACATTATTTGAAGCCTCATCTTCAGGATCCTGGGTCGCTACAGCCGAGTTGGCTAAGTTAGACGAAGCTAGGGCGAGAATTGCGTCCAATATTCACAAGAAGAATGGCGGATACAATACGGAATACATCGACGACAAAAGGAACAGAGTTCAATTTAAATCCTTCTCTGTTGAGAACGGGTACTTGAATATTTCACATATTGATCTTCGGGACGCAGAGCTCGCTACCTTTGTCAGCCTATCCCCGTCCCAGCTTTGCCAAGACACTGTCGACTTGCATCAAAATACCCTAGCTCATCTTGCTGCTATGCTAGGGCGGGATGACCTGCTCCGCCATCTGCTACAAACAGACCTAGGACTTGTGAACAAACAGAACAAGGCAGGAGAGACGCCTCTATATAAGGCTTGCGCTGCTGGACAACTTACGTGCATTGAACTACTCCTGGAATTCCGTGCAGACCCTTCAATCTTACAGACCCATCTTGGGATATCCTGTCTTCACTGGCTATTTCTCATCGAGGAACAGCACATGAGCCGGATTGCCGGTCTCCTCCTTCAAAATGGCGCCTTAGTTTCTTCACGTACAATCGGTTTTAACGACTCACGCGGACTTACTCTCGAGACCGAACACTTCCCTTTTCATTGGCCACATGGTACCCCATTTCATTGGGCCTGTCACGTCGGGTCATCTGCAGCTGCCCAGGTCCTCCTTGAGCACGGCGCGGAGGTCGACGAAGGGGACACATTATCAGGAAAGGAAACGCAACGGGCACTGGATTTAGCCATGATGCGAGCGGATTCCACCATGGTGCATTTTCTTCTTAAAAACGGTGCTAATCCACATAAACGAAATAGGAATGGATTCAATGCCTTGCATATGCTAGTTGTAGACAAAGACAACCTAAATATCGTTATCACGCGGCCTCTATCCACCTGGGGATATCTTGGGAGCTCAGAGAATAGTCTCAAAGAAAAGAAAAGATGCGTAGAATTGTTCAAGCAGTACGGTGGCGACCTTAATGCTGCCTCAGACGGCGCGGAACATGACACAGCTATAGTATACGCAGCAATGTCTGGTGATAGCCATGGGATCCTAGCTCTTGTCGAGGCCGGAGCAAACGCAGACACCACAAGAGCACCTTCGGGCGAGTCGCCGCTCTATATTTGGCTGCAGATTGACCCAGAGCGTTTAGCCTATCCCTCGAGCTACTTCTCCACTCTTGGAACACTTATCCATTCCACCAAAGACTTAAATACACGAGAAGGGTATTACGGCAACTCACTATTTCATTCAGTTATATATAATAGTGGGGAACCAACAGCGTCTTCACGTATTATCACATGGCTCCACAGCAACGCCCCTCAATGTCTTCTGTTGATGGAAGCTCGAAATAAGTACCACCTAACACCTTTCCTGATGGTTGCCGGCGATTACTCTCGTGATACTAAGGGCACCATTACACTGCGTAACCTTCTGTTAGAGCTTGGCGCTGACCCCATGGCGCGGGATGCAGATGGTTGTGATTTTGTGTGGTGGCTTACTCAGAATCGTGCCATGCCAGAGTCACTATGTCTTTCTCTGCTTCAAGAACATATGGCCAATCTCAGCAACCGAGACAAACGAGACATACTAAACAAGTCAAGGAACACGCGGAATGGTACCACCGCACTCATGAATATGGTCCGGTGTGTCTATAGAAGCTGTGTAGAATACGCACTTCAACTTGGCGTAGATATAACATTTCAGGATAGTCGAGAGCAAACTGCTCTCGATATCGCTCTCGATACTGCAAACATTGAGCGGATGGAACTGTTAAGAATGTGGATGGATAATATGAACGAGAGGCCTATGGACTTACGGCCCGGAGATGTGAAAGACTTCCTATTCTTGGAAGCCGCGGTTAGGCCTGAATTTGGTAGGTTCACCTATAACCCTTAGCTAACAAATTGTGTCTGAAAGCTGACACTTTGAAAGGACCCGGGTTTGTCTCGGACCGGAGTGAGACCCCCACATTCGAACCACGAGGCCGTTTCTTTCCACGCGCTTTTGTACCTTAATTGTGTTAATGATGCTAATTTTCCAATAGAGCATAGATATAAGACCATACCGCTTATTGTTCACATACTTATCAAAGCAGGCGCTCACACTGGTAGTATGAAATTCACGACAGGGGCACGCTATCACGATCGCATATTTATGGAGATGATCCCCGCCCCATGGTTCAAGAGAGAACGGCAGCCCTTTTACGAAGACTGGAAGATTCTATATGATTACGACGATGAACAAGACGAGTGATTCATTATTTATAGTATAATGACGGCCCCAGGCACGTACGCTTCAGTCGCTTGACAAGGTGCATCGAGTTGCAATTTGTGGTAGGAAGAGGGTAGATTCCAACTAGGATAGTGAAATGCCCATATCAGAGACTCATCCCGGGCGCGATTTCCCATACTACTTGTTGTTGAAACGCCAGTGCGAGATCTGTCTCGTGTTTAGTATCATCCTTATGCACGCCGAATCCGTCCACAGCGCCTTCTAGACATTTGACAACCGCGCGAGAGTACTTGGTACCCATCTCCTTTCTGGTCTTAGCACCCGCTAAGCGACAAAACTCATCTCTATACTCTTGTGCTCTCAGAGGCGGCCTCTTCCTGAGGTGATTTTCGATAGCCTTTGACAATTGCTCTAGAGTTTTTCCAAGGGCAATCTCAAGCAGGACAAGGCCCACAGCATATAGATCGTACTCTTTGGTGAACCGCTTGTCCGGGAGTCCTTGTCTATCTGGGTGGCGGTAGAGATTGTCTTTGCTAAGCGATTCAAAAGGATTTGATTTGCCCACGGCCATGCGCGAAAACTCGAACCCCTTTAGATATACATCATAGTCTTCGATGGACCCGTCCGGTGCTCCCGAGTCTTCCTCCACCTTTGGGATTAGGACGACGTTTTCGGAGCGGATGCTCTTATGGACCCATCCAGAGCAGTGTAGATTCAGCACCGTTGAGCATATCTTGAAAGCTAACTGGAATTTATATTCCAACGCGGTCTTTAGCCCATCAGCAATTAACTGCCTCAGGGTCTTCACGCCTGGATTCAGAGTAAGTTCCCGGGCACCTGCGTCCGGTATCTTGTAAAGGAAAGCAAGACGACTGTTTTCGACGTCATCTGTGTACCCAAGACAATGAAACGTGCTAGTCGTAGCATCAAACTCGCGTAGGGTTTGGTCTGCGTCCCCAGTCTCAAGGGAGGACTTCCTTAGAAGGGAAGCGAGCTTCTTGGCCGATTCCTTTGTTACCGCAGCCTGCGCTTTGTCATCCTCGTTCATACCCCGAATATACTGACTCTGTGGTCGTGCATATGTTTTATACTCGACGAGGACTAGTCGTGTTACATGGCTATCTTCTTCCGTGTAAAGTCCAGTAATAAGACTGTCGCCCCTATCTCGCGAGGCTGAGTCAGGCACCAATAGTGAACCATGCAGGGGGCGCTGAGGCTCCTCACTATCATCGCGGAACATGGCCTGCATAGCTGCAATTGAATGCAAGCCAGCTTGTTTGGTAGGGCCATGTGATTCCAACATATTTTGGTCTACTGGCTCGCGGAGCATGGAAATGGATAGCGTCTGCACTTGTGACTGCATCATTTTTCTGACTTCTTGAAGGAGCGCGGATACGCTATCCGACTTGAATAGCACGTCCACCTTTGTTTGTGGGATCCGATACGCTCTCCGAGAACGCTTAGCTACGGGTTGACCGTCGTTCCAAGCGTGCAGGTACCCTAGGTCACGCTCTAGCGCTACGTCCTCGTATGGAGACAATATGTCTACTAGCTGAAACGTCTTTTCGGCGAAGGAAGTCACTACCTGGCCGCCTGATTGCGCTCCAAGGATAGCCACGCCGAGATGCGGGTGGGTTAAAGTAGAATAGATAGCCTCAGCACGCTCCAACACTCCTTGTAGTGAGTCTCCGATCGGGCGTTGAAGATTTGTTGCCTGCTTCTCTATGAACTTTAGGAGATGGCAGATCTTTTTAAGCCCCTCGTGTATTTCCGGTAAAATGAAGCGGCAGTGAACCTGCACAACGGCCTCGTCAGCGATCGTGGCAATGGACTTCCGAATATCGTGATATTTGCTCTCAGCCCCATTTGACAGCTTAGCAATCATTGAGTGGTTGGCGTCAATTGGCATTCGCGTCTCAACACCATCTGGCCAGAACAGGCATGCCGAGGATTCGGGTACCATCAGCTTCTTCGGTCCAGTCCGAGTAGATTTTCCTTCTTTATCCTTGATAATCGTTGGAGTTTCCCGCAATTCGTAGCAACTAATTACCTTCAGCTCTTGGGCGGCTTTGGCAAACCGCTCCATTAGTTGTTTCACCATCGGCGACTCGGGTCTAAGATCCTGAACGAGTTTCTCACCTGGCTGGCCTTGAGAACATGCTATCATCTCATCGACCTGCATGCCCTTATGAGGTGTCCCAAAAAATACCATGCCGTAAATTGCGCGCCGCAAGTCTTGATGGGACTGCACGGCGTTTCCCTCAGTGCATCGAACCCAAGCCTACGTCGTGCAGGCTGATCTTTAGATACAAATGCGCAGTATTCGGGATGTTGAATCGCACGTACATCTTTGATAATCATACCCCCAAGACTATGACCAACGACTATTAATGGCCTTCTCTACAACTTCTGTAAGTAACTCAAATTACTCTTCGAGTGGCTTCAAACTTACCCGTTCGGATGGGAGCTCCCGACTTGTTACTAGCCTGCCAAGAAAATCGTCGGAAAAGTTTCTCAATGTTGCGTGTGAATCGGAATCAATAAGTTTGGAGCTATAACCGAAGATTGATACTCTGACGTTGGGTATGTCATTTGGCAAATGATCTCGGAGCCACATGGAGCCATCCTCACACTGCCACGACCCAAATGGTCGTCCGCCCAGGCCAGTCACCGCTACGATACTATAAATGGCAGCTATCAGTACGCCGCGGAGCATTAGACGGAAGACATCTAGGATGCACATACTCGACAGCATTGTCTTCATCAGTGATGTTGTTGAAGGCAGTGAGCCCCTGGAAATGGGCGTCAATGTTGGGAGTCCCGACGATTGTACCAACATGATTGTTGAGTAGGCGCGGGCTAGAGGTTGGTGTAATATCGGCAAGGGACTTAGGCTCCCGAGAAAAGGTGATGGTGAAAACATATTCGGGCGGATCTTGGTTGCCGGCGGAAAGCGCCCTAGAAATGTGAACGATCGTGTTCCTCTCATCCTCTACAAACCACTCCTGGATGCTCTGCGTCGACACGCTAGCCGGCACTTTGGTAATACGGTATGTTTGGAATGGAAGCTGAGGAGATGCCATTAGAATCGTCGCCGGACTAGCTCGCGGAAAGCATCGGAATTGGGTGGAAATGGAGTGCCTAATAGATTCAGTACTATCTGGATGGCCTAGCAAGTAGTATTCTTATGTCTGGGAGAAGGTAGAAGGAGATGTTGGACCGCAGCGTGGCTGTCTTCAGCGCTTGCTACCCCGCTTAAGTTATCATCGCCGGCGCACTATGGACGCTGTGATATATACACTCATGGGTGTGAACTGAAATTGCCGAGTTCCCATACTGCCACGACAAAGCTGCATGCGGATGTATGCACCCTACAAGCCCTTAGATTAGGGGTCGTAGTGATAAGCCTGCATATTGCTATGCTAAAGGCCTGCTAAAAGGTCTGTAATACGAGTATCTAGGCTTCTGTACGCTATATACTGCCTCCAAGTAGGCTGTGTCTACGCCAGCAGTATTACGGTTAGCCACACCTCTCTAGGTGGGATTGGTCACGATGTCACGATAAACAATCAATAAGATGTTAAAACTCGCGCTGCGTACAAGAATGTCGCATTATCGAATGTACTTTGTCGGTGGCGGAGGATTAGCCTAGCTATACAAGATGATGTGATGTGTATACTGAACCGCAAGAATATTGGTGATAAGCTAGCAGCACTACACTTTCGGATGAATAAGGAGAGTTTCTCGCACGATCTGCACGTTAAGCGAGCTTATAAGAACAGTTATCCGTCCCTCGACAAGACAGCCGGCTATGATTCCCCCGAGACTTGATTTTTTTAAATCTTCTATCGGCCTTCCGCAAATTCCGCCCTTCTCTGCGAATCTAGATAGATGGCGCCTGCTGACTCTACGATATCAGCACCGTGTGGCCGACTTAGTACTTACATATAGACGATCCCGAGTCAGGAAAGGCTCGACTACAAGTTTTGTACAGTTCAGGGTGTTATCCAAGAGATCCAGATACTGAGACTGAGGTCCTCCCAGTCACGTGCGTTTCGGGCTCTTCAAATAATCACCCCTTTCATCAGCTTCATTGACAGGCACTCTCGTTCTATCGATGCTATGGTTCAGTTCGACCCATCACCAGCATCTCTTATATGGGGTTTTTTACCAGTGATACTGAGGGTGGGTAGTAATCTCAGCTCCAAGCCCCCGCAAATCGCATAAGCTCACAACTACATTATAGCTTATCCAATCGCTATGTCAGGGAGCTAGTTCACGGCTACCCTATGGTGTAGAACTAGTAAATTCTGGGTATATAAGTGACTGAGCCCCCTTGGATTTGGGAGGTTCAGGAATCAATTGATAACTCTATTGAGCCCTAACTATTACCCTCCTGGCTACAAGCAGGTCTTCTACTCACTCCGGACAATACTCCCTGACACATGTCTCCTTCTATGCTCCTCTTTTAGGTCTCGCCCGCGACCCTTTGTAGTGAGCACATCTTAGCTAGCCTGGAAAACTAAAGCCTAAGCAACTCACCCTCTAATTATAAAATCGTGATTTGCTCTTAAAATTTTAAGTATAATTTTCCTAACCAGTAAAAGGTAACCAACCACTAAATGAAATTGTGTCACGGAACGCTACAGAATACCATCCGAGAGTCAGGGGTATAGAGGCACGGGCCTTCAGCCCGCGCTTATATATACTGGCTAGGAAACCTCTGCTGTATAGATAAAAGTTCTCCTTCTCTGTGCAATAACAATAAGTCATTACTGGAACTACCAGCGGTGTAGACCTTGACAAATTGGGCATGACCATCCCATAGACACCCATATAGTGTCTCTAGAGACGAGATCCAACTTTGTCTATCGTATTTGATGACGATGAGCAGCATCTGATCTGATTCAATCTCTATCATAATATCGCCCCTTGTGAATCATGGTTCATCAGTAAAATAATGGCTGCTCCGGTACATCGACTGAACAATTCTCCCCGCCGCGAACAAGAACGTTCCACCCCTCGGAGGTAAAAACCTAAGAGGATACTTCGGTTAGCAGGGGCTTTTTGTATTAGAATAGACGTAGGTTTGTTCAAAGGAGCTGTGGACTCTACCACATTTTGTATTCGGGGTATCCAAATGTAATATTATCTTCCCCCTGGCTGAGGCTAGGAACGGGAAAACTCAGTTGAAGGCTAAGAGGCAGTTATGCTTACCTGTCCCTGAACCATGTTCGAGTTGTCCTTATCGAGGCATCCGTGATCTCCATCGAGAAGATCATTCATCTTATCGGCAATCTTCACGCTGTTTACGTTTTGGTAATCGAGGCTGTCGGCACATAGCCATACCCCCGAAGTGCCAAAACAGGCAATCCTGCGGCAGTGCTGCGCATCTGCCTCAAACGGGGCCCATAGCTGGTAGAACCAACTATAGGCTTCCTTTATTGATTCAACGGATGCCGACGGCCAGTTATGGAGATGACAGTTTATGGGATACTGATCACGGTCAGAGATGAGCACAATACAAAATCTGGCGTGTGCAAAGTAGTATATTGAATAGTTTTCAACTTGTGAGAGGCATTAGGAGGCACGATTATCGCATGGCAAGAAGTACTGGAGACCCTTTGAAACCTGTTAAGATATACAGCTGGGAATCTAGCGGCAGGACTATAGCTGTCTGCATAACAGGCCTCAAATCGGAACCCAACAAGAATGGGGTTAGATGGCTGACTAAACAGCATTCGTATAGATAAATGGTAAGCGCTGAGATTATATTGACCGCAGAAAAAGGAAATGAAAGCTTCTTCCGACTTCAAGGAGGTTGAACACGAACCCCTCTTCTAGGAACTCGAACACAAGCCTTTGTCATAGCACAATGTTAAAGTACAGATAGCTCTGTGCAAGAATATGTAATAGGGGAATATTTCAAATATACAAGACGCTTACAGTATCCCGGCGGCTTGTCTTACTACCAGTGGTCTCCGACAAGTCCTTCTGCAGAGTAAGGCTGTCCGACGACGAGATCATCTCACCCATAGAAGTGTCGTCGCCGATACTCTGGGTTTCTTGGAGGCTGTGTGGCGCCTGACAAATTAGTATAATCCCGTTATACAACATCTTGGCTCATGCGGCTCCTTACATATCTGGCACAAGCATTGGCAGCCCAAAGGAGGCCAAGCAGAAAATTTGCGTGCAGCATGGCTCAAAGTTACACGAGATTTGGCTAATTGGGTTTTCTATCCCTCATGGTGGATCAATCAGTCATGATTTTCGGGAGTGATTCTTTTACTTTATACCCAACTGCTTTTGCCCCATTGTAATGAGATAGGGTGGTGCAACCATGTTGATTGGTGACGAGGATTCATTCTAGTCTGGAAGCGGCGAGTAATCCATTTAGTCTATGGCATACTTGCTTTCATCTGATGTGAAGTAGTTACGCAACTAAAATGATGTCCTCCTTCCCTTCACTCTGTTTGTGGCCTGGCTAGGTAATCGGTGTAACCGATAGCTTGGAATGGAGGGGAGACCCACGAAGTACGGCCGAAAAAGCACATCCCGGTGTGCCTTGTGGCCCTGCAGTATGTATGAGCTAAGAAAGCAAGAGATTTCGGGTTCCCGTTCCCTTCATTATATTTAATGAGGTTGCATAACCACTATCATCGGACTTCTATACTTTCCTATAAGATTAATACTGAATGAAGTTTAATATAGACATGAAAGCAATCAAGACGACATTAGTCGTAGTAAGTACACGAGCTCCCTGAAAACGTTACTGTGAGACGTAGTGGTTAAATTTTCGAGACCATGTATCGTGTCCTCTTGGACTGACCAGGGGCTTATTGTGCAACATCACATCAGAAAATTGATTATATGGCAGAAGTGAGATACCTAGAGAATCTTCGACCGTGTTTCAAGGCTATACTAGGGCGTTAAGATGCAGCACTCTCTTTCCAACTCTTTATTGGAGTTCAAAGGCACCGATTAGGGTCAGAAAATCTCTTCACCACTATGAAAAGAACTCTGTAAAACGCCTCCGCCGGCTAGACTGATCTGTATATGAAGAGCTGTTCGATTACTTACCCTCAGACCTCATTATCTTACGGTTCTCGTTTACTTGGCCTGGAAGGTTGCTTAAACGTGAGATCGACATTGCATTAAGAGTTTATGCGAGGTAAGCGTGCTGTATGCTTCTCTTTCATATGGCTTGAGTGGCGTTTTCGCTATTGCTGTGGCTGGTGCGTAGAATGTAGCAAGTCAGCTTATAACGCTCGTATGAAAAACTCCCATGGCAGTAGAAAGTGTGAAACAGTCTTGATCTCTATTGTAGCTGTTGACCTTAGGTAGTATCCTGCTCACTAGCAAAATGTAGCAGATGTATGTTAAAATCAGATACTGGAATAATCTATTAGGGCGTCGAAGAAGGGTCCAAGGCTTTGCCGGTCTGCTTCGTACTACCCATTCTCGTGGTCGGGAGAACATGAAAGAGAGCACGGATAGCTGAATATACGATCTGCAGCTCATATGATTATTTGCATGATATCAGCGGTCCCACCCCGTGGTTTCGGACATATGCAATCCTAGCACCTTGAGCAGCCTGTGTGACTAGGAGAACAGTACGGGATTTGTGGTCCGGCCGTAAAAGCATCACGGGTACTAGTATGAATTGACAGCTCCTTATTTGAAGTTGATGTTCACCTCTACAAGAGTCCATAATATATGTAAATAGAACAAGTTGATAAGACGGTAACATGAACATAACCGATGCCATGTTATACCGTATTAATTCAAACACAACCCGCTGCTCTAATTTCGGCGTCTTTGTTAATTAGTTGGGTTCACGATGTCCGTCCGCACTGTAGAGCTTGGCCTGACTCCTCTGCCACAGCCCATCTTCTTTGCCTCCTAGTATATACGTTCGTAATGTTGGAGTTTTAAGTAATTGATTAGAACTTCACAACGTTTGCTTTGGTCGATGCAATTCACAATATAAGGGATTCTTATGGAGTATAGGATCTCTCTACTTCCGTTGAATTCCCGTTCACCAGTAAGCTTGCAGATATTACAATGACTGGCTTTAGAGCCATTGTTGAGGTTGGTATGCAGTCACTTTCATGCGGGCACATCGAGATATCAGGCCATTCGACGTTGTTTGTTGGGAGATATTCCGGAGTAAAGACCGACGTTCCTAAGCAAACGAGCGGAGCGGATATTGCATATTCCTCCTACACTGACAATGACCATCCTCGCTCCAACCTCGTGAGGGGTTATGTGGAACCTGACATGTGTGGGTATTTGGAGAATTCTGCTGTGCACTTGACATGACTGGCGGCCGCCAAAACACTGACAAGATGGTCCCTACGGCCAGACCACGTGGCTGGGAACTTATTTAAACTAACTACCTAGTCTTGAAGAAAGATGCGGATTCGAGAAGTGGCTATTGACTAGACGGTGGAGCTAATTTCTTCACTATTGATACCTACCTAGTGCAGTGTAGTCAGGTAAAAGGAAGAAAATAAAGGGCCGAGTCAGGTACGCCAATTCTCACAGATATTCCATAGCCGCCAAATCCAGGGTCCAAGGGCTCGTCACATGAGCCACGCTAGTGCGGAAACCCTTGGCAAGGCAATGTTCGAGCGGGCAGGATAGGCTGTGTGGAAGTTTAAGGGTCCAGTCAACATGGATATGGCGATTTGGGGTAGTCCTTGGCCGTCTCTGAATTGCCTTACCATAAAAGTCGCATCTCCTCGGTTGGGCGGTGAGTCGGGGTTGTGCTCCGTGTACAAGAGTAGATATTTGGGTTCGGTGTGAGTGGAGCGTATAGGTCCCTGCAGATCTAGGAATTTCAGATCTTCATGAACTGGACAGCATCCAACGCGAATGGCGGAAAATAATATAAGATTGTGCTGTCACAATGTAATGATATGCTTTCACCCGGACATTCCCTTCGAGTGAGCGAGTGTTCTTGTTAGTTTAGTTCACGGTTGGTGCTAGTACGGAAAAGCATTTAACGCAATACGTGCTCATGTCCACAACCCGCATGGCCAAGATGCGGAATAACGGGGAAAAGTCCCTTTGAAATGAGGGTGTCGTGTGCTCTGTGGGGTAGGGCAAGTAGATATGCTGTTGATGCTTTACCTAGAAGACTGAACGGGATATTGGCAAAAGAAAAGCCGAAACCGGCATGGTGTTGGTTTGCAGTACAGTAGGCACAACATCCCCGCTGACTCTAGTTCACCGTACGGGCAAACGGCAATTGTCACAAATCTCAATCAAACCTCTGCGGGCCGTTCCTATCTGACACTGAAACCGGAGTCCCCTGATCTAATAGACCATGAAAATGCTTTCATCAAGTAGGATCAGGCACTGTTGAACGAGATTGATGATGGGGAGGAGGTTGGTTTGCCACGCTGGCACATTATCGTGAGTGAGGATTCGAAGGGCAAGCAGCTGATTGGCCGAGGTGGGATGAACCAGGCTGGCTGAACAAACATATCTAGTCACGATGGCCAAGTATCGGCGATCCGCATCTTTATGTACTCACCTCACTATTAAATGCTGTGCGAGGCAACTTAATGCACCTCGCTGTATCGAGCGAGACTCTTGTCGGACACTCCAACTCCAAGGGAAAAAGGGCGCAAGCCGGGCAATGGTTCACGATGGCGGGTGACTAAGTATATCTCAACCATCCGGCAGCCGAAACACCTGGGACACAGCATACACGATCTATAGCCGCAGTCTAGACTACGCCGACAGCTGCTGCCCAACCCAACTGATGACTGATTGATTCCGGGCACTAGCAATGTCCACGTATGCCGTTATGGGGCTCTCCAGCGCTTGCCAGCGAAGCCGGGGCTAAACAAGTTCTGAAGATTTTGATCATGAAACCATGTGGCCTAAGATAGGGAGGGATAAGCCGGTCGTGCGCATTGACCTTCCGACTACCGATCGGAATACCGATGTCTCAAACAGCAAGATGAGAGAGGCAGATGGCAAATCAATTAATTGATTATGAGAATCCAGGATGTGAAGAGCAATGTAGCATGTATTGAATTCAAGGGTCCTACCTTCTTAGTCAAGTCTTTGGTGAACCCGTGGCTCCGTGCCGCCCCCCTGCCGAACCCCGTCCAGTAATTTGGGGTCCCTTACTAAATCGGATCCACCCAGTGTCCCAACCTGGAAATAACCCCAAATCGGGCCTGTCCAACTGGCTAGTGGTGACATAGTGACACCGCACTACAGCCTAGTTACAGCGCACACACGACCTACCCGTCTAGGGTACGGGCTGTAAGGGGGGGTAATCTCTCTCATCTCTCCATCACTTCCATCTCATCTTCTTTTCTTGCCTCGATTCCTTCACATCATATTGCACTTTAACTGAGGTACATGTCTCTTCGACACCGGAAGATGCTAAATACCTATACATGCGAACAGTCCACAGATTTCGAACTACGTGCTACAGTGCTCACATAAAGTTCCCATATTCTGTGTTAATTGGCAGTCTGCAACTTACATGAACGAAGAACCGAATACGTCACTCCTGTCAGTTCTTCTGGTTTTACCCGCTTATGCGCCTCGACACTTTGTTTCTCGGCCAGCACCACATATCCCATCCACCGACTTGAATCTGGCAATACCTTAACACACTCCCGAACATACGTCTGACAGTGCGACCGATTTTTGTCCAGCGCTCGGTAATCTTTCGACAGCATCGTTTGTCGCTTTGACGTTTGGCAGTTTGGATCGCCCACTTATCGCGACCGTTTGCACCTGGATGAGCTAGGAAGCTACTGTTCCGAAGACAATTATCGCACCACTTTTAACTTCGGTCCCTCCGCTTAGCGTCGATTACAGCAAACAGACTGCCGCTCTCGAGGCCCCGTCTGCAATTTCAAACCTTCATTCAACTTCCAACCTGTTTCAATCCCGCCCGGCTCTCTCCCGACAATGCTCGCCATGACGAGGCTGCCCCCCGATTCATTTCTGCCTTCGGGTGGTCTTGACTCTTTCGATCGCTCCATGGCTCCTATCCCCCAGTTTCACCACCGGCCAGACTCGATGATATCACCTTTATCTTTGCCAAACTCCTTGAAGCAACACTCTTCTGTTGATGCTTCAAGTAGCGTCAAGCTCCCGCCTACAAGTCATATGCTTTCGTCGTCTCTTGCAGTAGCATCAGATTCCCAACGATTTCTTACAACAGAGCATCGCTCTCTCTCGACACCTACAAGACGAATCCCTGGTTCTTCTATCACATCGCCCTCTATGGCACCTGTCAACCCTGGCGCTATGTCTCCTTTCGAACATCTAAGCCCTCAGACGACTGCGACTCTCCTTCACCGCAGAGAGGAATACAGTCGAAAATTACAAGAAAACTGGCAAGCCGAACGCGCGCATCTAGAGGCTAGTCGTGCTCGCGCCGAAGAAATGTTTCGGGAAGAACGAGATATGATGGACGAAGAACGGTTACTCTGGGCGGAACAAAAGACGAAGTTGGAAAATGAGATTTTGGACTGGAAACAAAAGGCTGCAACAGCCGAGGCCGAAGTAGCTAAACTAGCCAAGCTGCTCAAAAGGAAACATAAAACTAACGGCAAACCTGGCGCGTTCATCGACGGAACCGTTGATAAGATCTTAGGAAACCGTAGACCGGGCAGTTCTGACACACAGGGAGCCGTTGGTCGATCTTCGAGCGCATTTCAGACCCCATCCGATGGTGTTTCGCCGAACAGTTTACCACGTGGAAGAGGGTCTACTATACCAGAGTCGAATCCCTTCGTGCCACTCGATCCTCGAATGCAAAGTGCTTCGCCGAACAATGCTACTCCTCGTCAAGAAGAGCGAGTTCCATCGATCGACATTAGTGGGGTTATTCCGGGGCTTGAAGGAGTTCGACTAAAAGCACCCGCAGTTCAAAAACCCACGTTCAATGACGGAAAACCATCATCGCCTAAGAACCCATTCGCCCATCTACCATCTCCAACGACTTGCCCGAACACTATAACTGAAATATTTCTCAAACCCTCACCCGTTGCAATGGCACAGCAAGCATTGCTAGCCCCCGTTCATCGCAGGCTCACCATGCATGCCGGGCACACGCCAAATCATTCCATATCTTTCTCTCAACTCCCGACTTCGGAGTCCACCACCACAAATACCGCTGGGAGCACCGGGACGTCTACGCCAACGAGTCCCGACGAACTGAAGATGGCTCAAGTTGATAAAGCACAGGACCAAAGCAATCCGCCAGTCATCCCTGACGCTGACCAGGAGAGTCATGAGGCCTTGGGGCTTTACTATGATACCGACCTATTAGAGGAGGCTGCACTTGAACCTAGTGATGACGATCCAACACTCAAAGGACCCTTGTGCCTCAAGAATCGACCGGCGGCAGACGAGGTATTTCTGAGAAGGCTATCAGATAAGCTAGAAGAAGTCAAGGCAACCGATGCCACGCCATCCGTCCTCTGCGAACCGGAAGTCTTGCAGGACGCAAGAGAACCCTCGACAGACCTTGGGGCTCCTCTTTCAACTGTACCTAGCAACGACAGCCATTTGGAAGACGGACTTGAGGGCGTTGAGGAAGACGTTCCCCTGAAATTAAAGAAGAGCAGTAACTTTGGCCAACCGCTTGGTCAAGTACATCGCAAATCAGGGTTCTGAACATGCCTGCCAACTACAACAGCGATCGGTGCTTATGCTTCTACGGGCGACCTTTGCGCGGGAAATACTTCGTTCACCTCATTTCATTTGTCTCGGCTCTCTTATCTTCAGATAGCACCCACATTTTCTTTACGAAGCGATGATCAGGATAGGACAGTTTTTCTTAACTTTTAGCATTGCATCATACTCAATACCCTTTGTTATACATTTTTGGTTGTTAGTTTAGATTGGGAATGTATCTCATTTTCTGGCAGAGGATTATCTCAGGAGCATCCGGATCACGGTTAGGCAGCGCTGGCTTTGGTGGTTTTCCTTGGTTACGGTGCGTTATTCATCAAAAGTATGCTCTTGGTTGGCCGACATAGAGCTCAGAGGACAAAAGCGCTGGCACATAGTCAACGCACACAGCATATATTTACTACCTGTTCCAGGCGGATGAACCGAATGGAAAAAAGCGGGAATCATGTACACATACACTCTATTCAGGCAGGGGGGCAGAGGTTGCGACCTCAACAATAGTAGTTGAAATTATCACTACTTGGAGATAATATTACAACGTATTATGCCTTCTCAACATTTTTCTTGCGCCAAAAAGTGATGCATGACGTTCATGGTTTGGTGATGGGGCCTACAGTTGCTCCGTGGATACTGGATCGTCGGATGACTTCATCTTGCATATGGCGATCGCATGGTGCGGAAGCGAGCCCTCTGTGGAAAGTTTCCAACGTGGTAGCAGGGGAAATTTTATCACTACGATGTAACTCTTTGACCTCACCGCGTTGCAGCGACTTTGATGAAATGACATTAGTTTGACAATGCGCAATCGTCTAATTGAGCGCGTTATTGCGCAAAGGACGCGTGAATGCGACGACAGCGCGTTTTTCTGATCTTTTTATAGGCCCAACTACTCCATGAGACGAGTCATGACGACTACATTCATCAATGCTACTTCCCAAGCATTATTCCTGCACCTGTTAATTGGTCCTCGACACGAAAGCGACGAACTGAACGACGAGAGATTCGTATCAAATCGTATCTGTAAAAAATTAACGAATTTGGCGCTTCACATGCTGCCGCACTAATTGACGCGTCCCGATCAGGTAACCCGAAGACGACGATTTGTCGTGTCTGATGAATGTCCCCGCTGTCGACGGGGGCTTCGTGGTTGGCTTTTTGGGTCTTGGCTTTTTACCCCGGACATGGGGAATGCGCGGTCTAGCTGCATCTGGAATCTCTCGGCTTTATCGACGATGTGGGACATGAAACACTAAGCGCTAGGTAGCCAGTCGCTATGAGCGTCGAGGTTCTGATGCTGGAGAATTGTCGTGAGGCTTGAGACTATTGTATACCATACTGTCTCGCAGCTGGGACGACGGGATGTCATCTTTCAGGACTCAAGGGCCTCGGCACGACCCGGAAGAAAGGTGAGTGAGCTCGCCGGCACGGCATCCCGTCTGCTTGAGGATCTTGGGGCGAGCTACTTTACACCTTCGTCTTCTGAACGGACTCCAGAACGATATTTATTAGTCGGCTCCCTAATTCCCGTTCGTAGCTTCAACGATGTGGAGCTGGGATTGGACGTGATGCACCAAGGCACTGGCTAGCTTAATGGATTCGCTAGTTCTCCTCGCTCATGGACGGTGACGCTTTGGTACAATAACTCCCGATGGCGGGCGACAGTTTCATGGTCGCGCTCGCAAATACGAGGAAGAAAGAAGCCTTAGACCATGTGCGGCAACGGTGGCACGTATGGGCTGTTGTCGATGGAGGCCGGCATCAAGGACTTGCGGCGCGTGGTCCGGCCGCCGAGTGAGAACTTCGAGAGACTACCGGGAGCTAAAATACTCTAAGAAAAGGACTGAAATCGTCCGTCGAGCCGTTCCCAGTTACTACTAACCAGTTACAATGTCGCTTAATTTGAGAGATGGCAGTCGAGCGAAGGCCACTCTTTACAGCCTAAGATGAGTTTAATATATGAAAGCAGCGTTGGACGGGTTTTAGTCGAAACGTACACGCCCACATAACGGAGTTCCGAGACTTTCTACAGACTTGTCAATGTATTGTCTGTAAATTTAATCATAAGTACAACATCACTGAGAGGAGTGGTCTTCCAGCGCATCTCAGATTATCAACTCTTCGACCATTTTACCATTCAAACTTCTCTTTGACCAGCTCTTCAGACAACTTCCAAAGCCTTTCTCCACTAGCGTTCGACACGTTTCCAGGTAGCGCTTTGTCCGTGATTTGGCAAGCATCCAGGTACACGCCGTAGTTCTCCTTGCCGTCTTTAGTCTCGCCAGGTCCCAGTTTGGGATCCAACGCTGCGACCAGACTGGTCGACGCCCCTGCGCCCAACGTTCGGTAAGTAAAAAGCCCCGAGTCCAACATGTCATCGATAGCCTTCCTGTTCTCAGGCGGGAAGTTTCGGCCCAGCTCCGTTGCTATGACGCCGGGATGTACGGCCAGAGTGAGAATGCCATACTTCTCGTACAGGCGTTTATTCGCTCCGACTCCGAACAGCACGTTCGCGATCTTGCTCATATTGTAGCCGTCGAGGCCTACGTACGACTTGTTCTGGACGTCTTTGTATCCCCACCTCTCGATAAAGTCGTAGTGCGGTTGCTCTTCTTTGGGCAAGTCCTTGTTGAGCTTCTCGAAGTTCAAATCGCTCCATCGCATAGGGGCCCTCATAGGCGAAGCGGACGAGACGTTGACCACGCGTGTGGCTCCCTTGGGATTGTTCTCCGCGGCTTTGATAAGCTTCGGCATGATAGAGCAGGTGAGCAGCCAGTGGCCGATGTGGTTCGTGGCAAAGTGCAACTCAATGCCATCCTCGGTGAGCGTGCGCTCTGGGATACCCATCACGCCAGCACTATTGATGATGATGTCAACCGTGGGAATGTCAGCCCACGAAAGAAGCTCGGAAGCAGCCGCCCTGACAGATTTCTGGCGTGAAAGATCGACGATCAGAGGGCGATAGTCTACGTTAGGGTACTGGGACTTGAGTATCTCGGTGCATTGCTTGATTTTAGACGGTGTACGACCCGCGATGATGATGTGTGCAGGAGATTGCGATGCCTAGAAGGAAGGGTCGTGAGTAAACAACTAGATCATAATAACAAGCTTCAAGGAGAACTTACGAATGCCTGGCAAGTAGCAAATCCGATACCATCAGGATTGCCGCCTGTGACAAGAACCGTCTTTCCGCGAATGCCTTCGCTGAAAGACTTGGCGACTTCAAGCGCCTCGGTATTCGCGTTGTATTCTGGATGAGTTGTGGCCGGCATGATGGAGGCAGCTATGATAGACTAGTATGAAAGTGGATATACAGATCGAAGTCGTGATGAAGAAGATGCTTGCTGAGTCCTAACTATCTCCTCACCTTATGAGATGCTCTTCATTTCTATTTATACTCAATTGAACATCATGTTATCTACTTCTCTTTTGTGCAACCACAGAGAGGCATCGCGGAATTATGGGATTAACGGACTTAAAGTCATACAGCATCTCCTCGTCGATAGCCTCATATTATACTACCTATAATGTTCGAAAACCAATCATCTTACACGGAAAGGTGGGCGACATTGCTTGTCCAATCAGGAATTGGTTGCCTATTTGGGAAGTGTCATAGTGCCGAGTTGGAGAAAATTATAACCAGACCACTAGATCACAGCTGCGCGGGACCGTCGGCCTCCGGCCATAGCCCGGGTTAGGGATACTGGAGTTAATCATACTGAAGCGGGTGTATCTCAATCCCCCCTTTATCTCTAGAATCTTGGACCTTCTTAGAATAAGGCGAGCCAAGAAGGGTGATTGAACCTTTTTTGTAATTGTGATAAAGCGAGTTTGGCAACATGTTATGAAGCGACACTGCCGCAACGTCACTACATTATTAACTAGTATGTGAGTAGCATCACTGATAGAAAACTAAAGATCTCTCTCGTCAGGGAAGCCGCTTGCTTTTTCCTCGGCACTATTGTTGTGGCCTTTAATGCTTGGAGTGGATAATGGCTTTATTCTATCCATCTTATACATAGTATTCTTGGTTTCCCTATCACAATGGTGGACAATGTCTTATCTTAGTCTTTAAAACTGGCGGGACCCTTGATTTATGGTCGCCTATTGTTTGCATACTAATCTTTTTACCTCGTCAACAATCGTAATTATTCGGCACAAAGAGAATGGTAAAGCAGAATAGTTCGCCTAAGACGACATGCGTGCCTTTAAATTACGGCCATACCGCCATGGATTGAACGATATTTCCGCCCAGACAGCACAGTTGAACCCAATATTTAGACGACCACTACAACTCACACAACTTCCAAGACATCTTAAAGTTCAATATTACTATAATCAAACTCACTTACTCTCACAATGGGTGGCCACGAAGCAAGAGCGTTTATGAAGTGGGCCGCTGGTGCGAGTCCCTCCTCAACTATCAAACGTGATAAAGATACTAACCAGGGCTATGCTGAGAGGCGAAAATCTCATTCATCCCGTCATGGATCTTCTAAGTCATCTAAGGACAAAGAATCAGGACACCGTTCGTCGAGCCATTCGCAACAGCACTCTAGCTACGGTGGACGGGAATATCCTCCAAGTCCATTAAGCCGGCATCCTGCTAGTGAAGTATCAGAGCATCGGCACTCAAGTCACTTGAGCCGCGATTCCGCCTATGATGCACCTCGATCTCGACTTCCGAGCCATTTGAGCCCGTCTTCCGTCTATAGCGGCTCGCAACACCCACCTTCAAGTCCGTCGAGTCGGCATTCTGCTTATAGTATGTCTCAGCACTCGCCTTCGTACCCTCCCAGCCAGTACTCCGCTTCAGAGTACCCGGCTCCGAGCCATATGAGTCAGTCGAGCCGACATTCTGCTTATAGTATGTCGCAGCACTCACCTTCGTACCATTCTAGTAGGCATTCCGCCTATGCCGCCTCAGAGCACCAGCCTCCGAGCCATTTGAGTCGGTCTTCAAGGCATAGCACATCGACCTCCAGACAGCTTGATCAATATCCTGCCTATAGCGTATTCGATGGCCCGTCTAGGAGCGGTTCTGATTTTGATTGCGCTTCGACAGTTTACCCTACTGATTCCTTGTCACAGGCCGGTGGTCCGAGACGGTAAGAAGCAAGAAAGAATTCATGGACGTAAGAATATAGATTCCTTTTGTTTAGATTAAATCCAATTCATTATTATCTTTTCATGTCTTAATTCTTTAATTTCATTTGAGATATGTGAACTCGATGCCCGCGGATGTGATGATGCTGAAATTATCCGCCAAGGAATGAACCCTGTTCCTTGATTGGATTGACAGTAGTACAAGGGCGGGGTTGTGGAGGGCCATTACCACATGGTCCGCCAATTCAATGTTCGCAAAGTCGCAAAGTTGCAAAGTCACAAAATCGCAAAATAGCAAAATTTTAACTCCTTTAATTCTACTTGTATAAACTCTAAATTTCGTACGGAGGTATTGGTAAGGATTACCAAGGGTAATGTGGTTTTAAGTCTGTATATTCGATAAGGAAGGAAGGAAGGACTAAGTAAGTCTCCTGCCTCCGGCAGGAGCCTTACTTAGGTCCTGCCTTCTCTATCTAATCTACAGAAGTGGGTCCAGGTGGTCCCCCTGCGGGGGGACCCCCCCTTGCTATGTGTAGCAGGTATATAATATAATAAGAAATATAAAAATAATTTCTTTTAATTTTTTAAAAAATAATTAAAACGTATATTTTTAATAATATATAATATAAGTCCGTTGGCCACCTAAGTCCGTTAGCCACCCAAGTCCGTTAGCCACCTAAGTCTGTTGGCCACCTAGGCTTAACGTACCGCCGCTAAGAATTTTTTATTTTAAAAGGTGCACGCTTAGAATATTTTTTTAAAAATTAAAAAAATTATTTTTATATTTCTTATTATGTTATATACCTCCGTACGAAATTTAGAGTTTATACGAGTAGAATTAAAAGAGTTAAAATTTTGCTATTTTGCGATTTTATGACTTTGCGACTTTGCGACTTTGCGAACATTGAATTGGCGGACCATGTGGTAATGGCCCACCGTCCGGGGTGGCGCACTCGTCATCGTAAAGCGCTTTCTAAACCCCTGAATTGATTTCTCTTGAAATTATAGGCCTCGTTTCTTTAGGGTCCAAAACGAGACACTTACTAATTCAATACTAAGCTAAAATAGTACCGCTGTGAGAATTGAGTCGCTGCGCTGAACGGTAAGACTATATCTCGTACAATAATGAGCGTTCTCACGGTCGATATACTTCACCGATAGGGGCTTAAACAACGTCGCTATTTATTATTATTTCCTAGAGAACATTGTCATATTTTAAATGCATCTTCACAATCAGGTCATCAACCTTACACTTTTACTGACCTGTTTACAATACAGCCACGATGGGAGACCTATAGATTGTATATTGCTTCACCAGATATGCCTCCTTTGTATAGCTGTCTCGGAAATCAGGCAAATACAGCAAACTCAAAAGCTGTGCCTCTCACAGAGTGTTGCACTCGTATGATATATACATAAAATGCAGGACTATGTCTCAGTTACGTGCTACACTCCTGAAAAGGACTTGGTGCTTGGTTTCTCGATCCGGCAATATCCTCTTTATACAAATTGGGGGCATAATACCACCTAATACATAATGCTACCCATCGTGATTGATCCTCCACAGGGGCTCTAACGACTACTACCCTAGAATTCATACAGTTACACCAATGAACATCCGCAATCTAAGCCCTTGGGCACGGTCCGCAAGTTTCCAAAGAACTACCCTGGCTGAGCCGATCACCTCTCAATCTGTCTTCTTGTGTCATCTTGATCTTGATGGTAATAGCATGAATAAAGCTTGTTCACCACAATAAGCCTTTAGGAGTGAGATGGAGCCCGTGACGATTTTTCCAGGCCTCGAGGTGGTAGGGTCTCAACAACAAAGCAGGCAATTCATTCCGCAATTACAGCCACATTCACCAGATATAGTCAGCTCAGAGGTTGCATCTCACTATATTCTACCCAAATATGGC
Organism: Xylaria sp. Z34; assembly: GCA_037356055.1. Taxonomy (NCBI): domain Eukaryota; kingdom Fungi; phylum Ascomycota; class Sordariomycetes; order Xylariales; family Xylariaceae; genus Xylaria; species Xylaria sp. Z34. The sequence continues at coordinate 496,701 of JBAWJW010000008.1, forward strand.
GAACAACAACTTCAAGATCCCAGTCTCGCCGCAATTGACCTACCAATCCCGGAGGCAGAAGAAAGGGATGGCAGAAGCTGGGTTTTCATTGCGGCCGTCGCCGCCGCGGTGACTGCAATTATCGTCGGGGGTGCAGTAGGAGGTGGCCTCGGATCAGCGCTATCTGGCTGCCAAAGTGATCTCCAGTCATCTCGAAACGCCCTTCTCGCCAATGCTTGGTGCGTAAAGCTGACCTTTGTTATGAAAGCCCTTCGACAGAGACTAACATTATACACGTGCGGCATACAGCCAATGCGCAAACAACTCAGCGACACCAATGACACCAACACTAACTACACAAAGCCCTACCTCTCCAACTACTTGTCTGGCTGCCTTTCAGACCACTACTGGCGGTCAGGTCATCAACTACGAAGCCGTGCCCAGCAAAAACGTGTCTACTCTCGGCGTCGACTGCGACTCTTTGCAAAAGGGCTGGCAGGTGACAAGTCAGGGCGAAAAGTTCTCCGCGCTATGCAAAGTAGGGTTTCAAGCAGGCACTGGCCGCACAGACGGGGATGGGAATTCGGTAACCCTGGCCGAAATCACCACTCTGATTGCTTATTCGTTCTCGGATTGCTTGGAGGCATGTTCTGGATACACATCTGCTTCGAAAAAGCGTGGACGATCTATTCCTGAAGGTTGCGGATCTGTTGTTTTCAAGACTAACTTGGCGGATAATTACTACGCCAATTGTGTTTTACTGAACTCTACTGTTACTCATAGCGCTGGAGGAGGGGCCTGTGACGAGTGTATAAGCGCGACGAGAGTTGATTGATTACAAATGTGTGATATTTAAAGGCATCACCAGACAGGATAACATCCCCACGTAACAAAGGTTAGCAATTAAGGATATACTAGCATCTTAGTAATATATGAAACTGATAGAAAACTATTGCTTATACGACAAACTCTTGGCAACAGAAGTCTTGAGAAGATAATCGATTTGTATTCTATAGAGCTAAGGGTGTATGAAGTGCCTAACCCCTATTCGGTCCAGAGGGAAATCCATAGATCTTATGTTTGAATAACGTTTCTCTTTTCCTAATTCCATCCTAGATCCCTCTCTCGTTGTCTCATAAGAAACTAAGTAAATACGAATGATCTAAAAGCTGGAGCCCTATGCGAAGCTTTGCAATTAATATCACAATATTACAAGGAGGCCGTATTCTCGGTCATGTGGGACAGACAAATTGAGTAGACTCTCTGTGACGATGGAGACTCTTTAAGATAGCACACGTCACATAACTGTCACTTTTACAAGTTTGTTTTCGAGTTTGATATATTTGAATCTGGAGATGTGGATCGCGTGAATTATTCATAAGTGTTTGTTCACGGCTGAGAAAAAGGTCTCATTGTTCTGCTGTTCAAGTAAAGCTATTGTTTCTCTTGTACAGCAACCCCTTCAACAATGAAACTATTTGTCTATAGCTTCAAACTCAATAGCATATATAAACTAGCAAATCTCTCCTTTATGTTGACCATATCGGTATCAAAGCATCACCTTTAGCAATTTTATTTCACCCATTTCACTTCGAATTCTGTTTTCACTCCGGTATGGTGTCCCATAAGTTGCCACAAAGGATTTTCCCCAGTCGTCGCTAATATTTCCGCAACAATGGTTGCACCGCTCTCGCAGTCTCCGGCGGCAAGTTTTTTTGCTCACGAGATTATCTACAATGGAAACCCAAAAGAAATTCCCGAGAAAGAAGAAAAACGGAAGTGCACCGATTGCGGTCTTCCAAATGAGATTGTCAAGTTCCACCGTTGTCCAAGTTGTAGAAGCAAGCAACGACAATACGCGATGGAACACAGAAGAAGAAAGGCACTTGGAAATCCTCAAAATTGCCCAAGATGCGCCAAAGTTACAAATAAGGATAACGTTTTATGTCAAGACTGCTGCAAGATACTCATCAAGCCAAAATATCCGCCGCATTACGATCCTTACATTAAAGCAGCATCCCAAGCAACAGATGCCTTAGCATTGCTAGGATTGGCAAAATCACAGCATTATTTACAGTCTCCGAAACAGAGTTCTTCAGCGCCGGAACAGCCACGAAGCCCTAAGATGTCCATCAGTTATGTCTGCTCTTAGGCTCATCTCTTTGTTTAGCTTAGATAAAGGCTGTGATAGTTTCATTCCCAATCTTATCATTTAGTATTTTATGCAAATATACGTAGTTGCTAGTTGTAACAAGGTATAACGAACTGCAGCTTGGTATGGCATTTGATATCGCATACAAATATTGGAGAGTTGGTATACCAACCTGTTCAAAAGTAGGGTTCCTGGTAGGTTAGTAGGATAATAATGTTGATTAGAGACAAAGGACTCATAAAACGATAGTTTTGATGAACCTGAGGATATCACTAAGGGTTCAAACTCAATTGTTATTATTTGGGCGGTTAAAGAACGTCCGAGTTCTCGAAACTACGATACGCTAGCAAAGTCTGGAGGGAGAAACTTGCTACCTAGATAGCTTAGTTGTCCCTCTCATATTCCTCCATTCGTTCAAATGCCAACTCAATCAAACGTCTGGAGTCTTCATCAATTTGGGCATCACCGGCGATGAAGCGGAATTGTCGCTTCCATTCCGACCACCGCTCCAAACTCCACATGCGTCTACATCTTTCCTCCGTCTCCCACTCACCGCTATCCTGCTTGATTCCGGCACTTTCATCCCTACACCTCGCATACACCCACCGCCCCTCTTCGGCCCGCAGCACCCACTGCGCTCCTGCCACCGCATCCGCGCTAAGCCGGTTCATATCGCCGGTTTCGCGGGGCTTGCCGTCTGCGCTGGGATACCCGCAGTTCTGCGGCATAATATCATCTAGGGCGCATAGAAAGCTGCAATCTATCAAGTTCTGGCTCGTCAGCCGTGCCATTGCCGACTGCAGGTTGCACCAGCGGATTCGGGCTTCACTTTGGAGCTTTTGCATATCGGAACGATTGGAGAGGATATCTGATTGTGTCAGCTGATCCGGGATGAACATATTGAATGAAGTGAAGTGATTGACAAAACGAGTGGACTTACCTGCGACTTGCCAACGGTAAAGCTCCGCTGTCGCTAGCCAATTTCCGCCGAACGGCCATAGCTTAATGTAACGCACTTCCCTCGTCTCGGCATCCGCGATGCTATCAGGCGCATCGTGCCGTGGCAGAGCCCGGAGTTCCAAAAGGAACTGCAATATACGGTCCTGGCCCTCGTGTCCCGGAGGAAATGCGGGGAGAATCTTTGAAATAGTAGTGAAGGCGTCTTCAATATAGCCGCCTGCGTTGGGAGTCAGCATGCGCATCGTCATGCCGCTTGCTCTCTCTTGGGCGGTCAAATCAGCCCAGTCGGCTCTCAGCGCGAGTTCTTGGTGTCGCCGGGAAGATTCGGCTATGACCCAGGCATCAAAATCTACCGCAGCAGCAGCGGGGGTGACAGCGCCGGTTATGAGGGCGTGAATGATCCTCTTGTGGGCCAAGTCGTCTTGGTCATCGTCCTCCCTGAATAGTTTTACGTTAAGGGGTGCATCGTGAAGGTGAGTTCCAGCCATGTTGACCAAGAGATTGAGTAGTTGTGTATGATGATCGGTGCAATTGGTAAAAATAGAGGAAAATAAAAGGAATATAAATGCAGTCTTGCGTGTCTGCGTCGCTACCTGCACTGCCTGAAAACATATACCGTATAATTCGTTACATAGCATGCATTAGTGCGCGAGGTGAGACACACGGAGTTTTACTAATTATAGGTAATAGCGAACTGCTGCGCCTGGTTGTGACGTATCCCTTTGGTTACATATTTTGGTTATATATCAGCTTGTGATCTCATCCATCCAGACGAGGAGATTTTCGATAATACTGATACACTCGCGTTATTAGAATAAATGTCAGTGGGTCTATAGCAAAACTGGGGAAGCGCGACCATGCGCAATATTATCCGAGCATTATTTCATTGTTTAATTGGGCATATACAGTTCTTCTCCACTCTCTTTAAAAGACCTACTGACATTTATTCTGATATTTATCTCACCAGTGTATCAGCATTTATTAAAATCGTCTCGCCAGAGGTGAAGTGTCAATGGTGCGTGTGAGGATGCAAATTAAAGGGGCAATGACAACATCGTTGTTGGTTCCTGAAATCCTTCGTGCTCATACCTATTCATATTACGATGAGCTGGGTGGCTTGTGGCGAATGCTTACGTTGACTTGTGGTTTGGTCGTACAATCTCCACATAGATGTAGCGCTGATGCCTCTCAATTGAGTCGATGATAGACAAGTGAGGATGATGTCAGGACCAATGACCTCATATGCTCACGGAATCATTAGTGAGAAGGGCTTGCGCTCGAGGGTTTGAAACATGGGTTCATATTGAGCTGATAATTCTCGTTGGGTCTAAAGAGTCTCTGATTTCTTCTCTTTACAATGTAACCTCGCTTTTTGCCCTCTATATATAGATATTCCTTGAGGCTTATCCCTCTCGGTTGCGATCCGATTGTAGGCCTTGTCCGCGGAGGCCTTTGCCCTCTGTCGTGACCGGCGGCCCTCCGCGTCTCTGTTTTCGTACCACAGCTAAGTTCAGTCTCCAAATGAGGGTAGAGACTACGGTAGCACTTACTGCTCACCGTAAGTATTGAATTATATGTCGACTGGCCAATAGATGAGTCTTTAGTTTATTGTAGTAGTCTATTCCGGACCCCATCAGCGGTGAAGTTTCAGATAAACGTAGCGGCGAGGAGGCTGGGTCATTGCCACGAATAATTTTATGTCCGCATAACCCGTGTAAAGCAAATTTAAGATTATGATCTGCGATGTTTCCTTCGGTTGGGCTTACTGAGTGAGAAGAGGATCAGAAACATATGCTCTTGATCTCTCGTCAGCTTAGAGAATGAGAACTTACATTCCTAGAAGAGCCGGTTGCCGATGCTCTCAATGGCGTACCAATCCCGCTGTGGTGGTATATAAATATTCGAATTCCTCGTCATGAGTCTTGCTTTCTTGCAGCCAGAGCATTCGCATCCTCCGAGCCCATCGCAGCATCCAATTATTAGAAATCAACTCACTATCACTATAAAATCCATCAGAATGCAGTTCAGTCGAGGACTCGTCGCACTTTTTCTCTTCGCAGCGCCCGCCCTGTGCGCTCCTGTCGAAGGAGACTCGATTTCCGCGGCTGACGCCTTAGTTTCTCGGGCTGTGTGTGACCCTTTATTGAATGAAGTACCAGCTCGTCCTAACACAAATTTAGACCACGGTGACGTGTAAACCCAAGACCAACAGATCTACGACGAAAACCTTCAAGGTCTCAGTTGACAACGCGAAAAGCCAAGCACAAGCCGTCAAGTTTGGCACGGGCAAAAGCGACTATCCTCATGGCTTCGGAAACAAGGAAAAGATCAACTGGGGTGTGCGGGAGTGCGACGATGCTAAGGCCGATTTGGAGGAGTACCCCGTCTTCTACAGCGGTGCTAAGCAGAGCCAGTGGATGAAAGATACGAAGAAGAGTGCCCAGGACAAGACCCCAACTCGTGTCATCTACGCCAACAAGAGCGGTGCCGTGGTGTACTGTGGAATTGTTATCCATGAGACTGTCGGAAGCGACCTTGCGGGTTCGGGTGACTTCTTGAAGTGTACTTAGACCAAGTGTCGAAATCCTCCCTCGAGAACTCCCTCGAGAACTGCTAAGGGTTTCGTCTGATATGACAATGAAATGCGAAGGACTGCGACAGATAGGGCTTGAAGTATGTGGAAGCCCGCCGGGCTGAACCGGCTATGTCACTCATTTAGCAAATCGTTATTAAGCTGTAGAAATCGATTTTGATTTGGGATACCTTTCAGATATTGGTGTATTTCTGAGCCAGATAAGCTTACGACTTGAAATGCCCACGCCTTGTTATGCCAGGTGTTTTTTATAAGCATTTTTACGAGAAAGCCCCCTGTCGCAATCGGTTCACTCAGTATTTACTCCACAATATTACCGAGTAGATAGCTCGTTCCAAAAGACGGCAGTTCATTTGGCAGACTCTGTCTAAGGGCCGTTACAGCATAAACGAGTCAAATTCCTCGGCGGTGATTTTTGATTCTCGTTTGGATGCCCAGAGTTTTTTTTGAGTTTTTCACCCGAGAATTGCGAATTTGATTTATACCTAAATTATATTGACTAATAACTTTTAACACTCGCTTGGTAATTGTTGCATACTCGATTCGGAAGTGTTTGGTTTTCCCAACATTAGAGTGGAATTACCCTTATACTGTGAGGAAAGTGTTGTAAAAGTGCTAACACGTCATAGTTCTTATATGAGTGCTATTTTCTACGCTATCCGCCGCCTTTATCAGTACATAGTGTTCCTTGCCTCTCTTACGTAGCTGGATAGCTGACAAGCTTGGAATACAACTTAGTTACTCAAGACAGTCTTGATATCACTAGACGTGACGTTGCTGTTAGATGTTTAGATTTTCACAGTACTACTGCCAACATAAACCGCACGTCTACGTTTATAAAGTTAGATTTAGTCGGCATATTGTCACAGTCTACACCGCTAGTAGCTCCAGTAATGACTTATTGTTATTGCACAGAGAAAGAGAAGTTCTGTCTATACAGTAGAGGTTTCGTAGTCAGTATATATAAGCGCAAGCTGAAGGCCCGTGCCTCTATACCCCTGACTCTCGGAGGGTATTCCGTAGCGTTCCGTGACACATATGGGGCACTCCCCTTAGGAGTTTATATGTTTCTTTTACGGCATTGAACAGAAAACCGAGGCACTATTGTGTTATCAAACTGTGACATCGCATTTCTGTTCTTACTAAAAAAAAGGAAAAAAAGAAATTTACAGTACACCCCGCTTTCTTCCGATTCATTCCTTATTTTGAGAAAACTCGGGCATTCGAGCCTTTTTTGGGTGCCAAATTTCCGTTCTTCTTGGTTGGCTTGGCTACATCTGGTATTGATCCTTGAATTCTTGCACTGCGTATATCAAAGTTGGCATTTTGACTAGTATTAGTTGGGGCGTAGGGAGATACGGATCAATTCTCCAAAAATACCGAAATAGAAAGAAGAAACAGAAAGGGATTAACTACCTTCCGTCACTAGGTGATCCCACATCTCAATAAGGTTATTCTTTTCCAGATTAAGCACAAGGTCCGGCCCCGGCTTGGCGTCGTTTTCGAACTCTTCCAGTAACGATGACATGTCGCTTAGGATTGCTACCGCTGCTCCTATGTATCAAAGCGATCGAAAGCTTTTGTGTTAGCCTTTCTAATAGATACAACCATACCTTCGCCTTGGCCACTGGAGAAGGGCAAGTGGTAACAATACGACAAGGGATATACTCACCCAGGAGCTTCTCTAGGTCGCTCAGCGTGGGACCCGACTGGTCTTCCATCTTCTGATCGGCCATTATCTTCTACGAATAGCAACCATCATGAGCCGTCAGTTCACATAACTACGTCAAGAACAAAAAAGGGGGGAGGAGCATATGGTGGTGTGCATGCCACGTACCAAGAGGCTTTGCACGGCCTCCATATCTTGTTGGTAGTCTTCTTCATCACCATCCGCCTCTCTCAGAAGTTCAGAAATAGTAGAGGTGTCTTGTAGCGGCTTCGCCATTTGTCCGATCTTCGCCTGGTTCTCGATGATGGTTTGGACCGAGCTGGCCATATCCGTCTTGACAACACCAGCTACGTCGGATAGAATTCTTAGCGTCTCCACTCGATTCATGATGGTCTGGTGAATCTGCTGTTGGAGACTCTCGTTGTCTGGGTCCTTATAGAGCTCTGCAAGGCCGTCGAATATGATGTCTTTTACATACGTTATGTTTCGGTTAGATATATGAATGGAGTGAAGGCTAGCATAGATAGGTGATCAAGGCTTCCCGTACCGTAATCATTTCTGACGCTTGCCCCGGCGGTGATCACATAGTCGCAGACGTCTGTAACTTTACGATAGTAAACCTAATATTAACTGTTAGATAAATTACATCACGGTGCTGAATACCGGACGGAGCAAAGATTTACCAGAGTGTTTGTAGATGCGCTGCATATCTGTGTGCTCGTCAGCGTGGACTGCATATCTAGGTATACTAGCAGGCAAAGGGCGGGAGGGTTGGAACACACATTGTAAAATGCACCCTCGATAGGAATCAGATACGAAACATAAAGCTTGCGAGGTGTTAGCAGTTAACACCATAGAATATAACGTGTCGGTGAATGTGGCGGGTCAGGCCTCATCCGCGTGAGCTTGACTATTCGCTTACAGCGCCGAATCCCGTGCTGGTGAAGCCGACCGTTTGGAGGGCCTGGTCGGTATATGGTAGGTTTTCGGTGCTTTGCAGTGCCTTATAGATGTCGGCGAAGGCAACCGTTCGGCAGCAGAACTTATTGTCCACCAGGAGGCCTCGTGGGGCCAGGAATCCGTCCGTTGAAGTTGGCATGTTTTATCACTATATGATAGCCAGGTGCTAACTGCGGAAGCCTTCTTGTTGGGTGATCTCTTTATAAAACCATGCACAACTAGGAAGTGTACGGGATGATGATAGTAGATGATGAATAAACGGGAAGGGGAGGATCTCTCCCTTTCTTAAGTCACCACTAGGCCAATATCATGCAAAACTCCAAGCTCCGGGGATCCTCGATGTCATGAGAACTCGAAAAGAGGGGTAATGACAGGACAGTAGTAGTTATATTGCGTCGCTTATGCACAGTCTTGACACGCGTTCCACGTAAGTTCCACAAGACCTGTAGGCCGCTGGCCAACGAAAGTCCTTTGCTCGGAAGCATGATGTAACTCGTGATGTGGTAGTGATATTTGGGGAGACTTACTGGGCGGATTACATGTAAACTTCTACTAAATTATTCCCATAATACTTCTATACAAGATGGTAGGTAGGCATGAAGGTGTTCCGCTTTGCCTATCAATAGCACCCGGTAGGGCTCGTATGAGGCGTTGTGTGTTGGTAATTAGGAACAGTACCACCAAAATTTTTTATCCCACTACAAATCATTGCTCCCGCCATGCTCGTAATGTGATACTCGAAGTTGCCCGGGAGCACTTGTATTACCAAACTGTTGTAACATTCATTAAATTCGTATTACATTCTGACCAGCCTCCAAGACGGGTGCTACAAAACTGAAATACTGGTAGGTATACCCCTATATAAGACGTTGCATCCCCAATACCGGGACAACGAACTAATCACCAGCTATCTACGACGTTCCTCCTCCCGAACCCGGTAATGCCCTTGCCAGTAAAGGTCCACAGCTTCAAGGCCACTGAGGTCGACATCACCGGGGTTTATGAGCTTGATGGTCCATTGGGTGAACGGCGTCGGCTCGGCATGGTTCACGGTGGGGAAGACGGCGTGGTCCCGGATCTCGCCGGTCTTGCCCGACGCTAGCAGCTCGTACGAGAAGTTGCGGACTTGGCGGAGACTCGTGAAGCTGAAGATCGAGTCATCTTGCACGTCCTGGTAGAGGCCCGAAGTGCTGATCTGCAGGTCGACGACTACCTTTCCGTCCTCGAGACTCTCCGGCTGCGGCAGCGCCCCGCGTAGCGTGGGTTCCATGCCCTCGAGCCGGTAGTGGAAGCCCTTGGTGAATGAAGCGGCGAAGCTCCGGTTCCCGTCGGCATCGAGCTCGGGCGACAGCGTGAAGCTGGCTCGGTGGTCGGACGATTTCAGGCCGTCGAGGAGTAGCTGGTGGTAGTTGGATGGCAGCTAAAGCACCACCACTGATCAGTGTCTTAAACATGGTTTCGGACTGTAAGTAAGAAAGGAAACAGACCTCGGTGGAAGGAGTAGGGTAACTGAACGCTGTATACCCTAGTCAGTATGCTTGATTTTGGGGAGGGACGGAGGGACGGACGTTCGAAGTCTGAGGCATACGCAGCATCTGCGTTATCGATGTCTTGCTTGATAGCCAGCTTGTCTTGTCGGTACTCGGCGGTCGACTTGAGCACATCCAAAACGACTCTGCTATCTTTTAAGGTATAGTACTTGTATGCCCAAGTGATGTTTCGCATCTCAATCACCAGGCTGGTCCGCAAGGCCATGAAGCGGTCAAAAAGACTGGCCTTTGCTGCCTCGTACACACCCTCCTGTCCTTCGTACTTGTCTATTAGCGACTCGAGGCGTTCTATATCCCTTTCGCATAGCACGGCCTCCATCGCTGCTTGGACGTACTGCTGGCCGGCCTTGATGGCCTCCGCCTGGGCCTGCGCCAGTAGCTTGCCGTTGATCGCGTGCTTTCGTAGGGCGAGCTGGTACGTGTCAGCCGTCTTGATTTTATTCTCCACAGCGAATTTGAGCGATAGGTCAGCTTCCGTGATCCATTTGTCCCAGCTGGCGACGGTCACGAGAGCCGCGCTGTCGGCGTCGGCTGAGCTTGACCCTGTTATGGTATCGGTAGGGGGGATTTTAGCGCTTGGATCTGTCTCGAGCACCTTGGCTGCGTCTACGATCTGCTGGATCGCTGGGTATAGCGCCTGGAGGAATTCGACGCACTTCTTGAGATTCTTCAGCGTGTCCGAGGAGATGACCTTAGCGACTGCACTGGCCTCCTTCTCCAACTCTACGACAGTCTCGATTGCAGCTTCGGCAGCCCCGGCGGCCTCGCCGCCCCCGCCAACGAACATTCCACCAACGCTGACCGCGAACTCTGTTTAGGCGTTAATAATCCCGGGCGGTCTCATGGGCTTGAGAGAACTGGGGAGGAATTGCATCGACGTACCGGCCACGGCAATAATGATCTTACAAACAGCAAGAAACTTTTGCCAGTCCGACCACTTTCCTAATTCTTCCTCGAACGTGTCGCCGGCAATCCTTATCTCCGTGTTTTCTGTCTGCATCTGGTGGTAACATTTCTCGGCCGTTGCCGCTGCATCGTTGTACCTATCTAGGGCAACTTGGCGCTGGTATTGGCGTGTGCTCGCTCCGTCACGGGCCTTAGCCAGCATCTCTTTCCACTGCGCCAGCTGAAGCTCTACCTCCTGGTCCAGGTTGGCGAACTGGTTGTACTGGTCCTCGTACGCCGACGCCGCGTCAAGCGCCGCGTCTAGGGTGTCCATATACCGCCCAAGCTGCAGGACAGGGGCGTAGCTGCTGCCGTCATCCGTGACCGCCTGTGCCGCGAGCTGCTGGCCCAGTGCCACGGCTTGGGAGTTGATGAGGTAGTGCGGCGAGGGCGCCACGGTGAAGGCAGCGACATGGGCACAGAGAGAGATGGCAACGGACGTGTTCTTCCAGAACATCACCGAGGCGATACGCAGTTGCGTCTCCAGGCTGGATTCGTGGCTCTGTCTGTTGTCGTAGTTGTACCTCTTGATGTAACCCAACGTGACCGGGTTCGTAGTGTCGGCGCTGATGACTATAGTGACCCCGAGATGTCCAGACCCCGGACCTAAGTCCAGCTTCTGGGGCTCCGAATTCCCAGTTTGTACTGCGACATCTTGATCCAACAGCGATGCGTAGATGGCGACGGCACAACTACCAACAGCTGGTGGGGTTACCTTGAGAGTCACAGGGGCAACCGCTGTGATAACCCTCGCCAGGATTGTCACCTGCGAATTCTCTGATAGAACGAACACGGTATCCTCATCTAGAGCGAGCACATCGGTATACACATAAAGTTGTTCCGGGCTTGCCTTGAGCAGTGCTGATCCATCGACGTATACATCATGCTGTCATAGGTAGCCAATTAGCGCGAACCCGTGCCAGAGAGATATTATCGTAATAGAAGAAGTACGATGTAGTCGTACCATTTGCATCTCTGACTGGCCTTGCCTCAGGGGGATCGATGTGACCTCGGTCGAGGTGGCGTATGCCTGCCAATCGGCTGGCGACCGTGGCTTTTCCGGAATGTCAGACATTGCGATACGAGGCGGTTCTCCACATGAACATTGGCGGTTTGCACAGACGCAATGGTTTGTGTTCTGTACTCCTAGCCGGTATAAACCTATTAAGCCTTTTGGCACCCGACGTCTTTATATACACTGTTTACCCGAGCCAAGAGTTCCACAATATATCATATAATTATCTATTTGCAGGCTGCAGGATATCCTCTCAGAACTTCAGCTATTATGACGTGCGTGAAATGCTACCAACCCCTCCCTATACTTGAATCGAAAATGATTCGAAGATTGTGAGATTCTAACAAAACAAGGGATTATCGTCAGTCTCAACCACCTTTCACAGGTGTATCCCTACGCCGATAATATCCACTAACATCTAGGAGGGAGCGAGATCCGGTCAGGCGCAATCACAACATCAGACCGGAGAGGTTCTTGGGTAGCAATGACAAGTGTGTTGATAGATGGTTCGTTAGGAGTGATTTGAGCACGGAAATACGGCGCAGGTTTCCACACTGGTCCAAAGCATGATCGTTTAGAAGTGGAAGGACTGTAAGAAGCTGAATAGAGATCTACCCCGCAAAGACCTCGGGTAGAAGTAGAGGTGCATAATATTGGTTCCACGACCACGTAAGATGCATAATAATTATCGTCAACCCGCAGGAGGCTCAAGCATGAAGCCAGGAATAGTTCTTGGGTAGCAGATCGATTGACAGTTCAGCTAGCGATGTACCTGTTAAAAGGGTTAACAATGACCTTATGCAAGCGCAGAATCAGGCTATGACCCGATAGGCCAAACTGAGCCGAAGAGTGTGATGTCTTGACTTCATCATTCATGTACGATTGATCTTTGGAAGATGTATTATAGGGTAGTATAAATCTAGTGCACATTGGCTATGAAGTTGAGTGCTCATTGTGAGATAATTGCAGGGTGTTAGCTGTGAGAGGACCATCTAGACCGACTCGAGCCAACTTCACACAATAGTGCTATAACTATTATACCTATTCACTCTCTTTTCAGGGTCAACTAGCACCGTCAAGGTTCATCATGAGCAGGTTTGATCCAACCAAGCCCATTGACGACCCGACAGTCTGGTATCCCCATCCAGATCTGTGGGTTAAGTTCGATCCCAGCAGCAAACGTCTATCCGGCGATGACGATGATGATAATCCTAATGACCATGCATTCGCACTTGATTCCGCCGACTTTGCGAAACTGAATCGTTACGTCTGGACGGCCAAGCTACTGCCTACCAATCGCAACGAATACATGAGCTATAACAGCATCCCATCGAACAATGAGCTGCCTCAAGAAATATGGGACGCAGCTGACGGTGTTATTACGACGTACACTGATGTGAGTGTTGGCGACCTAGTACACACGTACCCGGTACGATCAGTTTACTAACCAAGTCTCATATGGCCGGTGTTCCTAGATGAAAAAAGAGGCCGACACATTTCTTGATGACACCTGGGAAGACCTAAACAGTATTTCCACTAAGATCTTCAACTACGCCCTGGTAAGTAAAGCACAAATATAGTATCCTCATTATGGAAGACCAACTAAGTACTAACCATTGTGACCGTCTGATAGAATGCCGGTGGGAGTATCGACTCTTCTTACTACCGTCAGCTTTTGCTCTGGGTTGACGATTACAATAAAGAGAACGACAAAGATGACCCCGACCTTAACAAGTTGCAAGAGTTGCAAGACAGTATCCTGGCGGTTACCAAGAGCGAAATAAAGAATGCCGATCAGCTTCAAGATGCAACTGACACGGCTAGGAAGGCGCTCAAGGACTTCCACGATGCCTGCGTAGGACACCAGAGCAGTCTCGAAGGCTCGTCCGGCACGCTGCAGAATCTATTGACGGGGCAAAACGGTATCATCGCAGACTTGACAAATGAAATCAACGAAAGCCTCAAGGAAGTAGCGGACCTCCAGGAGAAAATCGAGGCAGGTATGTGCGACGTCCATTAACTCTAGGTGCATCAACACTACTGGGCTGACCAACTTTGCCATCGAGAAGACCGCAAAAAGATCCGAGACACCGCTTATTACGTCTGGATGTCAGTGAAAAAAGCCTAACCTAGTCCCATCCCACGTGATGAACATGTCTCACATAATCACAGTCCCTTATGGGGTACCGTCGCTGGCATCACCATAGACATATTGACTGAACAGGATCTCAAACGATTGAGAGACACCTTGGAGAAGGTTCAAGCCTTGATTAGGAGCGACCAAGCCAAGCTAGAGAATGCGAAAATGATGAGTTCTGACCTGGTTGCCATGGGAGTGCGTTTTATGTCTTCTCCTAAAACCCTTTCCTCCTCCTTTTGCCAATCGCGTCTCTTGAGCCCTTTGCAAATCTATGGCTGACGGAAAACGAACTTTCTAAAGACTTCGGTCGACGACCTAGTTTCATGCATCAAGCCAGCCATCACTACACTGGAGAAGATCCAGGGCGCGTGGTCTGCCATGTCGGGTGATCTCCAGGGTCTTCATGACCTATTTGAGAACAACCTGGACAACATCCCACCACTTGTACTGGAGGAACTGCAGCTCAAAAAGATTGTCGAGCATTGGAACCAGCTCAAAGATGACGGTAGGGTCCATTCCCATCTTTATTGTATTGTTGACTCCCTTCTATGACAATTTCAAGGCCGTGATCGGCGCTAGAGGACCCCTGCTAACATATTGTTGAAAGTGGACATCTTCCGCAAGAACATGTATATGACGACAGTGCCTCCGAGGGAAACTATCCAGGGCTTCCTAGATACAATTGATGCCGTAGGAAATTGATCGGACGGAATCCTCCATTCTGGAGGCGGATAGCTACTACCTACATATCTAAAACGGAATGAAAAGGTCTTGAGTGGATGTCAATGTAACTTTTCTCAGATTGATTTTTGAGGATATATTTCGGAGCGTTTATCGCGGTAGCTACTATCACTCATTTGAATTCATCGATTGACTCCAAACAGACCATAGACTTTCATACGGAATTATTCGCCTACCTACCATACCATATGAACAGGAGCTAATGTTAGTATTATATCATATTAGTTCGATCAGGAATGTTGATAACTCAACTCTACTGTAAGGAAGCAAATCTGATGAGTGTTCTAGATTTCCCGTTAATCTCACAACGTGTTGCAGCATGCATCTCGATTACAAATTCTATATTAACTCAGCTTCTGAATTTCATCTCCGGGTGATCGATGCCTAGCTAGAGCTCCTGCAGAAATCTCACGTACACCAGTGGTTGATAAAATTGACCCTTATGACGGACTGCAAATCACCGATCCTGCAGACGATTTTGTTCGACGGATTGGTCAAGTGTCTGGGCGTCCGGGATCAAAGACGCCAGCCAACATTGGTGTTTCTTGCGTCGATGCTCTATCGTTATTGCTGCTAGGTTTTAGGTTTGAAGTGTTCTTAATATCAGCATAATCAGTGTTCCAGAGGATATTGATATGCTCAAATAGATTGATGACTATATGGTGATGATTTGTAGTTGCCAATGACAATGAAATATAACCAATTTTATCTTCAGCCCCAATATCGAGCCCATTCCTAAGCAGCAGCTACATGACAGCCCCAACCCCATTTTCAGCTACATATATCAGCGGTGTCTTGCCCTCTTTATCTTTCGACTCGGTACTAGCACCATTATGAGGAGTAGCTGCATAACTACTTTGTGCCCCTTTTCTGCGGCATATGATGGTGGCGCCTGGTCAGAACTATCATTCAGATGGCCTCCTCTAGTTGCCGCCTGCAGCGCTGTCCAAGCCGACGATTGTCGTATTGAGGCGGGACGGACTAGACAAGGCCTAGCGGGGCAAACAGCATGGTGATCAGATATGCAACATTTAACATCAATAGCAACCTGTTGAAGATGCCCTACAAACTGACCACGTTTCGTACTACAAACATTATCCCCAAAGCCCCACTCGGCAGTGGTGATACTCACTCTACCAACGACGTCCCACTCCGTGATGCAAAAGCGCCGATGAATTTGGCAAGCTTATCCGCGCCCTCGAGAGAAATCGAGTTGTAATTGGACGCTCGGACACCTTTTAGCTCGCGATGACCCTTCAGTCCAGTCAGCCCTACAGTAGCAGCATCCTTTAAGAATGCTTCTTCGACGGCATCGCCACCCTTGATCCTAAAGCAGATGTTCATACGTGATCGTACTGCTTCGTCGGGGATGATTTGGTAAATGGTAGGATAGGCCTCAAGGGCTTTATAAATAAGTTCAGCTTTCTTTTGGGATAGGATCTGCTGTCCTTGGACTTTATCGGGATGTTGTAGTAATAGCTGCTTCAAAACCCGACCTGCAATAAATACACTATAGAAAGATTAGCTTATTTATTTAAATTTATAAGGTACTTTAATACGATATACTTACTCAAAGATACTTAATGTATTATAAAGACTATTATTTTTAATAATAGTTTCGAATTCGAAGATACGAGGCGGGATTGGTAATCCGAGCTGTCTCATCAAGGCTGTAGAAGGCTGTGGTAAGAATTGTTTCTGGATGATGACGACAGTAACACCAGTTGATCCGAGATTCTTCTGGGCACCGAAGAAGATGGCTGAGAAATTAGATACCGGGATCTTCCTGGAAAGAATATTAGAGCTCATATCAGCGACAACAATTGGTCTGTCGGGCCCCGGCTCGAGACGCTTGGGAAATCCAGGGAACTCGACGCCATGGACAGTCTCATTGTCGCAGTAATAAACCATGGCAGCATCGTGAGATAGGTTCCAGGTATCCTCGTTCGGGATCGTTCCAAACTTGCCACCATTCGCTTTACGGCCATCAGCTACGATATTGACGTGTTCCGAGCCAAAAAGTCGCTCGGCTTCGGCCGCTGATTTCTGTGACCAGCCACCAGTAATGATATAGTCGATCTTGAGATTCTCCACGGCCGACTTGAGCTTTAGGACTGTGCTCTCATCACTTTCCGAACCCTGCAACTCCTTGTATTTGCGGGTGACCCAGTTGCCAACAAAGTTGTATGCCATGGCAGAAAATTGTCCGGAGCCTCCTCCCTGCATAAAACAGATTTCGTAATCATCCGGAATGTCCAGGTACGAGACCAGATCAGCCTTGGCCTCATTGATTATGGTAGTTGCAATCGCCGATCGATGCGAATGTTCGGCAACTATATATGGAGGAACCAGACGTCAGCATCAGTCATGCGAGACAGCCGTCAAAAGGTCACTTCAAGATCCTTCCTAGGGATAATGGTGGAAGGAGGACTACGGCCTCTGGGAGCTCCATACTGCCAAGGCCAGTTTCATTATAATTGAGGAGCGCCGCGGCAGCTTCCTCGAGGACGGCAGTAGGTAGCAACGCTGGACCTGCACCGAAACTACCACAATCACGAGTTAGCAATATCTCATTCAAGAATATTCAGGGGCTGCATCGGGAACATTGAGCCATGTACGAAAGACACTGCTGCTTCTACGACAGGCTAGGAAGGGGAATATCAACGAGCCGTAAAACTTACTAGGTGATGTCTGATCTGGAGGGCATGGCGGCGATGGAATCGTAATTGCGCGATTGCGTGGGTTTGTTGGAGCTTGAGATATTTGACTGATAGGGAGAACTGGTCGGGAATGTGACTTCGAGTGCAGAGTCATGCAGAGGGGGGTTTTTACGCCCCCGATAGCGGAGCAGCGGGAGAGCGCCTAGATGCCGCATCATGATCTGAGTCACACATCCCCCTAAGTTACATGTCACCGTACCAATTGTGACAACCAGGCAGTATCATGCGTCTATGCAGAAAAGTACGACTGCCATGAGACTTTCGAGACTCAAGTGGAAGCTTCCAATCATGGCATCACCAACTATTTTCACATGGGATCAGGTTTCCATGCCCTCAAGCTGACAAGTACAGCGGTCCCAAAACGTTCATATCCAAACGCGACGCAAAGGAGCATTTACGGATATACTCAGCGACCAAGCTTAGTTGCCTTGTTGCGGAAAAATATGGGTGCGATTCAGTTTTCACTTGGCCAAAGGAAGCTGTTGAACGAAATATTCAAGTCTGCGACTCAAAGTGAGAGGACGTTCCAGCCTCGGGATAATACCGTGCGCAGCCGAATGGATGAGATTCTACGAGGCAGGCGGCCTGGCGCTGACCTTATTATCTTAGACGATAAATTCTCACCTACATCAAGGCAACTCTATAAATTCGCTATGATAGGGCGAGTTTCAGGCTGTCACAAGGCATAGGCACAGAACAAAGAGATTGCTGTATATAGCAAGGTAGCGTCTACGAAGGTGTTTAGAGTCCTTCGCGCAACAATGAATGTCTATTGCCTACCCCAAGTACGGAGTCCGTGACACAGGCAAATTTCCGATCAATACTAATTATATGAGTAGCTTCGCTCTTGTCGGCCTTAGTCTTAGGTACGTGTAATATACAGATTAATTCAAGGGTCTCTATTTGAACAGTGTACGTCGCATTGTACAATTAACAATCAATTCTAAGTTATATACAATTTCAGCGACTTGAGATGTAAAACACATGACAAGTTTCCGCTTACAGCAAGAAGACTGCTCTAGTCTTTCTGCTAATTGAAATCAAGTATTAGAAGACAGTGAGGACTGCAGGTTCTTTAAACTCTTCTCTTGTTTTGTTTGTCCTGCTCTCCACAATGGCCTTCATATAATGAAATTGTTTGTCTGTGCCATAAACACAAACTGCTTATAAACCACCAGCAAATTTCACATCCAATGCCATAACACTATTCCTCATATCTGCATTTCATCCATTCGCACTTCGAATTTGACTTTCATTCCACTATGACGTCCCAAAAGCCCCGGGGAAGACCACCTGGCCGTTACAAGTACTGCTACATAAGTAATTGCAACGCTGCTGTAGTGCCTGGGCTAGCCATGTGTCCTGATCATCAGGCTGTGCACAATGAAAACATGAAAGCGTTAAGAAGAGAAGGTGGTAAATGCATTAATTGCGG
The DNA here is from genome assembly GCA_037356055.1 of Xylaria sp. Z34. Classification (NCBI taxonomy): domain Eukaryota; kingdom Fungi; phylum Ascomycota; class Sordariomycetes; order Xylariales; family Xylariaceae; genus Xylaria; species Xylaria sp. Z34. Next base: position 515,560 of record JBAWJW010000008.1, read on the forward strand.
TTTCCCGAACGAGAACCTCAACTTTAGGAGTTGCCAAAGCTGTAGGAACAAGGGACACGAAGTCAGAAGGGAACTAGAGGGAACGAATAGGCCACATCAAGACGAGGCCTGTCATCTAACAAAGAAGCAAGAGAAACCCCAGGGCTGCGGAGTTTGCACTCATGGTGTAAGTGGGGAGGTTCTATGTCAGAACTGCTATAAAAAAGTCATCGAGTCGAAGGTTCTTTCTAACCAGCCGTATCCGATCCCGACAGTGCCTGAAGTAAAAGCCGCCTTAGTATTACTAGAACTAGCAAAGTCACAGAATAATCCGCAGTCTCCGGAACAGAGTTCGTCAGCGCCGAAACAAACACGCTATAACTTACGAACGAGAAAGGGGCCCGTCAATTAGGTTCTTCAGCCCATCCCTTTATTTGACTTAAACAAAGACTTTGATAGGTTTGCAAATTTACATTCAATCAGTTATACCAGACTAATATTTGCTCCAAGTAGCCTCCTGTTTAACGATAAATGAACTTTTCAGAAGCCAACCCAAATCGAACGATAGTAAAAGTCTCTACTATCTAATCGTCACAATAATTAAGTGCTACGCGTTATAGCTATAGACAAAAGTGAAGATATTAGAGTAATTAGATTTAGATGCGCCTGGCATTCAGCAAGACTGCCATACCTCTTTGTTTTATGGGAGGTTTTCTAATGTATCACATTTAGATCAATGATTGTAGATGATAATACGGTAGTATCCTAGCGAAGACAAAGCGTTATTATACAGGGATTAGAACAGTCTTCATTTAGGTTTATCGATTACGAAAGGCGAATATCTATTTGACGGCCCCTCTTCTCACAGGCTCCCTCTTGAGGCCCTTTGTTGAGATAAGACATCATTTGAATGCTGACTACGATGAGTGTAATGGTTCAGATGGACCCTTTCGTAGGTCTATGTACCACTGACCATTAAAGCAACGTAGGTGAACCATGACCAGCGTCTCGCGGGTTGCTAGATTGTTCCTTGTAACCAACGTTCCTTCTTATGTCCATACATGCTACAACAAGTTTCCATTACAGACAATTCCATAATGTTTTAAACATCTATCTGCTATTATAAATGTTGTCTAGACTCCTACGACCTGCCTTTTCACCGCACAATGTCCTCCACCACCAGTCACACTAGCTCAGCAAACTCAAGCTCACCAAGTGGCGCATCAACAACTTACTATGACATCAAGAGCTCGGAAATGCTGGAGATACGAGAGTAGACTCAATGCTAGAGATATCTCGCAGCGACGATGCTCATCGGATCTTGACAACGCAGGACAAAACCCAGCCACGATCCCATCAACGTCCACCGACTTCTCACTTCTACATAGAAATTCCATTAGAATGGAGTCTTGCTCGACCCGGTCAGCACCGAGCTCCCATTATCGTACCATCCTTCCTACGAAGGAGACCTTCGTCCCGCAAGACGAGAGGAAGGGAAGCGCGCCCTTTACCGATCTCCACCAGCCCATCGGCTTCGTGTGCTGCCACTGCCGGTACCACAGCAGCGGATCCTACTGCTCGAACCCAGAGTATGCAGACTGTCCTCACAAGCGTCTTCCGCGATGTAGGAACTGCCCTATCATCTTCACTCCGCCACGAGCGAGACATGATACGTGCAAGGACGGGTAAGATCGCAACAACGAACCAACTAGTAAACCGTCCAATTATGTATGACAATAACAAAGCCCTTGAGATGGATCACAGTTCGGAATGACACTAGTTTGATCGGGACCGAAGAAGAGACTTAAGCTGTCAACGACGAGCAGTTCGGTCGTGCTGCTGTGAATGATGACTGAGCCGCCAGACAGACCGCAGGCAGATTGCCCTAGAGGCCATCACAGGTATTGACAAATCATTTTATGGTCAAGGAGGGACGGGATAAAGGAGATAGATGCGTGGCATTGAGCCGAGTGTGAACTGAGCTACACTCATGGCTCAAAGTTGGCCACTTGATTCTCTAGCATACTAAAGCTACTTAAGCAATCTAGCCTCTGTTTACAATCCTCATACCGTTTTATCAATGATTAAGTCACCCCTCTTAGCCGCTTATACAGCCATCCACATCAGCTTATTGCCATGTTTGTACGCGTTCATATGTTCACAGCCATACGCTTCGCAATCGATGTGCGTTCATTTCCTCCATCTCAGCACATACCTGGACAACTGCGCCCACATAATCTTCTTCCGCGGAAGACTCGGGATCCTGGTCCATTGTCTCCTTTTCCGCGAGCCCCGGGGCTCCCGACGGCTTCCTTACACCGTTCACGGACGGTTCCATCACACCGTTCACGGACGGCTCCGTTACACCGTTCATGGATGGCTTCATTACACCATTCACGGACGGGGCGGGGACTTGGTTCTTGGGTTTATCATCTGGAGTGCCGGTACACGACTGCATAATTGCGTAGGCCTTGTCCCAGTCGCTTGCCTTGGACGGATCGAGTTGGCGGGTTCTGAAAAGCTTGTCGATATTAGGGTATTTCTCCTTCATGTGCATGTACTTGACGTATCTCTCTACGGCCCGAGTGCGGTTCTCCCCAGTCAACACAGCCCCTCTATCCTCGTCATCGGAGTCGAGAGAGAACGGAGCGCCTGAATTTCTGCGTTCTGCATTTCGATCGAATTTCACCTTTTTGGCAGAGTGGTGGGCATGTTGAGCAGTCCTAGAGGCACCCGGTCCTGTTGAATTAGATGGTGCGCCATTCCCGGTGTTGCTTGTGCATCTCATCCTTTTGGGAGGCTTGCGGGGATCTTCAGTATTTGTCGTGGTAGAATCATGCGTTGGCATGGCTTTGTCTTGTCTCATATATTTATAGGTTCGCCATCTCATCTGATCCACCTCCTTCCAGGAGATGATCATCCCGCCGACTTCGAAAGAAGGGAACTCCGAAAGAGCTATTCGACGTTTGGCCGGGTAGTTACTTGGTTGTGCCATAGATCCGCCGAGTCCGTCTAGGCTAATATATGGTTCTATCAGAGACATAGCTGACTGCTCACTTGTCTCTAGCAGATGGCTGACCGAATCGCCTGGTTCCCCGAAGAGTCTGTTTTGGTTGACCGGGAAGTAAGAAACGAGGTTTTTGTCGTTGTCATAAATGTAACTGTTTATTCTGGGGCTAATCCAATCCTCAATCTCGGGTTTTGCTGCAATGACGTTGATAGGGAGGTCCGGTACGTGTAGAACATCTACGAGACGAATAATTCTTTGTGGTGTTTTGTCGGAGACACCGGGTTGGTTCTTGATGCCCAGCTCTATTGTTCCGATGCCTTGCACGCTGAGCTCGTAATACCCGTTTATAGACCAGTAAATGACTTTGGACGTAAATCTAGTGTATTCCTTGAAAAGATCTTTGTCCGTACATGCACTTAACATCATATTGTTAGCGGACGCGTAATTCAACATGACAAGCTCCGTAGACTCACTGCGATGTAGAAGGACCAGACCAGCACCAGGCGAGGGGCTTGGGCTTAGAACGTTGGTCTGTGGATAGCGTTCCACGCGACGGCAGCGGAGCTTTCGACATGCTCATCTTGCAGTGATTTATAGTGCAAAGTGGAAATGGATGGCGTGCTCAATACTAACGTAAATATGGAGTAAATGTACGTGTTGATATTGAGTGTATTGGTGTTTGCGAAGATGTTGCAAAGCGTGGCAGATAGAGGTCCGGTTGGTATTGATGGCTATCCCCGGCGCCTGCCTGCATCGCCCGTTGCGTTCTAGCTACATAGAGCTGTATCAGTACAGGCAGTTGGAAGGCACGCGAAAGAAGTTTGGGTTACAGTCACAGTAGGAGAAGTCACATATATCGGGGAACTAAAGCTGATGTTGGACAACTCAGCTAGCCCTTCCTCCGTTCGAGCTAGCAAAAGAGAGGAACGAACACTCATCTACCGACTTCCCTGAAAACGAATTATAGACAGGTCAAATATTTGTGGTCTATAGGTCTAAAAATGAACAGGCAGATCACAGTGGGTGAACACCACTGATTATATATAGACGTAGCCCGCCCCTGCATTAAGATAGGCCTCCTCTCTCCAGGAAACCAAAATCTTGCGGATCTTCGCTCCAGCTGCCTTTTCGTCCCTGTCTATGGTAGTTTCTCAGCCCCTCTTCTAAGCTATCAATCAATGACTTTGCACGCTTAGCTGTCGGCCCCGTCCTGCCATTCCCAGCATCTTCAGCAAAACTGACTCTTTCAGTCCACCAGTCTAGCCAAGTTTCAGCTCTGACGCCTTCAGCAGCATCCAGCAACCCGACGCTGACGTCTATGAGTTCTGATCGCCACTGGTCTCTCCAGAACACAGTCGCGCCGCATTGGGAGCAAAACTCACGCCGAACACCCTGGCTACTCTCGTAGCTTGTGAGGATGCCGGGTGGTAGAGTTGTGAAGTCAAGAGGAACTATATCTGCCCCTTCATCGGATTCATTCTGGGATGAAGGCCTCCAAGATCCCAAGACTAATGCACCTCTCTGGCTTTCGTGAATGCGAAAGAATATGTTACTCCTTGGTATAAACGCCCACGTCTGTATCTCGAAGCCAGAGGTGAGCCGACAGGAGCGGCAGGCGCATGTTCCCGCAAGATAGCGACTTAGTTGACCCTGCTCTACAGTCTTGGTTTCTGTGGAATGATCACTAAGCCTAGGGCGTAGCCACCATTTGTTGTCCTCAGGGTTGTGAATCTGGGGCGAGCTAGTGTGATATGGAACCATGAGATCCGGATAGTTGGACCGGGGAAGCTTGCTTGTAATATTGGGCCGCGTGATCTGAAACTGTACAGTCTTACAATGGCAGAAGGCTTTCAAAACTTCTCCTTCCATTCCTTCCTTATCATCTCTATGGGAAAACATGTCTATGTCCACGCCAGGATCTGCGATTTCAACTTCCTTCTCCGCAGGTTGACGGGCGGAGGATGGCGGCAGGTCTTGATCATGGGTCGCTTTCAACCCTTGCAAGTCCCCGATGTTTCGTATAAATGGGCTCAGACCGCCATCCCCAGTGCCTGCCGTGTTGATGTGTTTCGCATACTTCAGTAGTATCTCACGATTATACCCCTCGCTCGACTCCTCTTCAACAATAACGCCAGTAGCGACGGCCCACCATTCCTTCTGTTCGGTAGTTGCAAATGGACCATCTCTACCCTGGACGTAATTCTTATCCATGAGAGGGCTCTGGAGCTTCCAGAAGACATGACATCCACATGTTGCGCAAAAGAATCGTGAAACAGTTTTGGTCGTGGACTGGTATTCCCTGAGCCCCTCAATGGAATCTGGACGCTCAATACCGGCATAAGAGACACACATCAAGCCCGTATTGTGTCGGCACGCTGCGCAGTGGCAAAGATTAATATCTTGCGGCTTGCCCGATGAATGGTCGCGCAAGTGCACAGTCTGCTTTGCAGTACTGCAATGACAGGATATCAATAGTTCTGGTGCCGGAGCCATTGCTAGAATTTGGGTGTCTTGCTATCAGGAAGATACATAAACCGTTGAGTGACTTGCCAGCCAAAGGTTGATTTCAAGGCATGGGTTTGGTAAGGTAGAGACGAATTTCGGACTGGCTGTTGGGACGGGTAGAAGATACTCGTCGTCTAGCCGTGCGGGGAAGCGGCCATGTTGGTTTCGTTTCTTGGAACTGGGTCCAGTTATATAGCCAACAATAAGAGATATATAACTAGTAGCTAACATGATGGTTAGATCGTGCACGCTTGACAACAACTTGAAGACTTGAGAACTAGAGTACTTGGATTAAGTATACGTACGAATTTCCCAACGGTTCCCACGGAATTAAGCATCAATACGAAGTTTGAAGGAGTTCGTCTACGTCTTGAAGAATTTCGATATTCGCTATAAACAAAGCCTTCGCATTACATATTACCTCCCAGCTCTAGGATGGAATACACTGACCTCTAGCAAAGATGAGTCACCTTGATCGAGCTATTCCGCAGCTCAATTGTTCTCGTGCACCCCGACATACCCGTGGACCTGAGCCGATTACAAACGAGGATTCTCAGAATTCTTGGACCCGCGCGTCCATCGGCCCCTCGGGACGGCGAGTATGTTCTCTCGAATATGTCATTAGCCATTCGATTGAGAAATACAATAGAGTAACATTGGTAAGTCCTGGTTTCTCGGGTGCTACCGAGAATGGACTCTGAACGTGGGTAGGGCCTATTGATCATTCGGTATTAGTCTTTTTCGCCTGGACTTTCTGAGAGGTATCAAGGAACGAACTGGATTACAGGATATCAAGCGGCTGGTCGGCGTATGGCTCATCGGTAGGGTCGTGACCGGAAGATTTTACAAGTTGCAGCGGTAGGTTATAGTAGGATATTTCCAACTAAGGTAGACTTCCCCTTTTCTAGTGCTTACTTGCCCGAGTACTCAGCCAGTCACGAGCGTAGCTGCCCTATATACAAGGCAGATATCATGGAAGTTGCAACTGATAGCACTACAATCAAACCAGCAGGCGCTCACCCCTCGCAGTTGCTTTGTGAAACGGAAGTCTACTAGCATTTCGTTTGACTCAAATAGCTTATGATGATATCTCCTTACCTCGTACTTGACGAATTGCATGCTGATCGCCTTCATCTGCACCTACACATTGTTACAGTCAGGATGCACCTCCAATCTTAAACTTGCTAAACCAGATCTGACTTCAATCACTCTCGATCTTCGGAGCAGACATATGCAATTACTTCGTTTACTATCTATTTTTAGTTTGCATTTACTCGCCCACATGACATCATGGGCAACATTAATGGAAGCGACGGCGATGGCGATAGCCCATATGAACATCAAGAAGAGAAGTCCCGCTCGCTTACCGATTCGCTCTATGACGGGCCGCTCAATCACATCATCAGGAACCATCCAAAACTATTCGTCAGGCCACGGGACTGGACGAAGCGCCATGCTGAGTTTCTACATGTTGTGTGTAAGGAAGAAGAGTCATGGTTCTTACCCTCGACCCAAGACCGCCAACGAACCAAACAACAGGAACACGAAGGCTTGATTCAGCACGTTGACAAATCGACTTTCGAGTCTCAAGAGTCGGAATCAGAGGACACACGGTGCCATGTCTCTCCTCTTGGTGGCACCGATACTGATATATTGCGTGTTCCCCCATTCCGATTCCCTAGTTTACCACGCCCGCATCTAAACTCACATATTGGAAGGCTCAGGAACGAGAGTGCTTTCATTCCCCATTTATCTCGTCAGATTGCCATGAAGAGTTTGCTCGTATGGAAAAGACCTAGACCGAGCAAGATTTGGAGGACCTTATTGAATCCTGACCATGCCGTCCCTGAATCTAATATCAAAGATCCACGCCATAGGCTTCAAACGAAAAGTGCCCTATTAGCCATCGAATACGGAACAAGGATGATAAACATGGGACTATGTCCTCAAACCTTCACGCTTGCTGGTGATACCTCTTATTCACAGAGAAATGCTTGGCGCTTGATCTATCTCGACCGCTCGCAGTTGAAGACGGGTCGCCCGTTGTCAAGACGAGAGAGGACACGCCTAAAGATCGCCGAACGGCTAGGGATCGACACGGGTGATCCTAGCAATATGGTGAGGCTAGATGACAACGTGGATGAACGGGACGACTGGCCCGTCAACCAGGGTTACATGGCGAGCCTCTTCATTGCCATGGCACAAGACCGACAGTGGGAGGTAGAGATTCAGAAAATGGTTCAACAGTCTACAGTCAACACGCAAGAAGCACCACCGCAGGCTTCTTCTCATAGTATCCAACATCCCCCACAACCACAACCGCGCTATCAGATCTTGCTCACAGATAATGACGAGGACAGTTCCTACATCCACCTCTACACAGCTCACGTATCTGACTTTCTTCTCGAGCATTTCCGCGATCCCGCTCGCTTCCCACACGCCGTTCCCTCTAAACGTGAACCGCACCTTTTGAAGATCCACCGCACAAAGATCCCCTTTGCACCTTTCAAGACCTTTCGACGTCGTCTTCGCACGACCATTATGGAGTACGCTAATGGTACTGCCGGCGGCTTCTTTTCTAATCTAAGCCCGGCGCAGGATGAAATTCAGGAACGGAGTAGTGAGAGAGTACCGACGACGGCCAAGACAGCTGAGGCAGACAAGCCAGCAGATCCGAAGCAGCGGGAAGAACAGGCAGATGCGCGACTGTGTGCGGTGGTGTGACCGATTACCAATGATATTCTCGGCACTGATGGATTCTCTTTCCGATCGTGGTATTTACGAAAGGAGAAAAAGGATACGCATCGTTGATAGCCATGTCGAAAGAATGTAAAAGATCAAGCTCAAGATCTGAGAACTCTAGCAATAACAGTCAAATCGTCCTATTAACATTCCCGAGAGTCACGTAGCTAGCAATTGATGATAAGTTAGATCCAGATTATGGCGTTCAGCAAGAACGTAAATTCAAGGCTATTTCAATTATAGGAGATTGCTGACTAGAATACGCAGCTGTATGATAGAGCTACCAAGTGTAGCTTGCTTCAAGATGTTTGCCCCCCCTTTATATCTTTTTTGTGGCCACATACCCCCTTCCGTTGATTCCTCGTTATTGTAGATAGTATTACAGAGACCAAAGACCAACAAACCATCCGAGATGCAGGATGAGAAAAAATCCCAAGACCACCGACCACCACCTGGGTAGATTGGCCACACAATGTCTTAGCTTACACATATATAGTCTATACACCCCAAGACTTGATTGATTAATGGCTTAGACAGTAGCCTCGTTACCTTCACTGGCGGGTTTAGGAGCCAATCTTTCCGCTTCCTTTTCGCCGTCCTTGCTTGACGACGCCTCCTTCGGAGCAGCGTCGTCAACGGGAGCCTTCTTGGTTTCTTTATTGGCTCCTTCGACGTCTGGGTGAGGTGGTGCGACACCAGCACCTGCTAATTCCTCTGGAGACATTAGGACTTCGTTGCCGTCGGCGTCGATAACGCGCGTTCTCGTTTCGTATCTCGTCTTGAACTCTACCTTTCCTTCAAGCGCCTTGACCTGCTCTTCGTTAAGGAGATTCCCATCCTGGTCTCGGTACTCCACCTTTTCTTCGCGCGCCAAAACCTTCTGCCCCTGGGGCTCGAACTTGGGCGCTCCAGAAATGACCCCGTTTGCGGACTCCTTCTCATTTGCTGCCGCGGGCGCTGGCTTCCCGTTTTCAACGGCGACGGCTTGTGAGCTAGGGATAGGGTTTGTATTGATTCCAGCGTATGCGTCGTACTGTGGAAATAGACATATTAGTCGGAGCTCAAGGCAACAAGGACAAAGTGAACTTAATACCGGCTTCGTATAGAAAACCGCCCATCTTAACCCCTCTGTCTCGATGGCATGCCTTGAGGAGGGACACTTACGCTTTCTAAGAAGGTATTGCAATCCCAGTCCCAAGTGTCAAACAATTTGACGCGTTGACATTCTGATTTGGTCCAGGCATTTCCGTAAGATAGTGGGGCATACAAGGCAAAGACAATTGCGGAGATAGCCAGGAATGCGACTGCTCCAGCTTTGTTGACAATGGGATTCTCACGGACACCTGGAATTGGGAAACGAGCTGTGATGAAATCGTATGTCTGGCAGAGCGCCAACACGGCAAAGAATAAAGCTGGGAAATAGTGATGCAAAAAGAGCTGACGTCCCATTAGGAAGAATGGGAAATAGTGGAACGCCCAGCCAAGCACCCAAGTTCCGACTTCATAGTCGAAACGCTTAAACGTGGTGTTTGAATAGTCGTTGTAGTTCCGCTGCCAGCGAAGGACGGCGATACCCTTGATGACGGTGTATACGACCACGGCAAGAGTGGAGGACCACCAAACGATCGGGTTGCCAATGAGGTAGATCTGGCGATTATTTCTCCCCCAGAAGTTGATACCCCGACGAAGAATGGGCCAAGACTCAGGGCGGGAATCCCATGCGTGCGACTCAACTAGGCCAGCATTGGTCTTCCACATCACCTTTTGCAACTCCCAGAATTTGCCGAAAAACCCAGGGTTGACGTAGTTGACCTTTTCAGCATCGCTGGGGAGTGCAGGATGCATATTAGACTCTATGTACCAAAGGCTGTTTGGGATTGTACCGCCCTTCGCGCATGTGACTTCTTGCTGCTCAGATGCCCATTCGGGGAGTTTGACCTTGTGAGAGAAGAGAACACAACCTGTCATGATGTGGACCAGTCTGAATTTTGTTTGAAGAGTTCGGAGTCTTTCCCGAGCTACACCCGAGGCGGATTCTTTCTTGACGATCTCGACACGGAACAAATCATTAGCATCACCAGGAAACCCCTCATACCCATAAGCGGAAACCTCGTTCTGCCACTCCTGCTCGCTGACTGGCGGGCGCACATCGTGAGAGTGAAGGCGGCGGTGGGTCGGCAGGTGATATAGTCGGATAACAGCTCCGTTTGGAATGTAGTTTTCCGTAATATTCTTCGCATCATCCCAGACGTGAGTGCCATTCATCTCGACTCCATTCACATCCAGGGGCTGAGTCTGATTTTCCATCAACCAGATATTGTTCTCATCCTTGTGGGGATATAGGGTAATCTGTTGTTGCTGACTGCCGGTCGGATACATTAGGGGATGAGAATGAAGATACCCTCCCTGTGTATTAACATGACGGATGGTTACGCGACTGCCAAAAGCGACATCAGCCGGGACGTCTTGCATGCCTTTGTTGTTCAAAGTAGCCTGGAACTCAGAACTCATGAATCCGTCACCGTCACCGGGATTAGATAGGCACACGAAATGTATGGCAAACATGGCCATGTAAAAAGACACTGGGATGATAATCAGGCAGAAAGCACGAGCCATGAAATGCTTCGCGAAGAGGCGCATGGTGACCGTTTTGGTATCTCCCAAAAGAACCCATAGTTGTACTAGAGTCAGAGATCCAACCCAAGCAATGGTGAACAAGCCGACCCATTTGATACTGACAGTAACACCCAGACCCAGACCGGTCATGACGAGCCAGAACCACCAACTAATATCAAAGGCTTTAGTTGGGCCTTGTTCATGTTGGTTCGTAAACGACGCAAAGGCCAAAGCCGTAAAGGCGGTGGCGACGACGAGCGGAGAGTCAAGAAGAATTAAACGAGCTTGGGTGAGAAGACCGTTTTCTGAGAGAAGATGAGGTGTTAGTACTTAGGCCGAAAGAGCAGAGTACGTCAACCTACCAAAGATGATGAGCGAGGCGCCGAGGGCCGAGGTAGCGGTGCGACACCCAACAGCCTTCAGTGTCAAAAACGTGATAGGTACCAGGAGGATTCCACAAATGGCTGGGAACAGACGCATAGATACGTAGGGAACTCCAGGCTCGAGGTAGTCCTTGCCAATCTCCTTAAAGTCGAAGTCACCAGTGAACCCAGCGAGCCAGCCAGCAAGGGCAATCAGCATTTTAGCCAGTGGAGGATGAACATCCATGAAGAATCTGCCCTTGATGTACTTCGTGGCGAAGCCTCCAAAGCTATTGAGACATCATGTTAGCTTTGCAAAGCTATCGGCGGGAGTGAGTATATATTGTACGTACTGGACCTCGTCGAACACTACGCTGGTAGGCTGGTAGATACGGAATAGTCGCACAATGCCTCCTATAACAGTAACAAGCAACATGACTTGATAGTCGGATATAGGGAGTAGGAAAACATCGTTGTCGGCCACGCCATCAGACGTGAAGTCATCGTGGGACTTTTTTGCTTGGACTTGTGTTTCGGTTTTCTGGTTTGTATAGGAGCCGCCCTTTACAGAGGGCGGCTGCGTCGAATTGGGTTTCCCCATGCTTTGTCAAGACCAAGTGTTGTTAGTTGGGGAGGATAGAAGACGGGAAGATGTCGTCGTGGCCTTTCGGAGGGCCGAATTTCGACTGTGTCGTAGCTTAGATGTAAGACGCCTCAGGTGGCACCAAACAGCGGCCCGGTAAGGAAATGAAATTGTGGTTTGATTAACGAGAGTCAAGAAGTAGAATTGGCATTACAAGAAAACCATAGGATAGTGCGATATCCTAGGTAAGAAGAACAAGCACACCTAAGGAGAAAAGAGGCGTAATGGAGAGATTCCGAGATTCCCTCATAAGCTGGCCGGGGCTGAGGTGGTTTGAAAATCACAGTGAAGAATAGTTGGCCAAGGGTGACGGGATAAGGGGCGCGGGCTTGTGAATGACAAGGGCTAAGCTGCTATTTTGGAGCTATTCCGCTGCCGTTCCTAGGGGGCCGAGCGGTGATGCTACAGTGGCCTTATCCGAGTTCTTGGATTAGCGCTATGTCGTAGCAGTAGTGGAGCCGTTAGCCGATACCTACACGTACCTAGATTGCGTACTCAGGTGCCGACAAAATATTATTCCGCTTCCGCATCACTAAAATGACATGTGCTAACGAGTCTCCACCTAGATAGATGTGGGAAACGCCAAGGCTGTAACCGCGCTAGCTTGTCCTTTGAAGCTTGCATAATCTTCGGCGAAGCTCAAATCGCTTCGAATCGCGACCGCGCCACCACGACTACCTTTGACGAGCACTCGACGACTACCCCATTATTGATAGCACTTGACAGCGCAAGGAGGGTCTGAGATTGCCGACAATATGGCAGCATCTACTAACGGCGATGCAGCTGCGGCTTTGGACGACATCAAGCCTCCCCAAGGTGTTATCCTACCACCCAAGGAATTCAGAAGTGAGTAGTCCAGACTCAACTTTTCCCTACGCATTGGGTGGCTTTAAGTATCTAGCTAACGCTTGCTTTCCGCATAGTAATTCTGGAAAAGACAGCCGGCTTTGTCGCGAGAAATGGACTTTCCTTCGAAGATCGCCTCCGAGAAAAGGAAAAGAACAACCCCAAGTTCAGCTTTCTGAATACCAGCGATCCATACAACCCGTTCTACTTATGGAGGCTGAGCGAGATCAAGGAGGGGCGTGGCACCGCTGTCGCCGCCGGCCGGGCTGGCGAGCCCGCTGCTCAAGTCGACGAGAAACCGAAGGGGCCCCCTGAGCCTCCCAGTTTCCAGTTCTCTGCGCGTATGCCAAACATCAGCGCCCAGGATCTCGAGGTTGTGAGGCTGACCGCGCTGTTTGTGGCGAAGAACGGCCGACAGTTTATGACAGCGCTGTCACAGCGCGAAGCAGGCAACTACCAGTTCGATTTTCTTCGACCGAACCACAGTCTGCACAATTTCTTCCAGCACCTTATCGACCAATATTCTATGCTATTGCGAGCCGGCGGCATCGATGGAGAAGGTGGGCGTGTCCAGCAGGAGCGGGTGGCTGAGATAAAACGAAACGTTGACGACAAATTCCACATACTCAACCGTGCCAAGCAACGGGCAGAATGGTTAAAGTATCAAGAAACTGAGAAGCAAAAGAAAGAAGAGGACGAGGAGAAAGAGCGCTTATCATATGCTCAAATCGATTGGCATGATTTTGTCGTTGTCGAGACTGTTGTGTTTACTGACGCCGATGATCAAGCAAACCTACCGCCTCCGACATCTCTCTCTGAACTACAATATGCCTCTCTGGAACAGAAGGCTAAAATTTCTATCAGTTCTAATCTGCGCATTGAAGAAGCAATGCCGACCGAGGAAGACAACGCCTATAATGGCTATGCAACGCAACCCAGCTATAATATTCCACACCATCCCGCATACCCAGCCCAACCTCCACTCCCATCACAATCCTATCAGCCTATTCCACCTGCACAAGCTCCCTATGGGATGGCACCGCCACCGAGACCTAATGGGGCGGCAGAAGATGAAGAGGCACAAAGAATCCGTGAGAGGGAGGAGGCTCGTGTGCGTATGCAGCAGGCGCAGGCTGAGGCCAAAGGAGGTGCTGCTCCGATGAAGATCAAGGAGAACTATGTTCCACGCGCTGCCGCTCGAGCAGCGAACAAGCAAGGAACACAAATGGCCTTATGTCCGAACTGCAAAGAGCAGATCCCGATGAACGAGCTCGATGCACATATGCGAATCGAATTATTAGATCCGCAATGGAAAGAGCAGAAGGCCAAAGCTGAATCACGATATGCGACAACCAACCTTTCAAGCATCGACGTAGCCAACAATCTCAAACGGCTGGCCAGTGCGCGAGCAGATATCTTTGATCCTATCACTGGACAGTCCGTAACCGAAGAAGAAATGGCACGGCGGAAGCGGGCAGCGATGAATTCTTTCGATGGTAACCTGGAAGGGCGAAGTCAGGCTCACATTAACCATATGCAGAGTGTCAATGTCGACGAACAGATTGCTCGAATCCACCAAAAGTTCGCGAAGGAAAACCAGCAACAGGGGCATTGATATAGCAACATTTTGGTACTAGGAAGAGGGCATAAGCATAGAGACAGAAAACATGGCCTCAGTTGCTCAGACGATCAAGTACAAGTCATGATGCTAAGGAACAACGGGACATATGAAGAATGCTTCGCTCGTCTGAACGTTGCGGCCTCCAGGTAATTACCCACGATACAACTTTGCCTTACCATGGAAGCTCATGCGATATACCAGCTGCAAATCTCACTCATGGGAGGTGAAGTCTGCATTTCATGGCTATCATGAGTCAGTTTGTTATAATAAGTGGCATATCTTAGGAACCAGTGGGTAAACAATACGGTACGGATACTAGGCGTAGTATGATGTCGAATGGGTTATGTATTACTACTTACAATACCTTAGATACTCCCGCAAAAGAGTCTAAAGGTTTCTACCCCGGTGTATCCAAACTCGCTGCGCAAAACTTTTGTGATTTCATCTTGAGGTGATGATGCGTGCTAAACAAACACTGGGATACGAAAATCGGCATGAAGGGACTAGTAGAAGAAGCGATGGTGTTTCTAGTATTAATTACGAATCTCGTAATCTCGTCGTCTAATTACAACCATGTAACTAACAGTCATTGATCCCAACACATACCCGACGATAACCAACCGCGTGGACACGGGATAACTCCATGGATGCGTCTTGCACATTAAAATCGTCTCATAATCCCAGTTCACGACTCGGGCTCGTCAGGCTCGGAATCGGGTTCATCAGCAGTCCCTAACTCGACAATCAGGTTCCCTGATCTACCGATCCGCTCGCTAAGCGTGGCCTTCTCATCCGGCTCGTAGACGACGCGGGGCAAGGGAGACGCAATCCGGAATCCGTACTCGTGCACATACCCCTCCGGCTTCTCGGCCGGCAGGTCCACGTCGTCCTCCTCCTCCTCTGCTTCTCTCTTCTCGTCTTCGCCATTGAGCTCTGGGTTCGTAGTCAGAATATCATAGCATTCGACAAACGCATAAAGCTCCTCTACAGATGTCCCTGCGGAAAACCGACGCACGATACGTCCAGCAGTGGGCATCATGAGGGCGAGCCGCACCACGTCTTTGGCGTTGGCGCTGGTATCCGGCTCCGGCTTGATCGTTGTTGCGCGCCATCTACGCCATTGCTGCTTTTGGCGCTCGCGTCTCTCGGCTGCTTCGGCTTCTTCTAGGGCCTTTTTCTCGGTTGCGGCGGCAGCTGCTGCTGCCTCTTTCTTTTGCCTGGCGCGTTCGCGGTCACGGGCCAGTGAGCGCTCATAGGCGTCGTCTTGCTCCGTGCGTAGGTTGCGTGCGACCTGCTGCGCCGTCCGCTCAGCTCGGACGCCTGCCAGATCCGGCGCATATTTGTTGATAGCCGTCTGGATCTCGGCCAGATAGGTGGAAGCTGAGAGAGGACCTCCTAGCCTCTTGATTATGCTCATGCGTGTGCTGCCCTCTTTCGGGGTGAGACACACAAGGCAGGAAAAGGGGAACTTGGTGCAGTTATACTCTGCGGCAACCTGGTAGGCCTCAGAATCGAGCACATTGCCGCCCCAGAGGACAATGTCATTCGCGGGGTCGTTGATGAAACTGACGACCTCGGGCGCAAGAAGTGTGTCCCGCGTGAAAGATTCGGTATCGTCATGCTCGGGTGACATGAGCACCATTAACAGGAACTTGAGATCCCGCTTAGCCAGGTCAAGTGCCTGTGCAAATCCGCCTTCGTAAAAGGGGAGCGCATTGGTTCCATACTCCTCCTCGAACTCCCGCCGAAACCGCGCGGCTGTGTCTGGGGGCATCAACATGCGACGGCCTTTGCTCCCTCTGAACCCAGTCGCCATGCTTGTTGTTATCGACCGTGGGCGTAGGGACGGAGGGAGGAAGGCGAAGATGTATACGAATGTGCGGAAGAGGGCTGACACGGCACGGTAGCCGAAATTAAAGGGAGCGAAGATGATGGCGAGGAGGAACGGGGTGCGTCGAGTGGTGGTAGCCTGAGGCACTATCCTCGGAGCTGGATCGGGCCTTTCGCGCGGCCGTGGACGTCCATAAGGACTCGACGAGGCAAGCAAGCTCTCTTGTAGGTTCTCATGTCGCGATTGCTGCTGTGGGATGTGGTTTTGTGCTGCGACGGCTTCGGCCACCGGGTCTGGTGCTTCGCCGTCGAAAAACTTAGCTATGGCTATCTGCACGTTCCACTGTGATCTTTCCAACAGGGCCACTGCGTCTTTGACATCTTGAGCCGTGACCTGGGTATATTGCTCAAGGGCGGCCTGCTGGTCTGCAGAAAGACGACTTATATCGATACCCGCATCACTCGCCATGATCAGTACCTCACGCAGCAGCGGTTGAACTACCTAAAAGGCTCCACTGATCTTCTTTGAAGAATTAACTATCCATAGATGATTGAGCCCGGTTTGTTCACTAGTGTGAGGACTCGACTGGAGGTGAACAAGATAAGGTTGAGTATTGTCTCTTTGAAGAACGGTTTAGGTTGGGGAAATGTCCGGAAGGCCGGCAAACATATGTTCTTTGTTGGAGGGGTAAGACTCTGTTTACAAGCCCGCTGGCGCCAATGAGGTGTCGTTTGTATCAGAGTTGAGCAGAGCAGGGAACACAGGTGGTTGGCGAGCAATTTACTTGTACATTGATGATAGCCGCATTATTGACTGCGTGTTCAGTTGAAGTATATGGATCCACTAGGATGACGATGGTGGGTGCACAGAGGGTGTTATTTAAGGACTAGCGTCCAGCACAAGAGTATATATGCACGTACATAAGCAAGTAGTCTGGCGGACTTGTTTCTGACTTAGGTAGGTTTCGGCTAGGCTCAAGTGTGGAGATTCAACAGTGGCCATTACCTAACGTGCTGCAGAGAATGATGCATCACCATTGGTACATTGTATTAACTAACTGTCGAGGCTGAAAATAGGTACCTCGAAACCAGGACGGGATCCTTGGCGCGTACCCTGGAACCCTGGAACACTAACGCCCACCAATCTGCGGAGTGCAGTATACAGTATATTCTGCCGTCATCCGTCATCCCACTCCCACCACCTGCACGGTGCACCACAACTTGTCCGCCCGCCCGCCGCCTCGCTGCTCAGAGCTTTGTCGCGTTGCCGCTACTATTAGGACTCAGGACCTCGAATTCTTGACTAAACATTCTTATTGACTTCGGCTACACCGCCCCGGCTCTAGACATCATACGTACACATAGTCCTCGTCCGCATATGGTGGTGAGAATCTCGCTTGATAGCGAACAATTGATCCACAAATCCGTCTTATCCTTCGAACCTCGGACTGCTCCTTGCCTACAATACAACCTTGACGCTTGACGCTTGACGCTTGACGCTTGAATTTTTGATTCTATGGGTGAACCGCCTCTTCGAAGAGCTGGAAGATGGCACCGCTTTGAGGCGCCCAATTCTCACGGTATCTCTTTGGGCCAGCAACACCGCGGCCTTGTGTTCTGCCAGTCCGCCTGCTCAATGCGACCACAGCACCATCTCTAATTCCTCCATCGCCGCCAGTTGCGTCTGCGCCCCTCCGCCTCGCACCCCACCCTGTCCACGATAGCCTAGGACTGGTCGATAGATCAAGGCAGCTGTTCTGAACAGGGTGGTGCGCATCGACTGCCAGCCTGCCCTTGTGGCTTGTGGACAACCAGAGAACCCCGCCGTTTTGCCCATAGCCATGGCGAGTACCAGATTCGGAACTGCCAACCAGGGTAGACAGATGGCGTCGCCTAGACCTAAGACACGTGGTAAGCAACAATGATCGACCAACTGCCTTGCCCAAGTAGTGGTGCTATATTGGCTTGAGCCTAGCCATGGTCTCGCTGACCCTGGTTGTAGATTCGAAAGATACTCTGTGTCGAAACGTGTTGATATATGGCCATTGTCGCTACGAAGACCAGGGCTGTTCATTCAACCACGACCAAAACAAAAATTCAAACCATACCAACGATAAGTAAGTTTCTGTTCCTTTTCACCCACCTTTCCTTCCTTCCTTAAGAAGCGTTCTTCCCACTTCTCCCATTGGCCAAGGGAAGGCGACTTGGGATGCAATAGACTTTATCGGAGGTACATTCCCCTGAATCACGGTACCGCCTACTATGGATTTCCAACAACGTCCGCCGGCCCTTGCCTGAACATCGTTCTTGGCTTCCATAGATGTTTGGCTTCATGATTAGCCTTTAAAACAGTCTCGAAACCATATCGCAGACCTCATTGTTGTGTTCATACTCCGCTTTATGAGCAACAGTGTTACGAATTCGTCCAGTACGGTTATGAATGGCACGAACCCTACGATATTGGCTGGAAATGCTACCCAAACCCCAAAGTAGCTGAGCGTTCTACATACATTAGATCGTCTAGCCGCTAGACAAAGTGCTGGGCCACGGCATTCTGACAAATTTTCGGCCACCTCAAGGCCAAGTTGCCCACTCCCATGTTCTTTATCCTCCCCCGCCGCCTCTGAGACATGCAATACACCAAAATAATCTAAGAGAGCAAAATATCTATGTCTTACACGAAGGGCTGTTTCCATACTCGAGTCTCCTGCAGTGCCAGCAAAGGTATCCGACGAATTGTCAACGAGACCATACCGATAAGTCTACTACCAAAATGGAGAAGACAGAGGATGCAAGTAAAGATAAGGTGGATTCGCCGACACCGCTCGTGGTGGACAGCAGTATATCCCACGAGCACAAAGAAAACGGTTCAGTTGGGGTTGCTCAAACGGTGCCGATAAATGATGTGGATCAAGATACTATAGATTTGCCCGTGGTGACCAACGATACGGATGCCGACATATCAGCCGAACAATCGGGACTGCAAGACTCCGAAGATTGAAGAGATCAGAGAAGTCAGAGTTTCTACGTATCAGAGCCATCTATGACCCGGAGACGACGTATGACTCGGAGACGCGCACTTTCTACATCCAGTGTAACGCCTTCTTTTCAGAGGGATGAATCTCTTTTCCCAATTACGGCCAGTCAGCTAGGTGGAAACGCACTAGATTCTCAGGCACAAGTTTTGCAACAACCACCACCGATAGATCCACCAGCATCGCCTAGTCCAGACATCGAACATGTCGAACAATCACGACAAGCCTATTTGATGTTCGGAGATATAAGGTATATATACCAAGAAGTCGGGGATCATTGTGCCGATCCGGAAACTGCACCTCAGCCGTCTTGCGAAGAGGCGTTCCCTTCTTACGTGGACCCTTTTGCCGCGTGTCTCACGTTAGGGGAATTTGCATATTTCGACTTTGCCAAGATTCGACGATCCTATGAGCAATACGAGGGAGGAGTAGTGACTTTTCCGCTGGAGTCCAGCTACGGAGACGGCGATGAATATAGTTGCGAGTATGGTGACGATCAAAGCGACTGGCCATCTCCTGCTTATTCGTTGCGGTCGTTGCGGCTTTCGCGTCTACAGCACGAAGCTGAATTAGAGACGGCGGATGAGTCTACTTGGAGTAGGCCTTCTGGGATGCGATTATCGGATTTATGGGGTTTTGAGTCCAATGACATTTCCGGCGACCTGCCATCTCCTCACTGGTTGCCGCTACAGTTTACAGCTGATCCAACCCGTCGCGCATCCGTTTAGGGACTTCGTCTTGTTTCGGAAGCCTCAACGAGGCGATTAACATAACGATGCTCCAGTTCCTTCAAAGTTTCTATAACCTTCCCCAACAAAAAAATACATGTATCATAACCAGCTGGCTAACTAAGCTAACAGCCAGGCCAAGAAATCACTCAATGTTGATTCCCCATCCTTCACTCCCACGCAACTTGGGAGTAAAAAAAGCACTTTCTCTACCAATGCCATTCCTTTTACTCCCCGAGGGGGTTCTACAACCAGTGAGGCTAACTAGTGACGATCTTCCGGTCTATTTATGCTTACGCTCATTAGCTACATCACCCGCCTTGCATCAAGACGCCGGAACGACCCTATTCAAGCCGACGCAGTACACAGATTTCGGTCAGAATAATTATGACATAAATTCTACAGTAAGTTTTGGTCCAACCTGGATTGCCGACCTATCAGAAATAACAAAGAATAGGATGCAGTAAATGGGACATCAGACAATTCGATGGGGTACGATCCTTTCATGTCAAATGTATCCCAAGGGCTTCAATCCGCACAATACAATCCATATGCTGAAGAACACAATCCCTTGGCTGGAGCCGGAGCATCTTACTATGGGGCTCAGAATACATTCTCGACTCCGTCCCAACCTGTAAGTGACGAGACAACCATTGAGCCCTACATGGAGATGATTTAACTCGTTCGACTCTAGCTACAATACCATCTTTATTACCCATTAGCGCCTATACGAGATAGTTTACAGCCTTATCAACGAGCGGTTTTCGATTTTTTCCTACCGGAATCTCTTAGGGAGAACTTGCAAAAAAAGTCCGATGCAGCGCGGCAAGTTCTCGCAAGCCAGCCAGGCGTACAATCACCCTCCCTTCAGCAGTATCATTCGCTCGTACCCCTAGATACGAAGGTTAAGAGTACGCCGGGTATCTTTGGGCTTCCCACATGGGTTTGGAAAGCAACTTCTCGGAAAAATGGCAACGTTTACTGTCTGAGAAGGGTCGAAGGTTAGTGCAATCTCACCGCACAATTCAGATATCAGCACTAACCCGCCATAGGCTTTCGTTTGACTAATGAGGATGCCATCAAGGCTGTGAATTCGTGGAAAAAAATCACACATCCAAATATAGTCACAACAGTAGAAGCGTTCACAACCAGAGACTTCAACGATAGCTCTTTGATATTTGTTCACAACTATCACCCACTCTCGAAAACCCTAGCTGAACATCACTTTCCCACCACTACTAATAGATTTGCTCGCGCAGTGCCTGTGCAAGAAAAGGTGTTATGGAGCTATCTTGTACAGCTCTCCAGCGCACTCAAGGTAATACATAAGGCAAAGCTAGCAGCAAGATGTATCGATATCAGCAAGGTGATTTTGACAGATAAAAATCGCATCAGACTGAGCGCGTGCTCCATTTTTGATGTGATACATTTTGAAGCCCACCGCCCAGTCGAAGAACTCCAACAAGAGGACTTTTTCAATCTTGGAAAGCTGATCCTCAGCGTTGGCACCAATACCCCACCTCGAAACATACAGGATTTTCGCCCGCTTCTCGAGCAGTTAGGTCGAAGCTACTCAGATGAACTAAAGGAAAGAGTCGGCTGGTTGCTTTGGCCATCTCAAACACAATATAAGACGGCCGAACAGTTGATCCGTGATTTGGCTGTTCACATAGATGATGTATTCGTTTCGTCTACCAACGCCTATGATGAGGCAATGAACCACCTTGGCCGAGAGCTTGAAAACGGAAGGCTAGTACGGCTACTGGCTAAACTAGGCACAATCAATGAACGTCCCGAATTCGATGGGGATCCCAATTGGTCGGAAACGGAGCATCGATACACTCTGAAGCTATTTCGAGATTATGTCTTCCACCAAGTTGACGCTCAAGGCAATCCTGTCCTAGATTTAGGGCACATCATAAGTTGTCTAAATAAGCTTGATGCCGGCACAGAAGAAAAGATCTATCTCACCAGCCGGGATCACCAGTCCACCTTTCTCGTGACATACCGAGAGTTGAAGAAACAAGTCCAATCGGCTTTCGGCGATCTCCAGAAAGGGAATACCAAGCAACAACAGCAAACCAACAGGGGATTCTAGGGAATCCTAGGCAGATTCCGTAATGAAATACAACTGGATGAAACAACACCCTGACAACGAGGTGGATTTCGGTCTCGACGATGGACGCGACTCAACGTGTGCGAGAAACAGTAATAACATCATGCTGAGGTTAGAAGCATATTCAAGTCTCGACAGATCAGATGAAAGGGTTCGCCTGGGGTAAAGCTTGGACGATGGTATAGGAACGAAGGCTTGTATAGCGTGGGAAAAGGTCAAAGGCCCTATATATGTTCATAATACCTGTTGGATCCCTCATTTGATCCTGGAGCGACACGTCCTGTTTCTTCAACTTAGTAGTAGCGCGTCAACCGTGGCTTCTTGAAAGAAAGCGAAAAGAAAACAAGAGAAAAGATAAATACAAATGACAAGACATTTCATCTACATAGAACTAGCTTCTTGATCCGGTATCCTAATTCATTCGTGATGGCGGATCGGCAGAAAGAGCTAATCATACGGCGGAGTAGCATGATAGTTTTTTTACTTTTGTATGACGTGCTTTCTTCTATTGAGTATATATATCAGTTTTCTGGGCGTGTAGGAAGGCTGTTAAAGAGCGATCATTAGGTATGTAGGTAGGTGTGGTTAGGCTATAACCTCAATACAGCTAACCACTTGCGAGTCAAAAAAAGCAGCGAGGTAACATTGCCGTCGAGGGAGGGAAACGGGCCACGACGGCACGCGGGGTCTTGGCGGTCTTAAAAGCAACCGCCGTACGGGCTAAAAATTGCAGTGAAAGTTCATTCCCAACACTGTTGCCTAATTCCAACCCAGCAGTCGCTGCTGACAGATAGATCAAGAAGAGGAATAGTAATTTCTTGCACTTTTGTATATTTCTATTAGTAACATTGATAGTCTCGATCTTGCTAATTAGAGCTTAGACACCGCATGAATAGAGGTAAGCAAGAAATTTTTGATACCTACCTGGTACCTAAGGTTGCCTTGGTCTTGACTTCTTTACCTCTATCCTCCAACTGGGTATAGTTAGGGACGCAACAATCAGACTCAAGAAAAGGGCAAATGCAATGCAAATGACAAGACATTTAATCTACTTGGAAATGACTTTCTAATTCCGTACTATCGTCCATGATGTTGCTCACTTCATAATAGCGCAGCAGAACAGACTCGTCGAGCTTCGAGACGAATAGTCGGTTCTGCAAATATTGTAGCATGACTGTTTCTGTACTCCTGTATTATGCACTTTCTTCTATTAAGTGTGCATTGCATCACGCTGGGCGCGTAGGGCGCCGTTGGAGAGTGATTATGGTTCGCAACCTAACAAAGCAGTGAAGTGGGTTTTTGCTATTCAGAGGGGATATGCAAGGCTATGATAGTACGTAGGATCTCGATGGTCTTAACAACACCGCCGTTCAGGTTAAAAATGCAGTGCAAAATAGCAGCCTCGTCTGAGACTGTTGGTTCCAAATTTCCACTTCGGTCACCTTTGACCGACCCCCCCCACAAAAAAATCCAGCGTGCCTGAGTGTATTAATGTGTGAAACGGCCAACGCGATAGAATCGCCTTAGTCTATAGTATTAATAAATTGCGGCCTTCTACTATGCTTCAATATACTGCGGCATAATATATAATATACGCCGACTAGGTCGCAGTCAGCTTTTCGCTCCATATGTATCTTTTTAAACAGCAAGTTCACTCCGCCGCTTAGCTATCCTCTTATATAATATAAACATAATTCAAATAGTGTTAATTAATTTAATTTGTACGATTATATAGCGTAAATATGCTTTCGACGCTTTCGACAAAAGCTGAAATCAGGGTCTGAGGAGTTTTGTCGGATCTTGTGGTAATGGTCCTTCATTGACTTGGCTTAGTCAAGCGTGGAAGCAACATGTCACTCTATGAATGGGTATCACTGACTAAAACTTAGACGTTGAGGAAGACTTTAGCTTAACTCTTTACCTCTGCACTGGATATCAAGCAAAAAGCTTCACCCGGTATCCCCACTCGGTATTGTCAGAGCAATCGAACTATTTTTGAATCTCTCGCAATCTTGAGATTCTAATTAGTTGACATCGTGTTCTTGGCATCATCCCATCAAGTTGATGACATTAGTCAACAGGGATAGTCTATCGCACTGCGGTGTATAACTATTGTATGATGAAGCGCCTCGTTGACGCTTACGGGGATCCGCCATTGTAGAATAGCTAACTTGAAGTTTAGCGATTAGTGATTGTGGTCATTATGTTGCAATCCCAGGATTCAACTTAATACTGCATCAATCATTTCCGAGGTAAAATCTCCGAGCCGGAGATGGTTCGGGATGAATGGAGACACCCCTTAGTTTGTAACGTAACGAGAATGAGAAATTATCACGGGGGCAACTATGAAGACAACGCCGGGCGTCAAAGTTTATCGTTCCGAAATTGCTGAATTTCGAGAATTCAAAGGGTATCATGGGATTAGAGTCATATCTGTTCATCAATTGTGTACAAATAGTACTCTTCGTTCCGACGCAGGGCCAGGCCATCTATGAGCCTATCTGAATCGTCTGATCACACGTCATAGCCCATTGACCTACTTCTGGGTGTGATCATGTCGCTAGCTTCGAGCTTCTTGATTTCGCGACATATTCCCTAATTCCTTGCCGAGCACGCAGCTTAATCGTCGCCCTGCTGCGCAAACGGGTTTTCTATTTCCTCACTCCCGTCTACAGGGCTGATAACGACCAATAGAGTACCCCGAGCCACTACAAGACCCAGAGACCTTGTGGCTTCCTTGCCTTCGTCGTCTATTGTCGTAATATGTCAGTACTCAAATCCCACTCAAGCTGATATTCATGCAGAGGACAACAATGGTGACCTACCTCGCATAACCTCCTGTACCTCGTCTAGAACCAGATTCATAAGAGCATCATATCCTTTTAATGTGCCGGTAACTGTCGCGAATTGTTAGTTACTCGTTACGGCGGATTTCCCTGTATTTCCATACGCGACCCTCGCCAGATGAAACAATGGACGACATAGTAGAGCGGGTATTATGAACTGTACCTTCGCGTCCTCCATTAAATTTGACAGTAATCTTCTTGTCCATATATTTGCTTAGGTCGAGAATGTTCTCCTTCTTGGGTCGCTCCCGCTCCTGAGGCGCGCCGGCACCGCCCGCGTCCCCTCCATGTCCTCCCCTCCCCCCACGCCCGCCACGTCCTCCGCGGTAGTGGCCTCCGCCACCCCGACCGCCGCGGTGATGCCCACGGTCGGACATGATCTGCGATATAGTGTGGGAAGCGTCCCGTGCGGAAGTGAATGGTTATGATTTCTTGGGCCCTTGCGGGTCTAGAAGCAGAGTGATGAGCTTGGCCTCGGATATACGATGGGAATTAAATCGCAAAGCCCAACAAATGGGAACTTGTAGACAGGGTGGCGGGCTGGACTGGTCGACGAGCGACAGCTCGGGTTGGCAACCGGCCAATAGGACGAGTGAGGAATTGATTGAAATGTGTCGTATGGAAGCTGAGGAGAGCTGTAGTGAGAATCGTTTTCGACAAGACGTGGGACAGATCGTCGATTTAGTGTTGCATAATATTGGTAATACGAGATAAGCGGCTTGAGATGGCGTGAAGTTGTCTGTTCGAAGGTTGTAGTATGGAAAGTGGAGGGGCGGAAGGCTGAAGGAAATCGGAAATCTAGACTACGGGCGTCGACTATAGGTACTTTGATAGGCTGAAGAGGTCGCGGAGGGGCAAAATTATGGAGCATAATCACAAGGCTCGCGCACATCAGTGCCGACGTCGTATAGGCCTATATAGGGGGCCGGGTTACAGTGCCGTTAGGTATGTACCTTATTCTAACGTTTGCCCAGCCACCACCAACCAATGCCACTTCTCTTTTCCAATATCTCCTCCAACTTCTATAGTAGATATCCAACCTACGTTGTAGCAATGCTACTGATAAGGGCACGGTATACTTGCCTGGGAAAAAGGGATGGGAGGCGTCGTGGACAGGGACAACCTCGCCTGCTAGCAGCTGTCAGGTATGTCTAGCGCTTTCTAAGGAACAGGTAGTATTTAAGTAAGGACATTGTACAGAGGCATTGGTACTTCGAATATATGATAAGCTGCCTGAAGTTGGTAAGTATCTCCTGAGGTCGTCTCCGTTGCGGTAATGTGTGCCATGCAAGGCGCAAATAATGTAATTAGGACCATTAGTTATCCAGTTAAGAGGCTCTAGCGTTCACCTTCCTCTGTCAGTCGAACTACAACCATACCCTTTTTTTTCTGTCAAAGTTCACAGCTTATATAAATAGCTTTTTGCTTGCCGATCATGAAGATCGCTGTGCGGTTGGTCCCCAGTCAGCAATGGTACACCATACTGGAGATGACTCGGGGTTTACGCCAACCCCTGTTGATGCCCCATCAAGTGAATTGTTTGACAACGGCCATTTCGTAGGACGACATCAGTAATGTTGCGATATTAGGAGCATTGGCGACGCATGCAGTTGGTCGAACAGGCCACCAATTGTCTTGGGTGCAGCTACCAAGGCGCATGTCGTCGATCACTGCCTACTTGGATGGCTGAAGGGGAGTGGTTGCAGATAGAATAAGCCCTCAGGACTTCCAACAACCTTGTCTTGCCGGCAACTCTGGGCCCCGACATCGACGATCTCTGCCTAGTTTCAGCAACTGCATCAAGTCAGCGTAGTCTAGCCCGTGAAGTGCGGTACCGTTGCTATCGACTGCATTGGTATGAACGAATGATGAACATGGATTGAAGCGCAACTCGGGCAGCCATGCTCGACACAGCGCAGCGACCATAACGTTATAAATTGACATGAGGTTATACAACATGCATGGCGTTAATTATTATGTAGGCCGGCAAGGAGCTAGACGCAGTATCGGCATCAACGGATGAGCTGATGGTGCAGACCTGGACATCTAGAAGGCGGGCACATGTTGTACAGCATGCTCAAGATCTATCATACCCTCGACTCCAAGAAGACATCATCAATGACGAGTCTCGAGCAAATTCATGTGGCTTGTGGCGTGGCGGCTGTCGATGCATTCTGAGGTCTAGAATATTTCCTACGATGCAGGATAATTGCACACCGTCGCCAATGAGAGAGCATGGAGCCGTGGATTATCAGTCCAATAGAGCTGTAATATTTTCTCCTTGCTGTCTGTCCCGTTTCATTTTTTCTGGAAACGTCTCTTTTTTAGTTTACCGGGTGGCCAAGTGCACAGATGATGGGATGGGTAGTGGTAGGAGGTACGGCGGTAGTATCAGTCAGGCGAACCACATAACCGGCCGTGCTTCCGGCTCGCTCAATGACACCGTTAACGTACCTCGACCACCTGCGCTTGTCACTGTAGACAGACTAGCCCCGTTAGCCAAGCCACCCTATACCATTACGCTGCAGCACAACTGCAGCAGACATGAACTAAAACAATATCCACTTGGTGAAAGTAGGATCCTTCGTCTCATTGCACCATGCGCTAGGGAGTCAATTATGAGAATTTAAGTTATCTATCATCTTGTCGTCCCCTTTCGTCAAGGCCTCCAGTGCATCTCCAGTATCTCAAAGCCCTGTGACCCCCCGCCTTTCTTCTTTCGTCTCGTCTCGTCGCGCTGTGCAACCCCACAAAGCTCTGGCAACGCTGGCAAAGGGCCCCCCCACATCTGTATTGTGTTGCAACGCCGATTCCTATTCTGAATATTGCAGACGAGATCGACGATCCCAGGCCCTACCTACGTCGGTATCCAACGCTAAAAACCCAAAGTCTGGGACCCTGGCTCGGGAGTTGGATCCGGGGCCTGACTAGTTCTCGTGCAGACTGCGCTCTCTGACCGTCTCGTCTCGTCAATCCGCCCTGTCGTCTGGTCTGTCTGTCTGTCTGTCTGTGTCGATTTACAGGGGTTTGTTGGACTGCATACATATCGTCAGTTCCGCGCGCTCCTTGCTCACCAATTCAACTGGTCAAGGCTCAGTGAGGTGCTTACACGGGCATCGCCTCTTATATGCGGCATCTAGCTATTAGCTATTCTATAGGTAGGCCCAAGCAACCTTCCGGCATCTTGCAGCTTTGGTGCTTTCAGGTGCCATGTCGCTACTGTGGCCATCCAGAATCCCGGGTCACCAATAGCAGCTCACCAAGCTAGCGCGTTCCAGGACTTTTTTTTGCTCCTTTTCCTCGCGTGCAGTTGTTGCTACCTTAGCCATTTCTATAAGCCCATATGTGCATTGGCACATACGGGCTGCTTGGGTACGCTCAAGGCTACTTGCTATACTCTATTATAGCCATTCAACGCCCGTCTACACTGACACAAGGCACACACTAATATCTATCGGTCTAACAACGTACCGTTCCCTTATACACATACACTCCCACGGGGCTTTCCATTATCGGACGCCGGCGCCCACCTGTCCTCTGGAATCAGAACTTTGGTCCGCTCCTGTTTCTATCTGGCTCTACCTCAACCTCTCACTGATCGTTCATGTCCTCGCTTCATCGTTCTGCAGCTAGTTGGGTGGGATACTCGGGTGTATCAGGGCCACTGGCCGTGGATTCGCGTCAGGCGTCTTTACAACATCTGTGCGTTCCTCGCTGTGGAACAGGGGACTATTATGGCGCACAATCTTGACGCCGACAAGCATAAACGAAAACGAGATATTGCCGATGATAACGGCAGCCAGGTACATGACCGTATTCTTCAACCACCGCCTCCCCAGTCGGGTAAGTCACGTTTCCCCGTCTGCCTATCGGTTGCCATTAGGGATGGCAGAAGACCCACAAGCTAATGCTGGCTTCTGTTATTGAGTAATTGAAAATTTGGCTATGTTCTCCATATATTGCTTGACTTTCGTTCTTCTGTATGCTGTGTTTCAATCCATGCTCCTCCAGTCTTCGCTATCGTGCCTCCTCGGCCCAAGAAGATGGATACTAGTCTGCCCTTGTATAAGACGCATAAAGATAGAATTAAACACTGACTAGCATGGAAGGCAATACCGTTCCTATAAACTACCTTTCGAAATCACTATCGGCGAAGCTCAAGCTTATCCAGCCTGACAGTGAGACATGGTCTGATGTCCTAGGTCTTATTAATGAATATGAAGGCAAGTTGACTTTTAGACTTGCTCTTCTTGCTCCTTTTTCTTTTTCGATTCAATCCAGAACCAACAACTGACCTGAGGAATAGGTGTATTGAACAGACATGAAAGCCTTGCTTTCAATCTAGGCGCGAAACTCACAGGCTCCCGCCTCCTCAAGGCTATGGAAGGAGCATTTGAAGGCTCCATCACAACGACTCCTCCTCAAAATCAGTTTACCCCTGACCCTGTGACGTGGTTCGATATTGTCGAGTTTGCGAAGTCACACCCACAAGACTTCCAGCTGTCGTCGACACCAACTGGCCTACGATACTGTCAATTCCCGTTGAAAGGGGTTCAAGTAGAGATTGGCGAGGACGATTGGAGGCTAATTGTCTCCGGTGCTCTAGATAGATTTAAACTTGTGCCGCCACAGCCGCTCGAAGAAGACGAGACTGCCGAGCTTGCTACGATAGAGATTCTCGACCAGCGTATCCAGGTGCTGATCAAGAAGGCAGACGAGGTTGCGCGCCGAGCCCGCCAGCTCAATTATCGACTAAGTGGTAGAAGGGTTTCTATCAACCAGCGTCGCCCCTCGCAGTCAAGCTCGGGATTCCAGCCAGTGAACGCCATACGACAAGTTAGTGCCAACCCCGGCTATGACTTACACGCGGATCTTATCCAGCAATTCATGGCTCCGGCGGTACAGCCACCCAATCACAGGATACCTTCGACTAGCTCCCTTCCGCCTACCCCTAATCCTATGAGCACCGCCTCTTCCACTCCGAGACCTTCTGTACAACAACAAAGCTTCATGAATAACAACCGCCCATCACCTGGTTATGCATCGGAGTCTACTGTGAGAGATTTCGAGGAAGAAAACCGCATACTTGTCACCTCAAGAATTGAAAAGATGCCTCGTGGAGAAGTGATAAGACCTCCCTGTGACCGTTGTCGGAGGCTCAAAACGCAATGTATCAAACACCTTACAGCTTGTCAAGGCTGCACTAAAAAGCACACTAAATGTACGTGGAAGAAGCTAACGGAAGAAGAGGTAAGCCTGCTGAAGGGCGAATTGAGTGGAGAAGGCGACGAAGATGAAGAAGAGTCCAGAGACGTAACTTGGAAGACCAGCTTCGCTTCACCATCCCAGCCTCCGGGCATTGGTGATCCTGGGCCTGGAGCGGAGCGAAGCGAATCTACAGCGAGCCAGACTGGGCCAAGGCTCGCGATCGGTCGACAAACGGATGATATATGGCATAAAGGGCTTGGCAACTTACCTCTCAATAGAGACGACTCTATGGATATTGATTCGAACTCGCGCCAGCAACACCCCACAGAGGAGGCAACCAAGTACACGGCGATGCACGGCCGATTGCTCGATTCTAGAATCAGGCAAGTCGCTTCAGCGGCATCAGCTCGTGCGGACGCAGCGGTACGCGACAGCCAACACCGCCAATAATGATTGCAGCTATACTAGTAGAGCATGTACATAAAATTTTGTGAGAGACGTTCAACACTCTGTATCTGATCTGCGATGCCGTGTCGGGGTACAGGTGTCAGCGATACGAGATTCTCCTAGCTGCATAAACCATTGTGCTTCTATTAAGCTTTTCGGCTCGGAGTAAGCGCTAAGTAGGTACGATGATCAATGTAGCACTGGTGAGATACAAGCAATGGTTCATTATGATACTACGATTCGTATGGTACATAGAGATTGATGAGTAAGTGGCCTTCCCCACTGGGATCATAGGCCCACAATCAACATTAAACGAGACGAAAATCCTAACACAATTTAACCTTGGCAAGCTCTGGCTCTCGATACTGCAGAATTACGCCAAGGTGATATGCACAAACCACGACAACCATCACTATAATAAAGTCTTCCAAGCTATCATCAGCCGAAATGGCGAGCCGCTCCCTCTTCCAAGTGACATTAGTCATAGACGACTACGACCGCGCCAAGGAGTACTATTGCGGGGTGCTGGGCTTCGACTGCGTGGAAGACAAGCCGCAGGGCGAAGGCAAACGCTGGGTGGTGCTCAAGCCGGGCAAAGAGGGCGCAGCGATTGTGCTGGCCAAAGCCACTACGGAGACGCAAAAGACGGCAATAGGGAATCAGACAGGGGGCAGAGTCGGGTTCTTCCTGGCTACGGACGACTTCGCTCGCGACCATAAGGCTATGCTGGAAAAGGGCGTCAAGTTCCTGGAAGAGCCGCGGTCCATGCCATATGGTACCGTTGTTGTGTTTCAAGATATATATGGAAATACGTGGGATTTCATTGAGCCTGCGAAGGGCAGCTAACTGATGTCGAAGGAACAAATATGTTTCGGCATAGCAAATCTTGAGATGGAGTTAATCCCATTCCCAGAGGCCCAATAAAACAGAAACATTAAACCGATTAGTCACATATCTCAATGACCCATTACATTGTTGCAAACATTATCTCAACTCAGCAGTTCATTAGGTACCTATTCATAGGAATAGCCAAAGCCACCAATGACTAAACAACGGCTGGCTGCATAAGCCACACAGCCCTTTATGCTTAGATTACCTAGATTAGCGGGACCCACTCAATTAAATGTTCGAACAGGGGAACGCGTGGGCGCGGCGATAAGGGAAACCGTTGGCGTCAGAGACCCACGATAGATAGAAAAAAGTTCATGTAAGCTGTATTAGTGCATCTCATATGCGTGCACACTTAAGTATTTGCTAGCTATAGCTCTCCCGCCCTCCATCTACGAATCCATGACCCATATTCTCATCTCGTGTGATCGAATTTCGCCATCCTGCTTTATTTTTATATGTTTATCTTACACTACATAGGCAGGACGACATTCGGAGCTCCGAATCAGACGACGACAGCTTCTTTGACACGGGCTTAGGGTTGGTTTCGTGAATTTTATTCCACCGACGGGCCAGCCACCAGCCTATGCGCTTGGCCCTACTGCGACACACAGAATGGCAAGCACTACAGGGGAGCGGCGTGACGGCGCCGCCTACATAGGCAAGCAGTCGCCGCTGCCGCAGTCGCGGGAACTGGGCGAGGCGACCCCGGCGCCGACCCCCGCCATCGAAATATCGCCCTTCGCCAAGTCATGGCCGTATCTAGTCGCCGGAGCGTACGTACTGGGTTAAACGAACGATCAACATCTGCATATCCATAGCACTGACTTGGGCCTCTCAACAGAGCTGGCGGCATGACAGCGGCTGTCCTGACAGCACCCCTCGACGTCCTTAAGACGAGGCTGCAGTCCGACTTCTACCAGGCGCAACTACGAGCCGCCCGCACTGCTGCGGGCCACGTCCGTCTTAGCCCCTTGCAGTCGGCGCGCTACCATCTGGCCGAAACGCTCCATATTCTGCGTGATGTACACAGGTTAGAAGGTTGGCGCGCACTGTTTAAGGGGCTGGGACCCAACCTTGTCGGCGTGATCCCAGCGCGGAGCATAAACTTCTACGTATACCCGATGGGCAAACGTGCCTACTCCGAGTGGACAGGTCTGGGACCGACAAACCCAGTGGTTCACCTTGCCAGCGCCATCACGGCCGGCATTGCGACCGGCACAGCGACAAACCCGATCTGGCTAGTCAAGACACGGTTACAGCTCGACAAGAACAACGCGGAGCGCAAGGGCGACGTCACCGCGCGACAGTATCGAAATAGTTGGGATTGCATCCGGCAGGTAATGCGAAACGAGGGACCCCGGGGCTTCTTTAAGGGTCTTAGCGCCAGCTACCTGGGTGTCACCGAGAGCACGTTACAGTGGGTTCTGTACGAGGAGTTGAAAAGACGGTTACGGCTGCGCGAAGAGCACCTCGTGGCTAGCGGCCGAGAGAAGACCTGGTGGGATCACACAGTGGACTGGACGGGCAATGCAATGGGTGCCGGCGCCGCCAAAGGTGTGGCGGCTATACTAACGTACCCGCACGAGGTAAGCGACACACAATTATTAATCACTCCGGTAGCAGCATGACTGTATCGTAAGAGCTGAGCTAATTGAACTCTCTCAGGTCGCAAGAACGAGATTAAGACAAGCCCCTATGGCGGATGGCCGTCCGAAATACACGGGCCTCGTACAGTGCTTCAAGCTTGTGTGGAAAGAAGAGGGCTTCATCGGGCTATACGGTGGCCTGACACCTCACCTTATGCGCACGATCCCTTCGGCCGCCATCATGTTCGGCATGTATGAGGGCATCCTCACATTGCTCGGTGCAAAGAGCTGAGCTTGTCCATTCACATGATAAACGAATCGCCGTTTGTCAACACCCGATATACTGATCCATAACATACGACTTGCATCATCTATGGGCCGGCCCTTGTATCATCATGCAACTACCTACATTATACTACTAATCACCACAACTCGCAACTCACTCGATGACTGAGCCGAAACGACTACGACCTTCTGGCGCCTTCGCACTTAGGACAGACCGCTGAAGGTTGACCGCTATGAAGTCTGCCGGCCTACAACATACCTTACTCCAACCACGGAGTGAATCATTGTACCATTACTACTATAGACCACGCTGTCGGCCTCGGTGCCGACACTGGAAACACGAATTGTATACTACGAAGACATGGCACGCGGAATGACGGCGTTTTGTTACGAATCGATGCATCTCCACTAGGCAAGGGGCGAGGATAGATGGGGCCAGGATAACACAACTCAGAAAAGGGGTAAGGGGTAAGGGGGATTGGAAACTCAGACAGGATGTCGTAAATGGAACGAGAAACTGAATATTATCAACGACCTAAACTCACAAATCAACCACCATTCAAATCCCGCTCTCAGTTCCCGTCCTTCAGACGGGGTCATGACGTAGGTGGTTTGTCGAGAGATGAAATATTTGTATATTCGTATGATTATACGCATAGAGATGGCAAAAAAGTGAACCGGAATCGCGGCCGACGATTCGCGGGAAAGGATCGGGAAGCCAGCGAGCCAG
Source organism: Xylaria sp. Z34 (assembly GCA_037356055.1). Lineage (NCBI taxonomy): Eukaryota > Fungi > Ascomycota > Sordariomycetes > Xylariales > Xylariaceae > Xylaria > Xylaria sp. Z34. The sequence goes on from JBAWJW010000008.1 coordinate 549,586, forward strand.
CTATTGTATAATATACATAACCAAAAATATCACAACACATATACGTTATATCATATCACTCGAAACACGTCTCCAAGTTTGCTGATTTTGGATCGATTCTCCCCCACGTCTTGATTCGAATGAGACATCACCAAAGCCAATCAGTCAGTCAACCCGCTTCCTATTATTCACAACAACTCGGCTAGCTATTCCAGTAAAGTATGAACAATCATCGATTTTCGCTTTCTCTAAGGAAGACCTTAGTTGGATATATCCTCCCTGTCGCCCCCCTCCCAGCCTACATACCTATGTCCTTACTCGAGCTGGTGATGGAACACCTGCTGTCCCCAAGCCATATGCCGCTTCAGAAACAAAAAACGAAACAAAGGTCGGTTATTTACGAGACGCTTCTTCATCCAGAGTAACTATTCTCTCGCCACTTGGTGCTGTTCTTACTATACCTAGGATATCCACTCATTCCTTTTTTTCAAACTTCTCTCGTCTCCCCCGTCTCACTACTACTAGCAGAAGTTAGGGCAGTAATGGTAGTGCTGCTGTAGTTCGTCTTCTTCAAGCCGTCTGATGCTAACGCTTCTTCTAGATGTACATGCTGCTGATGCTGCTGCTGGAGGAAATGCACCTCGAGATGATGGAGGCGCCGCTTCCGAAGCTTGCGCGGCGTGCGGCCTGGCGACGAGCTGTTGGTCCACGAGTCGAACAGACGCAGTCACCACGCGTTGCGGTCCCAGTTGGGGTCTGTGGATTAAGTTAGTAACGATCGCAATACCCACTCACGTTGCGCCCATGTATGAAATGAAAGAAAGAAAGGAAACTCACCCTGTACGAAGGCGGCGAGCACCTTACTCCCCGTCTGCAAAAGCGGGTGGCCGACGACGATCTTGAGGAACTTCTCGAGGCCGGCGCGACGGCCCTCGATGACGTCGTCGGAGAAGCGGTTGGTGAAGACCTTGCCGGGGAGCGGGGGGATGGTGACGCGGGCGCTCTCGCGCTCGAGGATGTCGCGGAAGTACTCGAAGTCGCTGTAGCGGCGGCGCACGCTGCTCTGGCGCAGCTTGAAGGCGGGGATGTTGGTGCGGCAGACGATCTCGTAGTCGGTGTACATGTGGCGCGAGGTGCCGTGCGTCCGCGGGTTCCGCACCTCGATCTCCAGGAAGTTCTCGGGCGGCCCGTAGATCTCGTCGAAGGACTGGTGCCGCGTGTCCGGCATCGACTGCATCATCGGCCGCGCCATGCTCGCCATGCTCGCCAGCCCCCGCGGCGTAGCACCGCCACCAGTCGGCGACTTGGGCGGCGCGCCGCCGGCCGGCTCTTGCTGCTCTGAAGACGCCGTTTTGATGGTTGTTGAGGGGTCTCTCCCCCCTCTGTATATCCTATTTGTTTGAGTCTGGTTATGCCCCAGTTGGCAGACGGATTGGCGCGTTTGATGTGCTCGTGTGGTCAGATGCGCTTCTTCCGTTTGCGAGGTTGGCGTGTATGTATGTAGTACGAGTCTTGGATTCGGATCCGGCCCAGTTCAATGCTGTCGCAGGTTCGCGGATACCGAGGGCCTGCACTGGTGGCGGTGGTGTAGATATCTAAGGTTAGACAGGTAGCATGGGAGATGGAGTGGGTTGACAGAGTTGGCACATGGCTGAGTTGACGGCTGAGGGGAAGCTGGGTAGGTAGGTACCTCTTCTTCATCATCATCTACCCGCGGGTTTGACCCAACAAGGAAAGTGGGATGTTGCCGACAGCCAATGACATGCAGGGAAGGCCTGGAAACGAGCACATCCAATCAGCATCACGAATTGCTGTGCTTAGTGAACGGCGAGGCATCTATTCAACATCATCCCATCCTATCCTTCCAGGTACAGACTTGTACTTTAGTCCAGTTTTCATCTAACTACATCAATATACGCATAAGTTCCTCTTCGGTGAACGCAAATCCCTCCGGACAGACCATCATTCACATCTTTAAGCCAAATAATCTACTTGCTCTAAGTGAGCTTGAATAGAAGCTACAACTAATTTATTGTAGACTAGAGTACAGCAACGGACCATCTGCTAACTATCTACGTGAGAGAAATACCCATCACCCAGACAAAATGCTCCCATGCGTATGCATATACCCATTGAACCGATCAGTCCTCCACCTAATCCACGACTTATTTGGTTTCCAGGTACCTTCAGAACGTTACTAGCAAAAGCCCTTATATGTGACCATCTTCTATCAAGTATAGTCCGCGACCACGTGATAAAAAAACAACTGCCATCCGTCAGGTCTTTCAAGCAACCTTTCAGGCAGTAAATCAGAAAGAAGTGCGCCTGCGTCTTCTTCTTCAGGTGGCCAGACTCACAAAACAAAGAAAAGGGGGAAGGCGGTATCATAGTCCTCAATAGGACCACCTAAAAGGCAAGATAGCAAGCCGTCAAGGTATGGTCAAAACACCTTGGTCAAGCATCGTTGCGGAGCCGCAAAGGTCCAGTATGTCGTCTTGCACCATTCATGATCCCAACAGACTTTGAAGGTAACTTTTCGATCCCAGTCTTGAGACTTGTGCCAGAGTGAAATTCAAGAGAAAAAAAGGGAAAAAAGATCCGAAACGACATTATCTTCAAAGATGTGAAAAACTTTTAGCCGGATACGCCAAATCTAACGATCCAAACTGACTAGTATCCTTTGAATATGAGTTGGCTAGATCCCGTTCGTGAAGTTCGGGCGGATGTGGTTCGATTCAGATGTGTAGGAAGACGGAATGGTGCCGCCCCGAATGGCACGAGTGATGATCCGTTCGATGGCTTGCCACTCGAGTCGGCTGCACTCAGCGAGCGAGAGATTATCCCAGTCACGACCGATGGGAAAGTTGGCTTCAGCCCAGAAGAATCCCCAGTAGCCATCAATAGCCTTCGGACCCTGCATCATGCCTTGAAGGGCCTTTCTCTGGGATATGTCAAGGCTTTGGACAACCCGGCTTGTCTCGGCCCGGATCACAGCAATGTACCACTGAAGTATGAAATGTTAGCTAATGCAATGTCCCGAAATATTCTAGGCGGGAAGGACCCAGCGTTAGATGACTAAAACATACCTCGAGAACGTCGATGGGCATGCCAGGTTTAGGAGCCAAAGTCCACTGGTGGCGCCACGAGTCCGGGAATCGCGGCTGGTTGAACTCGCGGCTCTCCGCTTCCGGTACACCGCCGACGGTGGCGATGTTGTGCTTTTGCACGACAGAGAATCCAGGACACAACATAGCCGCAGTAACCAAACGGCCAAGCAGCTGAGGCGTAAGTCGCTCGGCCTCGACGCCGGTCTTGAAATCGCCACGGTTAACCTTGTTGGATAGCGTCGCTATCATCTTCAAGGAAGCTTCGTAGACGGCATGCCGCTGTTTGATCGTGATGTGCTCCGCCTTGTACCAAGGGATCTTTCGGAGCGTACTGATCATACACTCGTAAGGTCTCTCGGGGCATATCTTAGCGAACAGGGACTAAGAATCAACGTCAGTATCGTGTTGGGTTCTTAGAATAGAGATGCAACGCACCCGCTGAGGATTCTCAACATGTTTGCTGAGCATCACCATTTCTTCTTCAGTGAAGAAACCCTTGAAGTTCTCCCACGACCACACTGAACCCGTGACAATTTGAGGATTGGGGCCTATCCAGGTCACGCCGTTGAGAGTGCTGGGGAACAAAGCGAGCATCAAGTTGGTCTGTGAAGAAAGCTCGACCTCGACGATGCGGTTTCCAAGACGACCGGTACGTCCGTTCTCTGCGCCCCTCTTGAATCTCTCGACCAGCTCAATGGCTGCGTTGAGGCTGGACAGCTCGCAGTAGGCATCCTGTGTCTTGCTGGTGACGCGATCCATGATGATGTGGACGGGCTCTTGGCGGTCGTTGAGGATTCTAGACGACTTGCCTAGGAGAGCAATGATCTCGCCTCGCGTGGTCTCATACGGGATCTGATTTACGAGGTACTAATGTGAGTAACGAGTATGCGAGAGACAAAGGGCATCAAAAGATTCATAATGAAGACTCACATTTCTGATTGCAATTACTCCATTCTCTTCAGCCGGAAATGTTAATGTGTACATTTCGGTGAATGGGAGGAACTGTGGATCTAATAGATCTTGGAGCTTAGGCTGCCCGTTCTCTGTCAATGCTTGCAACATCTCAGACCGGTTAAGCATGACCTCCCTATGCGGCGTCTCGAGATCCAAGGGGCCGACGGTTAGTTGAGTCTTCGTAGCTGTGTGGTTAATTGGGATCAAGGCCGTCGACGTATTGAGCTGTCCGTTAGTAGAGTAACTGCTTACAGATCCAGTAGAGGTGCTGTTGTGTCTGTACCCATTGACGAGCGCAAGCGACGCGTTCTCCAGCTTAGACTCCTTGTAGATACCGCCAGTTCCAAGCATTCCAGAGATTTCATTCGGGTAACCGGACAAGTGAGTGGATTTTACTTGGTTGCGTTGGTCCTGATGAACATATCCGTTCTGTAGCCTGTTGTTATACGACGTTGACTTGTCTTGCGCCTGCCCCTGATACGGCTTATATTGGATACTGTAGGCGGGTGATCCCTGCTGATTGCGAGGAAGACCGGTGTCGCCAGGAACATATCGAGGGAATGCAACACCAGAATTACCATTTCGGATATCCTTGTCATGATGCTTCTGGCAACTGAGTACAGACGGAAGACTGTGGCTATGAGGGATACCTATAGCCGGCACAGCACTCGTAGTGAAAGGGTCCTGACTAACAGCAGATGTGAGGCTACTAATAGAAGTTTGATACCCAGAGGATGACTTGTCATCGATCTGTCGTCGGGGTTCCTTATTACCGTTCACAGGAGTCCGCGGTTCTGCAGTTACGGCATAATCTCGAGGTGCAGCTTTGATTGGAGAAGAGTGTGCCGTGGAGATTCCGTATTCATAGCGGTACTGGTCAACGTCACTAGTATGCTGGCCCTGCTTGGACGTGATAGCAGATCGAGAACGATGTCGGTAATCGTTCATCATGAATTTCACAGCCGCACCCTGGATATACTAATCAAATCAGCGACAATACTATGGCCCTAACAAGCAATGAGAGGATGATTTGGTTCAAATACTGTCATAGCTTAGGTCAACAATAATCTTCAAGCAAACACTTACATTCTCCCTTCCACTCGTAGCAGGTTGCACCAGCGTGGTAGTGCACGGCTGAGACGCAGTGCTTTTGAAACTGTCAGACTCAGCAGTAGTCAGGGAAGCCCCAACGCTGGTAGATCCAGTCGAGACCGCCTGTGTGCCCGAGACGAAAGATCTTGCATCGCCACGGAGTCTGTTAAGTGGTGTTGCCGGCTTCTTGTCATCGAAGCCACGCGAGGAATGAGAGGTCTCCGCGCTGTCGTCAACGCTGCTGACGGCCATGAGAGAAACTCCACCACCGGTACGGTCGTCATCAGACGGTCCAGTTGGGATGGGCTGTCGGTTCCATCGTTTCGATTGGCCGATGGGCATATATCCGACCAGTTCCATTGTGGACGAACCACGCAATCTCGACATCATTGTCTGGATTGTGGAGTTTCTGTAAGCTGCTCGAAGAGATTAGCTATGAGTTGAACTTGGGTTAGATAGATGTCAGCTTGTGCGGCTTTTCAATCTATTAGTATGAAAGATTATAAGGCTAATATTAAATAACAGATATTTCCTGACTTTGGGGATATGACAATAGTGAAGATAAAGGGACATAAAAGGAAGATGGAGAGAACACTGAATCGTCGAGTCTCTTCAGACTTCTGTAGTAATTAATTGAACAAGCAATGGAAGGATAGATGATATAACAGAACCAGATGAACAAGATATAACGAAAATGCTTACTCGTAAACACAATAGATTGTAGTCAGGGTAGATGGATCTTAGAGTACAAACGCACTCTCGGTAAATCGTAACTTCCAGAAACGGAGCGGTAGGACAGTTAGGACTGCTGTATCAACGGCGGTAGTAAAGGTGGGAAGGAAGAGGTAGAGCACGCTTTATTCTTGACCACACCGCGAGCTGTGACGAAATCGTTAGAAGGTAAAATCAGAGTGCCATGATGGAAAACAGGGACAATACCTGAATGATTACATGTATGGAGGAAGTATGGAAACCGATTAAATCGACGATATCTAAGCTTTACTGAAGAAGAGGCAGGAAGCAGGGATGAGGGGGAAGATGGTGATAATAGAGGCGGGCTAGCTTTGCCGCCAGATTGGTAAAAGTATTGCTTGCAATGATACAAAGCAAGAAGTTGTGAGGTAGCAGAGACGAAGTCAAGGAAAAGGGAGAGAGATTTCCAGACAATGATAATAGAAGGCAGACTCACAAGATCAGTGGTGTATTAGTTCGTATCAATGCCCTAGAAGAGATATGTGAGTACAATATCTCGCTGCCCCAGCTAGGTTAAATAGAGTATGCAAATAATAGGTTTGAGATAGAGTGCGGCATACAAGAGTTATTGATGATGCAGGAAACAAGTCAAGATAGTGGTAGGACGGGGGTTAAGCTTTTGTGCAGGAGTGAGTGCTGGATATGGGATGGGCAGAAAGAGCATTGAATCGAATGCAGAGCAAGCACGCCCAAGATACCTTTTCCGCGATGTTTTGAGGATATCCAAAGACCAATCCTGTCAAATAGAAACAGAGAGTTTCTTGACTTTGATAAGGAGCACAACCGAGATGGGTGCAGGTGAAAGCGTTACAAGAAGACCAGAAAGTGGCTTCATCTCAGGTCAGACTGGCATGTAAACCGACGGGGATCGATATTGATGGAGAAATAATGCAAATTGTTCAACTGGTGTGCTAACATACCTGCAAGACAATTTTCTGGCCAAGGTTGCACGTGGGTAGGAAAGAAGCCAGAGGAGATGAGGAGCCTGTTGTTGAGGAGGTGGTAAGGAGATAGAGGGGCTGGAATCATAAAGAGAGCTTACCCAAGTGCCTGCTATGATTAAGGAGAAAGTCGGACGCTTAATTATAGGTAGTTAACGTGAAGTGAATGTTGAAGGTACTAGATCAAGAGTGAATTCTATTACACGACTCAAATGGAAGCAAGGAGGTAGGTGCGAAGGTACGTACCTACAGTCCTTGGTCGGTCGCCTTATTGGCACGCAAGGAACTGATTGGCGGTAGATGGTTGCCTGGAGATACTGATCATGGGAATTCACTTTCCTCCCCGTAAAGGCTCTAGGCAATATAATTCACTTGGCTAGGTGTTAGGAGTATTAGAGTTAATGACAGGGACACAGGCTAGCAAGCGAATAATGAGGCACATGATAATTGTAACTGCGCAGCTTCAAAGGAGAATCAATGTACATATCTCAGACTAAACAAAGTACTTGAATGAATAATTGATTAAGCCTTAACACTCCTCAAACGCAACCAACATGCCCTTGACAGGCATATCAAGGTGCCATATTGCCCCAGCTGGCAGCAGGAACGCCTCAAGATCCGAGATAAGATTCAGAATTCCAGCAGCAAGACATATGTGCTCATTCAGTATCACCACGATTGCATTGCCGCACTTACGTCGGAATCACGGGAACGGATTCGCAAATCATGTAAACTCAAATTAGCTACCTAGGTAGGATTAAAGTTAAAATGGCCGCGCAGCGTAGGGTATTACTTAATTTAGCCTTTAGCGTCAGGTTCCGGGTTGCCGGTTGATCACCATAAGTCCATTTCGATTAGTCGGGCCCAAGAAGTTCTTTCAGAAGAGAAGACTATACAATAGTACTTTGTTATCGGCTCATCGTAGAACATCAAAATCCTGAGAATTCACTGCTATCTAGTAACACCCGCAAGAATGAAATAATCAAGCTTTACCATTAGTGCCTTCTTGGACTACAGAATAAGCACTCTTTCCCGATGATTGGGACATTCTGCGTCCTAATTGTATAGGATACATTAGAGATACTTAGTTACCGACACTGGTTGGTAGCAAGTAGAGGCGAGAGACCAAAAGGTTTGAGTAAGTTATCACTTATAAACTTGAGTACTCCGGCAATTCATTACCAGATGATGATAACAGGTATAAACTCTACCCTCTCGGCGGATTCCTAACATACCTAGACTCCTTCAAGTCTCTCTGAACATAAATTAGATTAAGGAGATCTCGTTGTGCAAGAATTAATCGAGTGCGTTAGGCAACTAACGGTGAATTGTGGAATGAGGCCTGGCAGCAAATCACTTCTCGGTGCCACAATCGCAATGTTTGCTGTTAAGAGATAATGTTTGCTACCATTCACTGTAACCGTAGTGAATACCTTTAAGCCCACAACGTCTGAGTTATATTTACCTGCTTCCTTAGGTATCTTAGACTTTTTCTTTCTTTCTTTCTTCAAGAAGATTATTTTCTCGTCAATAAAGGAATAGTGGTGCCTGAACCTACTGCCCTTGTTGCCTCCGTGACGCATTCCCACAATTTCCTTCAGGCCGATCAGATCCCACCTCTCATTATATCCCTTAACGATCGCGATGAAGAGGAAAGCAGGCGAAATGAGTCCCATGGGGACGAAGAAAACGAAGAGACCATGCAGAGCACCGCAGATCCAGACCAGAAGCTATGCTCAGGAAAACAGTAGGCTATTCCAAATTCCTCAGGAACTTCGCGATATGATATACACTCAATTATTCGTTGATACCAGACTATCTCATGGGTTGAGAAAACCTTATTACTATCGAGTTATTCCCACCACGAATTCGCTTTCTATACTAAGGACTTGTCGTCGCGTAAGAGATGAGATAGGAGATAGCTGGCTTGGCAAGGTTTTGTTTCACTTCGAAGATGTCCACACCATGTTGACGAAGCTGGGTGCTCTCCCTATGGTAACGTTATCCAAGATCCGCTATATGCGTATTATAGCGGAGACTCTGAGGTTCAGGTTCGGCCTTGGCCGTAGCCGTTGGTACCACACCGTGCATTTTCTAAAGTTTCTGCCGGGTTTACGCCTTGACACGCTGACAGTTATTGGCACATACGACGGCAAACGCAACTATCAAATCTTGAACATGCTTATAAGATACGGCCAGGGGTGGAAAGAGTTACGATATATCTCTCCATCACAACTACTCGGATTCGCTCTCACATATCGCATGATTGAAGACGGTGTCGATGTTACTGACAGGTATCAGCGCAAGCCTCAGCCAGAAGACTGGATTCATGCCATGAATAATCGTGATGGAGCCACCAGCCAACCTTCGGTAGTTATGTACCGCTCCAATATTTGGTATGGTGATAATTGCACTGAAGCAACCCGCGTGAAATATGAACAGGAGCCCCTCAGACCAGGGGAAGAAGATGAGTTCTCCAAACAGAGATATAGCGAACTCATGTCACTTGACCAGCAATATAAAGAGCTTAGGGTGGTTGTCAGACGCGGCCGGGGCATTGACTACCAGGAGAAGCCAGGATCCCACTTCCTCGCTATAGATGATATCCGCCAAGATTGTCCTGGGATGACGTGGGCAGAAATCAAAAGGAAGTACATTGACAGTGAGCGTCAATATGGTTCTAATTACGACAATTTCGGTCACGAAAAGCGGGATGTATACGAACACGCGGATGATTACGTGGAGTATTAGAGGAGGACGTGGCCAGAGGCTGGGTGCGAAGCGGTGCGTGTTCAGCAAGTTCGCGCTGGCTACCCTTTTGCATATAATGCGTTAGGATTTCACGGGCTCGGCTGATCAAGCGTTGGATTTTTCGTTTTTCTTACTGTATGACCGCCCTTGTACATATAAACATCGCGATGCTTTCTTTCGCGTAGTTTCAGTCTTTCGATGTCGCTCCTCCGTCCATTACAGAATGATTGATATATTCCCTGCCTAAGTTCTCCAAATTTAAGTCCACACATGCGAGCTGTGGTAAGTAGGTTGGGGGTATTTGGTGTGAGGTTGGGCTCTCGCGCAGTCGACCTGCGTCAGCTGTTTCAATAATCGTGGTGTTGTTAGTCACTAGTTGCTAAAGGGACTCCATTCTATCCGTGCGATTTAATAGCTTTGTTGTTCTGCTAGATTTCAACACATGACTCGCAGTCTTGGGCGGGTTCGATATTTATTTGATGTCTAATTATGTTCTGCCAAACCAAGGGTGATCAAGAGCCTCCCGCGCCGTAATTCTAAGGCTCGGATCCAGCCTCGTCATCTTAACTACCAGATCTCTGAAGACCGGGTCCACATGTTCCCAAGACTCGAACGGCTGTAGAGGGATTTCCGGAGGAAAATCATTCGCAATCGCTATGATACGCTCATGGAATGGATTATCTTCACCTATGTGCTGGAGAAGACCATTAAACCCGTCTCTGTCTGCGAAATATGACAGATGTCTCCGGAGAATATATCGCCAAGAATCCTCTGCGTTGAGCTGATCATTGTCGACAAAGAAGACCATCTCATTCGTCATCACGTAAATCATCTGTTATAATTCATCAGCATAAGCGTAGCGTCGGCTCAGAAAGTCCATACCACAATTGCAAAAGAGTATACATCAGAAGTTTGTTTCTGACGGGAGCGGGCCCAAGACTCTGGGCTCCTCCATAATTGGTTTCCACAAAGAAGCCCCCTTAAGTGATTCCCCGGGGGCACTATCACGCCATCTTCGAGGTCTGAAATCTGTACACTTTTTATAGTAATATTACCGGCAGTACCTTCCTCGTAGTCGATGAGAATATTGTCAGGTTTAATGTCTGCAATCTATAAGCATTCTTGTCGGCACCGGGCCGTTTGCCCCTTGAACATACCGTTGTGAAGAATGTCTCTTTCGTGAAGGTCAACCAAACCACGCAAAGCGCTGCAGAGGATCTTTTTCCTAGTCTCAGCGAGGAGCTTTCTTTGGCTAAAATGAAGTAGATCGTCGTTTAAGAAGGGGTATATGCAGATCTCGAATTCTTGGTTGGTATCAACAAAAGTTCTCACGTTTGGACTTGAAGATACTAGTTTCTGTAGTCCAACTTGATATTCGAGTTCGCCTTCTATCATATTTTTCACGATGTATTTCGCCGTCCCAGCTCTTGAGGTGCTTAACTTAGTATTTATTTCCACTATGCACAGAGCTGAACACACCTCGCACTATAAACACACAGCAAAGGATTTCGTCGTTCGGATAACGTTTCTTGAATCTCGTAAACTCGGCCTGAACTTCCGTTAAGCAATGTGCCCCGCGCGAAGGGCTCGTCTGGATGTGATGCAGTAGACAGGAGCTGCGACCAGGTGAATGAGAATCGAGTTACCGGAGGAAGAGATCGCGCGAATAATGGTGATCTTGAAATAGATCTAGGAAAGTGTCGCATGAGAGATAATGGAAGAAACATAGTATTAATCCACAAGTCAATAAATCCAATTGTTCTTTCGAGGCGTGAGTATTTAAAGTACAGGTAGTTGATAAAAGATTATTGGTTCGATTTTGCTAAAGATGATAGAGTTATTGGTTGCTTTTGGTTATCATATCACCTCAACTTAGACACTTGGTGTTTGGCGACGAGTGTGAAAATACATCCTAGGGTATGAATGCGAGGTTACGTATATGAGGCGCAGCACCCAACCCCCCCGTCTTACCAGCCACTCTCGGGCAAATAAAGGCAACAGCCACTACTTGTTGACTCCTCTCCTAGGACTTCATCGTAAGGCTCCCATATCCTCGTAATTCGGCCATCACAGAAGCACCTAATACCTCAAGCCTTACACGTTAGCTTCCAACTTAAGGAGTGGTGGCTCCGCTGCGTCCACACAATGCATCTTCTCAACGTCCATACGAGGCAACTTCAAGAATTCATCGGGGACAGTATACCGCCATATGCGATACTGTCCCATACATGGGGTGAAGACGAGGTCCTATATCAAGACTTATCGACACCAGAGCACAGAGAAAAGCTTGGTTACGAAAAGATTAAAGGATGTTGTCAGCAGGCAATCCGCGATGGCCACGAGTATGTATGGGTTGATACATGCTGTATCGACAAGAGAAGCAGCGCTGAGCTGTCCGAGGCCATCAATTCTATGTTCAGATGGTATTGCGAGGCTCAAGTCTGTTACGTCTACCTTGTAGACGTTTCTTGGGAAGAGGGCTCAGGGGAGTCAAGTTCTGCCTTCCGAAATAGCAGGTGGTTCACACGCGGGTGGACGTTGCAAGAATTAATTGCCCCGCTCCATCTTAAGTTCTTTGACACAACATGGTCAATGATGTTCAGTATTGACAAAAATAATTACAACCAAGATGATAGCAACGCAACTTTTCATAGCGATATGATCCAGCAGATTACTGGAATTCGGGACTGGTGGCATTACGAGTCTATATACTTCGGCAGGAAGAGAAAGATTCTGGATAATACACCTGTTGCCGTAAGGCTGTCCTGGGCATCGAAACGGCATACAACTAGGGTAGAAGATATGGCCTACTGCTTACTCGGTCTACTGGATATCAATATGCCCCTTTTATACGGTGAAGGACACAAGGCATTCTTAAGGCTACAAGAGGAGTTCCTCAAGAAACATCATGACCCGACCATATTGTGTTGGGGGCTCGAAATGGATTTCTCAGAAATCCGCATAATTAGAGGCCATTTGAATGACGGTTGCCTCGCGCCGACGCCACTCTTGTTCCGCGGGTTCCTCAGGGCCTGGAACGGCTCCCTTCATAAAGATAATAGTATAGAATCGACGGCGCAAATGGGCTGGACCGTGACACCTCGGGGCTTACACATACAATTGCCGATTCTACAGGTTGATCCCCAAAACAATGTCTACTTAGGCATGACGAATTATGTTCTGATCAAAGGGATCGATCTTGTGATTCCACTGTATAAAGTCGTCGGTTCAGACGTTTACGAATGCATCCCTACCTGTGGACCGTTCTTTCTACGTTGGACCACAAAACCTTTCAATTTAATCAGAAGTAAAGAACGTTTAAAGGAAATGTATCTTGGAAACGCGTTTCCATATGATGGTAAAACCGAGTACGCTGGACCGGTCATTGATATTGCCGCACTACGTGAGGCTGGGTTTGTCCTCGATAGTGTGTACCCCCCCACCGGGATACTCGATTCTGACCATGTGAGGTGCACAAACAAAATCCCACGTTTTGCATCAACGCATACAGTCATTGTTCTGCACCGGGAACAATTCAAGAATACGCTCTACATTCGAGTCACTTGCTCAAAACCTCTATCACGCAAGCCGTCCGACGAGACATGGCAAAATCTTTACAAAACAACAATATCCTCAGGTTCCTATCAATACAAACGTTCTGCTATAGAAGTATGGGATGCAGGTAGAAGAGCGTGGGAGAGAGTATTTCGAAATCCGCCGCAGCTAACCTGGCAGAAGACCACGACGATTCGTTGTGAGAACCGAGTAGAGCGCGTATTGTCGAAATGGACTGGACATTGGGTTTACGGTGCGAGTGTTGTGTTTATAGTGGAAGCAGCAGATGGTGATGAAATCAGATCTGCTACTGATGAAGGCTAAACTTCCTGGCTCAAAATCTCCGCACAATTACGAAGCTCAGGAGAGGTTTCATACCTCACTTCTAACAACCTCCTATCGTTAGCTGGCTGTCGTGGTGATTTTACGAGCTTGACTCGGTTTGATGATACCGAGACGAAGTGTTTCTGGAATGGCCGAATTGATATTTAGGTATATGTGGAAATATCACGACGTTATAACCCTATTTTTGTCGAGCAAGGAACTCGAGACATATGTAGCCGACAACGCCGTTCGGCCCCTTTTAAACAAAAACGATAATCTTCATCTACCTTCTAGTAGACTCCCCTACGAGATTTCAACAACAATCAATAGCATAGTAGAAGAGAAAGGGAGGTGTAACGCTTGGAAGCTCTCACAGCTCAGTTTACCTACTGATTTTCTCTCATGTAATCGATTCAGACAGGACTCGTCGACTACTATCAATAGGGACTCAGGGCACATCATCTCAATAAAGGGTGTGACAGCGTCCTAACAGATTATACTCCTATCTAGAAGAGGCCCGAGCCGATGATCGGACGCCTGTAAGAATGCCGATTCATCGCTATACATAGCTTGTTTATGTTCAGGCCAGCTTCATGGCGCCTACTTAGTGGATATATCTCTAGAGTTGCTACAATTTGAAAGACGACTGAGGAAGTTATAGCTAGTAAAGATGCAGATATAGATGTACTAGATGGATATGAACGTTTCCTATTCGGTCTTGTCTATTAAGGGCGGTCTCGGATGCGACAGAGCCCTTATCGTCGTGTGAATAAGACCTGCAGGATGCTGGATGCAGCAAGCAATAAGCATAATACCCTTGATAGACACACATTCGATGGCCAGCCAACCTAACACACGCCAGAAATCTGAAGTTGAACGCGTACGTTACACAGTTAGGGATTAAGCCGAGATGTAAATATGCAAGGGTTCTGGCAAAGTGAGCCTAGGTAGTTATCGGAGGGTAAATAGGGGTATATTCATATTGATTCAACTATAGCAACACACATAAGAAACCCAGCATAGTCAACAGCCTAGTTTGCCAAAGTAGTCTCAAAGATTTCAATTCGAGGACTATGCTTTTGAAACTTTTACATTTCCTTGCGTGTATCTTCCCAGCACAGCAGCCCCGTGGCTCAGGCCTCGGTATTCGCTCTGTCCTTTCACCCTTGCTTCTTGGCACACATGCTTCGACCAGAATATTCGATCCCAATTTGAATCCTAGCATCTAGCTCGAACGACGTGGGAGCCCACCACCGAGTCCTCCGATAGCGACTGGACTTGAGACTCGGTTTCTGATTTATTCCGCAGCCCATCAAGTGTAGCAACATACTCTCTCCCTCGTGTGTGCCCCTTACCTCCTGACTAATCCACTCGACAAATTAACAGTAATATTTGTAAGTATAATCTATTTCTGAACACTGTACATAGGCAGACGATCTGCTGCAAAGAGCAACAGTTTGATGGTAGAGACCAAAACTTTTAGTCGGCATTATAGCCAGTGCTGACAAGCCTCTCTGCAGGATCGAGATTTATTTAATAATATCAGGCATGAAACGAGGTGTTCGTATTCTCGACCATGGAACTCTAACACACGCCGGTGGTTGAGTGGCGATTACGCGGCGGCTGCCATCGATACTCGGCTTTTCTTGATTGGCTTGGGTTTATTGGTGGCAGCGGCTTTCTTCGCCGCCTCCTCGGCCTGTGTTTTCTGGGAAAAGTCTTTCCACTTGCGCCAGCCGTCAAAGTCAATTAAGGCTTGCATGCAGCCCCATTCTTTAACCTTTCGTTGTAACCAGTCGAAATTGACAGGCTATCCCTGATGTTAGCACACAAGTTCAGATAATCATATGTCATGAGAGCTAATCAGATAATGACCTACTTTAGTCAAAAAGTCGTTACATCCGGCAGCCAATGCTTCGTGTCGATCACTCTGTAGCGAGCTTGCCGTTAGCGCGACGATAATGACGGGGCTCTTGAACATCTCGGTGTTCGCAAGTCTATCTTCCTCTGCAGGTTCTGGCAAGATTTCGTCGGGCGGGCTACTAGCGGATGAGGAAAAGACGCCAATAGAATTAACTTTCTCAATCCTACGAATCTCACGCGTGGCGTCGAGACCGTTCATGATGGGGAGCTGGATATCCATAAGCACCAAGTGGAAGCCACCGGCGCGCCACTTATCAACAGCCTCTCTTCCATTCACAGCTGTTTGCCAGCGCACTTTTAGCCGCTTGACAAACGCCTCGAGTAGCCGGAGGTTGATCATGTTGTCTTCGACAATAAGAATGTTAATGGGCGGTACGGCGGTATCTAACAGGCCAGACGGCAATGTCGGGGTTTCGATAGCCCTCTTCTTTTTTGTCCGGACGGAAGGTCGAGGGGATGAAACGCGTGGAGGAGGAGTAGCCGTCCGTTCGACGGGGGGAGGGGTAGGGATCGGGGGAGCTGTGGGTGGCGGGTTGGATTGGTCTGAAGATGCACCTGAATGAGTCCTTGAGCGCACTGGTCTTGAGTACTTGTGCGTACCGGTGGATGTGACCCCTGTTTGGGGAGGATGACTATTGGCAACCGTGGAAACGGGCGACGCCGTATGCATTCGTTGTAGGTTGGGGCGGTTAAGGGCTAGCCGTCTGGAACCGCCGGGAGAAGGTACTTGTGGAAGCTGGTTTCCGCCCACGATACTCATAGAGGGGGGGAAGTGAGGGGCATGCGAACCAGGGACGAGAGTCGTTGTAACGGAATGGTGAGCATAGGTCGTAGGGTGAAAAGGTGGGAAGTAGTCAGTTCCAGATTCATGCGGTCGGTCGTCAGCGTAGAATCTCGGGTTCGGCGAGGCTTTGGGAGTCCTGCGCGAGGGTATGTCAATGAGCAAAGCATCGTCGACACTCTGACCGTTGGTGTAATTGGAGTCAAGAACCCGGGCTATCGGTTCGTCGGGCTGGAGAATCCGACTTCCCTGCTGCTTTCCCTGCTGCTCGCGGCTAAATATCCGTAAAGTCAGGTCTGGGGCGTCAAATTGACGCCCTAAGGAGTTGGCATATTTCCTAAGAATCTGCTCCCGAACATCGTCAACGAGATCATCCTCATTTATGGTGATGAGCGTAGCCGATCCGAGGGGTCGCTTGACCCAAATCTTCCTTGTGACCATGCCGGACAATAGATCTTGATGGTCGGGGTCTGCGGCGTCTAGCTCAAAGTCGTTTACAGGGCCATTGAGAAGGGCCCTGACAATATTGGTTTGGTGGGCTGGCAGGATACTTTGTCTCCTGAGTGGCCCAGATGGACGAGAGAGAGACGGCGATAATGGAGGCCGCGAGGGCGAGGGTGAGGGCGATGACGGCGTGAGAAGAGCAAGGATATGGGGGTCACCGTTGATGGCGCTGGCGATATAGTCCTGATCACGTACGGTTTTGACGATGGAGGCTCGAGGCGCGGGCGATGCGACTTCGGATTCGGGGTGAGCTGGAAGTACCTTAGGCGGCGTTGCAGGATGTTCGTAGATGCTAGGAAGCGCGGCGGTGCCTACGTCAGAAGTAGAAGTAGGAGCAGGAACGGAGGTGGTAATGGTGGGCGATGCGAGGGCATTTGTGGCACTTGTTGTTGGAACCGTTGGGATGGTTGACGAGCCGGGGCGTGAATTGGCTGCAAGGCTCTGCAGATCCATGCCCGGCTCGGCAGTAGCGCTCGAATAAGGTCTTGGTGCTGGGGTTTCTGGGCCGGCGGGGCCCAGTGATTGCGGTTCAGCGGGCACTGGCAGCGGTGGTGGAGCGATTCTGGCGCTTTTCTTGCCGCGGGCGGGTGCTGGATTGGCGTCTAGGCCTGCTGGCGTCGTCGAACTGTCGGCTCCGTCGGCTTGCAAACCACGGTCCTTTACATGAGAAGAAGCATTTCCATCACCGTTGACATTCCCGTCGCTGTCAGTGTCAGCATTATCGCCGGCATCTGCATTAAGTTTAGGTTTGTGCGTTTGGTTATCCTTGTCCTTGTTCACGTTGTTGGTATTGCTGAGGAGGCTGCTTCTCCTGGTGGTTCGTTCTTGGCTCAAGCTCCTATTGTTAATCTCACGAACCCTATGATCGCTGCGCTCGTCCGAGGCATCGTATCCTGGCTGTGTATGGGTGCTGTTACTCGAAGCATAGTCTCGCCCAAAGCTTTTCCTACTGGGCGACGGCGATTTCTGCCTGCTGTCTCTGCGGAGGAGTGTGGCCCTGATACGCGCCTTGATATTGCCCATTGCCAGTGTTGTGTCTGGCTCGTAGCAACCTCTGGTAGCTTATCCAGCGTCTCATCTGTATTAAGTTGGCGGTTGACCTCTACTGGATGTTTTTTGTTTCTTTTCTGAATAGTTTTATAGACAGTATCTGTAATCTCGCGTAGTAAGGCAATGGAAGAGTCGGTATTTTTGTTTATGGTTTGACCGGAGGTTTTTGCCGTAGATGTAGCGCCTATAGGAAATAATATGCAGATGGATGCGAATGCAGGTCGGTATGTGAGGTGCAGGAGGACAACGAGATATATGGTATACGTTCTCAGTTTAATGTAACTGCTGAGTACTTACCGGTGCGCCTGCACAATCTATCAATTTGATCAATGCAAATGCTGCTAGTACTGCTTTCACCTGCCACGGCACCCAGGTACCAGCATAGCCAGCATAACTACCTACCTCTCGTTGCTCGAAATAACCAAAATTGAGCTCTACTAGTGTGTTACAGCACCTATGCCGACGGAGGGATGCTGGGGGTAAGCTTAGGATATACCCTGTTGGTTGGACTGCGTGGTACCTAATCTCCTTGGAAAGTTGATAATAAGACCAGACGTGCATAAGAGATCGTGATCACTGCTGCATACGGCCAGCATCCAGTAGTAGCATCGATAATTAACCCACCGAACAGGGGTCACAGCGACGCGTAAGTGGTGCCTCTTCACGGTGTCAATCTAGACTCTTCTAACGGCATACGCGATCTCGTCATCGTTAAAGAGACACTACGTATAAGTCGCTGTATGGAAGGGCAGCGGTTGGGATAGATGGTGTAGAAAGAGAACCGAAGTCGTGGCCATGGACGCGATTAATGACTGGCAGGTGGTCGAGGGGGTGGTGTGGTTGATAGGATAAAAACAACTGGTATGAAGGAGCAAGCTAAGTAAGTGCCTTGAGCTAGATACCGTGCTAAATGCATCCTTGTCGCCAGGAATGGTTGCGGACAGAAGGTTGGGTTACAAAAGGTAACTCTTAGTGCATTTGCCACTACTTGGCGGTCTACTGGAGGACGGGATCATCTCTGCTCGTGAGAAAAGGTGATGGGACCTTGTGATTTGATAGATAAATAAGCGAAGCTTCATTTTCGCAAGTAAAGCTTGAGTTGTCGGCCATCAAAAATTGACCGCATTGGAGCTGGAGCTTGAGTTTAAATCTGCTTTGATCGTAAACTTGAGATCGAGATCAGCATGGGACATTGTGGATCAGATCTGGCGGAGGAAAGCTTGGAGGGTAGTATTGCCAAGCATGTTGTCGTGCTGTACATTAGAAAAGCCATGAGGAAAGCATTGACCACCTAACACCAAGGCTCCGCCGTTGGTTCCACTTAAACTTCGGTACTTACTTAGTAGTAGTTACATTCGCATCTGATAGTGCCGGTGGCTCCACCAATTTAGCGGGCCGACAAATCATTAATCCGAAAGCCGACACCAATTTTGCAATTCTGCGCAAAGGTACCGATGCAAATAAAACCCACCAACACCTCGAGCAGTTTTTCACCTGACTTTTCACCTTGCTGCCCTCGGGGGGTTGAGAGGTGTAGCCATGCCACCATTAATACCGTCCCCGGCGGCCGCCGGGTCTTCGTTAATAAGGACGAGTCCCGGTGCGGCGCGCTGGGTAGCACAGCCGTCGCAATTGCAGTCGCAGGTTCCCGTCGTCGCGAGCTTCTCGACAACGGCCAGCCGGCCAAAATTCACAAAGGCCCGTCGTCTCTTTAGGCAATGGGAGAAGACCAGTGGGCGCCTGTTCCGCAGGCCCACCGCAGACGGCCAACCTCAGTACTTACCGATGAGGGAGGGTGGCGAGGCTACTCTCCAGCCGTTCCCCCTTAACCCGCACTTCAAGAGCCCCAAGGTCCTCGACGAGAAGGCACGTGAGCTTATATGGGAGAAGGTCATGCGTGATGGCGAGACCATCAAGGCCGTGTCTGCCGAGTTTGGCGTCGACATTCGTAGGGTTGCCGCTGTAGTGCGTTTGAAGGAGGTTGAGAAGGATTGGATAGCAAAGGTAAGCTGATTCTGCCCATTCCTATGCTTTCACCCTTCGGTTCTTATATGATGATTTCAACACACCAAATTCGATAAGTCTTGAAGACATCTACATGGTTACAAACTGCTGTTGCGAGCCTCTCTGATTTCAATTACCATCATACATATCTATCGTATTGGGATATTTTGTCTTGGGAGCACTGGCTAATGCTTCCTTGGACAACAGAACAAACCACTGGCAAAGCCATACGCTAAAGCCGTATTGTCAATGCTTCCCACCTTCCACATCAATCCTAACCAATCCAGCTTACCTTTCGAACCTATTAATGAGCTACATGTACACCCTTACACAATGCAGCAGATCTTCTGGCCCACGGCTGAGTCACGGCGCTTCACAAGAGAAGACGCTGCAAAGGCGTTCCACTCAACACTGCTCTCTGCTGATAAGCGAGTGCCGCATCCCGAACTCATAGAGATGGAGAGGGAAGTCGCGCAGGACCGGCCACTCTGGGACGCGTCTGAGCGATTCAAGCAAGCCGTTATGGAATCAGAGCGTAAGGCTGCCGAGAAGCAGGTAGCCAAGGCCGCCCATGAGGAGAAGATGACTACCCGTGTCAACACCGAGCGTTTTGAATTCCGGTTCAAGCAGTTCAATTCGGAGAATGTCGGCCCTAAGGGTAGATCCCGGAGTGCGGTGGGCTGGCGGTACGGTGCGCCGTTCGATGATCGGTCCAAGGGTCACCAGATCAAGATTCCTACCTCAGTACCGTAACCTTGCGCTCAATGAACGGGCCCACTGGGTCTTTGTGTGTATCAACAGTGTATTATGCTGCTCGGGAAAATACCTCCGAGTGATGAAGCGCGCTTACAGCCCTAGTCTATGAAAATGGACGTCTACACGGCACTTTGCGTAAGGTTGACTGTAACTGGTTCGGTTGGCTATAGACTGCCTCCTCTATGTATAGATGTCATGTATCTATCCCTGTATCTTGAGCCTGATATGTATGAAACTGCATATACAAATATACCCTTTCGATTCATTATCTCGGATTCCAGAATACCACGTCGAATCGTTTCGCATCGTCAGAGTGAGGAAGCAGCATGCTCTTGCCACCGAATCACTTCATCCTCATCGGCTTCGACGATCAAGTTTTTCCTCAGCTGGGTTATGCCTTCTGGTGTGAGGATTCCCAAGTCAATAACGCATTGCTCGATGGACCCGTACTGCTCGCGGATGCGGGCTAGGGTGCCTAGCATCGCCTCTTTCCTAGAGCACGGCGCGTGTTAGTTGAGTGCCCATGGCCATAAGTGGATTTACCATGTAGAACGGGGGAACGGAAATCGGGGGCTTGGTCAATATGGCGTCCAAGAAAGAAAATCGCTATTTTAACATCGCCTGCCCGTCAGACATCGCTCCTTCCATAGCCCCTTTACTACCGCATATGTGGTAGGCTTTTCATCCAGTCCAAAATCTGAAGATCTTCCACTACTCGGGTCCGACAAGAGGCTGAAGAGAAAGGTGGAAGATAAGGGGGACATTTGGCTCTTTTCGGCGTCTACTGGGGCTATACTTATTGGTGTATAGGCGTGTCCCGCGCGCAAACCCAATCGGTGGATTCGAGGGATTGCGCTCTCTTCTATCGATGTGTCTCTGCTCGTCTGACTTGACGGCCCCCAAATCAGGGATCAGCCCTGTTGAGAGCTTCCACCGAGCAGTCCTACTTTAGCCTGCCGCCCCCATGGAGACTAAAATATAGTCTGGTTGCGGAGTGGCAGAAATACGAGGAGGAAGCAGGTGATTGAAACAAGAGAACTCGATGAGAAACGGACTGCAAAGATGGACGTATAGGGGGCGGAGCGTGATGAAGAAGTGGGAAAGAAACGTACCTAGCACCAACCATCCGCCTCGCCCCCTCGACATCTATGCCGATCTTCGGGTTGCTTGAGACGTGCTTTACGAGCTCCTCTAGGCGCGAACGCAGCCCAATTTCGGTCAGGCTAATTATAGGAAGACACAAGAATTAGCCACTTTCACTTCTCGGTAGCCTCTCGGAGTCATTCCGGACGGAACTGGGGTTGAAATACTACAGCGAACCCGTAGGACACACTCACTTGTATTCATGAACGACAGCTTCGTCCGGTACACCGCATAAGCTGAGCGCTAATGCAATGATAACACCGGTACGGTCTTTTCCTGCTGTGCAATGGACCAGGCACGGCGAGGGAACTGACGGGGAAGAGCCGGCAGGGACTGCAGCTAAGTGGCCCAAAATCGTCTTGAAAGGCTGGAACTCATTGGTTGGATCGGTAGCAGCATTCAGAATATCCTGATACGCTTCAATGAAACCCTGCCGTTTCAATTAGTGTATGGCCTCGGTCGTCTTAGTAAAATACGGCCTCGGTTGTGGAGGGGCCGGTGACGTTGGGATTACCCGCCGACAGCGCCGATCGCGCCACGCCTTCGATGTATCTTGGGAGGATAAAGCAGGCTTCTGCCTTAGAAAAGAAATGAATTTGCTACTTAGCGCTCGACGCGATGTCACTGGACATGCAGTTCAGCCAGGCACATCTGAATTCTGGTGCCTTGCAGATAACTTGCATATATGCATCGGAGATCCCGAAAGCTGCTCTGGCGATCAGAGAAAACCATAATTCTAGGCCGAACAACTTTGTGCCTCGGCCATATTTGCTGCCAGAAACTTGTTTCTCTCGCATGCGACTTTTATTGGATCCTTCTTTACTGTGTTCCTCGTCCTCTAGTGTTCTCAGCTGAAACGATCCCAAATGGAACCGTTCCATCTGTCATTCACAATGAATGCTGGGGTGAGGCACAGCGAAAGTACCATACATTTGCATGACGCATCAATGGAAGGTCTCGTGCCATTGTTGACAGCATTGTAATACATGGAGTGAAGATGAAATGTCGCCCCTGCGATAGCTTGAAGCAACAGCAATTTAGAGGCTTGATAGATGGTGCAACGTGACTAAACAAGTAAAGAATATGCAACGTTGCAGTTTTTCGCTTTCAGAATTGAGAGAAATAGCTCACCTCAGCACTCTCTGCAGCATAGTTCTTGTACCGGAGAGCCAGGGCCTCTGGCGAGTAATCCTCATCCAAGAAGACAGGAACGAATTTACGTTCAGATCCTTCCCATTCACGAAGGGGGAAGCCGTGTCCGGAACCAACGCCCCGCGCGATCTCGACGGCGGAGCGGAGATCATAGACCAATTTGATACCAAGTTGCTGGCTTAGTTGTGCGGCTCCGGCGTCTGTTAGTTTAGAGGGCTACTCGGGAACCAAGAATTAGTAGTTGTCGTATATGGAAGGGAAACTGAGAGGGCCTGCAGAAACAACAGCAATAGAAAGCCCCCGATTAGGCAACACTGGTTCCCGGGACACGTCCGCACAAGACTGCCTAGGTGAGAGACCAACCTCCGACGACCTGAACAAGATTCCTCGCCGGACTATCTTAGTCCTACGCTTCCCTTCCGCCGAGGAGGCGCCGGGCGGGTCGGATATCACCTCGTAGCCTCCAGCATCTCTAAAATTGGGTAGTCCTGGCACGGAAATGAAGGGCGGAGATGGCAGGTCACCCGCTATAAGATCAGGGCTATCCACTGCCGCCATGGCTTCTACCGCACTTATTAGCTTGTGTCTCTACATCCCCGCACGCCACTCGCCAGAAAACGACAGCCTGAGCTTATTTCACCGCCAAAGGATTTGAGTGTCTGTCGTGGTTGCAGACAGCAGCCAGCAGCCAGCCGGTCAGATTCTTGGCGCTTATGGCGGTTGGTTGCATGAAAGAGTGACTTACATTCTTCAGAGCCCGCAGACCACTTCTGCGACGATCGGTGCAGCTGTTCCTGTCCGTGGTGTAGATATCCGTCTGACGTGCCGAAGTGAGTAAGCTGGGCTGAGGGGCTTGACGTTGGCGTCCCCTAGGAATAAAAATAAGCAGATTAACGCGGGAAGCTATGAAATAGGGTACCTCGGGAGTGACCTACTTGTTTCGGCCCGTCAAAAGGCCCCCCGAAGTCGTGGGGGTAGTTAGAGGTCCCTTGTTAGTTTGTTTTAACGACTTAACGGGGCTGGGGCCGTCCCCATGGGTCCTCGTTTCTCATGGCCGTTTCTCTTACAGCTGAGTACGCTGAGGTTTGAGTATGATACTAATACCAATGATAACGTCAGAACCATCTTATGCACACTGACCAGCAGGAAACTAATCCGAGATTCCGGCGGTGGTTGTAGGTGACACTACTTCGGAGGCCGCTTATAATTTCCCGATAAGTCGTGGCACAACAGGGTAATCCCACAAGACATTCAGCTCAACAAAGTGAACTCTATCGTCACCCAAATACAGATGAAATAATTAAATAATTATCTGTTTATTTCAAAATCGGTATCAGATTGGCCATGATGGTGACTTACCAAGACTGCCTACCTCTAATTATGGGGTATGTAATGTTTTATTGGTCCAAAATTGACTATCCCCCAACTTTATCTCCAATATTCTATAGTGCCAAGACAAGTACTATACAACATCCTTCTCCTTCAACTTTCAAACTACTCACGTCCTATAAACCAATCAAAGAGATTAGATCAGCGCCACATTGATGCTAGTAACTGTTGTAGAAACGCCCAGACGCACACACGTGCTTTAGTTCCACGACACAATCAATGTCCGTAACTGGCAGGTCGATGGCATAGTAGAGGGAAGCGGTCCAGTCGGTTAGGCCGCGGGCATTACACCACCTAACTTCAAAGAACCCCCAAAGAAATGGGGTCTGGGGGTCTTTTTGTCCTTACCGGCTGGGTACCTTCGCTTCCAACATTGGTAAGGTTTGGGGCTCAAAAGAGCACCACATTACAGACTGTTCGGTGGACTAGCCTAGACCTATACATTCTCGGACAGTCGTGACGGCTTGGGTTCACGGCGACGTGCGTGAGGTCGCATGCCGAAATGATCAAATCATGTGTTGCTACCCAATCCCTCACCACGTAGGGCCAATTGGGGATAACTGCCCTCCCCTTTCCAGCATCATAGTTACCTATCTAGGCAGCAGAGCCTCAAAGCGGGCGAAGCCCACACAGCACGGCACGTTTCCACGAATCGGCGCCGGATGAAGATCGAAATGTTCCTCTCCGAGAAGAAAAAACAATGTTCAACGGTCAGAATAGCGTGCTAGCGCATCTAAGATGCCGGTACTCGCCGCCGCCACACGGCTACTCTCCCCTGTCCTTCTACGTCGTGGCTAGCAGGTGCAGGAGTACTCCGCGTGTCATCCCAACCAGGGCGACTAGACAGTTGGGCATGTACGGATAGTCCCTGAGCTTGTCCGTTTTGAGTGAAGTAGATGTAAATCACGTTTTCGGTCAAGGTTTGGTCATCTAATGGTCTAATGGGTCTGAGCCTGCCTCCGCCTAGTTCGCCTGGACTAAGTCAGTCATGTGATAACGACGCCCAACGTTGGTATACCTACGTTATTCACCATGACTTTTTGTCTATACGACGTATACGGACGAAAGGTGCTTCCAATATCTAGATGTTTGCTGACTTTCAGCTCGATTCAAACAAAGAGTGCGAAGTCTTACATCAGTCTATAATTCCAATGCATACATTGCTTATCACGGGCTGGTATTCTTATGTCAAGTATATGCGCTGCGCGTAAGTCATAGCTGATATCTACAGAGAAACCTATGTCCCCCGTGTACCAATACAAATAGGACGGCCGCGAACCAAAGCCGGGCCACTGGGTCGCATAAGCAAGCGGCCAAGCGTGTGGCAGCCTTCTTTGTGAAAGATAGTTTCCACAAAATGTTCCAATTAAGAGTCTTTCTCCCACGTTTGACAACCTGCAACTAACCTCGGAGGTCATCTGACGAGGTATTGAAACAAACCCTCGGCCACATGCAGAAGCACAGCACAGGGTTTGTCAAGCCGAGATGCAAGGCTTCTCTACCCTAAGTCTTATCCACTCTACTTATATGTAGGCTCTGTCTCTTTTTAGCAACTAAACCTTTGCTTACTTTCCGTCTGACTGGAATTGGTTAGATAAGATGCCTGATTCAGGCGAAAAAGTAGCTGCCGGACAGGAGTACACTAAACGGTACAGGTACGGATCATAAAGTTTCATAGTCTGTCGTCTCCATAATCAAGGCAGCAACCAACGGGGAAAAGAAATTCGATATTTTCCAATCTTCGATTGGATATCGCGTCAAGACCTAATTCGGGCCGTCGTCCAATGAGAACCGTTTCGTGGTACTAATCCCTAGTCCGCCTTCACCTTTTCTCCCATTACCCTACTGCCGCCGATAGCTTCATGTCGGTCAATTTAGTGCGCAGCATCACCGCTCGCCTCGTTTGATCTCCGTACCGCCACCTCGTGGCTCCTGCAGCGTGTTGTACACCATCGTGAGGACCTGTGACCGAGACCCAGACCAGTCGCCCTAAACACTACCCACCTGCTTGCTGTGTTGTGGTACCAAGATATAGCACTGCTTGAGACGAGTCTCAGGCAGACGGAGGGGCAGATTGAGCAAGAAGGTCGCTATAGGGGTGGACCAAAAGAGTCGGTGTGTTGGTGTGCCCCAGCCTACACTTACTTCGCCCCGAGAGAGACTGTCTACCTTGCTAAGGTTCGTGGCTCTCTACCTTCACAAGCTTCTTCTCGCCGTGGTAAGCCTTTCGTTCGGACGCCCTGCAACACAAGTGTGGCACTGGCGATCACGATGTCTTGTGGCAGTTCATATGTGTATATGCTGTTCTTGCTCAGCCCTCTCTTAAACTTCATACTGCTGAGTGTTGGTGATATCTGCCTTGGGCACTCAAGTGACATCAGCGTTGGCGATGTTTAATTATGTTGGGAACATGACTCACAAGTGTGAACAAAAACAACAAAGATACTATCCGAAGTTCGAACTTTCTTTAGCCCGATGGGATATAGTATTGTTCCACTATACGTTCGAGAGCGGGGCGAGACGATGTTAATCCCTGGCATTCGAGCCGGCTCCTATACCACACCACGTTTCTGCATCATGCAAAGTCCTTTAGGCCTTGTCTCAGGTCGTCCCAAGGTTGAGTGACCGGGGTCTCAGTGGAGGTTAACACGACAATTACCACGTTGCGTAGGGGGAAATCAGAGTCTATAAGCTATTGAACGCCGTCCAGTCGCAGGCCATCGTATACTGGCGAGCAAATTCAGAATATTAAACAACCAAATACCCCAAGCTCTATCCGGGCCTGAGCCGTCTAGTATAACCTTTTAGTCGCTGCGTTGCACCAAAATGAATGTCCTGCTGGTCCTCGGTGTCTTGCGCCCTCATCATCTGTCCCTAATTCGCCACACTGAATCCTCCTATTGACGAACTCGCGGCCAGCTTCGTCAGCAGTCGCCCTGGTTGCTCCACTAGTGTACCAGACACTATCGTTGATAGAGAATGATGGCGGCCAATGAGACTTTTCATCCTTTCTTTATCATACGTCTAGGCTTTATGGTATCGCCCAGACACCGCAGCCCGAGTCTCGTTGATGGCTGCAACCCGGGCAGCTAATGTCATAGGTGTATGACAGGTTCTGGAAGTTGCAGTTGCACTGCTTGCTCATTAGTCGAAAGAATGTGATAAGAGGCACGCAAACTAACGCAGTTCCAGCGCCACTTGGTCGAATCGGGCTGAGGGCCTGAAGGGCGTCCTCTCGTCCCAGATCGAGACGAGGACGTATGCGAGTGCGAGTCATGACCGCGAGGCATCTTGAGGTAAAACTTGTATGCGTGTTTCTTAAAAATCGGCGTTGACGTAGTCTGCTGATAGACGAGATGTCGGTGATGACGCTGAGAGAGAGGAAAGTGAATCACGAGGAGGTGCCTCAGACGACAAATATATACTCAGATGATGGTCCGTCATTTTGAGCGTTTTCGACACCCTTATCCCAAAAATTCAGCCTATGGCTAAGCAGTCTTGTAGAGGCCTGATTTCGGTGGAAGTTCTGTGTCGACTGTCACCTTGTACGGGTCTTCAGAAAGCAGATTGGTAAGTCCCACACTGTGCCCCTGGAATTTGCAGCATGACATAGTAAAGAGAGCCCGGCGGTCGCCCTGCGACGTAGTAGTAAACGCGGTGGCGATAGCCGGTGTAACCAGGAGATGGCCGCATGATGACTCTCAGGGCAACAAGGGCAACAATAATCGTGATTGCGATGCTTCGGACTTGTAGCCAGTTAGGAAACATCCTTCTACGTAAGATTCGGTGTAGAGTTGTGGAACTTCGAAACCTTTGAGAAGCGAAGCAACGCCAGATCCACCCTAATGACGAGTATCTAAATTTACGTAGACACATTAGGGGGCCTGAAAACCCAGTCAACCGAATAGCTGGAACCGCCTTGCATTGGCCGGATTATCCTGCAAGTAACGTGCGCCGGATGCATATTGCATGCATCAAATGCTCAGCCGATATTCCGTCCCAGACTCTTGGGAAAGTGGAACATGTATGACAATAGCACCGAATTTCCAAAGGCCGAGGGCCGGTATGCTCTGAATATTCTTGACCGCAACTCGAGAAGAGGAAAATCCCGCCCAGGTGACTGACTACTAGTTGCTGCCTGGCATCTGACGCTTTAGTTCCCAATCATCGCCGTTCGGTAGCATAGCCATCGCGCTAGCTTGTTGAGCTGTGTTCAAGACTTTCGAACTTGATGCGCCTTTTTTTTCGTGGCATCGATTTGGCAGTGCCAGGTACTAGTGTACTAGGACGTTAATCTCGTCGGATGCCTTGAAAGGATCGTTGCGGACGGGGGCCGCGCGAAAACGGTCCCGAACCCCCTTTTCGGTGACTGTAGGACTTCACAAGCCCAGGTTTCCATTCCCCCTCGTCCCCCTTTCCCCCAAAGCAGTCGTATACGTTCCCAAAGATAGAGCCTAGAGTTGAAGAAGGTTGTAGCCTAGTTTGCATTTCGACGATGCCAAACGATAGGCAGTTTTGCGAAGAGTCGACGCTCCATGACATGTCCATAATGTCACTCACACAGGTCCAGATTTAGTTCCCCAAGAGTTTGATTTGCGATCCAGTCCTGCAACAACACCTACCAAGACAACAAAGATAATCAAGCGCGTTTGCAATACTGAGACATGTATTGCCATGCTGCGAGGTAATGTTGTAGGAGATAGTGTTGAGACGAGGAGACGGGCACTGATCTGATCGGTCAACAAAGGACGAGATGATCGTGTTTAAGTAGTGATATCAAACAGACACAACCAAGTAAGACGGGCCACAGCCCTACTCATATTTCTGACAATTCCTTCATCCCTCAACGTCGCCGGTCCTGCCGGATGTTGTCAAAGTCCATAAAGCCCTTGGTTTTGATAGTGCTGACGGAGTGTTAGGCGCAGAGCTATAGCCATCAGCTCCGGTTCCATAGTACGGCTGAATTCCGAATCCTCGAACTGGAATGTTTCGTGGCACGACGCTTACGGGATCGATAACGTTAAGGCGAGTTTCCGGTTGGAGGTGAGAGTTCGATTGCGGCTGACTTAGTCCTAGCATCGTATCTTGATCAATGCGAGTCGAAACGAAAGCCGTAGATCCCGATATTACCCCCTTACTTAAGACCAGAAAACGGCGGCACAGCGGAAGCGATATCGAAATATGGGCAGAATATTTAAAACCTTGGGTTACTGTCTATGCTGTAGGCGATGAGACCTGAGAACGGAGACAGCAGCAATTTCAACTTATGGACTACGAAAGGACTTAGAGAGCCTGGGAACCGATCCCCTTATCATGCCTAGTTCTGCATTTCACATCACACGCGAACCCCCGCATCTCCTGACGAGAAGTGCAAACTCTCCAACGACAGCCGGGCGCTAGATGGATCCGGATGAGGTAGGTAACATGCCGAGTATGGGAATTTGGGTTCAGGATGGAGTATCGAAGCTACGTCTTGAGTTGCATAAGGCTTTGGTTCTCCAAGGACTTATGGATGCCTCGAGTATCTTATCTTAACTCCAGGGTAAGGTTAGTTTTGTTTACTAACCAAAGTGATGATGTGGCTCTGGCTCAGGAAACTAATACGACTTGGAAGTTTTGTGCCTAATTTACCCCCCTACCAGCATCTAGACAGCACTGGGACCGAACAGCTGGCTGGGCACCAAATGTAGTCTAGTGCCAGATCCAGTAGTTAGGTTCTCATTCAGGGCTACACCGCGCTAAAAAGAACAACGAGCTTGGTTTAAAGTTTAGTTCGAATTACGTCATGACCTCAAGTTGTGTCAAATCGCATATAATGTCGTCGCCAATTTAAATACTCAACATCATTTTACTCAACATCATTTCGCGCGTGATTCTTGCTCTCAAAAACCTTATTGTGGTTGGGGGAACCCCGATTAATATTAATGAGCCACCGTTTGGCTCCTCATTCCTCGCAGCGAGCTTTTACACTATAAAAACCATTTGATCTCTCCTCAGCCGCTCTACATCGATCGCCCCCACAAGACGTAAACAACTCGCATCCCTGCTTCTTATACCCGAGCCCTTGTCTGTCGCCGGCACGCGCTCGTATATTGTCACTCAGGATGGGTATCCGCGATATGACACTGAGCTATTTGCTCTTTTCCATATTGCACTTTGTCCAGTTTGTTCTCGCCATTGTCGTCATTGGGCTGTACGGCACCGATCTCGACCGCGCACGGCAAGCGGGTGTTTACATAGACGGAAAATGGGTATGTGGATTGCAACGTCTCAGCTACCTGAGACGTGATGTCTCTCTGCATAGGCACATTAACTAACTGTTTACGCGATTTATAGGTTTACGCTGTTGTCGTTGCTAGTCTCTCGGCCATAACCGCCATTCTCTACTTCGTCCCCTTCCTCCTTCGATTCGCCATCGTACCGATATGGAGCTTCGTCCTATTCACGCTTTGGATCGTCCTCTTCGGCATATTTGCCAGCTTATACATCCACGAGGATCCCGAGGGAAACGGTGACATTATACGCTGTAAGTGCTTCTCGGAACCGTTTTTCTTACCTCTTGGACCGGATACTTTCCCTTTTGGGCCGAGACAATTTCTAGAGGCTTCTGAATCCTTCGCAAATCACACCCAAAATGGCGCGATGACTGACTCTGAGTGTTTTTAGTGAAGAACTCGGTCTGGGTCGACCTGACCAACGCACTGCTCTGGCTCATCGGTACGGTCTCAAGTGGCGCCTATTGGTGGTTTCACAGGGAACGCAACACTCGCTTCACTGGCAGAGCTAAACTATAACAGACTTTGTCATTACTTATATGGCTCGTCATAGATCTCTTGCAGAAAAAGGTGTTGTCCGGCGGCGTGGAGTCGAGGCTTTTGAAATGAATGGACGTTCGAATGATACCAATACAGAATCGTAGGAGCAGGAGGCGCAAGTTTAATTCAGTTTGCAGTAATCGTAATCAACATTTCATTATCTATACACCAAACTTGGGTTGTGACTCGGTATCTTTGAATTCTTGTCGGGATCGACCCACTACATATGTTGGTCATGTCTGAATGCGATACCGGACAGATCTATATGATATTCCAAGCATGTTCTGTCTACTTAGGCACGTCAGGAGTATTTCGGAACAACCCGTCACATTTGAATAGCTATTCAACATCAGGATTTATATCCGGAGCATTCCTCCGGAAAGTATTTCTGAACGTGGATTAGCTAAGTTTATGACATGATAATTCTGATGGGGCAGAGGGGCATTCTAATACTTATTCATCGAATCAGAAATCACCAATTCATTCCTATCGACATCATCCTTCAAACCAACGAACTGCTAATACATCAAGAAAATATCTCTTATTGACCTCTCATGAGAAAGATTTGGCGGCATGCGCGGGTATGCATGCTGCTCATTGGCTCATTGGCTCATTGGTTCACACCCATTCCGTTTTACACATGGTTATTATACATACATGGGCGATTGCTTGCTCTTTATTAACTACCCAAAAAACCTACTCAAGTACCTAGGTAAACTACGTCATCCCCCTTAATTCCCCTTGTTATCAAGTGGACCTTGCGATTGTGTTAACAGGAAAATCCATAGACATCCTTGCTCAGGACCCCTACCCTGCCTACCTGCCATCCCGCCCGCCACTTCGATTCTAGTGTTTTGACCTTACCCAAGATGGTGTACCAAGTTGGCCGTCATAACCGAGCACCATGCGCATTGGAAAAGGTGCATCGAATTGCCATCTATCTGGCCGAAGCTCGAACCGAGAAAATTAAACCAGCTCGC
This sequence comes from Xylaria sp. Z34, assembly GCA_037356055.1. NCBI lineage: Eukaryota > Fungi > Ascomycota > Sordariomycetes > Xylariales > Xylariaceae > Xylaria > Xylaria sp. Z34. The sequence goes on from JBAWJW010000008.1 coordinate 581,539, forward strand.
TTAGGAGAAGGGAAGAAATTCGCTTTGTTCTAGCATATGCAGCCCGAACCCTCGATTTGCTGTTGATCATCGACACTATTTCTTCATTAGTATGCTAGGGTATGCTTGGGGTTGGGAAAGTTTTCTGCTGGCTGGGTTCATGTCGAAACAGCGATCTGCTACTTCGTAGATCGCCTTGGCTAACTAATTCATCATCGCTGCGATGTATGCAATGTAGCACAACGCTAGCTCGCCGTTTCATATTCATCACGTTAAGAATTTGGTGTGCCACACATGGTTTGGGTGTCGAACTCCACTACAGGCTGTTGGTGAAGTTGGCGAATGCTGTCACCAAATATTTATTCAACACGGACGGGCTAACGATGGCAACCCCTTGCACGGTCCAACACAGGAGCAAGCAACGTGGCTGCAGTTGTGGAGGTCCTGATAACCAGTAGCATTTGAATATTTCTCCGAGCGTATGCAGTGTTGAGGCTACCCAGCCTAGTCCATTCAAATGGGTTTAGTGGCTGTGTTCCTAACGTCATCTAGATAATTGGGTGTATTGTTGTCTGTAGCAGACAACTTGCATAGTGGTGTTTCCCACCATTTATGGCCTCGGCAAGTATGGGTTGGGTTCAACAGGGAAATGAAGGTCCTTATGTGTTGCGTCTTCGGTTTGGTCGCGGCTCAGCGCGCCTCTCGCCTACGAAAGTTGGGGTGGCATCTTCGGATGTTCTCTGAGTTACTGAAGACGGAAGGACCCTGAGATGTTGGTCCCCTATTCTTGCTACGATCATTTTAGGTGTCGATGTGGACCTCAGTAACTTTCGGGAATAATGCCCATTTCCCAATCATCGAATCGGTTTGGACAGGTCTGTCTACAGTTTCTCGTCTATCTCGAGTTGCGCCGGCACTTCCCACGTCGGGGTGTAACTTGGGTGAAGATGTGCAGCGCTGATCGCGCTGATCGGCATCCGCTTGGCGAGCCATCCGGACACCTCTTCAGCTTCTTGTACATCATAATGGGCTGTTCCGGATTGACACGAGCGTGGCATGGCACATGAAATGACATATCTCTGCGAGGCGTTTGTCACGTCCTTGTATCGCGCGGATAGTTGGAGAGCGTTGTGATCACAATCGAGACGGTGCTCGACGCCGCATCACAAACTCAAAGGTATGGGCTAAAGCGATCTGCTGCGGCGTCGTATTCCGTATTTGAGGAGTTACGGTTTTCATCCCACACGAAGGTTGATCTCCCGGCGATATGCAATGACTATTCCTGTTCTTATATCCGCCAAGGTGTACTATTAAAAGCGGCTCACCGCATTTAGCGCGAATGGGAAAGGATTACAATATCTAAAAGGTGGGATGAATATACGTAGTGGTGGGTGCCAGGCTGCAGACTTAAGGGAAAAGGCTTGAAGTGAAATCGGGTTTGCTGGGGGACTCATTGTGTGTGTATCGAAAGACGCATTCACAGCGAAGATTCATTATCCCTAGCAAGTTCGACAATGCAACATTCTTCAAGTAGACTCTTATCTCTGACGATATACCTAGGTAATATATTTGTAGAGACAAGGGCTCACACCGGTATATATCGCGTGTATCGACAAGCTGTGGGATTGGGAGACCCAACATCGCGGGCGCTAGATGCTCCAAGATGGGCAGGCTCGAGGACGATCACCAACTGAAAGGTCCACGCAATCACGCCACCGTTGATAAACATTTTTAGTTTTTCTTACGCTACGTACTGGTACATACACAACTGGCGGCATATTTGTTGTTGGGATAATGACTTTGGAACTGACGTTGCAGGTGAGAGCCAGCATTTTGGTTTAGTGGTGCTCATCATCGTCATGTGGGTTGAGTACCATAGTGTACTCTAAGTGAACAAGCACCTAAAGGTAAGTAAGTGCCTGGGTAGGTGAGCACATGGCGGTTAGGGCAGTAGGCAGTTTAGGTTGTAGGTAGCCAAGCAATTAGATTTGGCAGGTAACATGCAGAAGAATTACCTACATATAAATGCATGTCAGTAGAATAGTGTGTGCCTTATTTGGGAGGCAGGACCAAGGCGAGCAGGGTTGTAATACAAGTAAACTAGCAACAGCTAAAGTAGAATATTGATTCTAGGTAAGGTAAGAGAGGTAGGCAGCTACTAGTACTCGCTTCCTAGCCCGAGGTTTCCCATTTCAAGTTAATTATTATTAGTAAGACTCATAACTTGCACTTTGATTTCTGTGGAAGGGCTGTTGTCTTTGATTTTTGCCGCCTGCATCCCTTCATAACCCAGCATTTGTCCACACCACCACAACAACACCCACCAGACCAGACTGCCAGACACGCCCATCTTTCACAACCGCCGCTCCATTTAATGACCTAAACTACCTCGTGGCCCTCCATTGACTACAGAGAAGTTAGGCAACTTGACAGCTTTCACCTCCACCTAGACCTCCACCTTCACACCACTTGCCCGTTGCGCTGGCTGTGACTATCATCACCGGCTCCAGATAAAGAGGGTTTGGGTAGCAAAGAAGTGGAAGCGCCCGGTGGAGCCGCGGCGTGACGAGCCCCAGTCAGTTCCTTGCACGCCGTTCACAACAGATCCTTTGCCTCTGAGTGCTACTGGTACAAATTGCCTTGAGACTAGCGGCGGGTATGAAAGTTATGGACAGCTCTGAGTAATACTTTGTTGACAGATCTGTAGCATCATCGACCAAGAATCCGTCATATTCGTCTCAATTCCTGGTCTTCATATTGGTTGAGAAGACCATTTCTCCTCTATTACACGTATTATATATTATAACAAACACAGCACAGGCAGCTGATGTGTGAGAAGAGGTAAGGAGAGACATCAGCATTTATTTTATGCCTTTTCTCACAGCTTCGACCGACAGCCGTCGCGAGCAAGATTATATATGTGGGACGCTTCGCTTCCCTGTCTCCCCCAACTTCTTATCTTCTTCTGAGGACAGGCGCCGATATCACTTTTCTCACTGGAAACTCGAAGCAGCGGTCTAGTTGCTGACCCAGGACTAAACCAGAAACCGGGACGGTGCATAAACAACACTTGGATTCTTACGCATAGGCGAGCCGAGAGCCGCAGCCTTGGAACCGTCGGGATCTACCGTATTTCAAGAAGGCTGTGCATTAAGATAGTACGAGCAAGTCATCCGTAACCATCAGACCACACCATCCGTGTCGAGACTTTTCCCTCTGGCCTGCATTCCTTGCGGGCTATCGGTTGCGACGACGTACAGTGCGGCTTTACAATACCTCGTGGTCGCATAGAAGATTAAATGATGGCAAGTTTGGGACGGTCATTCAAGCCTTCTACATACTTTTCTTCGGCGTCGAGACGACCGGCAGGGCCCACGAGAAGCTTATCCAACATGTCGAATTCATCGGACGTGTCACCGCTCTGCTCGCCAGATATTCGGTCGGAGGACATTGTGTTCTCGACAAGACCGTCACCAGTGCTCACGGGTATCGACAACCCACATTCGCCCCGATCTCCACAGCGCTACTTGAGAAGCAGTAGTACGTAGCCATTTCGTTATTCGGTGCTGAAGCTTTTCCGAACCCACCCCTTTTCTCTACCATGTCAATGCTCTTTTTCATCTTCAAGTCATCACAACATCAGCTGTGTCAGGAGATCTTATAGGGTATCTGTAACGTTGTTACGTACTACGCCCTCCGAAATGTCATGCAGACGGCTACACTTCCTATTTGTTGGCGGTACTCACTTTGCAGTGTCTTTATGTCTTTGTTTATTACGGACCTTCGCTGGTGTTTGTCTTGTGGTTGGCCACGAGAATAGTGGCTTGCTATATGGGTTACAGTGGGCGGTCATGCACTAACATTCGCCGGTGCACCGCTATCTAAAGTCAGTGCGGGGTGCATTCAGGTCCCTTCTATTTAATAATAAAGCCGCTAGGGCTAGCTAGGGCTAGTGTCTAGTCTTGAACCCTTTCCATTTACTTCCCCATTCCCTAGAAGCTTGCTTCCTGCGTCATAGTAGCATGCTAATGAATTGGTCAACCGATCCAGGCACTCGGTCGTCTCCTCGATCTACTGGTACTACCAACGCCGACGAAACGTCGGTGTCGGGCTCTGCGAAATCAATTCCTGCCCGAAGCCAGCCAATTGCAATTGAACTGCCTGCACCCAGAAAAGTCAATAGCGCCCCTGTGTATACTCCCCCCGCACCCTTGTCTGCGCGGGGAGATTTGCCTGGGTATGTCGCTATATTCCTGTATTCCTGCCAAAACCTGATTGCCGCGACCCTTTTAACTCTTTTATTTACTGACCATTTTTAGCGGTTATTTCCCGCTTCATGAGGAGCAAAACCGTCTCTATCGCCCTCATCCTTTCCAGCTCGACGCGACCAAGGCTCGCCTAAAATCGATACAACGTGCATCCAGGGATAGCCCTGCTGACACCCAAACCTCCGGCCGCGCCGTCATAAAAGGAGATATTAGTCCGACCACCATGAACCTTGTCCCCGCCCAGGCTGACCGGACTGTGGAGATGCCGCAGTTGAGTTTAAACAGCCACAAACAAACTGATTCAAAGGCTACTTCAACTACTCCTGTAGCTTCTTATATGCCGCTTGGAGACCGGAGTAGTCCTTTGCCAATGGGCAAGTATTACCCTTCCAACTACGAAAGGAGAAAAGACGAGAAGAAAGCCAAGAAGCATCGGCCTACGACATCTGCACCAACAATGTCCGGCTCGACTAAATCAGAGTCACAAGTGCCAACTGTGAACCAAACCTCTTCCATAGGTCACTCGCGGAATGAATCCGATGCAAAGGCCAGACTCCAGCAGTATCAGCGGGATATGATTGCCCAGGCCTCGATAGCCCTCGGGCGTGGTACTCCTAACGAAGCAACCCTGGGCTCCATCCGACAATATGGGTTTAATCATCTGATCAAGCCAAGCAAACCTCGATTGGTCCCGTTGGGCAGTCCAGGCCCCGTCACACCTATGGAATTGGAAGGTTCTGCAACTGGGTACCTTGATGCGCATGGGGGAATAAGAGCTGAGGCTGAGCTGAGCCCTGCAGAAAGTTTCGAAGAGGCACCATTACGACAGGAGGGAAGCGGCTCTCCTTCGCTAGAACTTGGACGTAGCACATTATGAGTCGTCAGGAACATTCGGCCACTCAGTATTACCGAGGGCATTTCCATGATAGCCCCCGTCCGACACGGTGAACCACCCGCAACAGCGTCCATCACCAGGACTAGGAGGAGTATTCCAGCCACTATCAAATATCTCCCATGTGGTGTCTAATAGTTTATCCGCTATTGAGATTTCTGGGACTGATATACTATATCTAGCACATAGGCGCACGGGGCCGCCAAATCTCCTTTGTTCCAATGATGATACCCCACTCCATCTATGAAGATGGACATTGAAATTTATTTAGAGGCTACTTTACAAAACACGAAGGCGCAACAACGAGAAGCTGGAATCCCGCAAAAGATAGACCGACGCCAATGATGGCGAACACTTTTTATATGAGAACGAGCATTTTGCCTTTGTCTTAGCCTCCCGATACATTCCTGTCTATTCTCTCTCCTCCCCAGAATGAGAAATGCCAGCCGGACTCGGGCTGGCTGGAGGATAAAGAAACGAGCTGTTGCAGACTCGGAACCTTTGACTACAGCCCGGATTTGGTGTTTGCTTTTCATTCTTTTCTTACTATTGGCTGTGTTATTAATGAGTGGTTGGTTCGAGGCAAAAAGTTCGGTGGTACGATCTCATGTTATTGTAATAGAGAAGTTGTTTTTGCGGCATGTCTCACAAAGAGACGGAGATAGACTCTCGACGACACAAGATAGTGAATGAAATAAGGAGATCACCTTTTCATGGTCGAGAGAATTTGCAGGATCTATCAACCCCGCCTTATTTTTTTATCTGATGTGATGAGACGAGTGAACAAATAAACTGGTTCAATAGAAACCCTTGGTAATGAAATGAAATAAAATGTGCATCCTTCTTATTGAAGAGATTGGTCATCTGGTTGAGTGCCTATTGACCTGCTAGCTCTACCTAGTTCTGAAAATGTGGCTCGATATTCTTACGCAGCAGCGTTTTTCATACCATGTACAATAAATAAGACGTCATAAATGAAGGTGTTGGGGTTAGGGTTAATTCCAATGATGCAAGTCCAAAAATCTGATTCATATATGACCCCTTTTATTCTCCTTTCTCCTAGCCCATTAGCCGCTAAAGAGAAGTGCACTATAAATAACTCCTTTTATACGCTTTTCTACAACATGTCTGAGAGTATAATCGCTATTGACCGCACCTACAAGGATACAGGCCAGAGATTAATTTATACCTAATCAACAAATCCACGTTATGATTCATATAGGTAATGTGCCTTGACAACCCGCCAGTCTACAGCTTTTTATTTTCTCACGCTTTCAAAGCTCTCAGCCCGCCTTACAGTAGTTCGCGGGGAAATTCCCCTTGACGCCTCCTAGCTCTCCTACCCACCAATCATCTAGGGTATCGGTCTTCTTAACTATTTTAATCCTATCGCCCTCGCGAAACGAGAGATCGCCTTTCCCCTGTCCGCTATAGGCATACTGGGCCACGACGAACTCTTCAAGTTGTCTTGATGGGATCCGTTTGGGTGGAGGAGGAGGCGGCTTCTTCTTTCCGAAGGCAACGGAGGATCCGCTGGCTGATGTGTTTATTGAGGTCGTCGACGCAGTTGTTGATGCTGTTGATGGAGGACGGTTGCCGAAGTAGTCAGAAGGCGGTCGTAGTGAGTTAGGGGATATAGATGGTGTAAGCTGTTGTCCTAGTCCTAGTCTAGACGCCGTAGTGAAATCCGTAGGCGTCAGGTTGTTTCCTATGAAGGGCCGTGGCGCGGGCGTGGGACTCGGTTGCGATGATAGTGAAGTCATCGATGGTATGCGATTTGGCCGCGCCGGCTTAAAACTCCCATTGGTTGGTATAAGTCCGGAAGATGAGCGCCGGGGGCCGTTCGCCATGAGAGTAGAGTTGGACGGGGAACCCGGGACTCGATCCTGAAGGCTTGGGTCGTCAGGCAGTTGCATGGATAGGCGTACGGCTTTGCCTGTAGCGATACAGGCAATGGACTCGAACTCCCTCTTGACTGGCTCGTACCCGGCTGACCAAGCGGCTATCACTTCATCCATTGGCGGTGGTGGAGAAGGAAACCCATGCGTTTCACAATAGGTGTGCAGAGTCGTGTAATATAACCCGAGAAAGCGGTTTTGCAGTGCTACTACTGAATCTATAAGTAGTGGTATAATGCTGAAAGCCGCTGTTACAATAGGGGGCAGAGTTTCTCTTAGGTGCGCATCGGCAGCATGGAAGTCTTCAGATACCCGCGCCAGTTCGGCCTCCAGTTTGGCAAGCGACGCCTCTTCTTTGGGTGTTTTGCCAGGTTTCCTCTGAAGCTTCGTGGTTTTGTCTTGGACCTTTTCGAAGTCCAGTCGCTTGTTCTCTCTCTTCTTGATGGTTTTCCGCATTGGGTCGATATACTCGCGGGCACAAGTAGCAGGCTTGACAACCCTCGCCTCGATGAGCAGCAACTCCTCCAGAAGTTCCGCCTTCAACTCAGTATACGCCTCCTTCAGGCGCAAAGCTTGTTCTAATTGGAGCTCTGGGGTGGGAGCCGCCTGTTTGCCCAAACCTTCAGACGCACCGACAATGGGATCCCATAGCCCGTCATACTCGGTAGCAACACCCAATTGGGTCGAAGAGATGTTGATCCACGACTCACGCCATGATTTTGCCGCGTCAATGATCTACGAGGTTAAACTGTCAGTTGCGACAAGGTAAGAACTTATAGGAATGGCCTCTGAGAGAAGGTGGCAAGTTTGGAGAGATGTACCTTAGCAAGGACTCTATCGACATCTTCATACTAGATATTCATGGTCAGTAACTACAAGATTGAGATGTCTGTGGCTTAGAAGTTTGCGTGGCTAGGTACTGAGACGTAATAATTCTAGCTCAGCTTGGGAGCCTCTCACGCTCTAAGAATGACGAGAAGGACACTGTAACTCACGTCGGAGAGCAGCACTGCCACTTTTGCATTATCGCCCGGGCTCTTATGGAGCATGCGACCGAACTGCCTCTGCATTGACTGCATTTTTATTCCTCTTCCGCCCTGTCTGACTCAGCTCGTCGACGTGCCTTGAACTATGCAAGTATGAGTAGAAGGGTGGAAGGGTGGAACAGCTGGAGAGCAGACAGCGAATGGTCAGGCAGCAGGGCACTAGCCACAACTAAACGTAATTGCAGAACGAGAGAAAAGGAAGGTTGATGGTTTGGTTCAATCAGATAGTTGGGGCCATGGACACGAATGTAACGAGGGACGTCGATGACTTTGCTTGGTCAACAACAAGGTTTGGGAGGATTTTCCGGCGCGCGAATTCTTGAGGAAATTAAACGGACTAACCTTAGGTAAGGATAGGTGCCTACTTGCCTGTACGGACAAGGAGGGGGAACAGTACGCCTGAGAAGGAAATGGGGTGCGCGGATGATAGAAGCCGGGGCAGGATCAGACGCAAAAGGTCTGTAGGTACGTAAAGGTTAAGCAAGCTGGTGTTCCACGGCCTAACATTTTGCGTCAGAGGGGGGAACATTTGGCCCCCATGCGGTGCGGCGTGCATGTGCGGCGCGGTGCAAGAGCTACGGAACTAGACATACATAAGGCAGGTATCTACCCACCTAAACAAGGCACTCGGGGTACGTTAAGATGTAGGCGAGCTGACGCGGGGGGGCTAGACCTCCAATCTGTCTTTTCGTATTCATACACAGCGCATACCTGATACCTCATGTATATCTAATTTGGATGCTTACCTGGTTCGTCGCATTGCCGGCAATACTGAAACCGGGAAAGGATGCAGTAGTAGGAAGAATAACCAAACGATATAAGTGTTTCGAAGAATAACGACAGTTGAACAGAAATAATCGGCAGGTCATGTTTATGATTCGGTCTCTCATCATCAATACGAGCTCTTCAGGACCCAAGGTTGTACTAGGTGGTACTGAGTAGGCCATGGCCGGGCTTTTTCGTGGGTACAACGTCAGCGAGCCACTCGCCAGCAAGCAGTGGTCCTGTCAAATTTTGATATATGGCTGTTATGCGATTCGTATTCTCGCCGAGTCTAAGAATTTTGCTTGGAAAGTTTCACGATCTTACAGATCCGAGGCATGGTACAATACTAGAACAAATATTACCGTATTCGGCAAGGAGCTCCATAAGATGGTGAAACCTGAAATTGGAAGCGGGGGAACGACAAGCGAGTTGAGCAAGGTTTGGCCCTTGCTCCTTGCAATAGTCCAGTATAAAACTGTGGCCTCCTGACATGCTTCTGATTACTTGATTTATACTAGATTTTCTGTCTGCTTGACTGAGCCGATGTAAAGCAAACGCTCAACTATTTACATATAGTAAGATGTAGAGCCGGCCGAGCGGGACCCCAGCCCTATATATGCAGCTCACTTGTACGTTAGGGAAAATGGGGCCAGACTGTATCATTACAGTACAATTCTCACAGTATATATGATTTTCGACACTATACAGTAAATTGAGCCAAATTGGGAAGCACGTGCGGTCGCGCGTTAATGACACAGGGTTATAGCGGGGCAGCCCCCGAGAGACACGTCTGACGCGTCCTCTATGATCTCTATGATCTGCCATCCTTGGTCTCATGTTTCGGTCCACATAGAATGAGATGACCATCGCCTACCACGGATTAAAACATACCGAAAATTGTGTGCTAGTCCCTGCAAAACTATGGTCATTCTAAATCCAGCCTAGGAATCATGACCACGGCCGTCCAGATCATGCAAAGCTCTACTTCGACGACCCTTACTCAGTCTCACTCTTCGGCTACTACTGCATCAGTCCGCGAACACACCTGCTTGTTTACCCATGATCTTCGTAGGAAGCAAAAACGTTGGCAAGATGGACGTCTCAAGTACCACACCTTCAATAGGCGCGTTATGGTCTATGATGAGCGGGGTAACTTCGTAGGCGATGCACATTGGCGCGAAGACTACGACCTAGCTGATGGCGATGATCTTGAGCTGGAGAGGGGTGGTATCATAGTCCAAGTTGGCGAGTGCGTCGGAAGCCGCGACCAGGACTTATCGGAACTCGTAGACAAGAGAGCCCAAGAAAAGGCCCAGCGCCAGGCAGCTGCTGCTGCGCGACGCCCACCCACTACTCCTGTAGCGTCACTACATATGGTCAGGCCGCAACCTCTATTGCAAAAACATCTCCACGATGTGATCGGAACGCCATCTGGTCATCTTGGCCGCGCCGTAGTTCCTAAGGAGTCACCGTACGAAGAGCGCCAACAGAGACAGACACCTCTCCAGGGCGACACACGCCCAGCTAAACGACAGAGGAGAGAAATTTCCCCCTTAAGCAAGAGCGGATATGCTCAAAATCTCTTTGGCGCAACATTGACACTCTCGGGGCGACCATTGAGTCAAGTACCCACACGCCACCGTCAATACAAAGTGTCCCAGACACAGGAAGAAACTGCCTCGCCAGTGTCATCTAATACGAGTCACCATGATGATTCCCCGAGTATCGCAACCGATAAAGTACAGGTAATAAGGAATGTGCAAAGCCATCCCTCAAGGCAGATATCTCTACAAACCGACGACGCACAAATTCACAGTTTGATAAGACCAGCGCTTTCTCCAAGTACTGGCTCGGATGTATTAGAGGGGCCAGGGGAAACACCTGCCCCTCAGAAAAAGCGATCGAAGTTAGTAGACAACCAGAAGAAGGGAACAGCACGTCGACACTCCGTCCTCGATTCTCTTTCTACGAATCATAACTCAGGTAAATCAAGAAGACCTGATGAAGCCAACGAGCATACAAATTCAAATATTGATCGACTGGGTGAGCTGCCAACAGTAAAAGCCTCGAAGAAAACATATGACGGGGAAAGGCTGGGCGCTAGCAATAGCTCTATTTCAGGACATCGGCCTCAAGATCCAAAAACAATTGACCTCACCGAAGATCTAGCTGAAGCCCCTCAAAATCAGCCTGTTCTTGATACACCCAAGACAGAATTGAGAATCAAACCTAGGAAGAAAAGAGGGCTGTTGATGATCTCTGAGCGACACACTAAACGCACTCCCTCATCCGGATCAGAGCCAATTAAGACACGGCCCAACGCCCACAGTCTACCTTCGCTGTCAGAAGTTCAATCTACTCATACGCCTACCGATAGAGGAGGCAAGAAGGTCGAGTCTACAAGCACGCAATACAAGCGAATAAAATTGTCGAAAGAGAAGCAAAAATCCACGTTACATCGAAATAGAACGAATACATGCCGCAATGACGACCACAGCGACGATGAAGGCTGCCATCAATTATACAGCATAGACGATGCTCAACATTCTGCTGGGGAGAGTGAATATGATGAAATGCAATGCCTCGGTCATTCCAGGTCAAATCCTAGGAAGAATACTGAATCAAAGTCCGCAACTGAACGGCCTGATACCCAAACGGCCGAAACGTGCGCTATCGAAACAGGGAGACGCCTGAGGCCGAGAAAACGTCCTTTAATGGAGGATGATAGTTTCTCGAGTGCTGCTGTCGAGGAGCGGGAAGAAGATAACGCGGCGGTAGACGAAATGCCTGCCCCTCGTCTAGCTTTGCTAGGACGTAAAAGTGTCAAGAGCAAAGAAATTATCGGCTTCAATTTTGAGGAAGAATCAGATCCAACTCTTAGCGTCAAACAAGACTACGAAGCCCAACAAGAGCCCGCAACCAGCCCCTCTCCAGACCGAACTGTCGATAACCAGCAGCACGAAACAGAGGGCAAGATCGATGATGAACGCGCGCCTACCGAAACGCGACCGGATGTTGAATCCCAACCCCGAAAGAAGACCTTACTAGTAGGCAAGGAGTCCACCGTAATACAAAGACAGAATAACGGGAAACTCAACCCTCACAATAACGAACCAAGCCCAATGGTTCAAACCGAAGAAACTCCATCAACAGCCACAGTCACTATCACGAAGCGGCCAGTCCGTCAAATTATCAACCCCGCAACGCGAGGTAAAAAGGCTGCGAAACCTTCTGATGCGGCTGGCCAAATGCCTGCATGCCCGCTGTCAGTAGAATCAGCAGGTATCTCATCACTGCATCAAGTATCTCGAAGGATAAATGCAACAGGAAATTTAGAAAACAAGTCCGCGAGCCCAATGCCTGGATTCGCTAGAGCAAATGGGGGACCATGGAGCAGAGAGGCGCACGATTTGTTTGACTTCAAGCGGCCGTCGTAGAATCAGATACATTAAATGCTACCTAGAAAAACTCTGTTATCGGCTTTTCGCCTACTTCCGCTGTACTGTCTGTCGGCTACGGCGTCCTGCGCACCACACTGTCAGCTAGCGTAACGTCACCATAGTTGCTGCAACATAGCCCACTATGCATGCATTGGTTGACCTGGAAAATTGAATTAACTATGAATTCATTGTTTCTAGGTACGCAGATTCAATTATTCATGGACTGCTTACATACATAAGAATAGGTATTTAGCTACCGGTCGGCTTTGCCGAGCACTAAGATACTACAACTGGATTGGGGGCCAATGACCCATCCGAGGCCTATTCCCTTGAACGAATCCTAATTCGAAAGTTTTTTTTCTTCGACTCTCCCCCAACATACCTACACAACCATAGGCAAAGGCACGATGCCACTTCCACCCTCGGGCTATATTCAAACTGCCTACTTCGTATGGTGTATCTAGATAGAGCGAGCGAAACGGCAAGCGATACGCCACATATGGCCTCAGATCGCTATGACGCGAATGTCGGGCAACACTTAGTTACATGCCGCGGAATACCTTCGTAATCCTACCACACAAAATGCCAAAACAGGGGATCGATTTTTTCCCCAACCTATCTCTCCACTACTTATTAGTGTTTCGCCTGGGGAGGCTTTATAGTCAATTCACCAACTAGAGATGTCATAATAACCGCCCCACAATCTTCGAAAGCATAAGTACCTGAGAGAGCTGCTCTTCTCTAGAGCCAAGTAAGCCCGCTGTGCGACTGCCATCTTGAGGTGACGTATGTATGCCCAGGTGTAGACTGATGACAGTAGCTTATAAGCAGGCTCCTTCGCTGCAGAACGAACGCACTCATCATGTGTCCACATGTGCGCCCGCGCTCTACTAGACAAGGCAAGCCATCTTGCATAATGCCGCCTTGTCAGCCTCAATCACTGGGCGCAGTCATTTCTCGGCATTTTGTTCTTCAGACGTTTCCTTGATGTTTCGCCCCCATCGCTCATTACCCATGTTCTCTTCTTCTCGCATTCGAATAGTGTACTGGATTACCCTCCTGGCCTTAATTTTGCGTGCCCCTTAGCCTAGATTGTTTAAATATTAATTAGCTTAAATCCCTCCGCTCTGTCAGTATTGAGGTCTTGGATCATCCTTGACCTAGTCCTACGGGCAAGGCTGTGTGGCAGGTTCTGGGTTCTGGGTTCAAGGCTTCAGCCTCCAAGCTCCAAGCCCGCTGTACTCTCAACAAAACCTTTATAACCTGTCTCGCTTTGTTCTAGGAGAAGATGTCTACGCCAAACTGGAAGGGGGAGGGTTTTCTGACCCCGCCTCCCATCACCAAACCGGCTATACGCAACCCCCAGAATGGAACTCAGACCACCATTATGATCGAACCTACGCATGAATACCAGCAATTTTACAATGCAAATCGGCGTGAAATGGACAGGCAACGTCTTGAGGACCATGTTAAAGAAGAAAACAACCTCGAACCACCCAAGGCACAATCTATGTCTCGAAGTACTACGAGTGATAGCCTTCCAAGCCCTAGTACGGCATGCTCACATGGTGGCGATGACAATGCTCTATTTTCCCCCGACCACGCTATCGAAGCGGTCAAATCGAAACCGCCTCGTGGTAAAAGGACGGGTCCGCTGGATATAGAAACACGAACTAAAACTGCGTTTAAAAGAAAATTCAAGCTTACCTGCACATTCCACCGAACAAAAAAGACATCCGTAAGTCTTGAAACGCATCGAATATCGTTTATAGAGATCATTATGTTAACAGTCGTAGTGTAACTGCCACGACTTTTCTAAGTTAGAAGCAGCTTACATGAAATCTCTGGCAGACGAGGGGCAAAAGACGAAAGCTCTCCGGGCTCAGTCGGTGAGACCATTCGGCGATCTTGGGACATTCGGTGCCGGGGGTGCTGCCCCGGCTACTATCCCACGCTACCAGCACTTTGACTTGACTGATTTGCCCACCGGTCACGACTTACCCCCACAAGTACATGCGAACCTTCGTCCAGTGCTCGACTTTGACATTCAGTCAAAAGCATCGGTAAATGCAATCGTCACAGCTCCCCACGAGGCACCGTTCTATGCAGGCATCACAGCACCTGCGCCTACACCCGTTAAAGAATTTGCAATAGGGAGCTCGATGCCATTTTACCCCAATCGGTGGGAATGCCAGTACGAACACACGACAGAAGACACTAGATCATTGGCCTCGATAAGCTCTTGCTCGTGGTCCGGCCCACTCGAGCAACTTGAAAACCATTTCACTACCTTACATCATCCCTTCAAACTCGCCAACCAGCCTCGCCGCTCCATCTGTTCGAGATGTGAAGCAGCAATCCCGGAATGGGTTGACGTTGACGAACGTGTATGCTTAGAGCCAGACAAGTGTCCCCCCACGGACTGGCAAAAATGGCTCTTTGGCACTCAACCATGCCAATCGATGACTTTACCGTCGAGATTAACAGTGTCAGAAGAATCTGGTAGCAAATCTTCGTGGCTTAATCCACGATGGAACATGACCTCCCCGGGCTCAAGCAACACGGAACACTCTAATGTTCCATATGGCTCATACACTGGCAATTCGGGTTTCTATGAACACTTAGGGAGTGAATATGAGAGCAGCGAAGCTGATGACGGCGGAGAGCATCATGAAGCATATCGTGTGCGTGAAGAAATGCAAAATCACTGCAGATGTTGGTTTGATACGACCAACACCATCCACCACAATTGCATCAAAAGCCGATTCCCACTATCGAGATGGAAAAGTAGGCATAGATTCGTGCTCTGCGATCCTCGCTCAAGCCTACCGTCTCACTTGATACCAGACCAGTATTTGGTGCTCTCCTTATTCGCACCACTGATCGTCTTCCACTTTCTGGGGAAGAATATTCTCATTCATCTAAGGGGGGTTTTGGCGACGTTTTCTAGGAGCACTTGCCTAGAATGGTATCTCGCATTGACCATCGTCGGATTGGTGACCTGGATCGCGGTGGGTGGCCTTGGGACTACCGCATATATAGATGTAAGAACACCTTACCCTGGAGATGCGTCACTCACTAACCTTTCCTAGAATGGTATACACGCTTTGGCTTCTGCGGCCTGACGATAGCCTGTCTTCAATTATTACAGTATATACGGACATAAAGGGAGAACAGTACCAAAGGTCGGCAGCGGCCTAACCTATCTACGCCACCACGATCCATCCTATGCATGGAGAGCGAGAGCAGCTCTACAACCATGCATATAAAGGCAGCATCAGTGCCATATAGGTATATAAACGGTGGGATCACTTAGCGCATCTGGATTCAGGCGACCAAAATGTTATTTGTATAGTGTATAGTTTGTTTGGTTGATGGGCACTTTGTTGCTCCTTGAAATACTGTTGCGTGGAGCTGGTATCTAATTGGGATTTCGCCATTGCGACCCGTGGTTCATGCAACAATGCGAAGGGCTACCTACTGTATGTGGAAAGGCGTCCAGCATCGGACAGGTGCACCAACCTGCGCAGTGTCTACCTATCGTATCTATGGCATTTGGTGGTATTTGGTAATTGCTTTGTCGAGTCATAAGCATGAGGCCTAGACAGCATAGTGGCGTCGTATCAGCAATCTCAATGGCAGCAATAGACGAGATTGTGAGTCAGCCCTGTGCGCAATTGTGTAAACCATGGCCCAGCTTGCATGCGCTATACCCCTCGACCCCTCCTTACCTACCTACTATCCTATAAGACTCCCGGGATTCAAACTCAACTGAGAACTCGCGTTGGCTTGGTGTGGGGTAAAAATGATGATAGGTCGGAAACTGGCCGTCGAATGCGCCGATGCGCAGTAGAAAATACCGAGATCTACGACGCGCCGGGGCGATGTATAATCTGAGATTGTGACTACACACCTTCCTTTGCGCGGGATGGTCTGGGGTAAGTTGAATTATACTTGATCTGTATTAGCAACGAGTCGAAGTGTTGTGCCGAAGAAATGCGCATGGATACCGAGACTATTAACGGCCTCGCGACTTATACCCACACCTCGGTACCCATACTGAATCTTCTTACAGCCCTTACCTGGCATTTAGGTACTTATGTTCGTACAGCTACAGACTTGGAACTGTAGTAGATGTATCGTTACTACTTACCTACATAAGTATGTATGTACATACGTCGAGCGGTCAATTAGTGCAGTCTCACTCAGCGTACATCCAGTGGTCTTACGCGATATGGAGGGGCCATAAGACTCGACTTGATTGTAACGACGAAGAGAAGCCACAAGTACTGTATCAGATTCTTTCAGAAACTACCTAGTAATGCTGTTTCGCGCATGGTCTCCAGTCCTAGACCTCGCAGGGTTCAAGAATCCCGGTTCAAGAATCCCAAGGGCTGCCGCTGTGTGGACAGTCGAGACGAGGGAATGCGCGTTTCCGTCTGCGTTTTGGAGAGCATATGAACGTCAAGGTGGGTCTCCTCCTTGAGTCATCCTCAAGTTTTAAGCTCGCCGAAGCATGGATGCCTCAGGCAGCCCGTGCTGACGGTCAGTGTTCAGCCAGAATTCAGCTCCGTCCAGTGCATCGAGGCTTAGCATTGTTAGTGGACACGGCGAGATTTAGCGGGGGACATTAACAGCACCGAAAACGAGGTACTCCCCGTGGTGGTTCCACGAGAGACAAGGAACCCCCACCTACTTGACCTTCTAATTGGCCCGCCGTGCTAATCAAGGCAGTCGACGCTAGGCCTGTTTTGTCTCGCCGTGACCCACCAGGAATTTCACTTGCAGATGGCGCCGCTGCTCCGCCCAGATTCATGAATTGCAGTGCCTCGAAGTCACCAAAATCCGGCCTCAGTCAACACTGAAATATCGGCTTGTGACTCCCTCCCCGACCTCAAGACTTTTCTTCCTGTTTCTCTCTTTTTCCTAACCCATCACATCACGAAATACGGAGCTCCTCCATCTTCCCTCTTTGGAAGCAAGGCAGCGACACCCAGTGATCGCCATCACAGCTAGATGCCCCCTTAGCCTTCACTTACATCCCCAACACTCTCTTACAGAACCATTCTGCCGCCCCCATCCCTGGCCCCGTCTATACCGGTGGTCGCTGCATATTGCCTGCCTATTAGCCCCAAGAAGCTGACAATTCCAACCAACTATCACGAGATCTCATTACCTCAGTGCTTAACTAACCTCAGCTTGACAGCCAATTCCGGTATGATTTCCTATTTTGAAATAAGTGATCATCAGCTAAAAATAATCAGTTAGCTGCATATCTCATAATTTGATATCCAATTTGGACTCTACATACATCTCACGCTGTCGAGATTCTAGAGTTGGCGACACTTGACTCCCTTAGTGCGTGACGGTGTTTGCTGGTGTGTGGTGATACGTTTTTCCGTCCTGCTGGAGCTATTCGCAAAACTGTGATTCAAGGTGTATCCCAACAACATTTCCCACGTGAGAAACAACGCAACTATCACCATGTCGTCCATATCCAGCAACAACTCTACCAACAATTCCCTAATGGGATTTTCGGTCCACCAGCCCGCCATTGGTGCCCCTCTGCAATTCTTTCCGGCAATGGGTTCCAAGCAACTGGATGAGATGATCAACGCTTATGTTCCTGGTGACGGCTCAATACTCGATAAAAGGGCCGCTGTCTCGATGGAATTCTTTGAGTACAGTATGGCTACGGGCGACTTATTCAAATTCTTCATGGTTTACCCAACTCTCGGATCTGCCAACACGTCCCCTGCGATGGATTCCGGGTACCACTCCGGTTTCACTACGTCTCCTGTTATGTCTGAGGCTCAATGGGCCGGCAGCACTTCATCCCGTATGGTATCTCCCTCATCTTCCAGAAAATCGACTTCTGCGAATGACTTTTCCAATCTACCTGGTATGAAGATAATGACAAAGGACGGCCGAGATGTGACAAACTCTGCGTCGCGTGGTTGCAAAACCAAGGAGCAGAGAGACCACGCCCACCTAATGAGGATAATCAAGGCCTGTGACTCTTGCAGGAGAAAGAAGACAAAGTGCGACCCCAGCCATAAGAGGCCCGCTGCTGGTGCATCCGGAAAGGTAACCAAGAAGACGAGTAAAAATCCCCGTCCAGCGGCGGCACCGCCGCAAATAGCCGCTAAACATACTTCGACTATCACCGAATTC